>JAZKLR010000012.1:1928919-2571893 GCA_037103525.1 Ganaspis brasiliensis | reverse complement strand
AATTCAAAATAACGGATCCAATATGGCGGACAAAATTAAAAAAATTATCGAATTCGCTTAAAACTGGCTACTCGGGGGTTTTTGGGGTCGCTAATTACGAATCCGGTGTTAGTTTTTGAAACTTCAAAATGGCGGATCCAATATGGCGGACAAAATTAAAAAAATTATCGGATTTGCTTCAAACTCCTTACTCGGGGGTTTTTGGGGTCGCTAATTACGAATCCGGTGTTAGTTTTTAAAAATTCAAAATAACGGATCCAATATGGCGGACAAAATTAAAAAATTATCGGCTTCGCTTAAAACTGGCTACTCGGTGGTTTTTGGGGTCGCTAATTACGAATCCGGTATTAGTTTTTTAAAATTCAAAATGGCGGATCCAATATGGCGGACAAAATTAAAAAAATTATCGGATTCGCTTAAAACTGGCTACTCGGGGGTTTTTGGGGTCGCTAATTACGAATCCGGTGTTAGTTTTTGAAAATTCAAAATGGCGGATCCAATATGGCAGACAAAATTAAAAAAATTATCGGATTCGCTTAAAACTGGCTACTCGGGGGTTTTTGGGGTCGCTAATTACGAATCCGGTGTTAGTTTTTGAAAATTCAAAATGGCGGATCCAATATGGCGGACAAAATTAAAAAAATTATCGGATTCGCTTAAAACTGGCTACTCGGGGGTTTTTGGGGTCGCTAATTACGAATCCGGTGTTAGTTTTTGAAAATTCAAAATGGCGGATCCAATATGGCGGACAAAATTAAAAAAATTATCGGATTCGCTTAAAACTGGCTACTCGGGGGTTTTTGGGGTCGCTAAATACGAATCCAGTATTAGTTTTTGAAAATTCAAAATGGCGGATCCAATATAACGGACGAAATTAAAAAAATTATCGGATTCGCTTAAAACTGGCTACTTGGGGATTTTTGGGGTCGCTAATTCTGAATCCGGTGTTAGTTTTTGAAAATTCAAAATAACGGATCCAATATGGCGGACAAAATTAAAAAAATTATCGGATTCGCTTAAAACTGGCTACTCGGGGGTTTTTGGGGTCGCTAATTACGAATCCGGTGTTAGTTTTTAAAAATTCAAAATGGCGGATCCAATATGGCGGACAAAATTAAAAAAATTATCGGATTTGCTTCAAACTCCTTACTCGGGGGTTTTTGGGGTCGCTAATTACGAATCCGGTGTTAGTTTTTGAAAATTCAAAATGGCGGATCCAATATGGCGGACAAAATTAAAAAAATTATCGGATTAGCTTATAACTGGCTACTCGGGGGTTTTTGGAGTCGCTTATTACGAATCCGGTGTTAGTTTTTGAAAATAAAAAATGGCGGATCCAATATGGCGGACAAAATTAAAAAAATTATCGGATTCGCTTCAATCTCCTTACTCGGGGGTTTTTGGGGTCGCTAATTACGAATCCGGTGTTAGTTTTTGAAAATTTAAAATAACGGATCCAATATGGCGGACAAAATTAA
The DNA here is from genome assembly GCA_037103525.1 of Ganaspis brasiliensis. NCBI lineage: Eukaryota > Metazoa > Arthropoda > Insecta > Hymenoptera > Figitidae > Ganaspis > Ganaspis brasiliensis. The sequence continues at coordinate 2,570,415 of JAZKLR010000012.1, read as the reverse complement.
AAAAATTATCGGATTCGCTTAAAACTGGCTACTCGGGGGTTTTTGGGGTCGCTAATTACGAATCCGGTGTTAGTTTTTGAAAATTCAAAATGGCGGATCCAATATGGCGGACAAAATTAAAAAAATTATCGGATTCGCTTAAAACTGGCTACTCGGGGGTTTTTGGGGTCGCTAATTACGAATCCGGTGTTAGTTTTTGAAAATTCAAAATGGCGGATCCAATATGGCGGACAAAATTAAAAAAATTATCGGATTCGCTTAAAACTGGCTACTCGGGGGTTTTTGGGGTCGCTAAATACGAATCCAGTATTAGTTTTTGAAAATTCAAAATGGCGGATCCAATATGTCGGACAAAATTAAAAAAATTATCGGATTCGCTTAAAACTGGCTACTTGGGGATTTTTGAGGTCGCTAATTCTGAATCCGGTGTTAGTTTTTGAAAATTCAAAATAACGGATCCAATATGGCGGACAAAATTAAAAAAATTATCGAATTCGCTTAAAACTGGCTACTCGGGGGTTTTTGGGGTCGCTAATTACGAATCCGGTGTTAGTTTTTGAAACTTCAAAATGGCGGATCCAATATGGCGGACAAAATTAAAAAAATTATCGGATTTGCTTCAAACTCCTTACTCGGGGGTTTTTGGGGTCGCTAATTACGAATCCGGTGTTAGTTTTTAAAAATTCAAAATAACGGATCCAATATGGCGGACAAAATTAAAAAAATTATCGGCTTCGCTTAAAACTGGCTACTCGGTGGTTTTTGGGGTCGCTAATTACGAATCCGGTATTAGTTTTTTAAAATTCAAAATGGCGGATCCAATATGGCGGACAAAATTAAAAAAATTATCGGATTCGCTTAAAACTGGCTACTCGGGGGTTTTTGGGGTCGCTAATTACGAATCCGGTGTTAGTTTTTGAAAATTCAAAATGGCGGATCCAATATGGCGGACAAAATTAAAAAAATTATCGGATTCGCTTAAAACTGGCTACTCGGGGGTTTTTGGGGTCGCTAAATACGAATCCAGTATTAGTTTTTGAAAATTCAAAATGGCGGATCCAATATGGCGGACAAAATTAAAAAAATTATCGGATTCGCTTAAAACTGGCTACTTGGGGGTTTTTGGGGTCGCTAATTACGAATCCGGTGTTAGTTTTTAAAAATTAAAAATGGCGGATCCAATATGGCGGACAAAATTAAAAAAAATATCGGATTCGCTTAAAACTGGCTACTTGGGGGTTTTTGGGGTCGCTAATTACGAATCCGGTGTTAGTTTTTGAAAATTCAAAATAACGGATCCAATATGGCGGACAAAATTAAAAAAATTATCGGATTCGCTTAAAACTGGCTACTCGGGGGTTTTTGGGGTCGCTAATTACGAATCCGGTGTTAGTTTTTGAAAATTCAAAATGGCGGATCCAATATGGCGGACAAAATTAAAAAAATTATCGGATTCGCTTAAAACTGGCTACTTGGGGATTTTTGGGGTCGCTAATTCTGAATCCGGTGTTAGTTTTTGAAAATTCAAAATGGCGGATCCAATATGGCGGACAAAATTAAAAAAATTATCGGATTAGCTTAAAACTGGCTACTCGGGGGTTTTTGGAGTCGCTTATTACGAATCCGGTGTTAGTTTTTGAAAATAAAAAATGGCGGATCCAATATGGCGGACAAAATTAAAAAAATTATCGGATTCGCTTCAATCTCCTTACTCGGGGGTTTTTGGGGTCGCTAATTACGAATCCGGTGTTAGTTTTTGAAAATTTAAAATAACGGATCCAATATGGCGGACAAAATTAAAAAAATTATCGGATTCGCTTAAAACTGGCTACTCGGGGGTTTTTGGGGTCGCTAAATACGAATCCAGTATTAGTTTTTGAAAATTCAAAATGGCGGATCCAATATGTCGGACAAAATTAAAAAAATTATCGGATTCGCTTAAAACTGGCTACTTGGGGATTTTTGAGGTCGCTAATTCTGAATCCGGTGTTAGTTTTTGAAAATTCAAAATAACGGATCCAATATGGCGGACAAAATTAAAAAAATTATCGGATTCGCTTAAAACTGGCTACTCGGGGGTTTTTGGGGTCGCTAATTACGAATCCGGTGTTAGTTTTTGAAAATTCAAAATGGCGGATCCAATATGGCGGACAAAATTAAAAAAATTATCGGATTTGCTTCAAACTCCTTACTCGGGGGTTTTTGGGGTCGCTAATTACGAATCCGGTGTTAGTTTTTAAAAATTCAAAATAACGGATCCAATATGGCGGACAAAATTAAAAAAATTATCGGCTTCGCTTAAAACTGGCTACTCGGTGGTTTTTGGGGTCGCTTATTACGAATCCGGTATTAGTTTTTGAAAATTCAAAATGGCGGATCCAATATGGCGGACAAAATTAAAAAAATTATCGGATTCGCTTAAAACTGGCTACTCGGGGGTTTTTGGGGTCGCTAATTACGAATCCGGTGTTAGTTTTTGAAAATTCAAAATGGCGGATCCAATATGGCGGACAAAATTAAAAAAATTATCGGATTTGCTTCAAACTCCTTACTCGGGGGTTTTTGGGGTTGCTAATTACGAATCCGGTGTTAGTTTTTAAAAATTCAAAATAACGGATCCAATATGGCGGACAAAATTAAAAAAATTATCGGATTCGCTTAAAACTGGCTACTCGGTGGTTTTTGGGGTCGCTAATTACGAATCCAGTATTAGTTTTTGAAAATTCAAAATGGCGGATCCAATATGGCTGACAAAATTAAAAAAATTATCGGATTCGCTTAAAACTGGCTACTCGGGGATTTTTGGGGTCGCTTATTACGAATCAGGTGATAGTTTTTGAGAATTCAAAATGGCGGATCCAATATGGCGGACAAAATTTAAAAAATTATCGCATTTGCTTAAAACTGGCTACTCGGCGGTTTTTGGGGTCGCTAATTACGAATCCAGTATTACTTTTTGAAAATTCAAAATGGCGGATCCAATATGGCGGACAAAATTAAAAAAATTATTGGATTCGCTTAAAACTGGCTACTTGGGGGTTTTTGGGGTCGCTAATTACGAATATTGTGTTAGATTTTGAAAATTCAAAATAACGGATCCAATATGGCGGTCAAAATTAAAAAAATTATCGGATTCGCTTAAAACTGGCTACTCGGGGGTTTTTGGGGTCGCTAATTACGAATCCGGTGTTAGTTTTTGAAAATTCAAAATGGCGGATCCAATATAACAGACAAAATTAAAAAAATTATCGGATTTGCTTCAAACTCCTTACTCGGGGGTTTTTGGGGTCGCTAATTACGAATCCGGTGTTAGTTTTTAAAAATTCAAAATAACGGATCCAATATGGCGGACAAAATTAAAAAAATTATCGGCTTCGCTGAAAACTGGCTACTCGGTGGTTTTTGGGGTCGCTTATTACGAATCCGGTATTAGTTTTTGAAAATTCAAAATGGCGGATCCAATATGGCGGACAAAATTAAAAAAATTATCGGATTCGCTTAAAACTGGCTACTCGGGGGTTTTTGGGGTCGCTAATTACGAATCCGGTGTTAGTTTTTGAAAATTCAAAATGGCGGATCCAATATGGCGGACAAAATTAAAAAAATTATCGGATTCGCTTAAAACTGGCTACTCGGGGGTTTTTGGGGTCGCTAAATACGAATCCAGTATTAGTTTTTGAAAATTCAAAATGGCGGATCCAATATGGCGGACAAAATTAAAAAAATTATCGGATTCGCTTAAAACTGGCTACTTGGGGGTTTTTGGGGTCGCTAATTACGAATCCGGTGTTAGTTTTTGAAAATTCAAAATAACGGATCCAATATGGCGGACAAAATAAAAAAAATTATCGGATTCGCTTAAAACTGGCTACTCGGTGGTTTTTGGGGTCGCTAATTACGAATCCAGTATTAGTTTTTGATAATTCAAAATGGCGGATCCAATATGGCTGACAAAATTAAAAAAATTATCGGATTCGCTTAAAACTGGCTACTCGGGGATTTTTAGGATCGCTAATTACGAATCCGGTGTTAGTTTTTAAAAATTAAAAATGGCGGATCCAATATGGCGGACAAAATTAAAAAAAATATCGGATTCGCTTAAAACTGGCTACTTGGGGGTTTTTGGGGTCGCTAATTACGAATCCGGTGTTAGTTTTTGAAAATTCAAAATAACGGATCCAATATGGCGGACAAAATAAAAAAAATTATCAAATTCGCTTAAAACTGGCTACTCGGGGATTTTTGGGGTCGCTAATTACGAATCCGGTGTTAGTTTTTAAAAATTCAAAATGACGGATCCAATATCGCGGACAAAATTAAAAAAATTATCGGATTCGCTTAAAACTGGCTACTCGGGGGTTTTTGGGGTCGCTAATTACGAATCCGGTGTTAGTTTTTGAAAATTCAAAATGGCGGATCCAATATGGCGGACAAAATTAAAAAAATTATCGGATTCGCTTAAAACTGGCTACTCGGGGGTTTTTGGGGTCGCTAATTACGAATCCGGTGTTAGTTTTTGAAAATTCAAAATGGCGGATCCAATATGGCGGACAAAATTAAAAAAATTATCGGATTCGCTTAAAACTGGCTACTCGGGGGTTTTTGGGGACGCTAAATACGAATCCAGTATTAGTTTTTGAAAATTCAAAATGGCGGATCCAATATGGCGGACAAAATTAAAAAAATTATCGGATTTGCTTAAAACTGGCTACTCGGGGGTTTTTGGGGTCGCTAATTACGAATCCGGTGTTAGTTTTTGAAAATTCAAAATGGCGGATCCAATATGGCGGACAAAATTAAAAAAATTATCGGATTCGCTTAAAACTGGCTACTCGGGGGTTTTTGGGGTCGCTAATTACGAATCCGGTGTTAGTTTTTGAAAATTCAAAATGGCGGATCCAATATGGCGGACAAAATTAAAAAAATTATCGGATTCGCTTAAAACTGGCTACTCGGGGGTTTTTGGGGTCGCTAAATACGAATCCAGTATTAGTTTTTGAAAATTCAAAATGGCGGATCCAATATAACGGACAAAATTAAAAAAATTATCGGATTCGCTTAAAACTGGCTACTTGGGGATTTTTGGGGTCGCTAATTCTGAATCCGGTGTTAGTTTTTGAAAATTCAAAATAACGGATCCAATATGGCGGACAAAATTAAAAAAATTATCGGATTCGCTTAAAACTGGCTACTCGGGGGTTTTTGGGGTCGCTAATTACGAATCCGGTGTTAGTTTTTAAAAATTCAAAATGGCGGATCCAATATGGCGGACAAAATTAAAAAAATTATCGGATTTGCTTCAAACTCCTTACTCGGGGGTTTTTGGGGTCGCTAATTACGAATCCGGTGTTAGTTTTTGAAAATTCAAAATGGCGGATCCAATATGGCGGACAAAATTAAAAAAATTATCGGATTAGCTTAAAACTGGCTACTCGGGGGTTTTTGGAGTCGCTTATTACGAATCCGGTGTTAGTTTTTGAAAATAAAAAATGGCGGATCCAATATGGCGGACAAAATTAAAAAAATTATCGGATTCGCTTCAATCTCCTTACTCGGGGGTTTTTGGGGTCGCTAATTACGAATCCGGTGTTAGTTTTTGAAAATTTAAAATAACGGATCCAATATGGCGGACAAAATTAAAAAAATTATCGGATTCGCTTAAAACTGGCTACTCGGGGGTTTTTGGGGTCGCTAATTACGAATCCGGTGTTAGTTTTTGAAAATTCAAAATGGCGGATCCAATATGGCGGACAAAATTAAAAAAATTATCGGATTCGCTTAAAACTGGCTACTCGGGGGTTTTTGGGGTCGCTAATTACGAATCCGGTGTTAGTTTTTGAAAATTCAAAATGGCGGATCCAATATGGCGGACAAAATTAAAAAAATTATCGGATTCGCTTAAAACTGGCTACTCGGGGGTTTTTGGGGTCGCTAAATACGAATCCAGTATTAGTTTTTGAAAATTCAAAATGGCGGATCCAATATGTCGGACAAAATTAAAAAAATTATCGGATTCGCTTAAAACTGGCTACTTGGGGATTTTTGAGGTCGCTAATTCTGAATCCGGTGTTAGTTTTTGAAAATTCAAAATAACGGATCCAATATGGCGGACAAAATTAAAAAAATTATCGGATTCGCTTAAAACTGGCTACTCGGGGGTTTTTGGGGTCGCTAATTACGAATCCGGTGTTAGTTTTTGAAAATTCAAAATGGCGGATCCAATATGGCGGACAAAATTAAAAAAATTATCGGATTTGCTTCAAACTCCTTACTCGGGGGTTTTTGGGGTCGCTAATTACGAATCCGGTGTTAGTTTTTAAAAATTCAAAATAACGGATCCAATATGGCGGACAAAATTAAAAAAATTATCGGCTTCGCTTAAAACTGGCTACTCGGTGGTTTTTGGGGTCGCTAATTACGAATCCGGTATTAGTTTTTTAAAATTCAAAATGGCGGATCCAATATGGCGGACAAAATTAAAAAAATTATCGGATTCGCTTAAAACTGGCTACTCGGGGGTTTTTGGGGTCGCTAATTACGAATCCGGTGTTAGTTTTTGAAAATTCAAAATGGCGGATCCAATATGGCGGACAAAATTAAAAAAATTATCGGATTCGCTTAAAACTGGCTACTCGGGGGTTTTTGGGGTCGCTAAATACGAATCCAGTATTAGTTTTTGAAAATTCAAAATGGCGGATCCAATATGGCGGACAAAATTAAAAAAATTATCGGATTCGCTTAAAACTGGCTACTTGGGGGTTTTTGGGGTCGCTAATTACGAATCCGGTGTTAGTTTTTAAAAATTAAAAATGGCGGATCCAATATGGCGGACAAAATTAAAAAAAATATCGGATTCGCTTAAAACTGGCTACTTGGGGGTTTTTGGGGTCGCTAATTACGAATCCGGTGTTAGTTTTTGAAAATTCAAAATAACGGATCCAATATGGCGGACAAAATAAAAAAAATTATCGGATTCGCTTAAAACTGGCTACTCGGGGGTTTTTGGGGTCGCTAATTACGAATCCGGTGTTAGTTTTTGAAAATTCAAAATGGCGGATCCAATATGGCGGACAAAATTAAAAAAATTATCGGATTCGCTTAAAACTGGCTACTCGGGGGTTTTTGGGGTCGCTAAATACGAATCCAGTATTAGTTTTTGAAAATTCAAAATGGCGGATCCAATATGTCGGACAAAATTAAAAAAATTATCGGATTCGCTTAAAACTGGCTACTTGGGGATTTTTGGGGTCGCTAATTCTGAATCCGGTGTTAGTTTTTGAAAATTCAAAATGGCGGATCCAATATGGCGGACAAAATTAAAAAAATTATCGGATTAGCTTAAAACTGGCTACTCGGGGGTTTTTGGAGTCGCTTATTACGAATCCGGTGTTAGTTTTTGAAAATAAAAAATGGCGGATCCAATATGGCGGACAAAATTAAAAAAATTATCGGATTCGCTTCAATCTCCTTACTCGGGGGTTTTTGGGGTCGCTAATTACGAATCCGGTGTTAGTTTTTGAAAATTTAAAATAACGGATCCAATATGGCGGACAAAATTAAAAAAATTATCGGATTCGCTTAAAACTGGCTACTCGGGGGTTTTTGGGGTCGCTAATTACGAATCCGGTGTTAGTTTTTGAAAATTCAAAATGGCGGATCCAATATGGCGGACAAAATTAAAAAAATTATCGGATTCGCTTAAAATGGCTACTTGGGGGTTTTTGGGGTCGCTAATTACGAATCCAGTATTAGTTTTTGAAAATTCAAAATGGCGGATCCAATGTGGCGGTCAAAATTAAAAAAATTATCGGATTCGCTTAAAACTGGCTACTTGGGGATTTTTTGGGTCGCTAATTCTGAATCCGGTGTTAGTTTTTGAAAATTCAAAATAACGGATCCAATATGGCAAACAAAATTAAAAAAATTATCGGATTCGCTTAAAACTGGCTACTCGGGGATTTTTAGGGTCGCTAATTACGAATCCGGTGTTAGTTTTTAAAAATTCAAAATAACGGATCCAATATGGCAGACAAAATTAAAAAAATTATCGGATTCGCTTAAAACTGGCTACTTGGGGGTTTTTGGGGTCGCTAATTACGAATCCGGTGTTAGTTTTTTAAAATTCAAAATAACGGATCCAATATGGCGGACAAAATAAAAAAAATTATCGGATTCGCTTAAAACTGGCTACTCGGGGATTTTTGGGGTCGCTAAATACGAATCCAGTATTAGTTTTTGAAAATTCAAAATGGCGGATCCAATATGGCGGACAAAATTAAAAAAATTATCGGATTCGCTTAAAACTGGCTACTCGGTGGTTTTTGGGGTCGCTAAATACGAATCCAGTATTAGTTTTTGAAAATTCAAAATGGCGGATCCAATATGGCGGACAAAATTAAAAAAATTATCGGATTTGCTTAAAACTGGCTACTCGGGGGTTTTTGGGGTCGCTAATTACGAATCCGGTGTTAGTTTTTGAAAATTCAAAATGGCGGATCCAATATGGCGGACAAAATTAAAAAAATTATCGGATTCGCTTAAAACTGGCTACTCGGGGGTTTTTGGGGTCGCTAATTACGAATCCGGTGTTAGTTTTTGAAAATTCAAAATGGCGGATCCAATATGGCGGACAAAATTAAAAAAATTATCGGATTCGCTTAAAACTGGCTACTCGGGGGTTTTTGGGGTCGCTAAATACGAATCCAGTATTAGTTTTTGAAAATTCAAAATGGCGGATCCAATATGGCGGACAAAATTAAAAAAATTATCGGATTCGCTTAAAACTGGCTACTTGGGGGTTTTTGGGGTCGCTAATTACGAATCCGGTGTTAGTTTTTGAAAATTCAAAATAACGTATCCAATATGGCCGACAAAATAAAAAAAATTATCGGATTCGCTTAAAACTGGCTACTCGGTGGTTTTTGGGGTCGCTAATTACGAATCCAGTATTAGTTTTTGAAAATTTAAAATGGCGGATCCAATATGGCGGACAAAATTAAAAAAATTATCGGATTCGCTTAAAACTGGCTACTCGGGGATTTTTAGGGTCGCTAATTACGAATCCGGTGTTAGTTTTTAAAAATTCAAAATAGCGGATCCAATATGGCGGACAAAATTAAAAAAAATATCGGATTCGTTTAAAACTGGCTACTTGGGGGTTTTTGGGGTCGCTAATTACGAATCCGGTGTTAGTTTTTGAAAATTCAAAATAACGGATCCAATATGGCGGACAAAATAAAAAAAATTATCGGATTCGCTTAAAACTGGCTACTCGGGGATTTTTGGGGTCGCTAATTACGAATCCGGTGTTAGTTTTTAAAAATTCAAAATGGCGGATCCAATATCGCGGACAAAATTAAAAAAATTATCGGATTCGCTTAAAACTGGCTACTCGGTGGTTTTTGGGGTCGCTAATTACGAATCCAGTATTAGTTTTTGAAAATTCAAAATGGCGGATCCAATATGGCGGACAAAATTAAAAAAATTATCGGATTCGCTTAAAACTGGCTACTCGGGGATTTTTGGGGTCGCTAATTACGAATCCGGTGTTAGTTTTTGAGAATTCAAAATGGCGGATCCAATATGGCGGACAAAATTTAAAAAATTATCGCATTTGCTTAAAACTGGCTACTCGGCGGTTTTTGGGGTCGCTAATTACGAATCCAGTATTACTTTTTGAAAATTCAAAATGGCGGATCCAATATGGCGGACAAAATTAAAAAAATTATTGGATTCGCTTAAAACTGGCTACTTGGGGGTTTTTGGGGTCGCTAATTACGAATATGGTGTTAGATTTTAAAAATTCAAAATAACGGATCCAATATGGCGGTCAAAATTAAAAAAATTATCGGATTCGCTTAAAACTGGCTACTCGGGGGTTTTTGGGGTCGCTAATTACGAATCCGGTGTTAGTTTTTAAAAATTCAAAATGGCGGATCCAATATAGCGGCCAAAATTACAAAAATTATCGGATTTGCTTAAAACTGGCTACTCGGGGGTTTTTGGGGTCGCTAATTACGAATCCGGTGTTAGTTTTTGAAAATTCAAAATGGCGGATCCAATATGGCGGACAAAATTAAAAAAATTATCGGATTCGCTTAAAACTGGCTACTCGGGGGTTTTTGGGGTCGCTTATTACGAATCCGGTGTTAGTTTTTGAAAATTCAAAATGGCGGATCCAATATGGCGGACAAAATTAAAAAAATTATCGGCTTCGCTTAAAACTGGCTACTCGGTGGTTTTTGGGGTCGCTAAATACGAATCCAGTATTAGTTTTTGAAAATTCAAAATGGCGGATCCAATATGGCGGACAAAATTAAAAAAATTATCGGATTTGCTTAAAACTGGCTACTCGGGGGTTTTTGGGGTCGCTAATTACGAATCCGGTGTTAGTTTTTGAAAATTCAAAATGGCGGATCCAATATGGCGGACAAAATTAAAAAAATTATCGGATTCGCTTAAAACTGGCTACTCGGGGGTTTTTGGGGTCGCTAATTACGAATCCGGTGTTAGTTTTTGAAAATTCAAAATGGCGGATCCAATATGGCGGACAAAATTAAAAAAATTATCGGATTCGCTTAAAACTGGCTACTCGGGGGTTTTTGGGGTCGCTAAATACGAATCCAGTATTAGTTTTTGAAAATTCAAAATGGCGGATCCAATATGTCGGACAAAATTAAAAAAATTATCGGATTCGCTTAAAACTGGCTACTTGGGGATTTTTGAGGTCGCTAATTCTGAATCCGGTGTTAGTTTTTGAAAATTCAAAATAACGGATCCAATATGGCGGACAAAATTAAAAAAATTATCGGATTCGCTTAAAACTGGCTACTCGGGGGTTTTTGGGGTCGCTAATTACGAATCCGGTGTTAGTTTTTGAAAATTCAAAATGGCGGATCCAATATGGCGGACAAAATTAAAAAAATTATCGGATTTGCTTCAAACTCCTTACTCGGGGGTTTTTGGGGTCGCTAATTACGAATCCGGTGTTAGTTTTTAAAAATTCAAAATAACGGATCCAATATGGCGGACAAAATTAAAAAAATTATCGGCTTCGCTTAAAACTGGCTACTCGGTGGTTTTTGGGGTCGCTTATTACGAATCCGGTATTAGTTTTTGAAAATTCAAAATGGCGGATCCAATATGGCGGACAAAATTAAAAAAATTATCGGATTCGCTTAAAACTGGCTACTCGGGGGTTTTTGGGGTCGCTAATTACGAATCCGGTGTTAGTTTTTGAAAATTCAAAATGGCGGATCCAATATGGCGGTCAAAATTAAAGAAATTATCGGATTCGCTTAAAACTGGCTACTCGGGGGTTTTTGGGGTCGCTAAATACGAATCCAGTATTAGTTTTTGAAAATTCAAAATGGCGGATCCAATATGGCGGACAAAATTAAAAAAATTATCGGATTCGCTTAAAACTGGCTACTTGGGGGTTTTTGGGGTCGCTAATTACGAATCCGGTGTTAGTTTTTGAAAATTCAAAATAACGGATCCAATATGGCGGACAAAATAAAAAAAATTATCGGATTCGCTTAAAACTGGCTACTCGGTGGTTTTTGGGGTCGCTAATTACGAATCCAGTATTAGTTTTTGATAATTCAAAATGGCGGATCCAATATGGCGGACAAAATTAAAAAAATTATCGGATTCGCTTAAAACTGGCTACTCGGGGATTTTTAGGATCGCTAATTACGAATCCGGTGTTAGTTTTTAAAAATTAAAAATGGCGGATCCAATATGGCGGACAAAATTAAAAAAAATATCGGATTCGCTTAAAACTGGCTACTTGGGGGTTTTTGGGGTCGCTAATTACGAATCCGGTGTTAGTTTTTGAAAATTCAAAATAACGGATCCAATATGGCGGACAAAATAAAAAAAATTATCAAATTCGCTTAAAACTGGCTACTCGGGGATTTTTGGGGTCGCTAATTACGAATCCGGTGTTAGTTTTTAAAAATTCAAAATGACGGATCCAATATCGCGGACAAAAATAAAAAAATTATCGGATTCGCTTAAAACTGGCTACTCGGTGGTTTTTGGGGTCGCTAATTACGAATCCAGTATTAGTTTTTGAAAATTCAAAATGGCGGATCCAATATGGCGGACAAAATTAAAAAAATTATCGGATTCGCTTAAAACTGGCTACTCGGGGATTTTTGGGGTCGCTTATTACGAATCCGGTGATAGTTTTTGAGCATTCAAAATGGCGGATCCAATATGGCGGACAAAATTTAAAAAATTATCGCATTTGCTTAAAACTGGCTACTCGGCGGTTTTTGGGGTCGCTAATTACGAATCCAGTATTACTTTTTGAAAATTCAAAATGGCGGATCCAATATGGCGGACAAAATTAAAAAAATTATTGGATTCGCTTAAAACTGGCTACTTGGGGGTTTTTGGGGTCGCTAATTACGAATATGGTGTTAGATTTTGAAAATTCAAAATAACGGATCCAATATGGCGGTCAAAATTAAAAAAATTATCGGATTCGCTTAAAACTGGCTACTCGGGGGTTTTTGGGGTCGCTAATTACGAATCCGGTGTTAGTTTTTGAAAATTCAAAATGGCGGATCCAATATGGCGGACAAAATTAAAAAAATTATCGGATTTGCTTCAAACTCCTTACTCGGGGGTTTTTGGGGTCGCTAATTACGAATCCGGTGTTAGTTTTTAAAAATTCAAAATAACGGATCCAATATGGCGGACAAAATTAAAAAAATTATCGGCTTCGCTTAAAACTGGCTACTCGGTGGTTTTTGGGGTCGCTTATTACGAATCCGGTATTAGTTTTTGAAAATTCAAAATGGCGGATCCAATATGGCGGACAAAATTAAAAAAATTATCGGATTCGCTTAAAACTGGCTACTCGGGGGTTTTTGGGGTCGCTAATTACGAATCTGGTGTTAGTTTTTGAAAATTCAAAATGGCGGATCCAATATGGCGGACAAAATTAAAAAAATTATCGGATTCGCTTAAAACTGGCTACTCGGGGGTTTTTGGGGTCGCTAAATACGAATCCAGTATTAGTTTTTGAAAATTCAAAATGGCGGATCCAATATGGCGGACAAAATTAAAAAAATTATCGGATTCGCTTAAAACTGGCTACTTGGGGGTTTTTGGGGTCGCTAATTACGAATCCGGTGTTAGTTTTTGAAAATTCAAAATAACGGATCCAATATGGCGGACAAAATAAAAAAAATTATCAAATTCGCTTAAAACTGGCTACTCGGGGGTTTTTGGGGTCGCTAATTACGAATCCGGTGTTAGTTTTTGAAAATTCAAAATGGCGGATCCAATATGGCGGACAAAATTAAAAAAATTATCGGATTCGCTTAAAACTGGCTACTCGGGGGTTTTTGGGGTCGCTAAATACGAATCCAGTATTAGTTTTTGAAAATTCAAAATGGCGGATCCAATATGGCGGACAAAATTAAAAAAATTATCGGATTCGCTTAAAACTGGCTACTTGGGGGTTTTTGGGGTCGCTAATTACGAATCCGGTGTTAGTTTTTAAAAATTAAAAATGGCGGATCCAATATGGCGGACAAAATTAAAAAAAATATCGGATTCGCTTAAAACTGGCTACTTGGGGGTTTTTGGGGTCGCTAATTACGAATCCGGTGTTAGTTTTTGAAAATTCAAAATAACGGATCCAATATGGCGGACAAAATTAAAAAAATTATCGGATTCGCTTAAAACTGGCTACTCGGGGGTTTTTGGGGTCGCTAATTACGAATCCGGTGTTAGTTTTTGAAAATTCAAAATGGCGGATCCAATATGGCGGACAAAATTAAAAAAATTATCGGATTCGCTTAAAACTGGCTACTCGGGGGTTTTTGGGGTCGCTAAATACGAATCCAGTATTAGTTTTTGAAAATTCAAAATGGCGGATCCAATATGTCGGACAAAATTAAAAAAATTATCGGATTCGCTTAAAACTGGCTACTTGGGGATTTTTGGGGTCGCTAATTCTGAATCCGGTGTTAGTTTTTGAAAATTCAAAATGGCGGATCCAATATGGCGGACAAAATTAAAAAAATTATCGGATTAGCTTAAAACTGGCTACTCGGGGGTTTTTGGAGTCGCTTATTACGAATCCGGTGTTAGTTTTTGAAAATAAAAAATGGCGGATCCAATATGGCGGACAAAATTAAAAAAATTATCGGATTCGCTTCAATCTCCTTACTCGGGGGTTTTTGGGGTCGCTAATTACGAATCCGGTGTTAGTTTTTGAAAATTTAAAATAACGGATCCAATATGGCGGACAAAATTAAAAAAATTATCGGATTCGCTTAAAACTGGCTACTCGGTGGTTTTTGGGGTCGCTAATTACGAATCCGGTATTAGTTTTTTAAAATTCAAAATGGCGGATCCAATATGGCGGACAAAATTAAAAAAATTATCGGATTCGCTTAAAACTGGCTACTTGGGGGTTTTTGGGGTCGCTAATTACGAATCCGGTGTTAGTTTTTGAAAATTCAAAATAACGGATCCAATATGGCGGACAAAATTAAAAAAATTATCGGATTCGCTTAAAACTGGCTACTCGGTGGTTTTTGGGGTCGCTAATTACGAATCCGGTATTAGTTTTTTAAAATTCAAAATGGCGGATCCAATATGGCGGACAAAATAAAAAAAATTATCAAATTCGCTTAAAACTGGCTACTCGGGGGTTTTTGGGGTCGCTAATTACGAATCCGGTGTTAGTTTTTGAAAATTCAAAATGGCGGATCCAATATGGCGGACAAAATTAAAAAAATTATCGGATTTGCTTAAAACTGGCTACTCGGGGGTTTTTGGGGTCGCTAAATACGAATCCAGTATTAGTTTTTGAAAATTCAAAATGGCGGATCCAATATGGCGGACAAAATTAAAAAAATTATCGGATTCGCTTAAAACTGGCTACTTGGGGGTTTTTGGGGTCGCTAATTACGAATCCGGTGTTAGTTTTTAAAAATTAAAAATGGCGGATCCAATATGGCGGACAAAATTAAAAAAAATATCGGATTCGCTTAAAACTGGCTACTCGGGGGTTTTTGGGGTCGCTAATTACGAATCCGGTGTTAGTTTTTGAAAATTCAAAATGGCGGATCCAATATGGCGGACAAAATTAAAAAAATTATCGGATTCGCTTAAAACTGGCTACTCGGGGGTTTTTGGGGTCGCTAAATACGAATCCAGTATTAGTTTTTGAAAATTCAAAATGGCGGATCCAATATGGCGGACAAAATTAAAAAAATTATCGGATTCGCTTAAAACTGGCTACTTGGGGGTTTTTGGGGTCGCTAATTACGAATCCGGTGTTAGTTTTTAAAAATTAAAAATGGCGGATCCAATATGGCGGACAAAATTAAAAAAAATATCGGATTCGCTTAAAACTGGCTACTTGGGGGTTTTTGGGGTCGCTAATTACGAATCCGGTGTTAGTTTTTGAAAATTCAAAATAACGGATCCAATATGGCGGACAAAATTAAAAAAATTATCGGATTCGCTTAAAACTGGCTACTCGGGGGTTTTTGGGGTCGCTAATTACGAATCCGGTGTTAGTTTTTGAAAATTCAAAATGGCGGATCCAATATGGCGGACAAAATTAAAAAAATTATCGGATTCGCTTAAAACTGGCTACTCGGGGGTTTTTGGGGTCGCTAAATACGAATCCAGTATTAGTTTTTGAAAATTCAAAATGGCGGATCCAATATGTCGGACAAAATTAAAAAAATTATCGGATTCGCTTAAAACTGGCTACTTGGGGATTTTTGGGGTCGCTAATTCTGAATCCGGTGTTAGTTTTTGAAAATTCAAAATGGCGGATCCAATATGGCGGACAAAATTAAAAAAATTATCGGATTAGCTTAAAACTGGCTACTCGGGGGTTTTTGGAGTCGCTTATTACGAATCCGGTGTTAGTTTTTGAAAATAAAAAATGGCGGATCCAATATGGCGGACAAAATTAAAAAAATTATCGGATTCGCTTCAATCTCCTTACTCGGGGGTTTTTGGGGTCGCTAATTACGAATCCGGTGTTAGTTTTTGAAAATTTAAAATAACGGATCCAATATGGCGGACAAAATTAAAAAAATTATCGGATTCGCTTAAAACTGGCTACTCGGTGGTTTTTGGGGTCGCTAATTACGAATCCGGTATTAGTTTTTTAAAATTCAAAATGGCGGATCCAATATGGCGGACAAAATTAAAAAAATTATCGGATTCGCTTAAAACTGGCTACTTGGGGGTTTTTGGGGTCGCTAATTACGAATCCGGTGTTAGTTTTTGAAAATTCAAAATAACGGATCCAATATGGCGGACAAAATTAAAAAAATTATCGGCTTCGCTTAAAACTGGCTACTCGGTGGTTTTTGGGGTCGCTAATTACGAATCCGGTATTAGTTTTTTAAAATTCAAAATGGCGGATCCAATATGGCGGACAAAATTAAAAAAATTATCGGATTCGCTTAAAACTGGCTACTTGGGGGTTTTTGGGGTCGCTAATTACGAATCCGGTGTTAGTTTTTGAAAATTCAAAATAACGGATCCAATATGGCGGACAAAATTAAAAAAATTATCGGCTTCGCTTAAAACTGGCTACTCGGTGGTTTTTGGGGTCGCTAATTACGAATCCGGTATTAGTTTTTTAAAATTCAAAATGGCGGATCCAATATGGCGGACAAAATTAAAAAAATTATCGGATTTGCTTCAAACTCCTTACTCGGGGGTTTTTGGGGTCGCTAATTACGAATCCGGTGTTAGTTTTTAAAAATTCAAAATAACGGATCCAATATGGCGGACAAAATTAAAAAAATTATCGGCTTCGCTTAAAACTGGCTACTCGGTGGTTTTTGGGGTCGCTAATTACGAATCCGGTATTAGTTTTTTAAAATTCAAAATGGCGGATCCAATATGGCGGACAAAATTAAAAAAATTATCGGATTCGCTTAAAACTGGCTACTTGGGGGTTTTTGGGGTCGCTAATTACGAATCCGGTGTTAGTTTTTGAAAATTCAAAATAACGGATCCAATATGGCGGACAAAATAAAAAAAATTATCAAATTCGCTTAAAACTGGCTACTCGGGGGTTTTTGGGGTCGCTAATTACGAATCCGGTGTTAGTTTTTGAAAATTCAAAATGGCGGATCCAATATGGCGGACAAAATTAAAAAAATTATCGGATTTGCTTAAAACTGGCTACTCGGGGGTTTTTGGGGTCGCTAAATACGAATCCAGTATTAGTTTTTGAAAATTCAAAATGGCGGATCCAATATGGCGGACAAAATTAAAAAAATTATCGGATTCGCTTAAAACTGGCTACTTGGGGGTTTTTGGGGTCGCTAATTACGAATCCGGTGTTAGTTTTTAAAAATTAAAAATGGCGGATCCAATATGGCGGACAAAATTAAAAAAAATATCGGATTCGCTTAAAACTGGCTACTCGGGGGTTTTTGGGGTCGCTAATTACGAATCCGGTGTTAGTTTTTGAAAATTCAAAATGGCGGATCCAATATGGCGGACAAAATTAAAAAAATTATCGGATTCGCTTAAAACTGGCTACTCGGGGGTTTTTGGGGTCGCTAAATACGAATCCAGTATTAGTTTTTGAAAATTCAAAATGGCGGATCCAATATGGCGGACAAAATTAAAAAAATTATCGGATTCGCTTAAAACTGGCTACTTGGGGGTTTTTGGGGTCGCTAATTACGAATCCGGTGTTAGTTTTTAAAAATTAAAAATGGCGGATCCAATATGGCGGACAAAATTAAAAAAAATATCGGATTCGCTTAAAACTGGCTACTTGGGGGTTTTTGGGGTCGCTAATTACGAATCCGGTGTTAGTTTTTGAAAATTCAAAATAACGGATCAAATATGGCGGACAAAATTAAAAAAATTATCGGATTCGCTTAAAACTGGCTACTCGGGGGTTTTTGGGGTCGCTAATTACGAATCCGGTGTTAGTTTTTGAAAATTCAAAATGGCGGATCCAATATGGCGGACAAAATTAAAAAAATTATCGGATTCGCTTAAAACTGGCTACTCGGGGGTTTATGGGGTCGCTAAATACGAATCCAGTATTAGTTTTTGAAAATTCAAAATGGCGGATCCAATATGTCGGACAAAATTAAAAAAATTATCGGATTCGCTTAAAACTGGCTACTTGGGGATTTTTGGGGTCGCTAATTCTGAATCCGGTGTTAGTTTTTGAAAATTCAAAATGGCGGATCCAATATGGCGGACAAAATTAAAAAAATTATCGGATTAGCTTAAAACTGGCTACTCGGGGGTTTTTGGAGTCGCTTATTACGAATCCGGTGTTAGTTTTTGAAAATAAAAAATGGCGGATCCAATATGGCGGACAAAATTAAAAAAATTATCGGATTCGCTTCAATCTCCTTACTCGGGGGTTTTTGGGGTCGCTAATTACGAATCCGGTGTTAGTTTTTGAAAATTTAAAATAACGGATCCAATATGGCGGACAAAATTAAAAAAATTATCGGATTCGCTTAAAACTGGCTACTCGGGGGTTTTTGGGGTCGCTAATTACGAATCCGGTGTTAGTTTTTGAAAATTCAAAATGGCGGATCCAATATGGCGGACAAAATTAAAAAAATTATCGGATTCGCTTAAAACTGGCTACTCGGGGGTTTTTGGGGTCGCTAATTACGAATCCGGTGTTAGTTTTTGAAAATTCAAAATGGCGGATCCAATATGGCGGACAAAATTAAAAAAATTATCGGATTCGCTTAAAACTGGCTACTCGGGGGTTTTTGGGGTCGCTAAATACGAATCCAGTATTAGTTTTTAAAAATTCAAAATGGCGGATCCAATATGTCGGACAAAATTAAAAAAATTATCGGATTCGCTTAAAACTGGCTACTTGGGGATTTTTGAGGTCGCTAATTCTGAATCCGGTGTTAGTTTTTGAAAATTCAAAATAACGGATCCAATATGGCGGACAAAATTAAAAAAATTATCGGATTCGCTTAAAACTGGCTACTCGGGGGTTTTTGGGGTCGCTAATTACGAATCCGGTGTTAGTTTTTGAAAATTCAAAATGGCGGATCCAATATGGCGGACAAAATTAAAAAAATTATCGGATTTGCTTCAAACTCCTTACTCGGGGGTTTTTGGGGTCGCTAATTACGAATCCGGTGTTAGTTTTTAAAAATTCAAAATAACGGATCCAATATGGCGGACAAAATTAAAAAAATTATCGGCTTCGCTTAAAACTGGCTACTCGGTGGTTTTTGGGGTCGCTAATTACGAATCCGGTATTAGTTTTTTAAAATTCAAAATGGCGGATCCAATATGGCGGACAAAATTAAAAAAATTATCGGATTCGCTTAAAACTGGCTACTCGGGGGTTTTTGGGGTCGCTAATTACGAATCCGGTGTTAGTTTTTGAAAATTCAAAATGGCGGATCCAATATGGCGGACAAAATTAAAAAAATTATCGGATTCGCTTAAAACTGGCTACTCGGGGGTTTTTGGGGTCGCTAAATACGAATCCAGTATTAGTTTTTGAAAATTCAAAATGGCGGATCCAATATGGCGGACAAAATTAAAAAAATTATCGGATTCGCTTAAAACTGGCTACTTGGGGGTTTTTGGAGTCGCTTATTACGAATCCGGTGTTAGTTTTTGAAAATAAAAAATGGCGGATCCAATATGGCGGACAAAATTAAAAAAATTATCGGATTCGCTTCAATCTCCTTACTCGGGGGTTTTTGGGGTCGCTAATTACGAATCCGGTGTTAGTTTTTGAAAATTTAAAATAACGGATCCAATATGGCGGACAAAATTAAAAAAATTATCGGATTCGCTTAAAACTGGCTACTCGGGGGTTTTTGGGGTCGCTAATTACGAATCCGGTGTTAGTTTTTGAAAATTCAAAATGGCGGATCCAATATGGCGGACAAAATTAAAAAAATTATCGGATTCGCTTAAAACTGGCTACTTGGGGATTTTTGGGGTCGCTAATTCTGAATACGGTGTTAGTTTTTGAAAATTCAAAATGGCGGATCCAATATGGCGGACAAAATTAAAAAAATTATCGGATTAGCTTAAAACTGGCTACTCGGGGGTTTTTGGAGTCGCTTATTACGAATCCGGTGTTAGTTTTTGAAAATAAAAAATGGCGGATCCAATATGGCGGACAAAATTAAAAAAATTATCGGATTCGCTTCAATCTCCTTACTCGGGGGTTTTTGGGGTCGCTAATTACGAATCCGGTGTTAGTTTTTGAAAATTTAAAATAACGGATCCAATATGGCGGACAAAATTAAAAAAATTATCGGATTCGCTTAAAACTGGCTACTCGGGGGTTTTTGGGGTCGCTAATTACGAATCCGGTGTTAGTTTTTGAAAATTCAAAATGGCGGATCCAATATGGCGGACAAAATTAAAAAAATTATCGGATTCGCTTAAAACTGGCTACTCGGGGGTTTTTGGGGTCGCTAATTACGAATCCGGTGTTAGTTTTTGAAAATTCAAAATGGCGGATCCAATATGGCGGACAAAATTAAAAAAATTATCGGATTCGCTTAAAACTGGCTACTCGGGGGTTTTTGGGGTCGCTAAATACGAATCCAGTATTAGTTTTTAAAAATTCAAAATGGCGGATCCAATATGTCGGACAAAATTAAAAAAATTATCGGATTCGCTTAAAACTGGCTACTTGGGGATTTTTGAGGTCGCTAATTCTGAATCCGGTGTTAGTTTTTGAAAATTCAAAATAACGGATCCAATATGGCGGACAAAATTAAAAAAATTATCGGATTCGCTTAAAACTGGCTACTCGGGGGTTTTTGGGGTCGCTAATTACGAATCCGGTGTTAGTTTTTGAAAATTCAAAATGGCGGATCCAATATGGCGGACAAAATTAAAAAAATTATCGGATTAGCTTAAAACTGGCTACTCGGGGGTTTTTGGAGTCGCTTATTACGAATCCGGTGTTAGTTTTTGAAAATAAAAAATGGCGGATCCAATATGGCGGACAAAATTAAAAAAATTATCGGATTCGCTTCAATCTCCTTACTCGGGGGTTTTTGGGGTCGCTAATTACGAATCCGGTGTTAGTTTTTGAAAATTTAAAATAACGGATCCAATATGGCGGACAAAATTAAAAAAATTATCGGATTCGCTTAAAACTGGCTACTCGGGGGTTTTTGGGGTCGCTAATTACGAATCCGGTGTTAGTTTTTGAAAATTCAAAATGGCGGATCCAATATGGCGGACAAAATTAAAAAAATTATCGGATTCGCTTAAAACTGGCTACTCGGGGGTTTTTGGGGTCGCTAATTACGAATCCGGTGTTAGTTTTTGAAAATTCAAAATGGCGGATCCAATATGGCGGACAAAATTAAAAAAATTATCGGATTCGCTTAAAACTGGCTACTCGGGGGTTTTTGGGGTCGCTAAATACGAATCCAGTATTAGTTTTTAAAAATTCAAAATGGCGGATCCAATATGTCGGACAAAATTAAAAAAATTATCGGATTCGCTTAAAACTGGCTACTTGGGGATTTTTGAGGTCGCTAATTCTGAATCCGGTGTTAGTTTTTGAAAATTCAAAATAACGGATCCAATATGGCGGACAAAATTAAAAAAATTATCGGATTCGCTTAAAACTGGCTACTCGGGGGTTTTTGGGGTCGCTAATTACGAATCCGGTGTTAGTTTTTGAAAATTCAAAATGGCGGATCCAATATGGCGGACAAAATTAAAAAAATTATCGGATTTGCTTCAAACTCCTTACTCGGGGGTTTTTGGGGTCGCTAATTACGAATCCGGTGTTAGTTTTTAAAAATTCAAAATAACGGATCCAATATGGCGGACAAAATTAAAAAAATTATCGGCTTCGCTTAAAACTGGCTACTCGGTGGTTTTTGGGGTCGCTAATTACGAATCCGGTATTAGTTTTTTAAAATTCAAAATGGCGGATCCAATATGGCGGACAAAATTAAAAAAATTATCGGATTCGCTTAAAACTGGCTACTCGGGGGTTTTTGGGGTCGCTAATTACGAATCCGGTGTTAGTTTTTGAAAATTCAAAATGGCGGATCCAATATGGCGGACAAAATTAAAAAAATTATCGGATTCGCTTAAAACTGGCTACTCGGGGGTTTTTGGGGTCGCTAAATACGAATCCAGTATTAGTTTTTGAAAATTCAAAATGGCGGATCCAATATGGCGGACAAAATTAAAAAAATTATCGGATTCGCTTAAAACTGGCTACTTGGGGGTTTTTGGAGTCGCTTATTACGAATCCGGTGTTAGTTTTTGAAAATAAAAAATGGCGGATCCAATATGGCGGACAAAATTAAAAAAATTATCGGATTCGCTTCAATCTCCTTACTCGGGGGTTTTTGGGGTCGCTAATTACGAATCCGGTGTTAGTTTTTGAAAATTTAAAATAACGGATCCAATATGGCGGACAAAATTAAAAAAATTATCGGATTCGCTTAAAACTGGCTACTCGGGGGTTTTTGGGGTCGCTAATTACGAATCCGGTGTTAGTTTTTGAAAATTCAAAATGGCGGATCCAATATGGCGGACAAAATTAAAAAAATTATCGGATTCGCTTAAAACTGGCTACTCGGGGGTTTTTGGGGTCGCTAATTACGAATCCGGTGTTAGTTTTTGAAAATTCAAAATGGCGGATCCAATATGGCGGACAAAATTAAAAAAATTATCGGATTCGCTTAAAACTGGCTACTCGGGGGTTTTTGGGGTCGCTAAATACGAATCCAGTATTAGTTTTTGAAAATTCAAAATGGCGGATCCAATATGTCGGACAAAATTAAAAAAATTATCGGATTCGCTTAAAACTGGCTACTTGGGGATTTTTGAGGTCGCTAATTCTGAATCCGGTGTTAGTTTTTGAAAATTCAAAATAACGGATCCAATATGGCGGACAAAATTAAAAAAATTATCGGATTCGCTTAAAACTGGCTACTCGGGGGTTTTTGGGGTCGCTAATTACGAATCCGGTGTTAGTTTTTGAAAATTCAAAATAACGGATCAAATATGGCGGACAAAATTAAAAAAATTATCGGATTCGCTTAAAACTGGCTACTCGGGGGTTTTTGGGGTCGCTAATTACGAATCCGGTGTTAGTTTTTGAAAATTCAAAATGGCGGATCCAATATGGCGGACAAAATTAAAAAAATTATCGGATTCGCTTAAAACTGGCTACTCGGGGGTTTTTGGGGTCGCTAAATACGAATCCAGTATTAGTTTTTGAAAATTCAAAATGGCGGATCCAATATGTCGGACAAAATTAAAAAAATTATCGGATTCGCTTAAAACTGGCTACTTGGGGATTTTTGGGGTCGCTAATTCTGAATCCGGTGTTAGTTTTTGAAAATTCAAAATGGCGGATCCAATATGGCGGACAAAATTAAAAAAATTATCGGATTAGCTTAAAACTGGCTACTCGGGGGTTTTTGGAGTCGCTTATTACGAATCCGGTGTTAGTTTTTGAAAATAAAAAATGGCGGATCCAATATGGCGGACAAAATTAAAAAAATTATCGGATTCGCTTCAATCTCCTTACTCGGGGGTTTTTGGGGTCGCTAATTACGAATCCGGTGTTAGTTTTTGAAAATTTAAAATAACGGATCCAATATGGCGGACAAAATTAAAAAAATTATCGGATTCGCTTAAAACTGGCTACTCGGGGGTTTTTGGGGTCGCTAATTACGAATCCGGTGTTAGTTTTTGAAAATTCAAAATGGCGGATCCAATATGGCGGACAAAATTAAAAAAATTATCGGATTCGCTTAAAACTGGCTACTCGGGGGTTTTTGGGGTCGCTAATTACGAATCCGGTGTTAGTTTTTGAAAATTCAAAATGGCGGATCCAATATGGCGGACAAAATTAAAAAAATTATCGGATTCGCTTAAAACTGGCTACTCGGGGGTTTTTGGGGTCGCTAAATACGAATCCAGTATTAGTTTTTAAAAATTCAAAATGGCGGATCCAATATGTCGGACAAAATTAAAAAAATTATCGGATTCGCTTAAAACTGGCTACTTGGGGATTTTTGAGGTCGCTAATTCTGAATCCGGTGTTAGTTTTTGAAAATTCAAAATAACGGATCCAATATGGCGGACAAAATTAAAAAAATTATCGGATTCGCTTAAAACTGGCTACTCGGGGGTTTTTGGGGTCGCTAATTACGAATCCGGTGTTAGTTTTTGAAAATTCAAAATGGCGGATCCAATATGGCGGACAAAATTAAAAAAATTATCGGATTTGCTTCAAACTCCTTACTCGGGGGTTTTTGGGGTCGCTAATTACGAATCCGGTGTTAGTTTTTAAAAATTCAAAATAACGGATCCAATATGGCGGACAAAATTAAAAAAATTATCGGCTTCGCTTAAAACTGGCTACTCGGTGGTTTTTGGGGTCGCTAATTACGAATCCGGTATTAGTTTTTTAAAATTCAAAATGGCGGATCCAATATGGCGGACAAAATTAAAAAAATTATCGGATTCGCTTAAAACTGGCTACTCGGGGGTTTTTGGGGTCGCTAATTACGAATCCGGTGTTAGTTTTTGAAAATTCAAAATGGCGGATCCAATATGGCGGACAAAATTAAAAAAATTATCGGATTCGCTTAAAACTGGCTACTCGGGGGTTTTTGGGGTCGCTAAATACGAATCCAGTATTAGTTTTTGAAAATTCAAAATGGCGGATCCAATATGGCGGACAAAATTAAAAAAATTATCGGATTCGCTTAAAACTGGCTACTTGGGGGTTTTTGGAGTCGCTTATTACGAATCCGGTGTTAGTTTTTGAAAATAAAAAATGGCGGATCCAATATGGCGGACAAAATTAAAAAAATTATCGGATTCGCTTCAATCTCCTTACTCGGGGGTTTTTGGGGTCGCTAATTACGAATCCGGTGTTAGTTTTTGAAAATTTAAAATAACGGATCCAATATGGCGGACAAAATTAAAAAAATTATCGGATTCGCTTAAAACTGGCTACTCGGGGGTTTTTGGGGTCGCTAATTACGAATCCGGTGTTAGTTTTTGAAAATTCAAAATGGCGGATCCAATATGGCGGACAAAATTAAAAAAATTATCGGATTCGCTTAAAACTGGCTACTTGGGGATTTTTGGGGTCGCTAATTCTGAATACGGTGTTAGTTTTTGAAAATTCAAAATGGCGGATCCAATATGGCGGACAAAATTAAAAAAATTATCGGATTAGCTTAAAACTGGCTACTCGGGGGTTTTTGGAGTCGCTTATTACGAATCCGGTGTTAGTTTTTGAAAATAAAAAATGGCGGATCCAATATGGCGGACAAAATTAAAAAAATTATCGGATTCGCTTCAATCTCCTTACTCGGGGGTTTTTGGGGTCGCTAATTACGAATCCGGTGTTAGTTTTTGAAAATTTAAAATAACGGATCCAATATGGCGGACAAAATTAAAAAAATTATCGGATTCGCTTAAAACTGGCTACTCGGGGGTTTTTGGGGTCGCTAATTACGAATCCGGTGTTAGTTTTTGAAAATTCAAAATGGCGGATCCAATATGGCGGACAAAATTAAAAAAATTATCGGATTCGCTTAAAACTGGCTACTCGGGGGTTTTTGGGGTCGCTAATTACGAATCCGGTGTTAGTTTTTGAAAATTCAAAATGGCGGATCCAATATGGCGGACAAAATTAAAAAAATTATCGGATTCGCTTAAAACTGGCTACTCGGGGGTTTTTGGGGTCGCTAAATACGAATCCAGTATTAGTTTTTAAAAATTCAAAATGGCGGATCCAATATGTCGGACAAAATTAAAAAAATTATCGGATTCGCTTAAAACTGGCTACTTGGGGATTTTTGAGGTCGCTAATTCTGAATCCGGTGTTAGTTTTTGAAAATTCAAAATAACGGATCCAATATGGCGGACAAAATTAAAAAAATTATCGGATTCGCTTAAAACTGGCTACTCGGGGGTTTTTGGGGTCGCTAATTACGAATCCGGTGTTAGTTTTTGAAAATTCAAAATGGCGGATCCAATATGGCGGACAAAATTAAAAAAATTATCGGATTTGCTTCAAACTCCTTACTCGGGGGTTTTTGGGGTCGCTAATTACGAATCCGGTGTTAGTTTTTAAAAATTCAAAATAACGGATCCAATATGGCGGACAAAATTAAAAAAATTATCGGCTTCGCTTAAAACTGGCTACTCGGTGGTTTTTGGGGTCGCTAATTACGAATCCGGTATTAGTTTTTTAAAATTCAAAATGGCGGATCCAATATGGCGGACAAAATTAAAAAAATTATCGGATTCGCTTAAAACTGGCTACTCGGGGGTTTTTGGGGTCGCTAATTACGAATCCGGTGTTAGTTTTTGAAAATTCAAAATGGCGGATCCAATATGGCGGACAAAATTAAAAAAATTATCGGATTCGCTTAAAACTGGCTACTCGGGGGTTTTTGGGGTCGCTAAATACGAATCCAGTATTAGTTTTTGAAAATTCAAAATGGCGGATCCAATATGGCAGACAAAATTAAAAAAATTATCGGATTCGCTTAAAACTGGCTACTTGGGGGTTTTTGGAGTCGCTTATTACGAATCCGGTGTTAGTTTTTGAAAATAAAAAATGGCGGATCCAATATGGCGGACAAAATTAAAAAAATTATCGGATTCGCTTCAATCTCCTTACTCGGGGGTTTTTGGGGTCGCTAATTACGAATCCGGTGTTAGTTTTTGAAAATTTAAAATAACGGATCCAATATGGCGGACAAAATTAAAAAAATTATCGGATTCGCTTAAAACTGGCTACTCGGGGGTTTTTGGGGTCGCTAATTACGAATCCGGTGTTAGTTTTTGAAAATTCAAAATGGCGGATCCAATATGGCGGACAAAATTAAAAAAATTATCGGATTCGCTTAAAACTGGCTACTCGGGGGTTTTTGGGGTCGCTAATTACGAATCCGGTGTTAGTTTTTGAAAATTCAAAATGGCGGATCCAATATGGCGGACAAAATTAAAAAAATTATCGGATTCGCTTAAAACTGGCTACTCGGGGGTTTTTGGGGTCGCTAAATACGAATCCAGTATTAGTTTTTGAAAATTCAAAATGGCGGATCCAATATGTCGGACAAAATTAAAAAAATTATCGGATTCGCTTAAAACTGGCTACTCGGGGGTTTTTGGGGTCGCTAATTACGAATCCGGTGTTAGTTTTTGAAAATTTAAAATAACGGATCCAATATGGCGGACAAAATTAAAAAAATTATCGGATTCGCTTAAAACTGGCTACTCGGGGGTTTTTGGGGTCGCTAATTACGAATCCGGTGTTAGTTTTTGAAAATTCAAAATGGCGGATCCAATATGGCGGACAAAATTAAAAAAATTATCGGATTCGCTTAAAACTGGCTACTCGGGGGTTTTTGGGGTCGCTAAATACGAATCCAGTATTAGTTTTTGAAAATTCAAAATGGCGGATCCAATATGGCGGACAAAAATAAAAAAATTATCGGATTTGCTTCAAACTCCTTACTCGGGGGTTTTTGGGGTCGCTAATTACGAATCCGGTGTTAGTTTTTAAAAATTCAAAATAACGGATCCAATATGGCGGACAAAATTAAAAAAATTATCGGCTTCGCTTAAAACTGGCTACTCGGTGGTTTTTGGGGTCGCTAAATACGAATCCAGTATTAGTTTTTGAAAATTCAAAATGGCGGATCCAATATGGCGGACAAAATTAAAAAAATTATCGGATTCGCTTAAAACTGGCTACTTGGGGGTTTTTGGGGTCGCTAATTACGAATCCGGTGTTAGTTTTTGAAAATTCAAAATGGCGGATCCAATATGGCGGACAAAATTAAAAAAATTATCGGATTCGCTTAAAACTGGCTACTCGGGGGTTTTTGGGGTCGCTAATTACGAATCCGGTGTTAGTTTTTGAAAATTCAAAATGGCGGATCCAATATGGCGGACAAAATTAAAAAAATTATCGGATTCGCTTAAAACTGGCTACTCGGGGGTTTTTGGGGTCGCTAAATACGAATCCAGTATTAGTTTTTGAAAATTCAAAATGGCGGATCCAATATGTCGGACAAAATTAAAAAAATTATCGGATTCGCTTAAAACTGGCTACTTGGGGATTTTTGGGGTCGCTAATTACGAATCCGGTGTTAGTTTTTAAAAATTAAAAATGGCGGATCCAATATGGCGGACAAAATTAAAAAAAATATCGGATTCGCTTAAAACTGGCTACTTGGGGGTTTTTGGGGTCGCTAATTACTAATCCGGTGTTAGTTTTTGAAAATTCAAAATAACGGATCCAATATGGCGGACAAAATTAAAAAAATTATCGGATTCGCTTAAAACTGGCTACTCGGGGGTTTTTGGGGTCGCTAATTACGAATCCGGTTTAGTTTTTTAAAATTCAAAATGGCGGATCCAATATGGCGGACAAAATTAAAAAAATTATCGGATTCGCTTAAAACTGGCTACTCGGGGGTTTTTGGGGTCGCTAATTACGAATCCGGTGTTAGTTTTTGAAAATTCAAAATGGCGGATCCAATATGGCGGACAAAATTAAAAAAATTATCGGATTCGCTTAAAACTGGCTACTCGGGGGTTTTTGGGGTCGCTAAATACGAATCCAGTATTAGTTTTTGAAAATTCAAAATGGCGGATCCAATATGGCGGACAAAATTAAAAAAATTATCGGATTCGCTTAAAACTGGCTACTTGGGGGTTTTTGGGGTCGCTAATTACGAATCCGGTGTTAGTTTTTAAAAATTAAAAATGGCGGATCCAATATGGCGGACAAAATTAAAAAAAATATCGGATTCGCTTAAAACTGGCTACTTGGGGGTTTTTGGGGTCGCTAATTACTAATCCGGTGTTAGTTTTTGAAAATTCAAAATAACGGATCCAATATGGCGGACAAAATTAAAAAAATTATCGGATTCGCTTAAAACTGGCTACTCGGGGGTTTTTGGGGTCGCTAATTACGAATCCGGTGTTAGTTTTTGAAAATTCAAAATGGCGGATCCAATATGGCGGACAAAATTAAAAAAATTATCGGATTCGCTTAAAACTGGCTACTCGGGGGTTTTTGGGGTCGCTAAATACGAATCCAGTATTAGTTTTTGAAAATTCAAAATAGCGGATCCAATATGTCGGACAAAATTAAAAAAATTATCGGATTCGCTTAAAACTGGCTACTTGGGGATTTTTGGGGTCGCTAATTCTGAATCCGGTGTTAGTTTTTGAAAATTCAAAATAACGGATCCAATATGGCGGACAAAATTAAAAAAATTATCGGATTTGCTTAAAACTGGCTACTCGGGGGTTTTTGGAGTCGCTAATTACGAATCCGGTGTTAGTTTTTGAAAATAAAAAATGGCGGATCCAATATGGCGGACAAAATTAAAAAAATTATCGGCTTCGCTTCAATCTCCTTACTCGGGGGTTTTTGGGGTCGCTAATTACGAATCCGGTGTTAGTTTTTGAAAATTTAAAATAACGGATCCAATATGGCGGACAAAATTAAAAAAATTATCGGATTAGCTTAAAACTGGCTACTCGGGTGTTTTTGGAGTCGCTAATTACGAATCCGGTGTTAGTTTTTGAAAATAAAAAATGGCGGATCCAATATGGCGGACAAAATTAAAAAAATTATCGGATTCGCTTCAATCTCCTTACTCGGGGGTTTTTGGGGTCGCTAATTACGAATCCGGTGTTAGTTTTTGAAAATTCAAAATTGCGGATCCAATATGGCGGACAAAATTAAAAAAATTATCGGATTCGCTTAAAACTGGCTACTCGGGGGTTTTTGGGGTCGCTAATTACGAATCCGGTGTTAGTTTTTGAAAATTCAAAATGGCGGATCCAATATGGCGGACAAAATTAAGAAAATTATCGGATTCGCTTAAAACTGGCTACTCGGTGATTTTTGGGGTCGCTAAATACGAATCCAGTATTAGTTTTTGAAAATTCCAAATGGCGGATCCAATATGGCGGACAAAATTAAAAAAATTATCGGATTCGCTTAAAACTGGCTACTCGGGGGTTTTTGGGGTCGCTAAATACGAATCCAGTATTAGTTTTTGAAAATTCAAAATGGCGGATCCAATATGTCGGACAAAATTAAAAAAATTATCGGATTCGCTTAAAACTGGCTACTTGGGGATTTTTGGGGTCGCTAATTACGAATCCGGTGTTAGTTTTTAAAAATTAAAAATGGCGGATCCAATATGGCGGACAAAATTAAAAAAAATATCGGATTCGCTTAAAACTGGCTACTTGGGGGTTTTTGGGGTCGCTAATTACTAATCCGGTGTTAGTTTTTGAAAATTCAAAATAACGGATCCAATATGGCGGACAAAATTAAAAAAATTATCGGATTCGCTTAAAACTGGCTACTCGGGGGTTTTTGGGGTCGCTAATTACGAATCCGGTTTAGTTTTTTAAAATTCAAAATGGCGGATCCAATATGGCGGACAAAATTAAAAAAATTATCGGATTCGCTTAAAACTGGCTACTCGGGGGTTTTTGGGGTCGCTAATTACGAATCCGGTGTTAGTTTTTGAAAATTCAAAATGGCGGATCCAATATGGCGGACAAAATTAAAAAAATTATCGGATTCGCTTAAAACTGGCTACTCGGGGGTTTTTGGGGTCGCTAAATACGAATCCAGTATTAGTTTTTGAAAATTCAAAATGGCGGATCCAATATGGCGGACAAAATTAAAAAAATTATCGGATTCGCTTAAAACTGGCTACTTGGGGGTTTTTGGGGTCGCTAATTACGAATCCGGTGTTAGTTTTTAAAAATTAAAAATGGCGGATCCAATATGGCGGACAAAATTAAAAAAAATATCGGATTCGCTTAAAACTGGCTACTTGGGGGTTTTTGGGGTCGCTAATTACTAATCCGGTGTTAGTTTTTGAAAATTCAAAATAACGGATCCAATATGGCGGACAAAATTAAAAAAATTATCGGATTCGCTTAAAACTGGCTACTCGGGGGTTTTTGGGGTCGCTAATTACGAATCCGGTGTTAGTTTTTGAAAATTCAAAATGGCGGATCCAATATGGCGGACAAAATTAAAAAAATTATCGGATTCGCTTAAAACTGGCTACTCGGGGGTTTTTGGGGTCGCTAAATACGAATCCAGTATTAGTTTTTGAAAATTCAAAATAGCGGATCCAATATGTCGGACAAAATTAAAAAAATTATCGGATTCGCTTAAAACTGGCTACTTGGGGATTTTTGGGGTCGCTAATTCTGAATCCGGTGTTAGTTTTTGAAAATTCAAAATAACGGATCCAATATGGCGGACAAAATTAAAAAAATTATCGGATTTGCTTAAAACTGGCTACTCGGGGGTTTTTGGAGTCGCTAATTACGAATCCGGTGTTAGTTTTTGAAAATAAAAAATGGCGGATCCAATATGGCGGACAAAATTAAAAAAATTATCGGCTTCGCTTCAATCTCCTTACTCGGGGGTTTTTGGGGTCGCTAATTACGAATCCGGTGTTAGTTTTTGAAAATTTAAAATAACGGATCCAATATGGCGGACAAAATTAAAAAAATTATCGGATTAGCTTAAAACTGGCTACTCGGGTGTTTTTGGAGTCGCTAATTACGAATCCGGTGTTAGTTTTTGAAAATAAAAAATGGCGGATCCAATATGGCGGACAAAATTAAAAAAATTATCGGATTCGCTTCAATCTCCTTACTCGGGGGTTTTTGGGGTCGCTAATTACGAATCCGGTGTTAGTTTTTGAAAATTCAAAATTGCGGATCCAATATGGCGGACAAAATTAAAAAAATTATCGGATTCGCTTAAAACTGGCTACTCGGGGGTTTTTGGGGTCGCTAATTACGAATCCGGTGTTAGTTTTTGAAAATTCAAAATGGCGGATCCAATATGGCGGACAAAATTAAGAAAATTATCGGATTCGCTTAAAACTGGCTACTCGGTGATTTTTGGGGTCGCTAAATACGAATCCAGTATTAGTTTTTGAAAATTCCAAATGGCGGATCCAATATGGCGGACAAAATTAAAAAAATTATCGGATTCGCTTAAAACTGGCTACTCGGGGGTTTTTGGGGTCGCTAAATACGAATCCAGTATTAGTTTTTGAAAATTCAAAATGGCGGATCCAATATGTCGGACAAAATTAAAAAAATTATCGGATTCGCTTAAAACTGGCTACTTGGGGATTTTTGGGGTCGCTAATTACGAATCCGGTGTTAGTTTTTAAAAATTAAAAATGGCGGATCCAATATGGCGGACAAAATTAAAAAAAATATCGGATTCGCTTAAAACTGGCTACTTGGGGGTTTTTGGGGTCGCTAATTACTAATCCGGTGTTAGTTTTTGAAAATTCAAAATAACGGATCCAATATGGCGGACAAAATTAAAAAAATTATCGGATTCGCTTAAAACTGGCTACTCGGGGGTTTTTGGGGTCGCTAATTACGAATCCGGTGTTAGTTTTTGAAAATTCAAAATGGCGGATCCAATATGGCGGACAAAATTAAAAAAATTATCGGATTCGCTTAAAACTGGCTACTCGGGGGTTTTTGGGGTCGCTAAATACGAATCCAGTATTAGTTTTTGAAAATTCAAAATGGCGGATCCAATATGTCGGACAAAATTAAAAAAATTATCGGATTCGCTTAAAACTGGCTACTTGGGGATTTTTGAGGTCGCTAATTCTGAATCCGGTGTTAGTTTTTGAAAATTCAAAATAACGGATCCAATATGGCGGACAAAATTAAAAAAATTATCGGATTCGCTTAAAACTGGCTACTCGGGGGTTTTTGGGGTCGCTAATTACGAATCCGGTGTTAGTTTTTGAAAATTCAAAATGGCGGATCCAATATGGCGGACAAAAATAAAAAAATTATCGGATTTGCTTCAAACTCCTTACTCGGGGGTTTTTGGGGTCGCTAATTACGAATCCGGTGTTAGTTTTTAAAAATTCAAAATAACGGATCCAATATGGCGGACAAAATTAAAAAAATTATCGGCTTCGCTTAAAACTGGCTACTCGGTGGTTTTTGGGGTCGCTAAATACGAATCCAGTATTAGTTTTTGAAAATTCAAAATGGCGGATCCAATATGGCGGACAAAATTAAAAAAATTATCGGATTCGCTTAAAACTGGCTACTTGGGGGTTTTTGGGGTCGCTAATTACGAATCCGGTGTTAGTTTTTGAAAATTCAAAATGGCGGATCCAATATGGCGGACAAAATTAAAAAAATTATCGGATTCGCTTAAAACTGGCTACTCGGGGGTTTTTGGGGTCGCTAATTACGAATCCGGTGTTAGTTTTTGAAAATTCAAAATGGCGGATCCAATATGGCGGACAAAATTAAAAAAATTATCGGATTCGCTTAAAACTGGCTACTCGGGGGTTTTTGGGGTCGCTAATTACGAATCCGGTGTTAGTTTTTGAAAATTCAAAATGGCGGATCCAATATGGCGGACAAAATTAAAAAAATTATCGGATTCGCTTAAAACTGGCTACTCGGGGGTTTTTGGGGTCGCTAAATACGAATCCAGTATTAGTTTTTGAAAATTCAAAATGGCGGATCCAATATGTCGGACAAAATTAAAAAAATTATCGGATTCGCTTAAAACTGGCTACTTGGGGATTTTTGAGGTCGCTAATTCTGAATCCGGTGTTAGTTTTTGAAAATTCAAAATAACGGATCCAATATGGCGGACAAAATTAAAAAAATTATCGGATTCGCTTAAAACTGGCTACTCGGGGGTTTTTGGGGTCGCTAATTACGAATCCGGTGTTAGTTTTTGAAAATTCAAAATGGCGGATCCAATATGGCGGACAAAATTAAAAAAATTATCGGCTTCGCTTAAAACTGGCTACTCGGTGGTTTTTGGGGTCGCTAATTACGAATCCGGTTTAGTTTTTTAAAATTCAAAATGGCGGATCCAATATGGCGGACAAAATTAAAAAAATTATCGGATTCGCTTAAAACTGGCTACTCGGGGGTTTTTGGGGTCGCTAATTACGAATCCGGTGTTAGTTTTTGAAAATTCAAAATGGCGGATCCAATATGGCGGACAAAATTAAAAAAATTATCGGATTCGCTTAAAACTGGCTACTCGGGGGTTTTTGGGGTCGCTAAATACGAATCCAGTATTAGTTTTTGAAAATTCAAAATGGCGGATCCAATATGGCGGACAAAATTAAAAAAATTATCGGATTCGCTTAAAACTGGCTACTTGGGGGTTTTTGGGGTCGCTAATTACGAATCCGGTGTTAGTTTTTAAAAATTAAAAATGGCGGATCCAATATGGCGGACAAAATTAAAAAAAATATCGGATTCGCTTAAAACTGGCTACTTGGGGGTTTTTGGGGTCGCTAATTACTAATCCGGTGTTAGTTTTTGAAAATTCAAAATAACGGATCCAATATGGCGGACAAAATTAAAAAAATTATCGGATTCGCTTAAAACTGGCTACTCGGGGGTTTTTGGGGTCGCTAATTACGAATCCGGTGTTAGTTTTTGAAAATTCAAAATGGCGGATCCAATATGGCGGACAAAATTAAAAAAATTATCGGATTCGCTTAAAACTGGCTACTCGGGGGTTTTTGGGGTCGCTAAATACGAATCCAGTATTAGTTTTTGAAAATTCAAAATAGCGGATCCAATATGTCGGACAAAATTAAAAAAATTATCGGATTCGCTTAAAACTGGCTACTTGGGGATTTTTGGGGTCGCTAATTCTGAATCCGGTGTTAGTTTTTGAAAATTCAAAATAACGGATCCAATATGGCGGACAAAATTAAAAAAATTATCGGATTTGCTTAAAACTGGCTACTCGGGGGTTTTTGGAGTCGCTAATTACGAATCCGGTGTTAGTTTTTGAAAATAAAAAATGGCGGATCCAATATGGCGGACAAAATTAAAAAAATTATCGGCTTCGCTTCAATCTCCTTACTCGGGGGTTTTTGGGGTCGCTAATTACGAATCCGGTGTTAGTTTTTGAAAATTTAAAATAACGGATCCAATATGGCGGACAAAATTAAAAAAATTATCGGATTAGCTTAAAACTGGCTACTCGGGTGTTTTTGGAGTCGCTAATTACGAATCCGGTGTTAGTTTTTGAAAATAAAAAATGGCGGATCCAATATGGCGGACAAAATTAAAAAAATTATCGGATTCGCTTCAATCTCCTTACTCGGGGGTTTTTGGGGTCGCTAATTACGAATCCGGTGTTAGTTTTTGAAAATTCAAAATGGCGGATCCAATATGGCGGACAAAATTAAAAAAATTATCGGATTCGCTTAAAACTGGCTACTCGGGGGTTTTTGGGGTCGCTAATTACGAATCCGGTGTTAGTTTTTGAAAATTCAAAATGGCGGATCCAATATGGCGGACAAAATTAAGAAAATTATCGGATTCGCTTAAAACTGGCTACTCGGTGATTTTTGGGGTCGCTAAATACGAATCCAGTATTAGTTTTTGAAAATTCCAAATGGCGGATCCAATATGGCGGACAAAATTAAAAAAATTATCGGATTCGCTTAAAACTGGCTACTCGGGGCTTTTTGGAGTCGCTAATTACGAATCCGGTGTTAGTTTTTGAAAATTAAAAATGGCGGATCCAATATGGCGGACAAAATTAAAAAAATTATCGGATTCGCTTAAAACTGGCTACTCGGGGGTTTTTGTGGTCGCTAATTACGAATCCGGTGTTAGTTTTTGAAAATTTAAAATGGCGGATTTAATATGGCGGACAAAATTAAAAAATTTATCGGATTTGCTTCAAACTCCTTACTCGGGGGTTTTTGGGGTCGCTAATTACGAATCCGGTGTTAGTTTTTGAAAATTCAAAATAACGGATCCAATATGGCGGACAAAAAAAAAATTATTGGATTCGCTTAAAACTGGCTACTCGGGGGTTTTTGGGGTCGCTGAATTTGAATCCGGTGTTAGTTTTTGAAAATTCAAAATGGCGGATCCAATATGGCGGACAAAATTAAAAAAATTATCGGATTCGCTTAAAACTGGCTACTTGGGGGTTTTTGGGGTCGCTAATTACGAATCCGGTGTTAGTTTTTGAAAATTCAAAATGGCGGATCCAATATGGCGGATAAAATTAAAAAAATTATCGGATTTGCTTCAAACTCCTTACGCGGGGGTTTTTGGGGTCGCTAATTACGAATCCGGTGTTAGTTTTTAAAAATTCAAAATAACGGATCCAATATGGCGGACAAAATTAAAAAAATTATCGGCTTCGCTTAAAACTGGCTACTCGGTGGTTTTTGGGGTCGCTAATTACGAATCCGGTGTTAGTTTTTGAAAATTCAAAATGGCGGATCCAATATGGCGGACAAAATTAAGAAAATTATCGGATTCGCTTAAAACTGGCTACTCGGTGATTTTTGGGGTCGCTAAATACGAATCCAGTGTTAGTTTTTGAAAATTCAAAATGGCGGATCCAATATGGCGGACAAAATTAAAAAAATTATCGGATTCGCTTAAAACTGGCTACTCGGGGCTTTTTGGAGTCGCTAATTACGAATCCGGTGTTAGTTTTTGAAAATTAAAAATGGCGGATCCAATATGGCGGACAAAATTAAAAAAATTATCGGATTCGCTTAAAACTGGCTACTCGGGGGTTTTTGTGGTCGCTAATTACGAATCCGGTGTTAGTTTTTGAAAATTTAAAATGGCGGATTTAATATGGCGGACAAAATTAAAAAATTTATCGGATTTGCTTCAAACTCCTTACTCGGGGGTTTTTGGGGTCGCTAATTACGAATCCGGTGTTAGTTTTTGAAAATTCAAAATAACGGATCCAATATGGCGGACAAAAAAAAAATTATTGGATTCGCTTTTAAACTGGATACTCGGGGGTTTTTGGGGTCGCTGAATTTGAATCCGGTGTTAGTTTTTGAAAATTCAAAATGGCGGATCCAATATGGCGGACAAAATTAAAAAAATTATCGGATTCGCTTAAAACTGGCTACTTGGGGGTTTTTGGGGTCGCTAATTACGAATCCGGTGTTAGTTTTTGAAAATTCAAAATGGCGGATCCAATATGGCGGATAAAATTAAAAAAATTATCGGATTTGCTTCAAACTCCTTACGCGGGGGTTTTTGGGGTCGCTAATTACGAATCCGGTGTTAGTTTTTAAAAATTCAAAATAACGGATCCAATATGGCGGACAAAATTAAAAAAATTATCGGCTTCGCTTAAAACTGGCTACTCGGTGGTTTTTGGGGTCGCTAATTACGAATCCGGTGTTAGTTTTTGAAAATTCAAAATGGCGGATCCAATATGGCGGACAAAATTAAAAAAATTATCGGATTAGCTTAAAACTGGCTACTCGGGGGTTTTTGGAGTCGCTAATTACGAATCCGGTGTTAGTTTTTAAAAATTCAAAATGGCGGATCCAATATGGCGGACAAATTTAAAAAAAATTATCGGATTCGCTTCAAACTCCTTACTCGGGGGTTTTTGGGGTCGCTAATTACGAATCCGGTGTTAGTTTTTGAAAATTCAAAATGGCGGATCCAATATGGCGGACAAAATTAAAAAAATTATCGGATTAGCTTAAAACTGGCTACTCGGGGGTTTTTGGGGACGCTAAATACGAATCCGGTGTTAGTTTTTGAGAATTCAAAATGGCGGATCCAATATGGCGGACAAAATTTAAAAAATTATCTCATTTGCTTAAAACTGGCTACTCGGCGGTTTTTGGGGTCGCTAATTAAGAATATGGTGTTAGATTTTGAAAATTCAAAATAACGGATCCAATATGGCGGTCAAAATTAAAAAAATTATCGGATTCGCTTAAAACTGGCTACTCGGGGGTTTTTGGGGTCGCTAATTACGAATCCGGTGTTAGTTTTTAAAAATTCAAAATGGCGGATCCAATATAGCGGCCAAAATTACAAAAATTATCTCATTTGCTTAAAACTGGCTACTCGGCGGTTTTTGGGGTCGCTAATTAAGAATATGGTGTTAGATTTTGAAAATTCAAAATAACGGATCCAATATGGCGGTCAAAATTAAAAAAATTATCGGATTCGCTTAAAACTGGCTACTCGGGGGTTTTTGGGGTCGCTAATTACGAATCCGGTGTTAGTTTTTAAAAATTCAAAATGGCGGATCCAATATAGCGGCCAAAATTACAAAAATTATCGGATTTGCTTCAAACTCCTTACTCGAGGGTTTTTGGGGTCGCTTATTACGAATCCGGTGTTAGTTTTTGAAAATTCAAAATAGCGGATCCAATATGGCGGACAAAATTAAAAAAATTATCGGATTCGCTTAAAACTGGCTACTCGGGGGTTTTTGGGGTCGCTAATTAAGAATCCGGTGTTAGTTTTTAAAAATTCAAAATGGCGGATCCAATATGGCGGACAAAATTAAAAAAATTATCGGCTTCGCTTAAAACTGGCTACTCGGTGGTTTTTGGGGTCGCTAAATACGAATCCAGTATTAGTTTTTGAAAATTCAAAATGGCGGATCCAATATGGCGGACAAAATTAAAAAAATTATCGGATTTGCTTAAAACTGGCTACTCGGGGGTTTTTGGGGTCGCTAATTACGAATCCGGTGTTAGTTTTTGAAAATTCAAAATGGCGGATCCAATATGGCGGACAAAATTAAAAAAATTATCGGATTCGCTTAAAACTGGCTACTCGGGGGTTTTTGGGGTCGCTAATTACGAATCCGGTGTTAGTTTTTGAAAATTTAAAATGGCGGATCCAATATGGCGGACAAAATTAAAAAAATTATCGGATTCGCTTAAAACTGGCTACTCGGGGGTTTTTGGGGACGCTAAATACGAATCCAGTATTAGTTTTTGAAAATTCAAAATGGCGGATCCAATATGGCGGACAAAATTAAAAAAATTATCGGATTTGCTTAAAACTGGCTACTCGGGGGTTTTTGGGGTCGCTAATTACGAATCCGGTGTTAGTTTTTGAAAATTCAAAATGGCGGATCCAATATGGCGGACAAAATTAAAAAAATTATCGGATTCGCTTAAAACTGGCTACTCGGGGGTTTTTGGGGTCGCTAATTACGAATCCGGTGTTAGTTTTTGAAAATTCAAAATGGCGGATCCAATATGGCGGACAAAATTAAAAAAATTATCGGATTCGCTTAAAACTGGCTACTCGGGGGTTTTTAGGGTCGCTAAATACGAATCCAGTATTAGTTTTTGAAAATTCAAAATGGCGGATCCAATATGTCGGACAAAATTAAAAAAATTATCGGATTCGCTTAAAACTGGCTACTTGGGGATTTTTGGGGTCGCTAATTCTGAATCCGGTGTTAGTTTTTGAAAATTCAAAATAACGGATCCAATATGGCGGACAAAATTAAAAAAATTATCGGATTCGCTTAAAACTGGCTACTCGGGGGTTTTTGGGGTCGCTAATTACGAATCCGGTGTTAGTTTTTAAAAATTCAAAATGGCGGATCCAATATGGCGGACAAAATTAAAAAAATTATCGGATTTGCTTCAAACTCCTTACTCGGGGGTTTTTGGGGTCGCTAATTACGAATCCGGTGTTAGTTTTTAAAAATTCAAAATAACGGATCCAATATGGCGGACAAAATTAAAAAAATTATCGGCTTCGCTTAAAACTGGCTACTCGGTGGTTTTTGGGGTCGCTAATTACGAATCCGGTGTTAGTTTTTGAAAATTCAAAATTGCGGATCCAATATGGCGGACAAAATTAAAAAAATTATCGGATTAGCTTAAAACTGGCTACTCGGGGGTTTTTGGAGTCGCTTATTACGAATCCGGTGTTAGTTTTTGAAAATAAAAAATGGCGGATCCAATATGGCGGACAAAATTAAAAAAATTATCGGATTCGCTTCAATCTCCTTACTCGGGGGTTTTTGGGGTCGCTAATTACGAATCCGGTGTTAGTTTTTGAAAATTTAAAATAACGGATCCAATATAACGGACAAAATTAAAAAAATTATCGGATTCGCTTAAAACTGGCTACTCGGGGGTTTTTGGGGTCGCTAATTACGAATCCGGTGTTAGTTTTTGAAAATTCAAAATGGCGGATCCAATATGGCGGACAAAATTAAAAAAATTATCGGATTTGCTTCAAACTCCTTACTCGGGGGTTTTTAGGGTCTCTAATTACGAATCCGGTGTTAGTTTTTAAAAATTCAAAATAACGGATCCAATATGGCGGACAAAATTAAAAAAATTATCGGCTTCGCTTAAAACTGGCTACTCGGTGGTTTTTGGGGTCGCTAATTACGAATCCGGTGTTAGTTTTTGAAAATTCAAAATGGCGGATCCAATATGGCGGACAAAATTAAAAAAATTATCGGATTAGCTTAAAACTGGCTACTCGGGGGTTTTTGGAGTCGCTAATTACGAATCCGGTGTTAGTTTTTGAAAATAAAAAATGGCGGATCCAATATGGCGGACAAAATTAAAAAAATTATCGGATTCGCTTCAATCTCCTTACTCGGGGGTTTTTGGGGTCGCTAATTACGAATCCGGTGTTAGTTTTTGAAAATTTAAAATAACGGATCCAATATGGCGGACAAAATTAAAAAAATTATCGGATTAGCTTAAAACTGGCTACTCGGGGGTTTTTGGAGTCGCTAATTACGAATCCGGTGTTAGTTTTTGAAAATAAAAAATGGCGGATCCAATATGGCGGACAAAATTAAAAAAATTATCGGATTCGCTTCAATCTCCTTACTCGGGGGTTTTTGGGGTCGCTAATTACGAATCCGGTGTTAGTTTTTAAAAATTCAAAATAACGGATCCAATATGGCGGACAAAATTAAAAAAATTATCGGCTTCGCTTAAAACTGGCTACTCGGTGGTTTTTGGGGTCGCTAATTACGAATCCGGTGTTAGTTTTTGAAAATTCAAAATTGCGGATCCAATATGGCGGACAAAATTAAAAAAATTATCGGATTAGCTTAAAACTGGCTACTCGGGGGTTTTTGGAGTCGCTTATTACGAATCCGGTGTTAGTTTTTGAAAATAAAAAATGGCGGATCCAATATGGCGGACAAAATTAAAAAAATTATCGGATTCGCTTCAATCTCCTTACTCGGGGGTTTTTGGGGTCGCTAATTACGAATCCGGTGTTAGTTTTTGAAAATTTAAAATAACGGATCCAATATAACGGACAAAATTAAAAAAATTATCGGATTCGCTTAAAACTGGCTACTCGGGGGTTTTTGGGGTCGCTAATTACGAATCCGGTGTTAGTTTTTGAAAATTCAAAATGGCGGATCCAATATGGCGGACAAAATTAAAAAAATTATCGGATTTGCTTCAAACTCCTTACTCGGGGGTTTTTGGGGTCTCTAATTACGAATCCGGTGTTAGTTTTTAAAAATTCAAAATAACGGATCCAATATGGCGGACAAAATTAAAAAAATTATCGGCTTCGCTTAAAACTGGCTACTCGGTGGTTTTTGGGGTCGCTAATTACGAATCCGGTGTTAGTTTTTGAAAATTCAAAATGGCGGATCCAATATGGCGGACAAAATTAAAAAAATTATCGGATTAGCTTAAAACTGGCTACTCGGGGGTTTTTGGAGTCGCTAATTACGAATCCGGTGTTAGTTTTTGAAAATAAAAAATGGCGGATCCAATATGGCGGACAAAATTAAAAAAATTATCGGATTCGCTTCAATCTCCTTACTCGGGGGTTTTTGGGGTCGCTAATTACGAATCCGGTGTTAGTTTTTGAAAATTTAAAATAACGGATCCAATATGGCGGACAAAATTAAAAAAATTATCGGATTAGCTTAAAACTGGCTACTCGGGGGTTTTTGGAGTCGCTAATTACGAATCCGGTGTTAGTTTTTGAAAATAAAAAATGGCGGATCCAATATGGCGGACAAAATTAAAAAAATTATCGGATTCGCTTCAATCTCCTTACTCGGGGGTTTTTGGGGTCGCTAATTACGAATCCGGTGTTAGTTTTTGAAAATTTAAAATAACGGATCCAATATAACGGACAAAATTAAAAAAATTATCGGATTCGCTTAAAACTGGCTACTCGGGGGTTTTTGGGGTCGCTAATTACGAATCCGGTGTTAGTTTTTGAAAATTCAAAATGGCGGATCCAACATGGCGGACAAAATTAAAAAAATTATCGGATTTGCTTCAAACTCCTTACTCGGGGGTTTTTGGGGTCTCTAATTACGAATCCGGTGTTAGTTTTTAAAAATTCAAAATAACGGATCCAATATGGCGGACAAAATTAAAAAAATTATCGGCTTCGCTTAAAACTGGCTACTCGGTGGTTTTTGGGGTCGCTAATTACGAATCCGGTGTTAGTTTTTGAAAATTCAAAATGGCGGATCCAATATGGCGGACAAAATTAAAAAAATTATCGGATTAGCTTAAAACTGGCTACTCGGGGGTCTTTGGAGTCGCTAATTACGAATCCGGTGTTAGTTTTTGAAAATAAAAAATGGCGGATCCAATATGGCGGACAAAATTAAAAAAATTATCGGATTCGATTAAAACTGGCTACTCGGGGGTTTTTGGGGTCGCTAATTACGAATCCGGTGTTAGTTTTTGAAAATTTAAAATAACGGATCCAATATGGCGGACAAAATTAAAAAAATTATCGGATTAGCTTAAAACTGGCTACTCGGGGGTTTTTGGAGTCGCTAATTACGAATCCGGTGTTAGTTTTTGAAAATTCAAAATGGCGGATCCAATATGGC
Source organism: Ganaspis brasiliensis (assembly GCA_037103525.1). Classification (NCBI taxonomy): domain Eukaryota; kingdom Metazoa; phylum Arthropoda; class Insecta; order Hymenoptera; family Figitidae; genus Ganaspis; species Ganaspis brasiliensis. The sequence goes on along the minus strand of JAZKLR010000012.1, from coordinate 2,527,715 downwards.
GGACAAAATTAAAAAAATTATCGGATTCGATTAAAACTGGCTACTCGGGGGTTTTTGGGGTCGCTAATTACGAATCCGGTGTTAGTTTTTGAAAATTCAAAATGGCGGATCCAATATGGCGGACAAAATTAAAAAAATTATCGGATTCGTTTAAAACTGGCTACTCGGGGCTTTTTGGAGTCGCTAATTACGAATCCGGTGTTAGTTTTTGAAAATTAAAAATGGCGGATCCAATATGGCGGACAAAATTAAAAAAATTTATCGGATTCGCTTAAAACTGGCTACTCGGGGGTTTTTGGGGTCGCTAATTACGAATCCGGTGTTAGTTTTTGAAAATTCAAAATGGCGGATCCAATATGGCGGACAAAATTAAAAAAATTATCGGATTTGCTTAAAACTGGCTACTCGGGGGTTTTTGGGGTCGCTAATTACGAATCCGGTGTTAGTTTTTGAAAATTCAAAATGGCGGATCCAATATGGCGGACAAAATTAAAAAAATTATCGGATTCGCTTAAAACTGGCTACTCGGGGGTTTTTGGGGTCGCTAATTACGAATCCGGTGTTAGTTTTTGAAAATTCAAAATGGCGGATCCAATATGGCGGACAAAATTAAAAAAATTATCGGATTCGCTTAAAACTGGCTACTCGGGGGTTTTTGGGGTCGCTAAATACGAATCCAGTATTAGTTTTTGAAAATTCAAAATGGCGGATCCAATATGTCGGACAAAATTAAAAAAATTATCGGATTCGCTTAAAACTGGCTACTTGGGGATTTTTGGGGTCGCTAATTCTGAATCCGGTGTTAGTTTTTGAAAATTCAAAATAATGGATCCAATATGGCGGACAAAATTAAAAAAATTATCGGATTTGCTTAAAACTGGCTACTCGGGGGTTTTTGGGGTCGCTAATTACGAATCCGGTGTTAGTTTTTGAAAATTTAAAATGGCGGATCCAATATGGCGGACAAAATTAAAAAAATTTTCGGCTTCGCTTAAAACTGGCCACTCGGTGGTTTTTGGGGTCGCTAATTACGAATCCGGTGTTAGTTTTTGAAAATTCAAAATGGCGGATCCAATATGGCGGACAAAATTAAAAAAATTATCGGATTAGCTTAAAACTGGCTACTCGGGGGTTTTTGGAGTCGCTAATTACGAATCCGGTGTTAGTTTTGAAAATAAAAAATGGCGGATCCAATATGGCGGACAAAATTAAAAAAATTATCGGCTTCGCTTCAATCTCCTTACTCGGGGGTTTTTGGGGTCGCTAATTACGAATCCGGTGTTAGTTTTTGAAAATTTAAAATAACGGATCCAATATGGCGGACAAAATTAAAAAAATTATCGGATTAGCTTAAAACTGGCTACTCGGGGGTTTTTGGAGTCGCTAATTACGAATCCGGTGTTAGTTTTTGAAAATAAAAAATGGCGGATCCAATATGGCGGACAAAATTAAAAAAATTATCGGCTTCGCTTCAATCTCCTTACTCGGGGGTTTTTGGGGTCGCTAATTACGAATCCAGTATTAGTTTTTGAAAATTCAAAATGGCGGATCCAATATGGCGGACAAAATTAAAAAAATTATCGGATTCGCTTAAAACTGGCTACTTGAAGCTTTTTGGAGTCGCTAATTACGAATCCGGTGTTAGTTTTTGAAAATTAAAAATGGCGGATCCAATATGGCGGACAAAATTAAAAAAATTATCGGATTCGCTTAAAACTGGCTACTCGGGGGTTTTTGGAGTCGCTAATTACGAATCCGGTGTTAGTTTTTGAAAATAAAAAATGGCGAATCCAATATGGCGGACAAAATTAAAAAAATTATCGGCTTCGCTTCAATCTCCTTACTCGGGGGTTTTTGGGGTCGCTAATTACGAATCCGGTGTTAGTTTTTGAAAATTAAAAATGGCGGATCCAATATGGCGGACAAAATTAAAAAAATTATCGGATTCGCTTAAAACTGGCTACTCGGGGCTTTTTGGAGTCGCTAATTACGAATCCGGTGTTAGTTTTTGAAAATTAAAAATGGCGGATCCAATATGGCGGACAAAATTAAAAAAATTATCGGCTTCGCTTCAATCTCCTTACTCGGGGGTTTTTGGGGTCGCTAATTACGAATCCGGTGTTAGTTTTTGAAAATTTAAAATAACGGATCCAATATGGCGGACAAAATTAAAAAAATTATCGGATTAGCTTAAAACTGGCTACTCGGGGGTTTTTGGAGTCGCTAATTACGAATCCGGTGTTAGTTTTTGAAAATAAAAAATGGCGGATCCAATATGGCGGACAAAATTAAAAAAATTATCGGCTTCGCTTCAATCTCCTTACTCGGGGGTTTTTGGGGTCGCTAATTACGAATCCGGTGTTAGTTTTTGAAAATTTAAAATAACGGATCCAATATGGCGGACAAAATTAAAAAAATTATCGGATTAGCTTAAAACTGGCTACTCGGGGGTTTTTGGAGTCGCTAATTACGAATCCGGTGTTAGTTTTTGAAAATAAAAAATGGCGGATCCAATATGGCGGACAAAATTAAAAAAATTATCGGCTTCGCTTCAATCTCCTTACTCGGGGGTTTTTGGGGTCGCTAATTACGAATCCGGTGTTAGTTTTTGAAAATTTAAAATAACGGATCCAATATGGCGGACAAAATTAAAAAAATTATCGGATTAGCTTAAAACTGGCTACTCGGGGGTTTTTGGAGTCGCTAATTACGAATCCGGTGTTAGTTTTTGAAAATAAAAAATGGCGGATCCAATATGGCGGACAAAATTAAAAAAATTATCGGATTCGCTTCAATCTCCTTACTCGGGGGTTTTTGGGGTCGCTAATTACGAATCCGGTGTTAGTTTTTGAAAATTCAAAATGGCGGATCCAATATGGCGGACAAAATTAAAAAAATTATCGGATTCGATTAAAACTGGCTACTCGGGGGTTTTTGGGGTCGCTAATTACGAATCCGGTGTTAGTTTTTGAAAATTCAAAATGGCGGATCCAATATGGCGGACAAAATTAAAAAAATTATCGGATTCGTTTAAAACTGGCTACTCGGGGCTTTTTGGAGTCGCTAATTACGAATCCGGTGTTAGTTTTTGAAAATTAAAAATGGCGGATCCAATATGGCGGACAAAATTAAAAAAATTTATCGGATTCGCTTAAAACTGGCTACTCGGGGGTTTTTGGGGTCGCTAATTACGAATCCGGTGTTAGTTTTTGAAAATTCAAAATGGCGGATCCAATATGGCGGACAAAATTAAAAAAATTATCGGATTTGCTTAAAACTGGCTACTCGGGGGTTTTTGGGGTCGCTAATTACGAATCCGGTGTTAGTTTTTGAAAATTCAAAATGGCGGATCCAATATGGCGGACAAAATTAAAAAAATTATCGGATTCGCTTAAAACTGGCTACTCGGGGGTTTTTGGGGTCGCTAATTACGAATCCGGTGTTAGTTTTTGAAAATTCAAAATGGCGGATCCAATATGGCGGACAAAATTAAAAAAATTATCGGATTCGCTTAAAACTGGCTACTCGGGGGTTTTTGGGGTCGCTAAATACGAATCCAGTATTAGTTTTTGAAAATTCAAAATGGCGGATCCAATATGTCGCACAAAATTAAAAAAATTATCGGATTCGCTTAAAACTGGCTACTTGGGGATTTTTGGGGTCGCTAATTCTGAATCCGGTGTTAGTTTTTGAAAATTCAAAATAATGGATCCAATATGGCGGACAAAATTAAAAAAATTATCGGATTTGCTTAAAACTGGCTACTCGGGGGTTTTTGGGGTCGCTAATTACGAATCCGGTGTTAGTTTTTGAAAATTTAAAATGGCGGATCCAATATGGCGGACAAAATTAAAAAAATTTTCGGCTTCGCTTAAAACTGGCCACTCGGTGGTTTTTGGGGTCGCTAATTACGAATCCGGTGTTAGTTTTTGAAAATTCAAAATGGCGGATCCAATATGGCGGACAAAATTAAAAAAATTATCGGATTAGCTTAAAACTGGCTACTCGGGGGTTTTTGGAGTCGCTAATTACGAATCCGGTGTTAGTTTTGAAAATAAAAAATGGCGGATCCAATATGGCGGACAAAATTAAAAAAATTATCGGCTTCGCTTCAATCTCCTTACTCGGGGGTTTTTGGGGTCGCTAATTACGAATCCGGTGTTAGTTTTTGAAAATTTAAAATAACGGATCCAATATGGCGGACAAAATTAAAAAAATTATCGGATTAGCTTAAAACTGGCTACTCGGGGGTTTTTGGAGTCGCTAATTACGAATCCGGTGTTAGTTTTTGAAAATAAAAAATGGCGGATCCAATATGGCGGACAAAATTAAAAAAATTATCGGCTTCGCTTCAATCTCCTTACTCGGGGGTTTTTGGGGTCGCTAATTACGAATCCAGTATTAGTTTTTGAAAATTCAAAATGGCGGATCCAATATGGCGGACAAAATTAAAAAAATTATCGGATTCGCTTAAAACTGGCTACTTGGGGCTTTTTGGAGTCGCTAATTACGAATCCGGTGTTAGTTTTTGAAAATTAAAAATGGCGGATCCAATATGGCGGACAAAATTAAAAAAATTATCGGATTCGCTTAAAACTGGCTACTCGGGGGTTTTTGGAGTCGCTAATTACGAATCCGGTGTTAGTTTTTGAAAATAAAAAATGGCGAATCCAATATGGCGGACAAAATTAAAAAAATTATCGGCTTCGCTTCAATCTCCTTACTCGGGGGTTTTTGGGGTCGCTAATTACGAATCCGGTGTTAGTTTTTGAAAATTAAAAATGGCGGATCCAATATGGCGGACAAAATTAAAAAAATTATCGGATTCGCTTAAAACTGGCTACTCGGGGCTTTTTGGAGTCGCTAATTACGAATCCGGTGTTAGTTTTTGAAAATTAAAAATGGCGGATCCAATATGGCGGACAAAATTAAAAAAATTATCGGCTTCGCTTCAATCTCCTTACTCGGGGGTTTTTGGGGTCGCTAATTACGAATCCGGTGTTAGTTTTTGAAAATTTAAAATAACGGATCCAATATGGCGGACAAAATTAAAAAAATTATCGGATTAGCTTAAAACTGGCTACTCGGGGGTTTTTGGAGTCGCTAATTACGAATCCGGTGTTAGTTTTTGAAAATAAAAAATGGCGGATCCAATATGGCGGACAAAATTAAAAAAATTATCGGCTTCGCTTCAATCTCCTTACTCGGGGGTTTTTGGGGTCGCTAATTACGAATCCAGTATTAGTTTTTGAAAATTCAAAATGGCGGATCCAATATGGCGGACAAAATTAAAAAAATTATCGGATTCGCTTAAAACTGGCTACTTGGGGCTTTTTGGAGTCGCTAATTACGAATCCGGTGTTAGTTTTTGAAAATTAAAAATGGCGGATCCAATATGGCGGACAAAATTAAAAAAATTATCGGATTCGCTTAAAACTGGCTACTCGGGGGTTTTTGGAGTCGCTAATTACGAATCCGGTGTTAGTTTTTGAAAATAAAAAATGGCGAATCCAATATGGCGGACAAAATTAAAAAAATTATCGGCTTCGCTTCAATCTCCTTACTCGGGGGTTTTTGGGGTCGCTAATTACGAATCCGGTGTTAGTTTTTGAAAATTAAAAATGGCGGATCCAATATGGCGGACAAAATTAAAAAAATTATCGGATTCGCTTAAAACTGGCTACTCGGGGCTTTTTGGAGTCGCTAATTACGAATCCGGTGTTAGTTTTTGAAAATTAAAAATGGCGGATCCAATATGGCGGACAAAATTAAAAAAATTATCGGCTTCGCTTCAATCTCCTTACTCGGGGGTTTTTGGGGTCGCTAATTACGAATCCGGTGTTAGTTTTTGAAAATTTAAAATAACGGATCCAATATGGCGGACAAAATTAAAAAAATTATCGGATTAGCTTAAAACTGGCTACTCGGGGGTTTTTGGAGTCGCTAATTACGAATCCGGTGTTAGTTTTTGAAAATAAAAAATGGCGGATCCAATATGGCGGACAAAATTAAAAAAATTATCGGCTTCGCTTCAATCTCCTTACTCGGGGGTTTTTGGGGTCGCTAATTACGAATCCGGTGTTAGTTTTTGAAAATTTAAAATAACGGATCCAATATGGCGGACAAAATTAAAAAAATTATCGGATTAGCTTAAAACTGGCTACTCGGGGGTTTTTGGAGTCGCTAATTACGAATCCGGTGTTAGTTTTTGAAAATTTAAAATAACGGATCCAATATGGCGGACAAAATTAAAAAAATTATCGGATTAGCTTAAAACTGGCTACTCGGGGGTTTTTGGAGTCGCTAATTACGAATCCGGTGTTAGTTTTTGAAAATTCAAAATGGCGGATCCAATATGGCGGACAAAATTAAAAAAATTATCAGATTTGCTTAAAACTGGCTACTCGGGGGTTTTTGGGGTCGCTAATTACGAATCCGGTGTTAGTTTTTAAAAATTCAAAATAACGGATCCAATATGGCGGACAAAATTAAAAAAATTATCGGCTTCGCTTAAAACTGGCTACTCGGTTGTTTTTGGGGTCGCTTATTACGAATCCGGTATTAGTTTTTGAAAATTCAAAATGGCGGATCCAATATGGCGGACAAAATTAAAAAAATTATCGGATTCGCTTAAAACTGGCTACTCGGGGGTTTTTGGGGTCGCTAATTACGAATCCGGTGTTAGTTTTTGAAAATTCAAAATAACGGATCCAATATGGCGGACAAAATTAAAAAAATTATCGGATTCGCTTAAAACTGGCTACTCGGGGGTTTTTGGGGTCGCTAAATACGAATCCAGTATTAGTTTTTGAAAATTCAAAATGGCGGATCCAATATGGCGGACAAAATTAAAAAAATTATCGGATTCGCTTAAAACTGGCTACTCGGGGGTTTTTGGGGTCGCTAATTACGAATCCGGTGTTAGTTTTTGAAAATTCAAAATAACGGATCCAATATGGCGGACAAAATAAAAAAAATTATCGGATTCGCTTAAAACTGGCTACTCAGTGGTTTTTGGGGTCGCTAATTACGAATCCAGTATTAGTTTTTGATAACTCAAAATGGCGGATCCAATATGGCGGACAAAATTAAAAAAATTATCGGATTCGCTTAAAACTGGCTACTCGGGGATTTTTAGGATCGCTAATTACGAATCCGGTGTTAGTTTTTAAAAATTAAAAATGGCGGATCCAATATGGCGGACAAAATTAAAAAAAATATCGGATTCGCTTAAAACTGGCTACTTGGGGGTTTTTGGGGTCGCTAATTACGAATCCGGTGTTAGTTTTTGAAAATTCAAAATAACGGATCCAATATGGCGGACAAAATAAAAAAAATTATCAAATTCGCTTAAAACTGGCTACTCGGGGATTTTTGGGGTCGCTAATTACGAATCCGGTGTTAGTTTTTAAAAATTCAAAATGACGGATCCAATATCGCGGACAAAATTAAAAAAATTATCGGATTCGCTTAAAACTGGCTACTCGGTGGTTTTTGGGGTCGCTAATTACGAATCCAGTATTAGTTTTTGAAAATTCAAAATGGCGGATCCAATATGGCGGACAAAATTAAAAAAATTATCGGATTCGCTTAAAACTGGCTACTCGGGGATTTTTGGGGTCGCTTATTACGAATCCGGTGATAGTTTTTGAGAATTCAAAATGGCGGATCCAATATGGCGGACAAAATTTAAAAAATTATCGCATTTGCTTAAAACTGGCTACTCGGCGGTTTTTGGGGTCGCTAATTACGAATCCAGTATTACTTTTTGAAAATTCAAAATGGCGGATCCAATATGGCGGACAAAATTAAAAAATTTATTGGATTCGCTTAAAACTGGCTACTTGGGGGTTTTTGGGGTCGCTTATTACGAATCCGGTATTAGTTTTTGAAAATTCAAAATGGCGGATCCAATATGGCGGACAAAATTAAAAAAATTATCGGATTCGCTTAAAACTGGCTACTCGGGGGTTTTTGGGGTCGCTAATTACGAATCCGGTGTTAGTTTTTGAAAATTCAAAATGGCGGATCCAATATGGCGGACAAAATTAAAAAAATTATCGGATTCGCTTAAAACTGGCTACTCGGGGGTTTTTGGGGTCGCTAAATACGAATCCAGTATTAGTTTTTGAAAATTCAAAATGGCGGATCCAATATGGCGGACAAAATTAAAAAAATTATCGGATTCGCTTAAAACTGGCTACTTGGGGGTTTTTGGGGTCGCTAATTACGAATCCGGTGTTAGTTTTTGAAAATTCAAAATAACGGATCCAATATGGCGGACAAAATTAAAAAAATTATCGGATTAGCTTAAAACTGGCTACTCGGGGGTTTTTGGAGTCGCTAATTACGAATCCGGTGTTAGTTTTTGAAAATAAAAAATGGCGGATCCAATATGGCGGACAAAATTAAAAAAATTATCGGCTTCGCTTCAATCTCCTTACTCGGGGGTTTTTGGGGTCGCTAATTACGAATCCGGTGTTAGTTTTTGAAAATTTAAAATAACGGATCCAATATGGCGGACAAAATTAAAAAAATTATCGGATTAGCTTAAAACTGGCTACTCGGGTGTTTTTGGAGTCGCTAATTACGAATCCGGTGTTAGTTTTTGAAAATAAAAAATGGCGGATCCAATATGGCGGACAAAATTAAAAAAATTATCGGATTCGCTTCAATCTCCTTACTCGGGGGTTTTTGGGGTCGCTAATTACGAATCCGGTGTTAGTTTTTGAAAGTTCAAAATGGCGGATCCAATATGGCGGACAAAATTAAAAAAATTATCAGATTTGCTTAAAACTGGCTACTCGGGGGTTTTTGGGGTCGCTAATTACGAATCCGGTGTTAGTTTTTGAAAATTCAAAATGGCGGATCCAATATGGCGGACAAAATTAAAAAAATTATCGGATTCGCTTAAAACTAGCTACTCGGGTGTTTTTGGGGTCGCTAATTACGAATCCGGTGTTAGTTTTTTAAAATTCAAAATGGCGGATCCAATATGCCGGACAAAATTAAAAAAATTTTCAGATTTGCTTAAAACTGGCTACTCGGGGGTTTTTGGGGTCGCTAATTACGAATCCGGTGTTAGTTTTTGAAAATTCAAAATGGCGGATCCAATATGGCGGACAAAATTAAAAAAATTATCGGATTCGCTTAAAACTGGCTATTCGGGGGTTTTTGGGGTCGCTAATTACGAATCCGGTGTTAGTTTTTGAAAATTCAAAATGGTGGATCCAATATGGCGGACAAAATTAAGAAAATTATCGGATTCGCTTAAAACTGGCTACTCGGTGATTTTTGGGGTCGCTAAATACGAATCCAGTATTAGTTTTTGAAAATTCAAAATAGCGGATCCAATATGGCGGACAAAATTAAAAAAATTATCGGATTCGCTTAAAACTGGCTACTCGGGGCTTTTTGGAGTCGCTAATTACGAATCCGGTGTTAGTTTTTGAAAATTAAAAATAGCGGATCCAATATGGCGGACAAAATTAAAAAAATTATCGGATTCGCTTAAAACTGGCTACTCGGGGGTTTTTGTGGTCGCTAATTACGAATCCGGTGTTAGTTTTTGAAAATTTAAAATGGCGGATTTAATATGGCGGACAAAATTAAAAAATTTATCGGATTTGCTTCAAACTCCTTACTCGGGGGTTTTTGGGGTCGCTAATTACGAATCCGGTGTTAGTTTTTGAAAATTCAAAATAACGGATCCAATATGGCGGACAAAAAAAAAAATTATTGGATTCGCTTAAAACTGGCTACTCGGGGGTTTTTGGGGTCGCTGAATTTGAATCCGGTGTTAGTTTTTGAAAATTCAAAATGGCGGATCCAATATGGCGGACAAAATTAAAAAAATTATCGGATTCGCTTAAAACTGGCTACTCGGGGGTTTTTGGGGTCGCTAATTACGAATCCGGTGTTAGTTTTTGAAAATTCAAAATGGCGGATCCAATATGGCGGACAAAAAAAAAATTATTGGATTCGCTTAAAACTGGCTACTCGGGGGTTTTTGGGGTCGCTAATTACGAATCCGGTGTTAGTTTTTGAAAATTCAAAATGGCGGATCCAATATGGCGGACAAAATTAAAAAAATTATCGGATTTGCTTAAAACTGGCTACTCGGGGGTTTTTGGGGTCGCTAATTACGAATCCGGTGTTAGTTTTTGAAAATTTAAAATAACGGATCCAATATGGCGGACAAAAAAAAAAAATTATTGGATTCGCTTAAAACTGGCTACTCGGGGGTTTTTGGGGTCGCTAATTACGAATCCGGTGTTAGTTTTTGAAAATTCAAAATGGCGGATCCAATATGGCGGACAAAATTAAAAAAATTATCAGATTTGCTTAAAACTGGCTACTCGGGGGTTTTTGGGGTCGCTAATTACGAATCCGGTGTTAGTTTTTGAAAATTCAAAATGGCGGATCCAATATGGCGGACAAAATTAAAAAAATTATCGGATTCGCTTAAAACTAGCTACTCGGGGGTTTTTGGGGTCGCTAATTACGAATCCGGTGTTAGTTTTTTAAAATTCAAAATGGCGGATCCAATATGCCGGACAAAAAAAAAAAATTATTGGATTCGCTTAAAACTGGCTACTCGGGGGTTTTTGGGGTCGCTAATTACGAATCCGGTGTTAGTTTTTGAAAATTCAAAATGGCGGATCCAATATGGCGGACAAAATTAAAAAAAATTTTAGATTTGCTTAAAACTGGCTACTCGGGGGTTTTTGGGGTCGCTAATTACGAATCCGGTGTTAGTTTTTGAAAATTCAAAATGGCGGATCCAATATGGCGGACAAAATTTAAAAAATTATCTCATTTGCTTAAAACTGGCTACTCGGTGGTTTTTGGGGTCGCTAATTACGAATCCGGTGTTAGTTTTTGAAAATTCAAAATAACGGATCCAATATGGCGGACAAAATTAAAAAAATTATCGGATTCGCTTAAAACTGGCTACTCGGGGATTTTTGGGGTCGCTAATTACGAATCCGGTGTTAGTTTTTGAGAATTCAAAATGGCGGATCCAATATGGCGGACAAAATTTAAAAAATTATCTCATTTGCTAAAAACTGGCTACTCGGCGGTTTTTGGGGTCGCTAATTAAGAATCCAGTATTACTTTTTGAAAATTCAAAATGGCGGATCCAATATGGCGGACAAAATTAAAAAAATTATCGGATTAGCTTAAAACTGGCTACTCGGGGGTTTTTGGAGTCGCTAATTACGAATCCGGTGTTAGTTTTTAAAAATTCAAAATGGCGGATCCAATATGGCGGACAAAATTAAAAAAATTATCTGCTTCGCTTAAAACTGGCTACTCGGTGGTTTTTGGGGTCGCTAATTACGAATCCGGTGTTAGTTTTTGAAAATTCAAAATGGCGGATCCAATATGGCGGACAAAATTAAAAAAATTATCGGATTAGCTTAAAACTGGCTACTCGGGGGTTTTTGGAGTCGCTAATTACGAATCCGGTGTTAGTTTTTGAAAATAAAAAATGGCGGATCCAATATGGCGGACAAAATTAAAAAAATTATCGGATTCGCTTCAATCTCCTTACTCGGGGGTTTTTGGGGTCGCTAATTACGAATCCGGTGTTAGTTTTTGAAAATTCAAAATAACGGATCCAATATGGCGGACAAAATTAAAAAAATTATCGGATTCGCTTAAAACTGGCTACTCGGGGATTTTTGGGGTCGCTAATTACGAATCCGGTGTTAGTTTTTGAAAATTTAAAATAACGGATCCAATATGGCGGACAAAATTAAAAAAATTATCGGATTAGCTTAAAACTGGCTACTCGGGTGTTTTTGGAGTCGCTAATTACGAATCCGGTGTTAGTTTTTGAAAATTCAAAATGGCGGATCCAATATGGCGGACAAAATTAAAAAAATTATCGGATTCGCTTAAAACTAGCTACTCGGGTGTTTTTGGGGTCGCTAATTACGAATCCGGTGTTAGTTTTTTAAAATTCAAAATGGCGGATCCAATATGCCGGACAAAATTAAAAAAATTTTCAGATTTGCTTAAAACTGGCTACTCGGGGGTTTTTGGGGTCGCTAATTACGAATCCGGTGTTAGTTTTTGAAAATTCAAAATGGCGGATCCAATATGGCGGACAAAATTAAAAAAATTATCGGATTCGCTTAAAACTGGCTATTCGGGGGTTTTTGGGGTCGCTAATTACGAATCCGGTGTTAGTTTTTGAAAATTCAAAATGGTGGATCCAATATGGCGGACAAAATTAAGAAAATTATCGGATTCGCTTAAAACTGGCTACTCGGTGATTTTTGGGGTCGCTAAATACGAATCCAGTATTAGTTTTTGAAAATTCAAAATAGCGGATCCAATATGGCGGACAAAATTAAAAAAATTATCGGATTCGCTTAAAACTGGCTACTCGGGGCTTTTTAGAGTCGCTAATTACGAATCCGGTGTTAGTTTTTGAAAATTAAAAATAGCGGATCCAATATGGCGGACAAAATTAAAAAAATTATCGGATTCGCTTAAAACTGGCTACTCGGGGGTTTTTGTGGTCGCTAATTACGAATCCGGTGTTAGTTTTTGAAAATTTAAAATGGCGGATTTAATATGGCGGACAAAATTAAAAAATTTATCGGATTTGCTTCAAACTCCTTACTCGGGGGTTTTTGGGGTCGCTAATTACGAATCCGGTGTTAGTTTTTGAAAATTCAAAATAACGGATCCAATATGGCGGACAAAAAAAAAAATTATTGGATTCGCTTAAAACTGGCTACTCGGGGGTTTTTGGGGTCGCTGAATTTGAATCCGGTGTTAGTTTTTGAAAATTCAAAATGGCGGATCCAATATGGCGGACAAAATTAAAAAAATTATCGGATTCGCTTAAAACTGGCTACTCGGGGGTTTTTGGGGTCGCTAATTACGAATCCGGTGTTAGTTTTTGAAAATTCAAAATGGCGGATCCAATATGGCGGACAAAAAAAAAATTATTGGATTCGCTTAAAACTGGCTACTCGGGGGTTTTTGGGGTCGCTAATTACGAATCCGGTGTTAGTTTTTGAAAATTCAAAATGGCGGATCCAATATGGCGGACAAAATTAAAAAAATTATCGGATTTGCTTAAAACTGGCTACTCGGGGGTTTTTGGGGTCGCTAATTACGAATCCGGTGTTAGTTTTTGAAAATTTAAAATAACGGATCCAATATGGCGGACAAAAAAAAAAAATTATTGGATTCGCTTAAAACTGGCTACTCGGGGGTTTTTGGGGTCGCTAATTACGAATCCGGTGTTAGTTTTTGAAAATTCAAAATGGCGGATCCAATATGGCGGACAAAATTAAAAAAATTATCAGATTTGCTTAAAACTGGCTACTCGGGGGTTTTTGGGGTCGCTAATTACGAATCCGGTGTTAGTTTTTGAAAATTCAAAATGGCGGATCCAATATGGCGGACAAAATTAAAAAAATTATCGGATTCGCTTAAAACTAGCTACTCGGGGGTTTTTGGGGTCGCTAATTACGAATCCGGTGTTAGTTTTTTAAAATTCAAAATGGCGGATCCAATATGCCGGACAAGAAAAAAAAATTATTGGATTCGCTTAAAACTGGCTACTCGGGGGTTTTTGGGGTCGCTAATTACGAATCCGGTGTTAGTTTTTGAAAATTCAAAATGGCGGATCCAATATGGCGGACAAAATTAAAAAAAATTTTAGATTTGCTTAAAACTGGCTACTCGGGGGTTTTTGGGGTCGCTAATTACGAATCCGGTGTTAGTTTTTGAAAATTCAAAATGGCGGATCCAATATGGCGGACAAAATTTAAAAAATTATCTCATTTGCTTAAAACTGGCTACTCGGTGGTTTTTGGGGTCGCTAATTACGAATCCGGTGTTAGTTTTTGAAAATTCAAAATAACGGATCCAATATGGCGGACAAAATTAAAAAAATTATCGGATTCGCTTAAAACTGGCTACTCGGGGATTTTTGGGGTCGCTAATTACGAATCCGGTGTTAGTTTTTGAGAATTCAAAATGGCGGATCCAATATGGCGGACAAAATTTAAAAAATTATCTCATTTGCTTAAAACTGGCTACTCGGCGGTTTTTGGGGTCGCTAATTAAGAATCCAGTATTACTTTTTGAAAATTCAAAATGGCGGATCCAATATGGCGGACAAAATTAAAAAAATTATCGGATTCGCTTAAAACTGGCTACTTGGGGGTTTTTGGGGTCGCTAATTACGAATCCGGTGTTAGTTTTTAAAAATTCAAAATAACGGATCCAATATGGCGGACAAAATTAAAAAAATTATCTGCTTCGCTTAAAACTGGCTACTCGGTGGTTTTTGGGGTCGCTAATTACGAATCCGGTGTTAGTTTTTGAAAATTCAAAATGGCGGATCCAATATGGCGGACAAAATTAAAAAAATTATCGGATTAGCTTAAAACTGGCTACTCGGGGGTTTTTGGAGTCGCTAATTACGAATCAGGTGTTAGTTTTTAAAAATTCAAAATGGCGGATCCAATATGGCGGACAAATTTAAAAAAATTATCGGATTCGCTTAAAACTGGCTACTCGGTGGTTTTTGGGGTCGCTAATTACGAATCCGGTGTTAGTTTTTGAAAATTCAAAATAACGGATCCAATATGGCGGACAAAATTAAAAAAATTATCGGATTCGCTTAAAACTGGCTACTCGGGGATTTTTGGGGTCGCTAATTACGAATCCGGTGTTAGTTTTTGAAAATTTAAAATAACGGATCCAATATGGCGGACAAAATTAAAAAAATTATCGGATTAGCTTAAAACTGGCTACTCGGGTGTTTTTGGAGTCGCTAATTACGAATCCGGTGTTAGTTTTTGAAAATAAAAAATGGCGGATCCAATATGGCGGACAAAATTAAAAAAATTATCGGATTCGCTTCAATCTCCTTACTCGGGGGTTTTTGGGGTCGCTAATTACGAATCCGGTGTTAGTTTTTGAAAGTTCAAAATGGCGGATCCAATATGGCGGACAAAATTAAAAAAATTATCAGATTTGCTTAAAACTGGCTACTCGGGGGTTTTTGGGGTCGCTAATTACGAATCCGGTGTTAGTTTTTGAAAATTCAAAATGGCGGATCCAATATGGCGGACAAAATTAAAAAAATTATCGGATTCGCTTAAAACTAGCTACTCGGGTGTTTTTGGGGTCGCTAATTACGAATCCGGTGTTAGTTTTTTAAAATTCAAAATGGCGGATCCAATATGCCGGACAAAATTAAAAAAATTTTCAGATTTGCTTAAAACTGGCTACTCGGGGGTTTTTGGGGTCGCTAATTACGAATCCGGTGTTAGTTTTTGAAAATTCAAAATGGCGGATCCAATATGGCGGACAAAATTAAAAAAATTATCGGATTCGCTTAAAACTGGCTATTCGGGGGTTTTTGGGGTCGCTAATTACGAATCCGGTGTTAGTTTTTGAAAATTCAAAATGGTGGATCCAATATAGCGGACAAAATTAAGAAAATTATCGGATTCGCTTAAAACTGGCTACTCGGTGATTTTTGGGGTCGCTAAATACGAATCCAGTATTAGTTTTTGAAAATTCAAAATAGCGGATCCAATATGGCGGACAAAATTAAAAAAATTATCGGATTCGCTTAAAACTGGCTACTCGGGGCTTTTTGGAGTCGCTAATTACGAATCCGGTGTTAGTTTTTGAAAATTAAAAATAGCGGATCCAATATGGCGGACAAAATTAAAAAAATTATCGGATTCGCTTAAAACTGGCTACTCGGGGGTTTTTGTGGTCGCTAATTACGAATCCGGTGTTAGTTTTTGAAAATTTAAAATGGCGGATTTAATATGGCGGACAAAATTAAAAAATTTATCGGATTTGCTTCAAACTCCTTACTCGGGGGTTTTTGGGGTCGCTAATTACGAATCCGGTGTTAGTTTTTGAAAATTCAAAATAACGGATCCAATATGGCGGACAAAAAAAAAAATTATTGGATTCGCTTAAAACTGGCTACTCGGGGGTTTTTGGGGTCGCTGAATTTGAATCCGGTGTTAGTTTTTGAAAATTCAAAATGGCGGATCCAATATGGCGGACAAAATTAAAAAAATTATCGGATTCGCTTAAAACTGGCTACTCGGGGGTTTTTGGGGTCGCTAATTACGAATCCGGTGTTAGTTTTTGAAAATTCAAAATGGCGGATCCAATATGGCGGACAAAAAAAAAATTATTGGATTCGCTTAAAACTGGCTACTCGGGGGTTTTTGGGGTCGCTAATTACGAATCCGGTGTTAGTTTTTGAAAATTCAAAATGGCGGATCCAATATGGCGGACAAAATTAAAAAAATTATCGGATTTGCTTAAAACTGGCTACTCGGGGGTTTTTGGGGTCGCTAATTACGAATCCGGTGTTAGTTTTTGAAAATTTAAAATAACGGATCCAATATGGCGGACAAAAAAAAAAAATTATTGGATTCGCTTAAAACTGGCTACTCGGGGGTTTTTGGGGTCGCTAATTACGAATCCGGTGTTAGTTTTTGAAAATTCAAAATGGCGGATCCAATATGGCGGACAAAATTAAAAAAATTATCAGATTTGCTTAAAACTGGCTACTCGGGGGTTTTTGGGGTCGCTAATTACGAATCCGGTGTTAGTTTTTGAAAATTCAAAATGGCGGATCCAATATGGCGGACAAAATTAAAAAAATTATCGGATTCGCTTAAAACTAGCTACTCGGGGGTTTTTGGGGTCGCTAATTACGAATCCGGTGTTAGTTTTTTAAAATTCAAAATGGCGGATCCAATATGCCGGACAAAAAAAAAAAATTATTGGATTCGCTTAAAACTGGCTACTCGGGGGTTTTTGGGGTCGCTAATTACGAATCCGGTGTTAGTTTTTGAAAATTCAAAATGGCGGATCCAATATGGCGGACAAAATTAAAAAAAATTTTAGATTTGCTTAAAACTGGCTACTCGGGGGTTTTTGGGGTCGCTAATTACGAATCCGGTGTTAGTTTTTGAAAATTCAAAATGGCGGATCCAATATGGCGGACAAAATTTAAAAAATTATCTCATTTGCTTAAAACTGGCTACTCGGTGGTTTTTGGGGTCGCTAATTACGAATCCGGTGTTAGTTTTTGAAAATTCAAAATAACGGATCCAATATGGCGGACAAAATTAAAAAAATTATCGGATTCGCTTAAAACTGGCTACTCGGGGATTTTTGGGGTCGCTAATTACGAATCCGGTGTTAGTTTTTGAGAATTCAAAATGGCGGATCCAATATGGCGGACAAAATTTAAAAAATTATCTCATTTGCTTAAAACTGGCTACTCGGCGGTTTTTGGGGTCGCTAATTAAGAATCCAGTATTACTTTTTGAAAATTCAAAATGGCGGATCCAATATGGCGGACAAAATTAAAAAAATTATCGGATTCGCTTAAAACTGGCTACTTGGGGGTTTTTGGGGTCGCTAATTACGAATATGGTGTTAGATTTTAAAAATTCAAAATAACGGATCCAATATGGCGGTCAAAATTAAAAAAATTATAGGATTCGCTTAAAACTGGCTACTCGGGGGTTTTTGGGGTCGCTAATTACGAATCCGGTGTTAGTTTTTAAAAATTCAAAATGGCGGATCCAATATAGCGGCCAAAATTACAAAAATTATCGGATTTGCTTCAAACTGGCTACTCGGGGGTTTTTGGGGTCGCTAATTACGAATCCGGTGTTAGTTTTTGAAAATTCAAAATGGCGGATCCAATATGGCGGACAAAATTAAAAAAATTATCGGATTCGCTTAAAACTAGCTACTCGGGTGTTTTTGGGGTCGCTAATTACGAATCCGGTGTTAGTTTTTTAAAATTCAAAATGGCGGATCCAATATGCCGGACAAAATTAAAAAAATTTTCAGATTTGCTTAAAACTGGCTACTCGGGGGTTTTTGGGGTCGCTAATTACGAATCCGGTGTTAGTTTTTGAAAATTCAAAATAACGGATCCAATATGGCGGACAAAAAAAAAATTATTGGATTCGCTTAAAACTGGCTACTCGGGGGTTTTTGGGGTCGCTAATTACGAATCCGGTGTTAGTTTTTGAAAATTCAAAATGGCGGATCCAATAT
Source organism: Ganaspis brasiliensis (assembly GCA_037103525.1). Taxonomy (NCBI): domain Eukaryota; kingdom Metazoa; phylum Arthropoda; class Insecta; order Hymenoptera; family Figitidae; genus Ganaspis; species Ganaspis brasiliensis. The sequence goes on along the minus strand of JAZKLR010000012.1, from coordinate 2,509,622 downwards.
GGCGGACAAAAAAAAATTATTGGATTCGCTTAAAACTGGCTACTCGGGGGTTTTTGGGGTCGCTAATTACGAATCCGGTGTTAGTTTTTGAAAATTCAAAATGGCGGATCCAATATGGCGGACAAAATTAAAAAAATTATCGGATTTGCTTAAAACTGGCTACTCGGGGGTTTTTGGGGTCGCTAATTACGAATCCGGTGTTAGTTTTTGAAAATTTAAAATAACGGATCCAATATGGCGGACAAAAAAAAAAAATTATTGGATTCGCTTAAAACTGGCTACTCGGGGGTTTTTGGGGTCGCTAATTACGAATCCGGTGTTAGTTTTTGAAAATTCAAAATGGCGGATCCAATATGGCGGACAAAATTAAAAAAATTATCAGATTTGCTTAAAACTGGCTACTCGGGGGTTTTTGGGGTCGCTAATTACGAATCCGGTGTTAGTTTTTGAAAATTCAAAATGGCGGATCCAATATGGCGGACAAAATTAAAAAAATTATCGGATTCGCTTAAAACTAGCTACTCGGGGGTTTTTGGGGTCGCTAATTACGAATCCGGTGTTAGTTTTTTAAAATTCAAAATGGCGGATCCAATATGCCGGACAAAAAAAAAAAATTATTGGATTCGCTTAAAACTGGCTACTCGGGGGTTTTTGGGGTCGCTAATTACGAATCCGGTGTTAGTTTTTGAAAATTCAAAATGGCGGATCCAATATGGCGGACAAAATTAAAAAAAATTTTAGATTTGCTTAAAACTGGCTACTCGGGGGTTTTTGGGGTCGCTAATTACGAATCCGGTGTTAGTTTTTGAAAATTCAAAATAGCGGATCCAATATGGCGGACAAAATTAAAAAAATTATCGGATTCGCTTAAAACTGGCTACTCGGGGCTTTTTGGAGTCGCTAATTACGAATCCGGTGTTAGTTTTTGAAAATTAAAAATAGCGGATCCAATATGGCGGACAAAATTAAAAAAATTATCGGATTCGCTTAAAACTGGCTACTCGGGGGTTTTTGTGGTCGCTAATTACGAATCCGGTGTTAGTTTTTGAAAATTTAAAATGGCGGATTTAATATGGCGGACAAAATTAAAAAATTTATCGGATTTGCTTCAAACTCCTTACTCGGGGGTTTTTGGGGTCGCTAATTACGAATCCGGTGTTAGTTTTTGAAAATTCAAAATAACGGATCCACTATGGCGGACAAAAAAAAAAATTATTGGATTCGCTTAAAACTGGCTACTCGGGGGTTTTTGGGGTCGCTGAATTTGAATCCGGTGTTAGTTTTTGAAAATTCAAAATGGCGGATCCAATATGGCGGACAAAATTAAAAAAATTATCGGATTCGCTTAAAACTGGCTACTCGGGGGTTTTTGGGGTCGCTAATTACGAATCCGGTGTTAGTTTTTGAAAATTCAAAATGGCGGATCCAATATGGCGGACAAAAAAAAAATTATTGGATTCGCTTAAAACTGGCTACTCGGGGGTTTTTGGGGTCGCTAATTACGAATCCGGTGTTAGTTTTTGAAAATTCAAAATGGCGGATCCAATAAGGCGGACAAAATTAAAAAAATTATCGGATTTGCTTAAAACTGGCTACTCGGTGGTTTTTGGGGTCGCTAATTACGAATCCGGTGTTAGTTTTTGAAAATTTAAAATAACGGATCCAATATGGCGGACAAAAAAAAAAAATTATTGGATTCGCTTAAAACTGGCTACTCGGGGGTTTTTGGGGTCGCTAATTACGAATCCAGTATTAGTTTTTGAAAATTCAAAATGGCGGATCCAATATGGCGGACAAAATTAAAAAAATTATCGGATTCGCTTAAAACTGGCTACTCGGTGGTTTTTGGGGTCGCTAAATACGAATCCAGTATTAGTTTTTGAAAATTCAAAATGGCGGATCCAATATGGCGGACAAAATTAAAAAAATTATCGGATTCGCTTAAAACTAGCTACTCGGGGGTTTTTGGGGTCGCTAATTACGAATCCGGTGTTAGTTTTTTAAAATTCAAAATGGCGGATCCAATATGCCGGACAAAAAAAAAAAATTATTGGATTCGCTTAAAACTGGCTACTCGGGGGTTTTTGGGGTCGCTAATTACGAATCCGGTGTTAGTTTTTGAAAATTCAAAATGGCGGATCCAATATGGCGGACAAAATTAAAAAAATTTTTAGATTTGCTTAAAACTGGCTACTCGGGGGTTTTTGGGGTCGCTAATTACGAATCCGGTGTTAGTTTTTGAAAATTCAAAATGGCGGATCCAATATGGCGGACAAAATTAAAAAAATTATCGGATTCGCTTAAAACTGGCTACTCGGGGGTTTTTGGGGTCGCTAATTACGAATCCGGTGTTAGTTTTTGAAAATTCAAAATGGTGGATCCAATATGGCGGACAAAATTAAGAAAATTATCGGATTCGCTTAAAACTGGCTACTCGGTGATTTTTGGGGTCGCTAAATACGAATCCAGTATTAGTTTTTGAAAATTCAAAATGGCGGATCCAATATGGCGGACAAAATTAAAAAAAAATCATCGGATTCGCTAAAAACTGGCTACTCGGGGCTTTTTGAAATCGCTAATTACGAATCCGGTGTTAGTTTTTGAAAATTAAAAATAGCGGATCCAATATGGCGGACAAAATTAAAAAAATTATCGGATTCGCTTAAAACTGGCTACTCGGGGGTTTTTGTGGTCGCTAATTACGAATCCGGTGTTAGTTTTTGAAAATTTAAAATGGCGGATTTAATATGGCGGACAAAATTAAAAAATTTATCGGATTTGCTTCAAACTCCTTACTCGGGGGTTTTTGGGGTCGCTAATTACGAATCCGGTGTTAGTTTTTGAAAATTCAAAATAACGGATCCAATATGGCGGACAAAAAAAAAATTATTGGATTCGCTTAAAACTGGCTACTCGGGGGTTTTTGGGGTCGCTGAATTTGAATCCGGTGTTAGTTTTTGAAAATTCAAAATGGCGGATCCAATATGGCGGACAAAATTAAAAAAATTATCGGATTCGCTTAAAACTGGCTACTCGGGGGTTTTTGGGGTCGCTAATTACGAATCCGGTGTTAGTTTTTGAAAATTCAAAATGGCGGATCCAATATGGCGGACAAAATTAAAAAAATTATCGGATTTGCTTCAAACTCCTTACTCGGGGGTTTTTGGGGTCGCTAATTACGAATCCGGTGTTAGTTTTTGAAAATTCAAAATGGCGGATCCAATATGGCGGACAAAATTAAAAAAATTATCGGATTCGCTTAAAACTGGCTACTCGGGGGTTTTTGGGGTCGCTAATTACGAATCCGGTGTTAGTTTTTGAAAATTCAAAATGGCGGATCCAATATGGCGGACAAAATTAAAAAAATTATCGGATTCGCTTAAAACTGGCTACTCGGGGGTTTTTGGGGTCGCTAAATACGAAACCAGTATTAGTTTTTAAAAATTCAAAATGGCGGATCCAATATGGCGGACAAAAAAAAAAAATTATTGGATTCGCTTAAAACTGGCTACTCGGGGGTTTTTGGGGTCGCTAATTACGAATCCGGTGTTAGTTTTTAAAAATTCAAAATGGCGGATCCAATATGGCGGACAAAATTAAAAAAATTATCAGATTTGCTTAAAACTGGCTACTCGGGGGTTTTTGGGGTCGCTAATTACGAATCCGGTGTTAGTTTTTGAAAATTCAAAATGGCGGATCCAATATGGCGGACAAAATTAAAAAAATTATCGGATTCGCTTAAAACTAGCTACTCGGGGGTTTTTGGGGTCGCTAATTACGAATCCGGTGTTAGTTTTTTAAAATTCAAAATGGCGGATCCAATATGCCGGACAAAAAAAAAAAATTATTGGATTCGCTTAAAACTGGCTACTCGGGGGTTTTTGGGGTCGCTAATTACGAATCCGGTGTTAGTTTTTGAAAATTCAAAATGGCGGATCCAATATGGCGGACAAAATTAAAAAAATTTTTAGATTTGCTTAAAACTGGCTACTCGGGGGTTTTTGGGGTCGCTAATTACGAATCCGGTGTTAGTTTTTGAAAATTCAAAATGGCGGATCCAATATGGCGGACAAAATTAAAAAAATTATCGGATTCGCTTAAAACTGGCTACTCGGGGGTTTTTGGGGTCGCTAATTACGAATCCGGTGTTAGTTTTTGAAAATTCAAAATGGTGGATCCAATATGGCGGACAAAATTAAGAAAATTATCGGATTCGCTTAAAACTGGCTACTCGGTGATTTTTGGGGTCGCTAAATACGAATCCAGTATTAGTTTTTGAAAATTCAAAATGGCGGATCCAATATGGCGGACAAAATTAAAAAAAAATCATCGGATTCGCTAAAAACTGGCTACTCGGGGCTTTTTGGAGTCGCTAATTACGAATCCGGTGTTAGTTTTTGAAAATTAAAAATAGCGGATCCAATATGGCGGACAAAATTAAAAAAATTATCGGATTCGCTTAAAACTGGCTACTCGGGGGTTTTTGTGGTCGCTAATTACGAATCCGGTGTTAGTTTTTGAAAATTTAAAATGGCGGATTTAATATGGCGGACAAAATTAAAAAATTTATCGGATTTGCTTCAAACTCCTTACTCGGGGGTTTTTGGGGTCGCTAATTACGAATCCGGTGTTAGTTTTTGAAAATTCAAAATAACGGATCCAATATGGCGGACAAAAAAAAAATTATTGGATTCGCTTAAAACTGGCTACTCGGGGGTTTTTGGGGTCGCTGAATTTGAATCCGGTGTTAGTTTTTGAAAATTCAAAATGGCGGATCCAATATGGCGGACAAAATTAAAAAAATTATCGGATTCGCTTAAAACTGGCTACTCGGGGGTTTTTGGGGTCGCTAATTACGAATCCGGTGTTAGTTTTTGAAAATTCAAAATGGCGGATCCAATATGGCGGACAAAATTAAAAAAATTATCGGATTTGCTTCAAACTCCTTACTCGGGGGTTTTTGGGGTCGCTAATTACGAATCCGGTGTTAGTTTTTGAAAATTCAAAATGGCGGATCCAATATGGCGGACAAAATTAAAAAAATTATCGGATTCGCTTAAAACTGGCTACTCGGGGGTTTTTGGGGTCGCTAATTACGAATCCGGTGTTAGTTTTTGAAAATTCAAAATGGCGGATCCAATATGGCGGACAAAATTAAAAAAATTATCGGATTCGCTTAAAACTGGCTACTCGGGGGTTTTTGGGGTCGCTAAATACGAAACCAGTATTAGTTTTTAAAAATTCAAAATGGCGGATCCAATATGGCGGACAAAATTAAAAAAATTATCGGATTTGCTTTAAACTCCTCCTTTTTTTCTAATTTTAAAACTTTCTTCTCTTTTGTAATATATTTTAACTTTTTTATAACTATCTTCTTAATTATTTTTTAATGAAAAAAAATGTCCGTAAATAATTTGATTTTTTGAAAAGAATTTCTGCTTTTCATATATTTTTATGTCACTGTTTCATTCTTGTGTTTTGTTTTTTTTAATATTTTCTTCATTTCTTTAATATTATTGTTATGGCATTTTTTATTTAAAAGAATTTTCTTATTTTTTTAATAGACTGTTTTCTTATCTTTTTACGTTCTTGTTTTTATTTTATAATTTATATTACCTTTTTGTTGCTTTTACCAAATTTTCCTAATTTTGCATTCATATAAATTTAAAGGTGTTTTTTTTAATTTTCTCATTTGTTCGACATAATTTATTTGATTTTGATTAAATGTTTTATTATTCATTATTTCTTATTAAATATTCTATATATAAGTTTGAAAAATAAACTACTTACAAATAATCATTTGAAGATTTTATATACTAATTGGATTTAAAAAAAATCAATTTTTGGTTTAAATAAAAAAAATCCGATTTAAATAAAAAAATCGGATTGTTTGACTTTCTTAAAAAAATTATGATTTTTATCAGCCTTGTTTAAAAGGATTATATAGGATTAAAAGGATCATTATAATAAAAATTTTAATGAAAGAATGATCTTAATTAAAGAAAATAAAGTTTCATTCATATTGTTAAATAATTTCCAGTAAAAGAATTGCATATTTATTAAACAACTTAAACAAATGTTACTATTAAAATTTTATTATTATAAATTCAATATCTATGCTTTCTAACTAACCATTTACTGTTTTTTATTTATGGACCTTCTTAGATTTTTTGTTTTAAATATATATATATATATATTTAAGGTAATTTTATGATGTACTAAAATAAGTTCTAAATTTGACAGTATAACTACACTGAAAAAAAAGAATAATAAAAGTTACATATTTTCGATTAAAGATTACTATTTTTGAGCAGTAGTTTTGAAACTGTTCAAAAATTAAATACTTTTTACTTAATTCAGTAAATGAATTATACTTTGATTGAAATAAAATTTACTCCATGGAATGGAAAATTTAAATGAAAATTATAAGTATTAATATGAATCTGAGGAACTATTGTATCATCCAGAATAAGAATTGCTTTTCAACGGAGTGGCGTTTACATCGCCACTAACGATATTTGCTCAGAAAATTGTAATTTTGCCCCTCCACTGCTCGCGTCACTCACCGATGTAGGCCTTATATGCGTGTGAGACGGGGAACGGGAGAATGAAATAATACAGAAAATAATATTTTCTTGTTTTTAATTCTTTATAAAATAAATCAATGCAAATAAAAATAAAAAAGTTTCTACATTATGAACTTTATAAATACACTTCAATTTATTAATTTACAAGTTTCATTCTTCTAATATACAAGTACTTAGAATTAACGAGTGAACATTTCGGAAAAATCTTAGAATTATACGGGATCGAACTACCTAACTTAAATATAAATACGCAATCTCGCAACCCTAAAAACGCACGCTTTCGCATTAAGCCTCTCGGCTATCGACGCAACTGACGTCATATATTTTTTAACTTATATGAATTACCACAATAAAATAAATCATAAACCCCATATATTTTACTACATTATTGAAATTAAATGTAAATATTATTCAAAATAGTAGTAAATAGAATAATATTAGATAGCATAATATTAAATAAAAAAATTGTAAATATGTAAAAATAAATGAAATACTTATATAATCTAAAAAATTTTATAATAAAATATTATTAAATTTTTTTATACAATATATTATTAATAAATAATACTTATTAAATAGTTTAAAGCAAACTAATTTATAAAATAAAATAGCAAACATAAAAGTAAAAATTAATTTTAAAAATGTTTTAATATTAATATTGAATAATTTATCTGAATATCAAAATAAATTTAATTAATTATTATAACAAATGCAGTTTTTTGAAGAAAATAATACAAAATAATATGATTAAACATAAATGAAAAATGAAAAATTGTTTTTGTATAACACCTCCCTACTGAAAAATCCTATATAGGATCCTACATAGGATCCTATATAGGTATTGTCCTATAGGAATCCATGTGGATTCTCATAGGAATCTATGTGGATTCCTATAGGTCGCCTATAGGACAAGTCCTATATAGGATCCTATGTGGACTCTCCTATAGGAATACATGTAGGATCTCATATAGGATCCTGCATAGGCGTCCCAAAAAATTTTTGTACACTCTCCTACATATGATCCTACGTAGGTTCCCATATAGGATCCTATATGGGAACCCATATAAGATCCTACATGGGTACTCCCAAAAAAATTTTTTGTACCCCTTCCTCATGCGCAGTCGTCTTTTACGTATTCTACAATACTTACGCCTGCGCAGTAAATATTTTTCGTCCTTATAATGGTGCTTAATGTATATTTGAATAAAGTTGTTAAAAAAAACAATTAATTCTGTGTACATAATTTTTTTTGGGCGCCCATAAAAGATCCTATATAGGATCCTATATGGGAACCTACGTAGGATCCTATGTAGGGGGGTGTACAAAAATTTTTTTGGGACGCCTATGTAGGATCCTATATGAGATCCTACATGTATTCCTATAGGAGAGTCCACATAGGATCCTATATAGGACGTGTCCTATAGGCGACCTATAGGAATCCACATAGATTCCTATGAGAATCCACATGGATTCCTATAGGACAATACCTATATAGGATCCTATATAGGATCCTACGTGGATTCTCATAATAATTACGAATCCGGTGTTAGTTTTTGAAAATTTAAAATAACGGATCCAATATGGCGGACAAAATTAAAAAAATTATCGGATTAGCTTAAAACTGGCTACTCGGGGGTTTTTGGAGTCGCTAATTACGAATCCGGTGTTAGTTTTTGAAAATAAAAAATGGCGGATCCAATATGGCGGACAAAATTAAAAAAATTATCGGCTTCGCTTCAATCTCCTTACTCGGGGGTTTTTGGGGTCGCTAATTACGAATCCGGTGTTAGTTTTTGAAAATTTAAAATAACGGATCCAATATGGCGGACAAAATTAAAAAAATTATCGGATTAGCTTAAAACTGGCTACTCGGGGGTTTTTGGAGTCGCTAATTACGAATCCGGTGTTAGTTTTTGAAAATAAAAAATGGCGGATCCAATATGGCGGACAAAATTAAAAAAATTATCGGCTTCGCTTCAATCTCCTTACTCGGGGGTTTTTGGGGTCGCTAATTACGAATCCGGTGTTAGTTTTTGAAAATTTAAAATAACGGATCCAATATGGCGGACAAAATTAAAAAAATTATCGGATTAGCTTAAAACTGGCTACTCGGGGGTTTTTGGAGTCGCTAATTACGAATCCGGTGTTAGTTTTTGAAAATAAAAAATGGCGGATCCAATATGGCGGACAAAATTAAAAAAATTATCGGCTTCGCTTCAATCTCCTTACTCGGGGGTTTTTGGGGTCGCTAATTACGAATCCGGTGTTAGTTTTTGAAAATTTAAAATAACGGATCCAATATGGCGGACAAAATTAAAAAAATTATCGGATTAGCTTAAAACTGGCTACTCGGGTGTTTTTGGAGTCGCTAATTACGAATCCGGTGTTAGTTTTTGAAAATAAAAAATGGCGGATCCAATATGGCGGACAAAATTAAAAAAATTATCGGATTCGCTTCAATCTCCTTACTCGGGGGTTTTTGGGGTCGCTAATTACGAATCCGGTGTTAGTTTTTGAAAATTCAAAATAGCGGATCCAATATGGCGGACAAAATTAAAAAAATTATCGGATTCGCTTAAAACTGGCTACTCGAAGGTTTTTGGGGTCGCTAATTACGAATCCGGTGTTAGTTTTTGAAAATTCAAAATGGCGGATCCAATATGGCGGACAAAATTAAGAAAATTATCGGATTCGCTTAAAACTGGCTACTCGGTGATTTTTGGGGTCGCTAAATACGAATCCAGTATTAGTTTTTAAAAATTCAAAATGGCGGATCCAATATGGCGGACAAAATTAAAAAAATTATCGGATTCGCTTAAAACTGGCTACTCGGGTGTTTTTGGAGTCGCTAATTACGAATCCGGTGTTAGTTTTTGAAAATAAAAAATGGCGGATCCAATATGGCGGACAAAATTAAAAAAATTATCGGATTCGCTTCAATCTCCTTACTCGGGGGTTTTTGGGGTCGCTAATTACGAATCCGGTGTTAGTTTTTGAAAATTCAAAATAACGGATCCAATATGGCGGACAAAAAAAAAATTATTGGATTCGCTTAAAACTGGCTACTCGGGGGTTTTTGGGGTCGCTGAATTTGAATCCGGTGTTAGTTTTTGAAAATTCAAAATAACGGATCCAATATGGCGGACAAAATTAAAAAAATTATCGGATTCGCTTAAAACTGGCTACTCGGGGATTTTTGGGGTCGCTAATTACGAATCCGGTGTTAGTTTTTGAGAATTCAAAATGGCGGATCCAATATGGCGGACAAAATTTAAAAAATTATCTCATTTGCTTAAAACTGGCTACTCGGCGGTTTTTGGGGTCGCTAATTAAGAATCCAGTATTACTTTTTGAAAATTCAAAATGGCGGATCCAATATGGCGGACAAAATTAAAAAAATTATCGGATTCGCTTAAAACTGGCTACTTGGGGGTTTTTGGGGTCGCTAATTACGAATCCGGTGTTAGTTTTTGAAAATTCAAAATGGCGGATCCATTATGGCGGATAAAATTAAAAAAATTATCGGATTTGCTTCAAACTCCTTACGCGGGGGTTTTTGGGGTCGCTAATTACGAATCCGGTGTTAGTTTTTAAAAATTCAAAATAAAGGATCCAATATGGCGGACAAAATTAAAAAAATTATCGGCTTCGCTTAAAACTGGCTACTAGGTGGTTTTTGGGGTCGCTAATTACGAATCCGGTGTTAGTTTTTGAAAATTCAAAATGGCGGATCCAATATGGCGGACAAAATTAAAAAAATTATCGGATTAGCTTAAAACTGGCTACTCGGGGGTTTTTGGAGTCGCTAATTACGAATCCGGTGTTAGTTTTTAAAAATTCAAAATGGCGGATCCAATATGGCGGACAAATTTAAAAAAATTATCGGATTCGCTTAAAACTGGCTACTCGGTGGTTTTTGGGGTCGCTAATTACGAATCCGGTGTTAGTTTTTGAAAATTCAAAATAACGGATCCAATATGGCGGACAAAATTAAAAAAATTATCGGATTCGCTTAAAACTGGCTACTCGGGGATTTTTGGGGTCGCTAATTACGAATCCGGTGTTAGTTTTTGAGAATTCAAAATGGCGGATCCAATATGGCGGACAAAATTTAAAAAATTATCTCATTTGCTTAAAACTGGCTACTCGGCGGTTTTTGGGGTCGCTAATTAAGAATCCAGTATTACTTTTTGAAAATTCAAAATGGCGGATCCAATATGGCGGACAAATTTAAAAAAATTATCGGATTCGCTTAAAACTGGCTACTTGGGGGTTTTTGGGGTCGCTAATTACGAATATGGTGTTAGATTTTAAAAATTCAAAATAACGGATCCAATATGGCGGTCAAAATTAAAAAAATTATCGGATTCGCTTAAAACTGGCTACTCGGGGGTTTTTGGGGTCGCTAATTACGAATCCGGTGTTAGTTTTTAAAAATTCAAAATGGCGGATCCAATATAGCGGCCAAAATTACAAAAATTATCGGATTTGCTTCAAACTCCTTACTCGAGGGTTTTTGGGGTCGCTAATTACGAATCCGGTGTTAGTTTTTGAAAATTTAAAATAACGGATCCAATATGGCGGACAAAAAAAAAAATTATTGGATTCGCTTAAAACTGGCTACTCGGGGGTTTTTGGGGTCGCTAATTACGAATCCGGTGTTAGTTTTTGAAAGTTCAAAATGGCGGATCCAATATGGCGGACAAAATTAAAAAAATTATCAGATTTGCTTAAAACTGGCTACTCGGGGGTTTTTGGGGTCGCTAATTACGAATCCGGTGTTAGTTTTTGAAAATTCAAAATGGCGGATCCAATATGGCGGACAAAATTAAAAAAATTATCGGATTCGCTTAAAACTAGCTACTCGGGTGTTTTTGGGGTCGCTAATTACGAATCCGGTGTTAGTTTTTTAAAATTCAAAATGGCGGATCCAATATGCCGGACAAAAAAAAAAAATTATTGGATTCGCTTAAAACTGGCTACTCGGGGGTTTTTGGGGTCGCTAATTACGAATCCGGTGTTAGTTTTTGAAAATTCAAAATGGCGGATCCAATATGGCGGACAAAATTAAAAAAAGTTTCAGATTTGCTTAAAACTGGCTACTCGGGGGTTTTTGGGGTCGCTAATTACGAATCCGGTGTTAGTTTTTGAAAATTCAAAATGGCGGATCCAATATGGCGGACAAAATTAAAAAAATTATCGGATTCGCTTAAAACTGGCTACTCGGGGGTTTTTGGGGTCGCTAATTACGAATCCGGTGTTAGTTTTTGAAAATTCAAAATGGTGGATCCAATATGGCGGACAAAATTAAGAAAATTATCGGATTCGCTCAAAACTGGCTACTCGGTGATTTTTGGGGTCGCTAAATACGAATCCAGTATTAGTTTTTGAAAATTCAAAATAGCGGATCCAATATGGCGGACAAAATTAAAAAAATTATCGGATTCGCTTAAAACTGGCTACTCGGGGCTTTTTGGAGTCGCTAATTACGAATCCGGTGTTAGTTTTTGAAAATTAAAAATAGCGGATCCAATATGGCGGACAAAATTAAAAAAATTATCGGATTCGCTTAAAACTGGCTACTCGGGGGTTTTTGTGGTCGCTAATTACGAATCCGGTGTTAGTTTTTGAAAATTTAAAATGGCGGATTTAATATGGCGGACAAAATTAAAAAATTTATCGGATTTGCTTCAAACTCCTTACTCGGGGGTTTTTGGGGTCGCTAATTACGAATCCGGTGTTAGTTTTTGAAAATTCAAAATAACGGATCCAATATGGCGGACAAAAAAAAAAATTATTGGATTCGCTTAAAACTGGCTACTCGGGGGTTTTTGGGGTCGCTGAATTTGAATCCGGTGTTAGTTTTTGAAAATTCAAAATGGCGGATCCAATATGGCGGACAAAATTAAAAAAATTATCGGATTCGCTTAAAACTGGCTACTCGGGGGTTTTTGGGGTCGCTAATTACGAATCCGGTGTTAGTTTTTGAAAATTCAAAATGGCGGATCCAATATGGCGGACAAAAAAAAATTATTGGATTCGCTTAAAACTGGCTACTCGGGGGTTTTTGGGGTCGCTAATTACGAATCCGGTGTTAGTTTTTGAAAATTCAAAATGGCGGATCCAATATGGCGGACAAAATTAAAAAAATTATCGGATTTGCTTAAAACTGGCTACTCGGGGGTTTTTGGGGTCGCTAATTACGAATCCGGTGTTAGTTTTTGAAAATTTAAAATAACGGATCCAATATGGCGGACAAAAAAAAAAAATTATTGGATTCGCTTAAAACTGGCTACTCGGGGGTTTTTGGGGTCGCTAATTACGAATCCGGTGTTAGTTTTTGAAAATTCAAAATGGCGGATCCAATATGGCGGACAAAATTAAAAAAATTATCGGATTCGCTTAAAACTAGCTACTCGGGGGTTTTTGGGGTCGCTAATTACGAATCCGGTGTTAGTTTTTTAAAATTCAAAATGGCGGATCCAATATGCCGGACAAAAAAAAAAATTATTGGATTCGCTTAAAACTGGCTACTCGGGGGTTTTTGGGGTCGCTAATTACGAATCCGGTGTTAGTTTTTGAAAATTCAAAATGGCGGATCCAATATGGCGGACAAAATTAAAAAAAATTTTAGATTTGCTTAAAACTGGCTACTCGGGGGTTTTTGGGGTCGCTAATTACGAATCCGGTGTTAGTTTTTGAAAATTTAAAATAGCGGATCCAATATGGCGGACAAAATTAAAAAAATTATCGGATTCGCTTAAAACTGGCTACTCGGGGCTTTTTGGAGTCGCTAATTACGAATCCGGTGTTAGTTTTTGAAAATTAAAAATAGCGGATCCAATATGGCGGACCAAATTAAAAAAATTATCGGATTCGCTTAAAACTGGCTACTCGGGGGTTTTTGTGGTCGCTAATTACGAATCCGGTGTTAGTTTTTGAAAATTTAAAATGGCGGATTTAATATGGCGGACAAAATTAAAAAATTTATCGGATTTGCTTCAAACTCCTTACTCGGGGGTTTTTGGGGTCGCTAATTACGAATCCGGTGTTAGTTTTTGAAAATTCAAAATAACGGATCCAATATGGCGGACAAAAAAAAAATTATTGGATTCGCTTAAAACTGGCTACTCGGGGGTTTTTGGGGTCGCTGAATTTGAATCCGGTGTTAGTTTTTGAAAATTCAAAATGGCGGATCCAATATGGCGGACAAAATTAAAAAAATTATCGGATTCGCTTAAAACTGGCTACTCGGGGGTTTTTGGGGTCGCTAATTACGAATCCGGTGTTAGTTTTTGAAAATTCAAAATGGCGGATCCAATATGGCGGACAAAAAAAAAATTATTGGATTCGCTTAAAACTGGCTACTCGGGGGTTTTTGGGGTCGCTAATTACGAATCCGGTGTTAGTTTTTGAAAATTCAAAATGGCGGATCCAATATGGCGGACAAAATTAAAAAAATTATCGGATTTGCTTAAAACTGGCTACTCGGGGGTTTTTGGGGTCGCTAATTACGAATCCGGTGTTAGTTTTTGAAAATTTAAAATAACGGATCCAATATGGCGGACAAAAAAAAAAAATTATTGGATTCGCTTAAAACTGGCTACTCGGGGGTTTTTGGGGTCGCTAATTACGAATCCGGTGTTAGTTTTTGAAAATTCAAAATGGCGGATCCAATATGGCGGACAAAATTATAAAAATTTTTAGATTTGCTTAAAACTGGCTACTTGGGGGTTTTTGGGGTCGCTAATTACGAATCCGGTGTTAGTTTTTGAAAATTCAAAATGGCGGATCCAATATGGCGGACAAAATTAAAAAAATTATCGGATTCGCTTAAAACTGGCTACTCGGGGGTTTTTGGGGTCGCTAATTACGAATCCGGTGTTAGTTTTTGAAAATTCAAAATGGTGGATCCAATATGGCGGACAAAATTAAGAAAATTATCGGATTCGCTTAAAACTGGCTACTCGGTGATTTTTGGGGTCGCTAAATACGAATCCAGTATTAGTTTTTGAAAATTCAAAATGGCGGATCCAATATGGCGGACAAAATTAAAAAAAAATCATCGGATTCGCTAAAAACTGGCTACTCGGGGCTTTTTGGAGTCGCTAATTACGAATCCGGTGTTAGTTTTTGAAAATTAAAAATAGCGGATCCAATATGGCGGACAAAATTAAAAAAATTATCGGATTCGCTTAAAACTGGCTACTCGGGGGTTTTTGTGGTCGCTAATTACGAATCCGGTGTTAGTTTTTGAAAATTTAAAATGGCGGATTTAATATGGCGGACAAAATTAAAAAATTTATCGGATTTGCTTCAAACTCCTTACTCGAGGGTTTTTGGGGTCGCTAATTACGAATCCGGTGTTAGTTTTTGAAAATTCAAAATAACGGATCCAATATGGCGGACAAAAAAAAAATTATTGGATTCGCTTAAAACTGGCTACTCGGGGGTTTTTGGGGTCGCTGAATTTGAATCCGGTGTTAGTTTTTGAAAATTCAAAATGGCGGATCCAATATGGCGGACAAAATTAAAAAAATTATCGGATTCGCTTAAAACTGGCTACTCGGGGGTTTTTGGGGTCGCTAATTACGAATCCGGTGTTAGTTTTTGAAAATTCAAAATGGCGGATCCAATATGGCGGACAAAATTAAAAAAATTATCGGATTCGCTTAAAACTGGCTACTCGGGGGTTTTTGGGGTCGCTAATTACGAATCCGGTGTTAGTTTTTGAAAATTCAAAATGGCGGATCCAATATGGCGGACAAAATTAAAAAAATTATCGGATTCGCTTAAAACTGGCTACTCGGGGGTTTTTGGGGTCGCTAATTACGAATCCGGTGTTAGTTTTTGAAAATTCAAAATGGCGGATCCAATATGGCGGACAAAATTAAGAAAATTATCGGATTCGCTTAAAACTGGCTACTCGGTGATTTTTGGGGTCGCTAAATACGAATCCAGTATTAGTTTTTGAAAATTCAAAATGGCGGATCCAATATGGCGGACAAAATTAAAAAAAAATCATCGGATTCGCTTAAAACTGGCTACTCGGGGGTTTTTGGGGTCGCTGAATTTGAATCCGGTGTTAGTTTTTGAAAATTCAAAATAACGGATCCAATATGGCGGACAAAAAAAAAAATTATTGGATTCGCTTAAAACTGGCTACTCGGGGGTTTTTGGGGTCGCTGAATTTGAATCCGGTGTTAGTTTTTGAAAATTCAAAATGGCGGATCCAATATGGCGGACAAAATTAAAAAAATTATCGGATTCGCTTAAAACTGGCTACTCGGGGGTTTTTGGGGTCGCTAATTACGAATCCGGTGTTAGTTTTTGAAAATTCAAAATGGCGGATCCAATATGGCGGACAAAAAAAAAATTATTGGATTCGCTTAAAACTGGCTACTCGGGGGTTTTTGGGGTCGCTAATTACGAATCCGGTGTTAGTTTTTGGAAATTCAAAATGGCGGATCCAATATGGCGGACAAAATTAAATAATTATCGGATTTGCTTAAAACTGGCTACTCGGGGGTTTTTGGGGTCGCTAATTACGAATCCGGTGTTAGTTTTTGAAAATTTAAAATAACGGATCCAATATGGCGGACAAAAAAAAAAATTATTGGATTCGCTTAAAACTGGCTACTCGGGGGTTTTTGGGGTCGCTAATTACGAATCCGGTGTTAGTTTTTGAAAATTCAAAATGGCGGATCCAATATGGCGGACAAAATTAAAAAAATTTTTAGATTTGCTTAAAACTGGCTACTTGGGGGTTTTTGGGGTCGCTAATTACGAATCCGGTGTTAGTTTTTTAAAATTCAAAATGGCGGATCCAATATGCCGGACAAAAAAAAAAAATTATTGGATTCGCTTAAAACTGGCTACTCGGGGGTTTTTGGGGTCGCTAATTACGAATCCGGTGTTAGTTTTTGAAAATTCAAAATGGCGGATCCAATATGGCGGACAAAATTATAAAAATTTTTAGATTTGCTTAAAACTGGCTACTTGGGGGTTTTTGGGGTCGCTAATTACGAATCCGGTGTTAGTTTTTGAAAATTCAAAATGGCGGATCCAATATGGCGGACAAAATTAAAAAAATTATCGGATTCGCTTAAAACTGGCTACTCGGGGGTTTTTGGGGTCGCTAATTACGAATCCGGTGTTAGTTTTTGAAAATTCAAAATGGTGGATCCAATATGGCGGACAAAATTAAGAAAATTATCGGATTCGCTTAAAACTGGCTACTCGGTGATTTTTGGGGTCGCTAAATACGAATCCAGTATTAGTTTTTGAAAATTCAAAATGGCGGATCCAATATGGCGGACAAAATTAAAAAAAAATCATCGGATTCGCTAAAAACTGGCTACTCGGGGCTTTTTGGAGTCGCTAATTACGAATCCGGTGTTAGTTTTTGAAAATTAAAAATAGCGGATCCAATATGGCGGACAAAATTAAAAAAATTATCGGATTCGCTTAAAACTGGCTACTCGGGGGTTTTTGTGGTCGCTAATTACGAATCCGGTGTTAGTTTTTGAAAATTTAAAATGGCGGATTTAATATGGCGGACAAAATTAAAAAATTTATCGGATTTGCTTCAAACTCCTTACTCGAGGGTTTTTGGGGTCGCTAATTACGAATCCGGTGTTAGTTTTTGAAAATTCAAAATAACGGATCCAATATGGCGGACAAAAAAAAAATTATTGGATTCGCTTAAAACTGGCTACTCGGGGGTTTTTGGGGTCGCTGAATTTGAATCCGGTGTTAGTTTTTGAAAATTCAAAATGGCGGATCCAATATGGCGGACAAAATTAAAAAAATTATCGGATTCGCTTAAAACTGGCTACTCGGGGGTTTTTGGGGTCGCTAATTACGAATCCGGTGTTAGTTTTTGAAAATTCAAAATGGCGGATCCAATATGGCGGACAAAATTAAAAAAATTATCGGATTCGCTTAAAACTGGCTACTCGGGGGTTTTTGGGGTCGCTAATTACGAATCCGGTGTTAGTTTTTGAAAATTCAAAATGGCGGATCCAATATGGCGGACAAAATTAAAAAAATTATCGGATTCGCTTAAAACTGGCTACTCGGGGGTTTTTGGGGTCGCTAATTACGAATCCGGTGTTAGTTTTTGAAAATTCAAAATGGCGGATCCAATATGGCGGACAAAATTAAAAAAATTATCGGATTCGCTTAAAACTGGCTACTCGGGGGTTTTTGGGGTCGCTAAATACGAAACCAGTATTAGTTTTTAAAAATTCAAAATGGCGGATCCAATATGGCGGACAAAATTAAAAAAATTATCGGATTTGCTTTAAACTCCTTACTCGGGGGTTTTTGGGGTCGCTAATTACGAATCCGGTGTTAGTTTTTGAAAATTCAAAATGGCGGATCCAATATGGCGGACAAAATTAAAAAAATTATCGGATTCGCTTAAAACTGGCTACTTGGGGGTTTTTGGGGTCGCTAATTACGAATCCGGTGTTAGTTTTTGAAAATTCAAAATAACGGATCCAATATGGCAGACAAAATTAAAAAAATTATCGGATTCGCTTAAAACTGGCTACTCGGGGATTTTTGGGGTCGCTAATTACGAATCCGGTGTTAGTTTTTGAAAATTCAAAATGGCGGATCCAATATGGCGGACAAAATTAAAAAAATAATCGGATTTGCTTAAAACTGGCTACTCGGGGGTTTTTGGGGTCGCTAATTACGAATCCGGTGTTAGTTTTTGAAAATTCAAAATAACGGATCCAATATGGCGGACAAAATTAAAAAAATTATCGGATTCGCTTAAAACTGGCTACTCGGGGATTTTTGGGGTCGCTAATTACGAATCCGGTGTTAGTTTTTGAAAATTTAAAATGGCGGATCCAATATGGCGGACAAAATTAAAAAAATTATCGGATTTGCTTAAAACTGGCTACTCGAGGATTTTCGAGGTCGCTGAATTTGAATCCGGTGTTAGTTTTTGAAAATTCAAAATGGAGGGTTTCAATATGGCGGACAAAATTAAAAAAATTATCGGATTCGCTTAAAACTGGCTACTCGGGGGTTTTTGGGGTCGCTAATTACGAATCAAGTATTAGTTTTTGAAAATTCAAAATGGCGGATCCAATATGGCGGACAAAATTAAAAAAATTATCGGATTCGCTTAAAACTGGCTACTTGGGTATTTTTGGGGTCGCTAATTACGAATCCGGTGTTAGTTTTGGAAATTTAAAATGGCGGATCCAATATGGCGGATAAAATTAAATAAATTATCGGATTCGCTTAAAACTGTTTTTAAGCGTTTTAAACAAAAAAAATTTTTTCGCATTGGAGGGAAGAATTTTTTTTGCATGAGAGTAAAGAGGACAGATAAACAGTCTGTCCGACTGTTTATCTGTCCTCTTTACTCTCATGCAAAAAAAATTTTTTTTCGAAGGTGTAAACAGCCCATTAGACTTCATAAGTTTACTACGTGCTAAAAACGGTTACGGAACCAGAGCATGCGACAGAAAAGGACAGAAACAGTCTCTGTCCTTTATTATCTCATGCCCTGCTTCCGTAACCGTATTTGTTGTGCTTTGGGCTTATGTCCGATGTGTACACCTAGGTGCATAAATGCCTTACCCCAGACCTCTTTCTCTTACTCACGTATTCTCATGCGCAGGGACAACTAGTTCTGGGTAAGGCATTTATGCACCTAGGTGTATTTTAACAAACGACAGTTATTAGGTATGTTCTCGCTACCTACACTGTCTACACTTTTCACAAAAGTGTACACTTTTGCGTTCTCGCTACCAGAAGTGACGAGATAGTGTACACTCAAATCCCTAGCTGTCGTTGCACTTTTCTCTATTTCATTACACTCGACTACAAGCGAGTGTAAAAAGTGGAGTAAACGAAATGGCGCAAAAGTGGCATCTAATTCAAAATTAAAATTTTGTTAATGATAAAAATTCAAAGTCATTTACCTATGTTTATGATTTTTTCGTAGCCTATAGTTTGTTTATAGAAATTATAAAAATTAGTAATTGATAAAATTAACACAAAATGCAGGTTAACCTCAAATAAAAAATATTATGTATATATACATATATAAAACATTTATGTAATTAATAACAAAAATAAAAAAAAATTTAATTAAAAAAAGAATTATTAAAGAAATTATTTATTTATTAAATTTATTAATTATATACGTAAATAAATAAAACGCTATATAGAGAAATAATGAAATTAATGAAATATGTAAACAAAAATTTGAATATTTAAAAATGTTAAATTATCATTAAATAATATGAATTAAAATTAATTGATTTTGAGTAAAATCTAAATCTTAAGGGTTAAAATTTTCATATTTAAAAGCAGGGCTGTTATAATTGTTTTAAATCATGAATCATTGGATTTAAATTAAAAAAAACTTTACAATTAAATATTTAATTTTTGATAAAATTTAAGAAATTGTGCTAATACTGATGATCAAAATACCTACTATCTATCTATCTAAATTTACTCACAATAAACCTTTTTGTAATTCTTAAAGTTTTTCTAAGAGATTTCACTTTTTAGAAACTATTTAATTTTTATCTTATAATTTCTTATTTTTACAAAATTTTAAGGTTTTTTCTCCTTTTTTCATCTGATTTGTTTTTTTGTATTTGCATCCTTTCATTTTAGGATTTTCTTAAATTTTCTTCTTTTTATATTATTTAATATTATTTTACACAATTTTGTTATTATAACATTCACTAAACTTTTTATTTTGTTGATTTTCATACTTATGTATTTCCATATTTTTAAAATAAATATACGCTCATTTTTTAGTAAATTTATTCAATTTGTTTTCACACCTTGTCTATTTTTTGCGAGATTTTTGTCAGACTTACTTATTCTTACATAAAGTTTTTAAATTTTCTTTATTGGACTTGTTTATTTACTCTTTCTTACAGTTTTTTAGACTAAGGAAAAAAAACATTTCTCCATTTTCTTTCTATTTATTTAATTGTTTCATGTTTTACTATTTTTTAGTCATTCCTTCCGTTTTAATTAATTTTTTAACTTTTGTTGTCATTTTTCCATTTCTTATACACCTTTTTTCTTCATTTAAATTTTTTTTGTTTCTATCTTGTACTTACGAATTTTTGAAAATATTTGTTCAATGCTGTTTTATTTTAATTTAATTTGTTTAATTTTTTTAATTTCTCAACTTTCTATTTTATTTTGTAGACTTTTATTCTCTTATTTTATATTTTGTAAATTTAGGCTTTTACTAAATATTCTTATTTTAACATCGTTATTCTATTTTATAGAATGTTTTTTCTTTAAAAATTTTCCCAACTTTGCTTCATTTTTTTTTCTTTAATTTGTGAATTATTCTCTAATTTTTCTAATTTTAAAACTTTCTTCTCTTTTGTAATATATTTTAACTTTTTTATAACTATCTTCTTAATTATTTTTTAATGAAAAAAAATGTCCGTAAATAATTTGATTTTTTGAAAAGAATTTCTGCTTTTCATATATTTTTATGTCACTGTTTCATTCTTGTGTTTTGTTTTTTTTAATATTTTCTTCATTTCTTTAATATTATTGTTATGGCATTTTTTATTTAAAAGAATTTTCTTATTTTTTTAATAGACTGTTTTCTTATCTTTTTACGTTCTTGTTTTTATTTTATAATTTATATTACCTTTTTGTTGCTTTTACCAAATTTTCCTAATTTTGCATTCATATAAATTTAAAGGTGTTTTTTTTAATTTTCTCATTTGTTCGACATAATTTATTTGATTTTGATTAAATGTTTTATTATTCATTATTTCTTATTAAATATTCTATATATAAGTTTGAAAAATAAACTACTTACAAATAATCATTTGAAGATTTTATATACTAATTGGATTTAAAAAAAATCAATTTTTGGTTTAAATAAAAAAAATCCGATTTAAATAAAAAAATCGGATTGTTTGACTTTCTTAAAAAAATTATGATTTTTATCAGCCTTGTTTAAAAGGATTATATAGGATTAAAAGGATCATTATAATAAAAATTTTAATGAAAGAATGATCTTAATTAAAGAAAATAAAGTTTCATTCATATTGTTAAATAATTTCCAGTAAAAGAATTGCATATTTATTAAACAACTTAAACAAATGTTACTATTAAAATTTTATTATTATAAATTCAATATCTATGCTTTCTAACTAACCATTTACTGTTTTTTATTTATGGACCTTCTTAGATTTTTTGTTTTAAATATATATATATATATATTTAAGGTAATTTTATGATGTACTAAAATAAGTTCTAAATTTGACAGTATAACTACACTGAAAAAAAAGAATAATAAAAGTTACATATTTTCGATTAAAGATTACTATTTTTGAGCAGTAGTTTTGAAACTGTTCAAAAATTAAATACTTTTTACTTAATTCAGTAAATGAATTATACTTTGATTGAAATAAAATTTACTCCATGGAATGGAAAATTTAAATGAAAATTATAAGTATTAATATGAATCTGAGGAACTATTGTATCATCCAGAATAAGAATTGCTTTTCAACGGAGTGGCGTTTACATCGCCACTAACGATATTTGCTCAGAAAATTGTAATTTTGCCCCTCCACTGCTCGCGTCACTCACCGATGTAGGCCTTATATGCGTGTGAGACGGGGAACGGGAGAATGAAATAATACAGAAAATAATATTTTCTTGTTTTTAATTCTTTATAAAATAAATCAATGCAAATAAAAATAAAAAAGTTTCTACATTATGAACTTTATAAATACACTTCAATTTATTAATTTACAAGTTTCATTCTTCTAATATACAAGTACTTAGAATTAACGAGTGAACATTTCGGAAAAATCTTAGAATTATACGGGATCGAACTACCTAACTTAAATATAAATACGCAATCTCGCAACCCTAAAAACGCACGCTTTCGCATTAAGCCTCTCGGCTATCGACGCAACTGACGTCATATATTTTTTAACTTATATGAATTACCGCAATAAAATAAATCATAAACCCCATATATTTTACTACATTATTGAAATTAAATGTAAATATTATTCAAAATAGTAGTAAATAGAATAATATTAGATAGCATAATATTAAATAAAAAAATTGTAAATATGTAAAAATAAATGAAATACTTATATAATCTAAAAAATTTTATAATAAAATATTATTAAATTTTTTTATACAATATATTATTAATAAATAATACTTATTAAATAGTTTAAAGCAAACTAATTTATAAAATAAAATAGCAAACATAAAAGTAAAAATTAATTTTAAAAATGTTTTAATATTAATATTGAATAATTTATCTGAATATCAAAATAAATTTAATTAATTATTATAACAAATGCAGTTTTTTGAAGAAAATAATACAAAATAATATGATTAAACATAAATGAAAAATGAAAAATTGTTTTTGTATAACACCTCCCTACTGAAAAATCCTATATAGGATCCTACATAGGATCCTATATAGAATCCATATGGATTCCTATGAGAATCCACGTAGGATCTTATATAGGATCCTATATAGGTATTGTCCTATAGGAATCCATGTGGATTCTCATAGGAATCTATGTGGATTCCTATAGGTCGCCTATAGGACAAGTCCTATATAGGATCCTATGTGGACTCTCCTATAGGAATACATGTAGGATCTCATATAGGATCCTGCATAGGCGTCCCAAAAAATTTTTGTACACTCTCCTACATATGATCCTACGTAGGTTCCCATATAGGATCCTATATGGGAACCCATATAAGATCCTACATGGGTACCCCCAAAAAAATTTTTTGTACCCCTTCCTCATGCGCAGTCGTCTTTTACGTATTCTACAATACTTACGCCTGCGCAGTAAATATTTTTCGTCCTTATAATGGTGCTTAATGTATATTTGAATAAAGTTGTTAAAAAAAACAATTAATTCTGTGTACATAATTTTTTTTGGGCGCCCATAAAAGATCCTATATAGGATCCTATATGGGAACCTACGTAGGATCCTATGTAGGGGGGTGTACAAAAATTTTTTTGGGACGCCTATGTAGGATCCTATATGAGATCCTACATGTATTCCTATAGGAGAGTCCACATAGGATCCTATATAGGACGTGTCCTATAGGCGACCTATAGGAATCCACATAGATTCCTATGAGAATCCACATGGATTCCTATAGGACAATACCTATATAGGATCCTATATAGGATCCTACGTGGATTCTCATAGGAATCCATATGGATTCTATATAGGATCCTATGTAGGATCCTATATAGGATTTTTCAGTAGGGCTGAGTTACAAGAAAAAAATTTTTGAACTAGAAAATTCATTACTTAATATTTACCAAACAAATTCAAGTTTTATAAAAAAATTTGCAATGGTAATAGAATACATATTATTTAAAATATTTTTGTATCCTTAATGAGTAACAATATACTAATTAATTTAAAGAAGGAAACAATTAAATTCTCTAATTTAATACACATTTTGATATAAATTTGCTTATTATAATTTTTTTTAGAACAAAATATGTCAAAATAAAAGTAAAAGATCCATATTAACAAGAGATTTGTTTAAAAAATATTAAAAATGTTTATGTAACAAGGAATTGAAGCATTTATTAAATGTACATATATTTCGATTGTATATGACTCGCGTATCGGTGAGAGGCGTGTAGTAGTATTAGTAGTAGTGGCACGGATTACTATTTCCTGAGCAAAAGTTGCTAGCAAATATTAAAAACTGATCCTACTGAAGTAATTGTTATATCACGCAGTTATACTTTTTAAAAATGCTTGAGCAATATTTAAAAAAGGACGAATTTAATAATTAATACTCGAAGTTGATAAAATTTATTAAGACAATATAAAGATTAAAAATATTAACAGAATTTTTAAAAACGACTAGAGTAATAATTACAATTAGTAAATTTTACTACGTAAAAAGTAATTTTTCTTTATATGAAGTACATTTTACTCTAAATAGTAATTTTTACTACAAATAGTAATTTTTACTAAATAATTACATTATTTACTATAAATCGAGATCCTCTTTTCTCAGTGTACTTTTAATGTCTTACATAATTTGAAAAAAGTGTAACAGATCTACACTATTCTGTGTGTAGCAAGTGTAGGTAGCGAGAACATACCTTATATACATTATTTAATAAATATACACAATGTGTCGTAATATTACGTAAGGTGCCGTAATTTTACTTCGTCGAGGCTATTGAATAACACAACGCGTGTAAATATATAGACGATTTGTAGATTATAACAAGAGATTTTAAAATTCTGTATTAAACCTAATGAGAAATGATAAACTATTTTATCAATTACAAACATTAGCTTAATAAGTACACTGTAAAAAATTCCGTTGTATTTTTACACCGTGACACGATGGAAATAAATCGCTTCACGTGACACGTGATAAATTTACAACGTGTTACGATGAAAATATTCGACCGACATGCAACAATTTCACGTACGACGTCGTGAAATCACACCCTAATAGCACCGACTAGGCCGGGAACGTTCCTGGAATGGGCTGCTGGCCCCTTGGGTACGTTCCCTTGGACCGCTCCAATATAAGCCTAAAGCACAACGAATCGTAATCGCTAATCCTTAATCGTAATAATGAGAGAAAGCAGGACAGAGATATATGTCTATCCTACTTCCTCTCATTCTTACGATTAAGGATTAGCGATTACGATTCATTGTGCGTTAGGCTATACCTGACAAATCCGTTCCGGATTTCACTAGGCTAGGAACGTTCCCGCGGAACGTTCATGGAATGTTCCGAGGAACTTTGAATACACATTCAAAAAATCGCAGAACGGGTTGAGGAAAAAGTATGCGGAAAAAGCTGAAAATTTTTTTATTAATATTATTTAATGTTTTTAATATGATTGCTTCTATAGAACAGTGGTCACTAAAATCAACTGCGCAGCTCTAGGTGCGATAGAAAACTACTGCGCAAGATATTAACATTAATTATTTTTCAATGTGTATTTAAAGTTCCTCGGAACATTCCAGGAACGTTCCGCGGAACGTTCCTAGCCTAGTGAAATCCGGAACGTATGGCCGTTTCCGAATTGCGTGTACTTGGGCATACTTACATGCATTTTCAAGTATATACTTGCGAAGTATATACTTAACCATCCTTGTTCTATGCATGTAAATATATGTGTAAGACAAGGATGGTCAAGTATATACTTCGCAAGTGCACTTCAATTCGGAAACGTACTATTTGTCAGGTATATTGGAACGGTCCATGTGAACGTACCCCAGGGACCGGCGGACCATTCCAGGAACGTTCCCGGCACAGTCGGTGCTATTAGGGCAGACGATGTAGAGAAATCAGAATGCATTGTAATATTACTACGTGATACGTGAAGCGAAATATTTCCATCGTGTTACGTAGTAATTTTACAACGCGTTGAGAGTCAGAGAATCTTCTGTCTTTCTTACTCTTTCACGGTTGCCATAGGCAACTCCCATAGTTCGCGAGGTGTGCCCGTACCTTTATGGCCTATTTACACCTTCGAAAAAAAATTTTTTTCGCATTGGAGGGAAGAGGACAGACTGTGTATCTGTCCTCTTTACTCTCATGCAAAAAAAAATTTTTAACGAAGGTGTAAATAGGCCATTACAGTTACTGGTGAATTTAATACTATGAAGGTAGGTGCTTTTATTACCTACCACCAAAGTAGTACATTCACAACCCTGAATGTACATTTACTGAAAAATGTAATATTACATTGCTGAAAGTTGTAGAAATTCAAGTTGATTGGTATTATTGCTACTTTCCAAAGAGTAATATTACAGAAAGTTTCTAAAATAACATTACAATACGGACGTTATTTTCCTGAAGTATTTTTTACACTGTACACCCAAAGATATTATACACCGTACACCTAGGTGCAAAAATGCCTTACCCACAACTAGTTGTCCCTGCGCATAAGAATACGTGAGTAAGAGAGAGAGGTCCGGGGTAAGGCATTTATGCACCTACACTGAAAAAAATGATTCGGTAATTTTACCACTATGGAAGTAGGAGCGTTTATTACCTACTTCTATAGTAACAGTTTTACATATTTTACGGATTTTACGCGCAGAGATTGGAATAATACTTTAACCTTATGTAAAATTCCTAATGCTTTTGTAAAATTACAGAAAAGAAAATTCGCCAGTTATGAAATAAATATAAGTATTATGGCCTGTTTACACCTTCGAAAAAAAATTTTTTTTGCATGAGAGTAAAGAGGACAGATACACAGTCTGTCCTCTTCCCTCCAATGCGAAAAAATTTTTTTTTCGAAGGTGTAAACAGGCCATTAGAAATTCTAATATAAAGATAAATTATGAATTTTTTTGTGAAATTATAAAAAAGCAATGTAAAATAAATTAATTATGTAATTTCACAAATTTTTGTATTTATCGTTTTAAACTTTGGCATTGCACCTGAACTTATAACCTCAACCTTATGAAAATTTTCGAAAGATTCTGTCATTTCTTCGCGACAGAAGGGAGAAAAAAATGTTAATTTATGAATTCAAACAAATTTGAATTTCTTTTTTCAATCAAATGCCCGTTGACGGTAAAAATAGACACATAACCAATTCGTTTTCAAGAAATATCTTAACAACTAATATGTGAAACTTTTTTAAGACGTATCAGAATTAGGTTTCTATAATTAATCATTTTTGCTGGGAATTTTACATAAGAGGATTATGGATAAATACATCAAACTATAATATTTTACTTCAAGATGATAACATTGAGATTATAAACAGGATTTTTACATGCTTTAGTAACTTTACAGTTAAGGTACTTTCTCACCTCAGTAGCTGCCATGGGAGTGAAGGGTTGCGACAATTCAAATTTTCATTGTCTGAACTCTTCACTCTCACACGTTACCATAGCAACCTTCAGCCAGCCAGCCAGCCAGCCGAGGTGTGAAAGTGCCATTACTGGTGAATTTGATACTATGAAGGTAGGTGCTTTTATTGCCTACTACCAAAGTATTACATTCACAACCCTGAATGTACATTTACTGAAAAATGTAATATTACATTACTGAAAGATGTAAAAATTCAAGTTGATTGGTATTATTGCTACTTTCCAAAGAGTAATATTACAGAAAGTTTCTAAAGTAACATTACAATACGGACGTAATTTTCCTGAAGTATTTTTTACAGTGTAGGTGTACACCTAGGTGCATAAATGCCTTAGGGCGCAATTACATGTCTGCGTCGAACGCTGCGTATTTGCGTTGAATAGTAGGGGAGAGAGAGACAGAAATATAGTCACATCCTTGTTCCTCTCACCATTCAACGCAAAAACGCAACGTTCGACGGAGACATGTAATTGCGCCCTTACCCCCAACTAGTTGTCCCTGCGCATGAGAATACGTGAGTAAGAGAGAGAGGTTGGGGGTAAGGCATTTATGCACCTAGGTGTACTTCCATAGTGGTAAAATTGCAGAACCATTTTTTTCAGTGTATGAGAAGCCTAAAGCACAATGAATCGTAATCGCTAATCCTTAATCGTAAGAATGAGAGGAAGTAGGACAGAGATATATGTCTGTCCTGCTTCCTCTCATTCTTACGATTAAGGATTAGCGATTACGATTTACGATTCATTGTGCTTTAGGCTAATGCCTTAAGGTACACTCCCACTTAGTTTGCCTGTCTGCGCGCGCATGCAATCGACATGAGTTAGAAGCAGACAGAAATAGAATTTGAATGTTTTGTCTTCCTCTATCTCATGTCAGTTGCATGCGCATGCAGACAGACACCGAGGTGAGAGTGTGCTTTACCCCAGACCTCTCTGTCTTACTCACGTATTCTCATGCGCAAGGACAACTAGTTCTGGGTAAGGGTCAAGTCCCATGATTGCGTTTTAACGTCCGTTTTGTAACTAGACCATGAGTGTAAAAAAGACGCAGATATACTGTTGTCACTTTCGCACTCATGGTCTAGTTACAAAACGGACGTTAAAACGCAATCATGGGAAAATGGGAAGGCATCAATGTCCCCGACTGTATGTACCTCTGGTATGTTACGTACACAACCCTGCACAACCGTATTCATTGTGCGCTGGCCTTAAATTGTATGAAATGGCGCCAAGTAACAATGTTGATTTGTTTACCTATTTTAAAAATCATAATAAAGTTCGAGAACAACAAAGTCATACAGCAAAAGTTCATAGCGTTGGATGGAGTTGTGATGGAAAATATTTAGCTTCAGGTTCATTTGACAAATCTGTCTGCGTTTTTTCTCTGTGCACCGATAGACTGGTAATAAACTGTTTAAATGTTTTGTAATTATAAATAAGCATTAAAATTTGCCTTAACATTAAATGTAATTAATTATTCGAAGTGTGTAAAGGTCCGGCTAGGCGGATACAATTTTTCGGGGATTTCAACTCGCTTCGTCTTTTAACTTAATAGAACCCGCCCTTTACCCCGTAGAATTTCACCTATTTAACCCCAAGTATTTTTACCAATTCTTATTACTATGTCAATGTTGTACTATCCGGACTTTTTTGATAAATGTAGTCCTGTGCGGTCAACCAGTTATGAAATTTTTAAACAAACAGTTAACCGTGTTTCGGTTAACCGGTTATTCGAGCATAAACTATTATTTGGAAATACCCTAACCGGTTTTTTTTTCGGAATAACCGTTTTTTTGTTATCTGTTTATAACAAAAACTGCAAAATTATTATTGATATAACCGGTTATTCAGTTGCAAAAGTTTATTCGGTTTTTGGTATGGTATATTTCAATTTTTTGTCAATACTTTTGTACA
This sequence comes from Ganaspis brasiliensis, assembly GCA_037103525.1. Taxonomy (NCBI): domain Eukaryota; kingdom Metazoa; phylum Arthropoda; class Insecta; order Hymenoptera; family Figitidae; genus Ganaspis; species Ganaspis brasiliensis. Next base: position 2,480,233 of record JAZKLR010000012.1, on the reverse strand, counting down.
CAAATTAATGTGTACATTTGTATCCCCTGCTTAGAACGACGGATATAAAAAGGAAAGAAATCGGTTTGTATCCGTTTCTACCTAACGCAATGCTTAAGGACTGCGGCAATAACCCGCATAATAACCCAATAATAACAATAATCTTATAGTATAAAATTTCTTGGAAAAAATGTTGAATATATCGTTTAAAATGTCAACTAGAAAACGGTAAAAAACCGGATAAAAACCATAACGTTTTTCATCCGTTCATATCTGAATTATGTCCGGTTTCAATTTTTATAGTTGATAATAATTTGTACCTGGCAAATTTTAGAAAATTTAAAACGGATATCGAAATTTGAACCGAGTTTATATGGTTGCTATATGAAATTCAGAAGAGAAATGTAATAATAAAAACATTCCATGCGAAACTTATCTGTTTGCAACTGGCATTTGTTGGACAATAGAAACTTATAATTTTTATTAGTTAACAAGAGTTACACATAAATACGCTTGTATACGGTTTTAATCCGTCAATTTTTGAATGTTAAATTTTTAAAGATGAAACAAGAGTGCGACATAAATAAAAGCTTATATACGGTTTTCATCCGTCAATTTTTGAAGCTTAATATTTTGAACTTGAACAAGTGGAAGTTATCCCTTTTCTCCCGGCAATTGTCGAACAATAGAAACTTAGGTTTTAACGTTCCCCATCTGTATGTATCGTATAAAAACCGAATAAATTCGGTTTAAATCCGATATCCATTTTAAATTTTATACAAGGATCAAACCATTGACTTTCGTCTGAGGGCTGTCGCTGACATATTTTTTGAAAAAAAAAGTTTCAGAAAATATGAAACTTCAAACTTTTCTGAATCCAATAACCATAGTGTTATTGTGTAAATTCTATTTTTTAAGAGTTATTATTAATCAAATATAGGAGGTTTACGATGTGATTTCGTAACCTTAAATTTGTCACTTTTTAAAAACACGTTTTATTTAAAAAATTATTAAATATTAGAACTCAAAACTTACCAAAAATATAAATCCTGTTATTTTGATCCTAAAAATGATAGAAATCTTATTAAAATACATTATTTTAAAATAATAATATATTTTGAAAAATTTGTACTTGTGAAAATTTTCAAGATTTTTTAAAGCATCTAACTTTTTTTTGGGAGCTCCCAATAATTTGAGGATTTGAATATATATTTTTATTAATATAACTTACTTGCTATTAAAATTTGGCGAAGGCGTTTTGCTTTATTTAGAAAATATTAAATTTAAAAATTTTCTATTCAAAAAGGTTAAAATTTAATGTAAATAGAGCAATGTGAAATTGTTTTGTTTACTTCAAGTACCAGAATTAACCTTTTTAAATAGACAATTTTCAATTTTAATTTATTCCAAAACGAAGCAAAACGCCTTCGCCAAATTTTAATAGCAAGTAAGTTATATTAATAATAATACATATTCAAATCCTCAAATTATTGGGAGCTCCCAAAAAAAAGTTAGATGCTTTAAAAAATCTTGAAAATTTTCACGAGTACAAAATTTTCAAATTATATTATTATTTTAAAATAATGTATTTTAATAAGATTTCTATCATTTTTAGGATCAAAATAACGGAATTTATAATTCTGGTAAGTTTTGATTTCTAATATTTAATAATTTTTTAAATATAACGTGTTTTTAAAAAGTGACAAATTTAAGGTTACGAAATAACATCGTAAACCTCCTACATTTGATTAATAATAACTCTTAAAAAATAGAATTTACACAATAACACTATTGAAATGGTATTCAATGGTCAGGACCATTTCAAGTAATATTACCGTTAAAATAAATATAAATTAATAAATAAAATAAATAAAAATAAAGAATTTAATGAGAAATAAATAATAAAATATGAATATAAAAATAAAAAAGTATTGCGTGCGATGGGGATCGATCTCTCGACGTGTGGGTTTGTGGTCGTTGCGCCTGGCTGCTGAGCCAAGGGAGATTGAATGGGTCGATTTTAAAGAAGAATTAATCAGAAATTTAATAAGTTCTTTGTTATTTTCTTTCATTCTTTGAGAAAATAAATAAATAAGTAAAAATTCGTTGCAGAATGTTCTAGAAAGTTCTAGAAGCTTTTAAAATTGTTTACTTTCCGGTTTCATTTTGGAGGGAAGAATAATTATTGGTAAAAGGGATTGTCCAAAATAAATAAGAGCAAATTAAAGTAATAGAAACAGTTTGCGCCAAAAATATCTTAGACGCGGGAGTTATTTGACTTTTAGCATTTCCGGGGTCAATAGTATATAAACAGGCGATTTTACAAGGGGGGTCTCTCTTCCTCTTCTGATATTATCCGAAGGTGAGGTGCTGCCGAAAAATATTTCGATAAGAAATATTTTTCAAATTACGAAGAAATTACTATTCAAACATTCAAACATTCAACGTAGTTCAAACATACATTATTGGATCTCACTGTCTCTTGACAATGTGTATCTTTTATATTTATTAAATATTAATTTCGATTAATATTTAATAAAGACACAAATTAAATATCCCCTGTTTTGGAGCTTTGTATGTTCTTAGTTAACATACCGGGTAACCATCCAGGATTGTTTAATTTTAAAGGATTCCTTGTTGAATGATATAGTTTCAATAAACAATTTAACAAAAAGTGGAGTGTTGTGGGGAATGGCCGAGCCATGCTCATGACATGTACCAAAAGTTTGTTAAATTAATGATTCCCAGTCCTCCGTGTAATGTTAGGATTTGCTGTAGGTTTGGCGACAACCAACATTCTGAGCTAAAATAATAAAATTTAGGTTGTCAATAAACCATATAAAAAAAATATATATATATACAAAGAAAAAAATAGATTAGGGCATAGCTTTATCCCCAAAAATTAGGGTCTGTAGGTAGGATTAAATTTAAAAATATAGAAATTTGAGATTGAATATAAGAAGTTAATTAATTGTAATAATTTGTTTTAGATTTGAAAAAGTAAAGATTGCTTTAAGTAACTTCTGTTTGTCTGGCTAATCAGTATTTTTATTTTGATAAAGTAAGTTAAATATAAATAGATACAGTTTAAAATTGTTTGTTTTGTTTCCTAAAAGACATTTAAATTTTCTAATTTAAAATAAAATAAAAATTTCTGAATTCTTATTTAAAGTCATTAATTATTCGAAATTTATTATTTATTTAAAAGATTTAAAATTAAAATTTTTATAATTTATTAAAATTATTATTTTATTTGTTTAATTAAATGTTTATTGTTCAGGTGAGTTGAGGAATCTGTGATGAAGCTTGATATAAATTTATAAATATTAATAAAATCAAATCTGAGATTCCTAATAAAATCAATTTATTTGAACGATAAAAGAAATTGTGAGAATTAGAAATATTAAAATCAGAATAAAATTAAAAATAAAATTTGAGAAATCAGAATAAAAGAAAACAGGTGGCTGATTTCACGTGTAATTTCTTATCTAATTTATGGATTTAAATGTCCATTATTTGAACTTATGTCCTTTTCTCTCTAAGATGCCTTGTCTTTCTTCTGTTTAAGTACAGATTGCCGATTCCCCGGTTAAGGAAAATAAGAGAGAGAACGATATATGCTTCACTATGGTTATTGGATTCAGAAAAGTTTGAAGTTTCATATTGTCTGAAACTTTTTTTTTTCACAAAATATGTCAGCGACAGCCCTCAGACGAAAGTCAATGGTTTGACCCATAAATTGACGGACATAAACTGGATGATTTCGTACGCTCGTCAACAATTAAAATTAGGACCGTACATATTTCGGATGTGAACGGATAAAAACATTGGCGTTTTCCATCTGGTTTTTAACATTTTTCTATCCGACTTTTTAAGCATGGTAATTAAATTTTCTTTCTACGACGAAAGTCGCTCAAAAACGGATAGGTTACGAATAGCAGACTTCGTAAAACAAGGATTTAAAAATTAACGGACTTGAGCCGGATATGAACAGACATTAATACGCTCTTATGAATTGCATAAAAAATTAAGTTTCCTTCCTACGACGAAAGTCGCTTTAAAACGGAGAAGTTACGAATAACGAATAACAGACTTAGTAAATAATTGATTTAAAAATTAACGGACTTGATCCGGATATGAGCAGGCTTCAATACACTCCACAGTGGGATAAAAAGACAAAATTTGGTTCAATTTGACTTTCAGACCGCAATTTTGAACCAAATTAAAAAATTCTTCTTTCCTCTAACTCAGAACAAAATTCTAAAGAGATCTGTGAGAGTCGATTTTTTAATTATAGTTTTATAAACTTTTAATGTTAATGTAAAAAGTATTTAAAAAAATGATTTTTAATAATTTCTGATTTCTTTTGTACAAAAATTTTTTTACATACTTAATAATGTATGCATTTAATGTTTGGGGGTGTGTTTTTGCGCTTAAAAATTGTTATAAACAATTTATATAAACAATTACACTTTACGGGAAGTTATGCCTAAAAAAATTTTTTTTTTTTTATAAATTTGCTTTGGATTATTTGGATTAAACTTTCTTCTTGTTAATGAGGTTCTATCGTATAAAGAATTAGCACTACCATTTTAATCAAACTTGGTATACTGGTAGATAATGCTTTTATATTGATGCAGTTTAATTTTTTAGACCTCAAGGTACTTGTGAAAAAACATATAATGGTTTTAATTTTAATCCTTTTTACGATAGAACCTCCTTAATCCGAACTTTTGCGATTTTTTCTAAATTGTTTAAACAATTTTTATAAACAATTGCACTGTATGTACATTTTTTGGCAAAAATAAATTGAATTTTTTACAAATAATATTTAATCTAAACCGCCCAGAGATTTTTCTTGTGAAAAAGGCATTTTGCAATCAACTTTATAATTTTTATAAACAAATTATGTAAATAATGACATATTACAATTATTTTTATGAAAATATTAATCTCCGTTTTATAAATTACTATTATATCAGACGAATAAGCTTTATTTCAGTAAAAACAATGTTTTGCTTCAATTTTTCTTATTTTTATAAATAAATAGCATTTAACCATTTAACCTGACGAACAACTTTAGGTAAAATGAAATAACGTTTTGCAAATATTTAGGACAAACTCTAGAAAAGTCGTAGAATTTATCCTGTAATATTCACCACATTTTACAAAACTCAGATCCGTAAAAGGTTGTGCATACACTATTCTACAACAGTTCTGTAAAATCTACTGAATTCATTTTTTCCATTTACAGAACCAACTCCAGTAAATGGCTGTGTCCGACAGTCCTAAATAGTTATGTAAAAATGACTGAATTAATTTTTACGGTGTATGAATTACATATAAAAAATTAAGTTTTATTAAGCGACGAAAGTCGCTTTAAAACGTATAGATTACGATTAGCAGCCCTCAGTAAAATTATGATTTGAAAATTAACAACCTTGACCGGACAGAAACGTAGGTACATCATTACGCTGTTTTTTTTTTTTTTTTTAATATTTTGTATTACGAAAAAGGCCAGTTAAGAACGGGTAACTTGCGAATGTAGCATATATAAACCACATATTTTCGAATTGAATTCTCCACTAAGCCTTAGTTATTTTACATTTTTGATTTAGGTGACCGGATGAAAATCATGTTACAAGAACCTATTAGGTTCTTATAGTTGCCAACTATAAAATTTGTAACCGTTTAAAAGTCGGACATAAGTAGACACTAATTACGTGCGGTTTTAATCTGCTTTTTGTCCAATTTCTATCCGATCTTTTAAGCAGGGTCTTTTCTTAACTTTTTATTTTAAAAAGAAATTTATTCAAAGTATGTAATTAATATTTAATTTACAAATTATACTTCTACAACTATATCGGCATAAATAAACTTTATGCTTCTTTTTCCTAAGTATAAGCTTTTCTCTTTGTGTTTTACATTATTATAACAATACATTAATTTCAAGCAACTCGCTTGTGAAAACGGTTTTTTTCTATAACGGGATGACTGGTTTTTTTACGTTAAACGGAAATTCAGTTACAATCAGTTATTTTGACTTAACCGGTTATCCGATTATAACCGCGGTTATATAATTTTAACCTGTTAACCGGGTTTATAACCCGTTATTTCAATAACCGAAACCGGTTATAGAATTCTATAACCTCACAGGCCTAATTTATGAATGACATGTCGTCGGGGCTAGTGCAATACCGCGAATCTACATATTTCCATAAAGACTTTGTTGCATGGCAAATTGCACTAAAAATAACTCTTATGGAAATATGGAGATTCGCGGTATTGCACTAGCCCCGACGATGTATCACTTGTATCCTATCTTCTTTAATCCAACGTCTTCTATCTTTTTTCCCCCTTACTGGATCTATATATATATATGTTGTGGGCGAAGCCCGGAGTGCGGGCAATCCGCGAAATGCCCGGTCACTCTGCAGTTTGCCCGAGCATTTTTGGGCAAAGTCAGAAGTACCACTTTTATCTCGATCTTTGCCCAATATCTGGCGGGCAAACTGCGGAGTGCCAAGCTGCCTTGGGCAATGTTCGAAATCAATCATTTTGTTTTTCATTAACATTGGCACTTTTCACGCTATCAGTTATTATTTCGTCACACATGGTAACCGAGAATTTGTACTTTACTTGAAGAACCTTTGCGTGTACAAAATAACTTAAATACTGAGGACAATTAACAGAAATGACTAATACCAATCAAAGACCATTCATAACGTTATTAGACAAACTGACGGTCTTCTAATACATTTTGTAAACAATACATCACAATCAAACAGATTTTACGTTCAAAGAAATAAATATAAACTTACCAATAACTATTAGTTTTTATTTATTAATTCCTATTATTGTGGTATTTCTAAACAGTTTTCATGAGTATATAATGAAATATAATATTATAATAATAAATAATAAAACAATACAAAATAATATAAATAATTATGAAATATAGTCCAGGCGCCCTGTGAAAAAATAGGCCAAAATATGCAGTAATTCTCTACTAGTTATGTATATTAATAATGTGTAGTTTGGGGGCTTAGTAACAATCCCTGAAAAGTCCCCCCGGTCCAGAGGTTTCTTTCTTTCTTGGTGACTGTTGCTTTCTTATTTATTTAAGAGAGAAAAGTGTTTGATAAAAGATGTGCAACTTAAAAAGACCATTAAAATGAGTGGTCATAAATTAATTTTCGATAATTTGTTTAGTAGAAAATTAATAAAAACCACTAAAAATGGCATTATTTTATTTGTTTAATAATTTTGTAAATAATTGTTCAATTGCTTTGAAATTGTTTGAAATTGTAGCTCTTACGATTCTTAACAAATTGACATAAAGTTGATCTCAATCAAATAAATAGTTTTTGCAAAATTGCATTTGTTTATTAAAAAACAGTTTTTTGTTTATTTCTATCCTTGCCCCATGCCTACACATTTTTCAACTTTTAATAGCTCTTTTGAATCGAATTAAGTCAATTTATCTGAAAACATTAGCATTCACTTGATTAAACGTATCTTTCTAAATTGTTATTTTATTCAATTGGGAGAAAATGCATTCGATTCCTTATTATTTTCTGCGAGTTTAAAAAAAAATTTGTTATAGCTTAAGAGAGGGAGAAATTAACTTTTTTTTTTTTTTTGTTGAATTCCTGATAGTTTGTTTATTGATATTTTTCGTTAAAACTTACAGAGTACAGTGTTAAATCTAGGATCTATTTGAAAAAAAATCAGCATGCATATAATTTGATTCTTTGTTGGAAAAAAAGTGGTCCAAAGTGGAAGCTCGTATTTGCGCCCTTGGAGTGGGAAGCTCGCTGGCTCGCGGCGGTCGCTCGCGCAAAAACTGAATCTAGCTTTTCAAATTTGTAAAATTTGAGATATCTCCGCTAAAAATGATTGGATTTTAATCTTTTTTTTTTAAACTGGGCTAACTTGTTCCTATCTTTTTAAATATGCTGTCTTTACTTGTGTGCAATAAAAGTTAACGTATGAAAATAAACATTTATTTTTTTATTATTATTTTTATTAATAATTTATTGCTAAATGAAATATTTTCATTCTAAACTTAATTAAATCGAAAAACAATGTTAAACAATTAATGTTACAAAAAGAAATACTGCATTTTCTTCAAAGATAAATGTGTGGCACTTGTGATTCTTCAGTTTAACCATTTGCGGCATAGTGGCACTCCAGAGTTAAGTGTCACCTTTTTCGTTGCACTTTTTTGCAATATTTAAACAGTATTTCATTTTGTTCAATGATAGAAAGTAAATAAAATGTATTACACAATACATTTTATAATATAAAAAAAATAATATAAAACTCGATAAAAAGCTAATTTTTAGAAAACTTTCCAGTGTTTTTAGAAGAAAATAAGCAAATAATTTTAGAAAACGTGTAATTTATCAGAAACGTTTATATCTCAAACATATCTCATTTTTATTTTAATTTAATTTTTTACATATTTTTTTTAACTCCTTTCGTTAAAAATTCAAATTAAGAAATGGTTTTAGCTGAATAAAAATATTATTAAAGTTAATTTCACCAAATTTTGAATTATCAAGTTTGACATTTGTTAGAAAAAATTATGTTGTGTCAAAATTTGTTGTCAAATAATAATTATTTAACATTTTATGTTTTTTCTTTGAATCTAGTGGAAATATGTCATTTTTATCCAATCTTGACAAATAATAGCTCATTTTTCTCTTTATAACGTTATTTGTTGGCTTTCGTTGATTAACATTGTCTTTAAAAATATATCTAAATCAAATCTTACTTATCCAATAACTTTTGAATAAAATATTTTAAAAAATCCAACCAATAAACCAATATTAACCAACATTACCTGTTTATCAAAAGCAAGTGACTTTTAAAAAATCAAAGAGATTATCATTTTCTTGTTTTCCGTAATTTTTTTTCAGACATTCTTTGAAAAGTACTTTTTATTTAAACCAAACTAGAATATTAAACATTAAAAAACAAAATAATTAAAGAAGACATTGGATTGAAAATTTTTTGTATTGGAAGTATAAATAAATCGTAATTTATATTATGAATACAAAAATTTATGGTATTTCTCTTTTTCTATCAATTTCAAACAGTTGCTAAAAGTTTGTTGTAACACATATTAATAACAATAACATTTTCTATGTTGCACCTGTCTAATAGATTACCTTTGAAATTCAACTGTGATAGACACACGGCATACTGTTAACTGCGCGCGCGAGCGCAGTCAAATATTTTACGAAACTCATTCGTAACTCGTACAAATGGACATTTTGATATTTAGATAGGACTATTTTGTACTTTCCACAAAATAATTTGATAACTTTTGCTGAATTAGTTTTATATGAATTACAGAAGTTTTTTTTACAGACCTGTTTTATAAAATGTACAGAAAGTTTCGTAAATAGTTCAGAACAGTTTGACATTAAGAGCAGAAAATTTAGTAAACAATAAGAAAACTTTGCTTCGAAAAGCGATTTATCCAAGACTACTGAAATAATTTTGTAGTATTCGAAAAACTTTTTTTTCCGTGTATAACAGTTGCTTTGTTAACAATAAACATTTATCTACTCTTTTTTTATGTGTAAGGGATCTTGTGTAATACATTTTATTTACTTTCTATCATTGAACAAAATGAAATACTGTTTAAATATTGCAAAAAAGTGCAACGAAAAAGGTGACACTTAACTCTGGAGTGCCACTATGCCGCAAATGGTTAAACTGAAGAATCACAAGTGCCACACATTTATCTTTGAAGAAAATGCAGTATTTCTTTTTGTAACATTAATTGTTTAACATTGTTTTTCGATTTAATTAAGTTTAGAATGAAAATATTTCATTTAGCAATAAATTATTAATAAAAATAATAATAAAAAAATAAATGTTTATTTTCATACGTTAACTTTTATTGCACACAAGTAAAGACAGCATATTTAAAAAGATAGGAACAAGTTAGCCCAGTTTAAAAAAAAAAGATTAAAATCCAATCATTTTTAGCGGAGATATCTCAAATTTTACAAATTTGAAAAGCTAGATTCAGTTTTTGCGCGAGCGACCGCCGCGAGCCAGCGAGCTTCCCACTCCAAGGGCGCAAATACGAGCTTCCACTTTGGACCACTTTTTTTCCAACAAAGAATCAAATTATATGCATGCTGATTTTTTTTCAAATAGATCCTAGATTTAACACTGTACTCTGTAAGTTTTAACGAAAAATATCAATAAACAAACTATCAGGAATTCAACAAAAAAAAAAAAAAAGTTAATTTCTCCCTCTCTTAAGCTATAACAAATTTTTTTTTAAACTCGCAGAAAATAATAAGGAATCGAATGCATTTTCTCCCAATTGAATAAAATAACAATTTAAAAAGATACGTTTAATCAAGTGAATGCTAATGTTTTCAGATAAATTGACTTAATTCGATTCAAAAGAGCTATTAAAAGTTGAAAAATGTGTAGGCATGGGGCAAGGATAGAAATAAACAAAAAACTGTTTTTTAATAAACAAATGCAATTTTGCAAAAACTATTTATTTGATTGAGATCAACTTTATGTCAATTTGTTAAGAATCGTAAGAGCTACAATTTCAAACAATTTCAAAGCAATTGAACAATTATTTACAAAATTATTAAACAAATAAAATAATGCCATTTTTAGTGGTTTTTATTAATTTTCTACTAAACAAATTATCAAAAATTAATTTATGACCACTCATTTTAATGGTCTTTTTAAGTTGCACATCTTTTATCAAACACTTTTCTCTCTTAAATAAATAAGAAAGCAACAGTCACCAAGAAACCATTTTTGAGCATTTTCAAATTGTTATTAAAAATATTTCCAAACCTCTGGACCGGGGGGACTTTTTAGGGATTGTTACTAAGCCCCCAAACTACACATTATTAATATACATAACCAGTAGAGATTTACTGCATGCTAAAAGTACAGGGCGCCTGGACTATTGGGCAAAGCTCGAGATAAAAGTGGTACTTCTAACTTTGCCCAAAAACGCTCGGGCAAACTGCGGAGTGACCGGGCACTCCGGGCTTTGCCCACAACATATATAAAGAATAACATATTTTTATGCTACAAGATTAATGATAAACATTACAATAGTTTATAACTAATATTCCTATCTTTTTTAATTCTTCCTTTTACATCTAGTTTTGTCTTCTATTCCATCCTATCTAGGGTTTTCGAGTTAGAAAAGTCACCTAGCTATGTACTTTGAGATTGGTGACAATCCTGACAATTTTTTATACATCTACTTTATATCTTTTAGTATCCATTTTTAAATATTTTTTATCTCACTCTTTGTATATTTTTGAAACATAAAAAATCAAATATCTGCGTACTAAAAAATAAGTGATTACCATAAACATTATACTATAAATCACTTCTACTTCTATCCTTTTCAATCCCTTTTACTATCTGTCTAAATCTTATTCTAGTTATTTTTGCATTTATTTATTCACATATGTTTTCATCTATTTATTCATATATTATTTATATATTTTTGAAGATAGAACAAACATATATCCCATGTGCTAACAAATTAGTGAATTATTTACAAATCTACTTCCATATTTTTTAATCCCTATTTTTATCTTCTTTTATCATTTTATCTGGGCCAGACCATGCTTGAAAAATTTAAGTTTTTGAAACTTTGTTCCCAAAAACTTGTTACCCAAAAATGGGTATCTCGATTTCCATGAAACTTGGCTAAAATTTTCGGAAATATAGAGAAAGTGATATTGAAAAGGATAGACAGTTTAGTGGAATAATAGGGAGATATAAAGAGAAAGGGTTAAATAGACTTGAGACAGAAAGATATAGGCAGATACATCATAAGGATATAAAGTGATAAACAGGCGGTGCAAAAAGATAGAAAGAGATAAATAGGAATAGCATCTAAAAAAAATCGATAAAAAATACAGTTTTAATAATGATATGGGTGTCTATTGATGGTCGAGTTTATAGAAAGAGATAGCATATTGCTATCTCTTTGTATCCCAAATATAAAGAAAGATAAAAAGAGATAGGTTTTCTGTCACTTTACTTCCAGCAGAGCCACGGGGGGGGGGGGGATAGCGGATCAAAATGTGACAAAAATATGACTAGGTAGTTTATGAACGCTCCCTTATATTTTATAATAAATCTCTATAAACTTTTGATGCCATTACAAAAAATAAGCATATATAAATATTTTGTTCATATTTTCTTAGCAGATTTATTTTATATTTCAGAAACAAGAAACCACATTTCGTGGTCATCTTGGTAGTGTAGACCAACTTTGTTGGCACGCCTTTCATCCAGAATTACTATCGACAGCAAGTGGTGACAAAACAGTACGCATATGGGACACACGATCCCAGAAGTGTACAGCAAACATAGGAACCAGAGGTGAAAATATAAATATTTCTTGGTCCCCAGATGGAAATACGATAGCTGTTGGAAACAAAGAAGACCTTGTCACATTTATTGATGCAAGGGTACACAAAATTAGAGCTGAGGAGCAGTTTAATTTCGAAGTAAGTTTTGAATTTTTCAAATCTTGTACTATAAAATTTTGAAGTAAGTTAAAGTTATAACAAATACAGTCAGGCCTCTCTTCGTTGTGGACTTGCAACGTGACATAAATTCCAGATCCGACGCTGTGTCCCTCGCTGATTGTTTTAGTTGTGTTGATACGGCCCATAATCTTGATGATGTTATCCTGACAATTTTTGATTGGTGATACCTGAGAAAGCCGTGCACAGGGAGCAGTTGAACCACTGTTTTCACTTAAGACCAAGAAGTTCTTGCGAAAGTTTCTTACTGAGCTTTAAGTCCAAATCGTCCTTTGCTTGCCTTCCCACCTCAGTCTTTGACCAATGGGCTTCATGCTTTCTCTGTACCCATCGATGTATTGCTCCCTTAAACTTCTCGGCGCAATGTCTAACGCCACACAGTGGGCTGAACCGGAAAAATAGGTGGACAAAACTAATCTCTCAGTTTCTTTTTTATGAAAGGTAGTACCTAAGAGTTTTTGAGGTCGCTGATAACGAATCTGAAGTCGAATTTGAGAAATTCAAAATGGTGGATCCAATATGGCGGACGAATTCCTAAAAGAATTGAATTTTTTTTAAAACTTGGTATCCAAGGGTTTCTGAGGTAGCTGATTACGAGTCTGAAGTCGGATTTAAAAAATTCAAAATGGCAAATCCAATCTAACTGACGAATTTTTGAAAACATTATGTATTTTTATAAAATATTCATTATCAACGGTTATTCAGGTCGCTAATTACAAATCTAAAGTCGGTTTTAAAAAAATTAAATTGGCGGATTCAATATGGCGGACTAATTTTATGTTACTGAACAAACTCTTATTTAATTTTGAAAAATTGAAATATTTTTTTTCTACCACACATGCGTGAAAAATTCTTGTTTTTGTTTACGTAAAGGGGACCAGAACTCGCAGTTTTCAGGTTAGTGAACGTTAGAGTTAAAAAAGTTCCTAACGGAGAAAAAAAAGCATGCTCACAAAACACGAGTTTTTCGCACAGTTGTAGTAGAACATAGCATATGCACCTCGGGAGGCATAATATACTATTTTTTATTTCTCCTTGTATATTTATAACATTTGTAAATGTATGTAGATCATCTACTGAGGAAGCCAAGATAAGTTTGAATGTTTTATTATTTCTTAGCGGTAAATGAGTATTAAAATCATCGGAATATTGATGTGTGTCAACAAATAATATGTTTTTACAAAAGTCACAATAAATTTTAATTTCTTTAAACAAATTATTGTTATTTATCAATTTTCTATATAAAAAACACTTACAATGATGCAGTTTTTTCCTAATTTTACAATTTATTGAACTTCATACAATTACGGAGAAAGATTACATATGAAATGATTATTTAAACAATGTCTAAACAAAACATTATTGTTACTAACCAACCTTTTTTAAACAGCACCTAGAAAGATGTACTTTCTGTCTAATTTTGCAAGTAAACACACTTCATATCATTACGGATACAAAATACAAATGAAATTAGTATTTACACAATTTTTAAACAAATAATTGTTATCCCTTACAAAAAAGTAGTACTGGCTTCAGTACTGGGCTCCGTACTGGGTTAAGTACTGTGAAACCAGTACTTTTTTCGCGCAATATAATTTTTTAAGCACAATAACAAATTTTTTTTAAATTTCATTGGAACTGTGATTTTGCTTTCAATGTGTTCCTTTCTATTTAATTTACAACAAAAAACTACTGCGCAGCCGTGGGACCCATAGAAACTTAGTGCGCAACGTGAACAAATTTTCAACAGTGCATGGCGAAAAAAGTACTGGTTTTCCAATACTGAACCCAGTACTAAACCCAGTACTTATCCCAGTACTAAACCCAGTACTTATCCCAGTACTAAACCCAGTACTTATCCCAGTACTTCTTCCTAGTACTGAAACCAGTACTGAATCCAGTACCTCTTTTTTGTAAGGGATTTACCAACTTGTTCTTCAGTGCTCATAGAAAGAAGTAGTTTTTTTTCTAATTTTGCAATTACCCAAACTTTTTATAATTACTGATGAAAAAGACAAACAAAATTGTTATTTAAACAATTTCTAAACAAATAATTATCGTTATTTACAAACTTTTCTCCTATTGCACCTTACACGGAAAGAAATATTTTGCATTTTTAGCATGAGAACACTTCATGCTCTTTCTGTAAAGGCGTTTGCTTACCTATAAAAGTAAAAATGTATGCATTTTAAGTATTAAGTGCTACCATAGAAAAAATGTATGGTAGGCTAACTCTTAGTCTAAAATCATTTTACATAAAACGCAAAAGTATTTTACTCAAAAAGTAAGAAACATCGTTTTACGAAAATAGCAAAGAGACTTATAGACTAAGTCGGTGAGTCCGCTGGAACCAGTGATTTGTCTCCGCCTATTTACCCTCTCCAACCGTTTGACGTATGTGTCAAACGGTCAAACACATACGTCAAACGGTTGGAGAGGGTAAATAGGCGGAGACAAATCACTGGTTCCAGCGGACTCACCGACTAAGTCTATAAGTCTCTTTGCTATTTTCGTAAAACGATGTTTCTTACTTTTTGAGTAAAATACCTTTGCGTTTTATGTAAAATGATTTTAGACTAAGAGTAAGTCTACCATACATTTTTTCTATGGCAGAAC
Source organism: Ganaspis brasiliensis (assembly GCA_037103525.1). NCBI lineage: Eukaryota > Metazoa > Arthropoda > Insecta > Hymenoptera > Figitidae > Ganaspis > Ganaspis brasiliensis. The sequence continues at coordinate 2,465,066 of JAZKLR010000012.1, read as the reverse complement.
TTAATACTTAAAATGCATAAATTTTTACTTTTATAGGTAAGTAAACGTCTTTACAGAAAGAGCATGAAGTGTTCTCATGCTAAAAATGCATAATATTTCTTTCCGTGTAGAAAGATGAATGTTTTTTCAAATTTTACAATTTATCCAACTGCATATTTCTAAGAGTACTGAATAAAAAGTTGGTAAATAGCAACAATTATTTGTTTAAAAATTGTTTAAATAATAATTTTATTTGCAATTTTTATCTGCATTTGTATAAAGTTTGATTAATTGCCAAATTAGGAAAAAAAACTGCATTTTTCTAAGATCACTGTATAAGAAGTTGGTAAATAACAATAATAATTTGTTTTAACAATTTTTTTTATTAATAACTGCAATATTTTATATAATATGGTGATTTAGTACTAAGTAAAGCTAAAAATATTGACTAGTTTTTAAAAGTCTGCTACTTTCTCTATGTGTGCTTTGAATAAATGTGCAATAATAAATTGTTTTAATATTTGAAAAATTCATCGTAATATTTGTAAAATATATTATTAGTTGACACACAACAATTATAGTAAAACGCATTGATGATTTTAAGTCTATTTTGCGATATAAAAATAAATAAACGCTGTGTCTACTCTGGGCATTCACTGGTAGTCCGCGTTACAAAAAAGGCTTGGGTAGCGCGAATGTTAAACTCACTTATCTGACAAAGTTAGCCAAAGTTGGTCAAGCCTCTTGTATGTACACTTAGTTCAGCTGTTCAGTAACCAGCAAACCTAATAGGATTTTTAAATATTTTTTAATATTATGTTTTGTACAGTTTTTAAGTTTCATATAATTAGTTTCTAAATATGCTTATCGAAGTTGATGATTTTAACAGTTAAAAACTAAAAATCGTCAAATGTTAAAACAACAGGCTGAAAGTTTACAATTTTTACTGTTATTTAAAAAAAAATTTGTTAAAAACGTTCAAAACCTCGCTTGCTAGCGTTTACTGAAGTAAAGCCCAGGCCTCATACTCATGCCACTATTGCCACTTTTTGCCACTTTTTTCAGCTAATGCCACTATTTAGCTACTATTTTGAAAAAAATGCCACTAATGACACTTTTTTTTAAAAAAAGGCCACTAAAGACACTATTTTTAACTCAGATGTTTAATAACTCTCTAAGTATTTGCCTGGTGTCCTTTTTTTTTATTAGAGTTCAATTATAAAGAATGCATTTAATTGGTTAAAATTATAAAATTATAAAAAATTATTTTCATTGAGACGAAAGAAAATGACCGAAAAACTGAATCAGAAGCCAAAAAAGAGGAAACGCATTGTGCTTTATTGTTGGATTGTTTCTGAACTTTGAGAGGAAATCCATTTTATTTTTCTGGAAATTTTCTAATCTTTAGGACTAATTTCCGATTTTTTTTTGGAATCAGTCCATTTTTCTGAACTACGGAAATATTTTCATCCAGGATTAGGATTCATATTTTTTACTTCTGGGGAAAAATCCATCGCATTTAGACGATTTTCCAATTTTTTGGAAAAAAATTCCAATGATTTGATAAAATCATTTTTTCTTGAAACATTGGAATTTTTTTCACCAAATCCTGGGATTTACTTACGAATTTTCGGAAGAAATCCATTATGCTCGGAAATTTTTCCAATCTTTAAGAGTAATTTCCATGTTTGTTTAAACAAGGAATTTTTTCCAAACTTTACGAAATAAATCCTCTAGTTGGGAAGATTTTCTAATTTCCGGGGAAAAATTGAAAACATGGATTCTAAGACTTAAAATAAACCTTAAAATATTGGAGTCTATTAAAACATTACAAATCACACAAAATTGAAAAATAGCCAGGTTGATAATGTCCCCATTAGTCCAGTTAAATTAGAAAAGAAAAATATTACTATTCAAGAACTTTTGTAAATGAAGTATTTCATATTTTTTTAATTTAATGTATTTTTAATATATTTTATAAAATAAAAACAGTAATATTATTAGTTTTTGTTATTTTTACAACCATAAGATTAAATAAATAAATAAATTTATATATATTTGTTAACAAAAATATGCCACTATTTTGCCACCTTTTTGAACAGTTTATGCCACTTTTGACACTATTTTTCATTGCAAAACTGAGTATAAGCCTGACATTCCGTAATCGCTAACGTAAACAAGGAAGCGCGGCTTCGTAGGTCGGGACAGGTCATCTAAGAAGCTATTGTTTCGTCTCTAAAGTAAAGAGATATTTTCATTAGTTTTTCCAGAATATGTGCATGCAGTATTGAGACCGATTTGACAACTTTTATTTTCGGGGGTTTGTCCACCTACTTTTCCGTTTCAGCCCACTGTGCGCCAGTTCTGGTCCTATCGTCGGTGTTTCTGACCCTATTCCACCTAGAGCATCCGCCCTTTCATTCCTTCATCCCTGAGTGACCAGGTATCCAGATCAGTGATAGTTTATTTTTCGAAGGAAGATCGTCTAACGCCTTACGGCATTCCCAGACCAGTTTTAATTCGATTATTGGATTTTTCAAGCCAGCTAAAGCCGCCTGGTTATCCACGCATATGCTTATCTTTCTGACAAATGACTTTTTTTTCAGGATAATCTGTGCGCAAGAAAGGATTGCACAAATTTCAGCCTGACAGGCTGTAGCTAAGAGTCCTAAAGAGATTGACACTCTACTGCAGGCAGTACTCCGGTAGATACCGAATCCCGTGCCACAATTCATCTTGGAGCCATCCGTGTACCACACGTCCACACCAAGTGGAAAGCCCTTTTTCCAATATTTTCTAGAAGGTATATCAACCTAAAAGAAAGGTTTAATTTGACTTTGTTTGTCATTCTATCCTGTTCCATAGATAATGTGAAATTCCACGAATTCCTATCCCTTTTGTGCTTTCAGTCTGCTCATAGTAAGAGCAGCCTTAAAAAGAACTAAAATGCGTAAAGATTCTTCTGGGAGCATAAGACCCACAGACCTAAAATGCCTAACCCTTCTCGGAGTCCGCTCTGCGTTCCGCAGACCCGTACACCCTGAATTCCTTCCTCTAAGGTTGTTTGCTCGCACCTGCTCTACTTGGCTTGGTTCTTTTTGCAAAATCCTCAGTTTTTTGGGTTTCAGTCTTCTTCGTGCACGAAGAGCAGTGAGCTTCAAGCAATTTTAGGTTTCATGAAAATGGTGCTCAATTCGGCAAACGTGGGATTGTTTGTGAGTGTTTGAAGGTTGAAAAATCGTAAAAACCAAAATCGCAGCTGATCCTTTTTTTGAGTTATTGGTAAATTACGATTTGATGTGATTTTAACCATTCATAGATTCAGTATTAGGACAACAAACAGCACAATATAAACTGTACTATATATATGACTTTTAGGGTCGCTTAATACAAATATTTGATGAGGTATTTAAAATTTAAAAAGGCGGATCCAATATGGCGGATCCAATATGGCGGATCCAATATAGCGGATCAATAATTGGAAATATTAGCAAACGCTTACCATCACACTTAGTTTAAACCAGGACCAACGACGAGGACGTGGTGATGAACTGGACCCATCTTTTTTTTTTAAATTTTTTACTTATTTTTTTGTACTTTTTTTTTGTAATTTTAATTTTTGTAATTTTTTTGTATTTTTTTTTTTTTTCTATTAAAATTGTTTAAACACAATAACACCGAAAACTCTTAAATATGTTTAGATGAAAACTCAACCACTGCTTTTTTCAATCGCGCTAAGTAAGCTGGATCGTTAATACTATTAATTTTATGCCTTTGCCAAAACGTAAGAAATTCCCTGTGAATTGATTCACCAGCTTGTTCCGACCACAAACCTAAACCTTGATTCTCTAAGAAGCTCAAACAATCTGCAATATGCGACACAGTAACGTGAATTTTTAAAGTTTCGGAAACTTCCGTTCCCTTGAAAGCAATTTTAAATTCTTGTATACATTTCTGTACATCGGGACCAATGCTTTTTGAAGAAAAGCAACTACTTACCAATTTATCCATGGCCTTAAAAGCAGATACGAATGGCGTTAGACTTAGTCGTCCCACATTTTCAAAAATCTGGAAATCAAGAAGCTCATCTGCTTCTTTCAAAAGTCTACGACAAGCATTGCCTTCAAAAATTTCCCCATGGTAACCTTTTGAGATAATTTTTAACTTTTTTGGCCAAATTAGTGCTTTTTCTCGCCCGACAAGAGGGACTAAACCATTCCAAAACAAGTGATTAACGACTCCTTGTAATATATGTAATTCAGGAATAATACATTTTTGAATTACGAATGTATCATCATCCTCATTAAGCAGTGGGACATTTATGGTACTATTACATTCCATGCTATTTTTCTTTCTTTTACCCATGGAAGAAAATTTATCATAGTCTCTTTTCAAATCACCATAAGTTTTTAGACCTATTTGGCTGTCGTTTTCCATAGTTTCCTCACAATCATTTTTATTATCTCTTTGTTGTTTATCAAGATCCTGGCGATTTCTTAAACTTTTTAGGGACACAAAACAGTAAGGACACGGATACATTGAAGTAGCAGTTTGCATACCGTTAACAATTAGAAGAAGTTTGAAATCTGAGACAAACTTGAAAGGAATATTGTTTATTTTTGTTAAATTAAATAGAAGATCCATATTCTCGTAAGTTTCCTTGATTTCAGGTACTACGCAAACCATTATTAACCTGTGCACACTAGTTAACTTGGCTTTTTTACCAATAATGCCACCTTCAGAATATAAAATTCTTTTCTTGATGGTCAAATCAGACTCTGTGTCCAAACTTGATGTTTCAGCATGACAATCCAATTCGGACGCATAGTTTTCCGGCAATACTGTCATACTAATTTTAAAAAACCCTTGGCCACCATCAGCCATAATTTTGATTACGAAGTTACCAATCAAATTTCTTTCTTCTATAACAGATTCTAGTAACTCTTCTGCATTGGCCCAAACAACAGGTCTTTTATCTTTCGTCTTATTCCCAGTGTCGAATTCAAATGTGCCAACTTCGTAGACATTTTCCAAAGTTTTTGACTTCTCTGAAACATGTGCTGAATAGTATGCAGGTACAGACTTTTTACCTGCATTGCACCTTAAAAAATTTGTGACTTTTTTCATCTGATTAGCTGATGCCCCCATATTAATTTGAAAATTATCTAAACTTTCAACTGAGAAAACTACTTCGCTGTCTTTTTTATGATTCAAAATGATTTTTCTTTTAGACCCTAAAGTACTTAAACTGATTTCCTGATTTTCATTGACACCATTGCTATTCTGGCTACTGAGCTTTTTTTGCTCATCAAGTTTCTTTTTTAAAATTGTTGTAACCACTTGCTCTTGCTGTTTTCCTGGAAGTGATTCTACAAGGTTTATTACATTTTGTCGCGAAACAGATGGAGAGCTATTTGAGCAAGTATGCTTTATGCCTTTACCAATTTTCTGAAAACAAGTTTTACAAAGTAGCATATTATTTTCTGTCGTGTGAAGAGTTTCCTTCTGTGGAAGCTGCGATATTAATGAAGACCCATTCAGACCATTAGATTTATCAATTTTGTTAGATAATTGTCGCACATGACCTCTTCCCCTTTTTACTTCAATATGACCCTTAAATCTTCCTGTCAAACATATATAGCAATTGCATGTAATATTAGCTCTTGTTTCTTTTGGTAAATTTATCTCTTCATAATTTGGCATAATCGGTAAATGTCTTTTAATGTCACCTTTTTCGCGATCAAGGAAAATATTGCGACATGTATTACATACACTAATTGGATATTTAGAATCAGACGTATCAAAATCTTGATTTAAAAATCGATTTATAAGACATTTAATTCGGTCAGTTATACGAAAAGAATTATAACTTTTGTTTTTATTAACTATTTTTTTGCCACATGGCGCACAAACCTTTATTCTATTCTCTTCATGATCACATTTTCTTTCGCAGTGAGAATTAATTTCATTCATTTTCCTCAAAGCAAACGAAAGAAAAATTCAAACGAGCTAAACCTTTTCCTCCAAATAAATATTATACATACATATAAATCAATACCTAGTAATAGTAAAACGTCAAATGATTTACATGAAACGAAAAACAAATTAGGATCAGAGTAAAAACAGTTGAAGAATTCAAAAAACTTTCATTTGTTTTTAATAACTACAGTAAACTGTATACAAAATTTTGATTTGCCAATATCTTGAAAAAAGGATCAGCTGCGATTTTGGCTTTTACGATTTTTCAACCTTCAAATACTCAGAAACAATCCCACGTTTGCCGAATTGAGCACCATTTTCATGAAACCTAAAATTGATTGAAGCTCACTGTGCGTGCAGCGCCACAGAGCATTTTCTTCGCGCTATCAAGAGAAAGATGCGCTGCACGTTACACATCAACGTGCTGAATGCTTTACTTTCGTGAGGCGCATAAATATTCCCTAAATCCAAAATGACATAATTCTCAATGAACATAATTGCAAATGACATACTTCCCAATGGACATAATTCCCCATGTACAGAATCCCCAAATCACATAATTCCCAAAGTATATAATTTCCAAATGACATAATTCCCAATGTACATAATTCCCCATGTACAGAATCCCCAAATCACATAATTCCCAAAGTACATAATTCCCAATGTACATAATTCCCAAATGACATAATTCCTACTGTACATAATTCCCAAATGACATAATTCCCAATGGACATAATTCCCAAATGTCATAATTCCCAATGTACACAATTCACACTGTACATAATGTAGATAATTCCCAATAGACATACCCAAATGACATATTTCTCAATGTACATAATTCACAATGTACATAATTCCCAATTGACATAATTCCCAATGTACATAATTCCCAAATGACATAATTCCCAATAGACATAATTCTAAATGTACATAATTCCCAAATGACATAATTCCCAATTGCCATAATTCCCAATGTAGATAATTCCCAATAGACATACCAAAATGACATAATTCCCAATGTATATAATTCCTAAATGACATAATTTCCAAATAACACAATTCCCAAATGACAATTCCTAATGAACATAATTCCCACTGTACATATTTCCCAATGTACATAATTCCCAAATGACCTAATTCCGAATGGACATAATTCCCAAATAACATAATTCCCAAATAACATAATTCCCAAATGACATAATTCCCAATGTACATAATTCACAATTTACATAATTTCAAATGGATATAATTCCCAATGTACATAATTCATAAATAACATAATTTCCAAATAACATAATTCCCAATGGACATAATTCCCAAATGGCATAATTCCCAATGTACATAATTCACACTGTACATAATTCCAAATAGACATAATTTCCAAATGACATACTTCCTAAAGGACATAATTCCCAATGTACATAATTCACAATGGGCATAATTCCCAATTGACATAAATCCCAATGTACCTAATTCCCAAATGACATAATGCCCAATAAATATAATTCCCAATGTACATAATTCCTAAATGACATAATTCCCAATGGACATAATTCCCAATGTAGATAATTCCCAATGGACATAATTCCCAATAGACATACCCTAATGACATAATTCCCAATGTATATAATTCTTAAATAACATAATTTCGAAATAACATAATTCCCAATTAACATAATTCCCAAATGACATAATTTCCAATGTACATATTTCCCAATGGAAAGAATTCCCATTTTCATAATTCCCAATCTACAGAATTCCTAAATCACTTAATTTCCAAGTGACATAAAAATTTGTTTGAGGTAAAGAAAATTTTCTCAAAGATAGGAAAAACTTACTTGGAGGTAGGGAAAATTTATTGTCATTTGAGATTTATGTAACTTAAGAATTATGTCCATGAGGAATTATATCATTTGGGAATTATCTCATTTGGGAATTATCTCATTTGGGAAATATGTACATTGTGAATTATGTTATTTAGAATTATGTCATTAAGAATTAAGTCCATTGGGAATTATGTCCATTGAGAATTATGTCATTTGGTAATTATGTCCATTGGGAATTATGTCATTTAGGAATTATGTCATTTGGGAATTATGTTCTTTGGGGATTATTTCCATTGAGAATAATGTTATTTGGGAATCATGCCATTTTGGAATTATGTCCATTAGGAAATATGTCTATTGAGAATAATGTTATTTGGGAATTATGTCATTTGGGAGTTATGTCCATTGGGAATTATGTCCATTGAGAATAATTTTATTTGGGAATTATGTCCTTTGGGAATTATGTCCTTTGAGAATTATGTCCATTGAGAATAACTAGGGTAACGCCACCAGTGAAAGAACATTTAAGGAAATTCGTACTTTTATAATTAATTATTTTTTAATACGTATATGGAAAATGGTCTCGCAAATAGTTTTTAAATAATTTCATTAGTATAGAACGCGATGAATAAATTTAAATTACATAAACATAGAATATAATTGAAAAATTTAATTAATAAATAAAACATACCGATTTCACCAGTAAAGGAACAAGATCAGCAATGAAAGAATTTTGAAGATCCAGTGAAAGAACAAACTCATTTTATATTAAATTATTGCATAAAAATACACTGTATGAAAGAAAAAAATTTCTCTAATGTTATAAAATAAATTTTAAAACTTACTTTTATTAACATTTTCTGGATTAACTGCCTATTAGGAACACTTTTTAATGTATTATTTCTTCTAACCAACTTTTTTTGTTTACGTTTTTGACAATATCCATGTTAGATATTATATCTTTTGATAATCACTTCAGATTGTTCATTTGCATGCAAATGAATGAAATTCTTTCACTGGATAGTGATCAAATTCTTAACCAGCAAAGGAATTTGTATTTCTTAATAATATTTTATAAATAATTAAATGTTTTTGTAAAGAAAATACTTAAGTCATATTAATTTAAGTTAATTAAAAAAAAAGAGACATCAATTAAAACAATTTATATTGAAGAAATATAAAAATGATGACGACGTGTTCAGAGCTACATTCTTTTAGTAAGTTGCATACGTAACCTACTAAAAGTTTAAAAATTATTTTCGAACATAAGTTGCATGTTATATTTGATCGATGCCCTGTATGCAAGATTTGGAGATAATTAGGAACCTAAAAATATATTATTGGCCATAATAAAAACTATGATTTGCTCATTATTGTGGAAAATGTTCACTTTGTTCTTTTACTGGTGTCTGTTCTTTCACTGGTGCTACTACCCTAATTTGCTATTTTACCAAAATCGGTCCGTTTATTTTTAAAATAAAGTATTGCATTCCAAATCTGAGGTTTATTCCTACAAGAATACCAAATTTTAGAACGCTGTTTTTTTTGTTTTTGAGATATTAGACGTCAGCAGATACGTTACGGCGGAACGCAGTCTTTCTGCATCTCGCAAGCCACTTAGACTCTCTAGCGCGACCGTTTTCTGACCGCGCTTAATCACTTATTCAATAATAGCAGTTTCGTAATCAGCGACCCCAAAAACCCCTAAATAGCAAGTTTCAAACACTTTTAAGTTATTTTTCAAAATGCGTCCGCCATATTGGTTCCGCCATTTTGACATATTGACTTTTCTATTTTAGCGTTAAGCATGGCAAAGATTTGCAATTTTCCGGCAGTCTGAGAAAAGTTCCAAATGGCAAAGATCTTTGCCATCAGCAGCGCAGGAGTTAAGAATTATGTGATTTGGGAATTATGTCCATTAGAAATTATGTCTATTGAGAATTATGTCATTTAAAAATTATGTCCATTGGGAATCATGTTCTTTGAGAATTATGTCATTTAGGAATTATGTTCATTAAGAATTATGTCGATTGAGAATAAAGTTATTTAAGAATTATGTCATTAGGTAATTATGTCCATTGAGAATAATGTTATTTGGGAATTATGTCATTTGGGAATTATGTCCATTGAGAATTATCTCCATTAAGAATTATGTCCATTGGAAATTATGTCCATTGAGAATTATATCGTTTAGCAATTATGTCCATTGGGAATTATGTCTATTGAGAATAATGTTATTTGGGAATTATGTCATTTAAAAATTATGTCTATTGAGAAATATGTCCATTAAGACTTATGTCATTTAGGAAGTATGTCCATTAGGAATTATGTCTATTGAGAAATATGTCATTTGAAAATTAAGTCCATTGAGAAATATGTCCATTAAGACTTATGTCATTTAGGAATTATGTCCATTGGGAATTATGTCTATTGAGAATAATGTTATTTGGGAATTATGTCATTTGGGAATTATGTCCATTGGGAATTATTTCCATTGAGAATAATGTTATTTGGGAATTATGTTCTTTGGGAATTATGTCCATTGAGAATTATATCGTTTAGCAATTATGTCCATTGGGAATTATGTGTATTAAGAATAATGTCATTTGGGAATTATGTCATTTGAAAATTATGTCCATTTGGAATTATATCTATTGAGAATAATGTTATTTGGGAATTATGTCATTTGGGAATTATGTCCATTGGGAATTATTTCCATTGAGAATTATATCGTTTAGCAATTATGTCCATTAGGAATTATGTCTATTGAGAATTATGTCATTTGAAAATTAAGTCCATTGGGAATCATGTTCATTGAGAATTAAGTAATTTGGGAATTATGTTCATTAAGAATTATGTCGATTGAGAATAAAGTTATTTGGGAATTATATCATTTGGGAATTATGTCCATTGAGAAATATGTTCATTGAGAATAATGTTATTTGGGAATTATGTCCTTTTGGAATTATGTCCATTGAGAAAAATGTTATTTGGGAATTATGTTCTTTGGGAATTATGTCCGTTGAGAAATATATCGTTTAGCAATTATTTCCATTGGGAATTATGTGTATTGAGAATAATGTCATTTGGAAATTATGTTTATTGAGAATTATGTCGATTGAGAATAAAGTTATTTGGGAATTATATCATTTGGGAATTATGTGCATTGGTAATTATGTCTATTCAGAAATATGAGGCATTCTTTGAAAAAAAGCCACCCTAAAAATTTTTTTTGACAACTTTCTTGTAAATAGAATATGTTATAGTATGAACCAAACCAAATATTTAGAGTAGGGTTTTAGGTCTGTGTAATGCGTGGTTGCCATATTATCAGGGGCTCAATTTTTACGCAGCGTAATTTTCAAATTCCAATAACTTTTAACTGGATGGATGGATTTGAAAAAATTACTAGGATTTTTGTGCAGAATTTCCTAAACTTTAAAATAAAATTAGCTATTAATTTCAAAAATAACAATTTCATTAGAAAAAATTAAAAAAAAATTTTTTTTAATTTTGAACCCTCGCCCTCCCTACGATTTTTTTCGAAAGTACCCAAAATGTTCTCTATTTCGTCAGCTTTTCACCCACCAAAGGGAATTTTGGGACAGCAACATTTGGACGAGCTACAAATGAATATATACCACAACGCAACCTATTAACTATCATCTAATGTTAACCTAAGGCATATTACTTCCTCATAAAAGAGGTATTGTAATCGTGCTGGTTCTTGATTTTGTACAAATAGATTAAATGCACTCATTTTCATCTAAAAGGTGTATACAGTCGAATTTATAGAATATATGACAATTTTTAGGGTTCCGTACCGTAAAACGGAACCCTATTAAAATCACTATGTGTGTCCGATTTCGCAGCCCCTTTAACTTCTAAACTATATGAGCTAGAGACTTCCAATTTGGTACACATATGTAATTTCACCTTGGATTTATGAAAATGATATGGACCGAATTCATTTCAAATCAGGCAGGCTAGACCTGTTCGGGACTGAAAGTAATTTTTGCCTTTAAAATGTCGTTTTATAAAGAATTTTAGTCGACACGTATTTTTTTATTTTGCTGAAAAAAATTTTTTTTGGAAGTTATAAGGATTTTAAGATTAAAAGTCGGAAACTTCGTTTCTACAAAATTTAGGGGGAAAAATTTTTTAAGCGAAACATCATTTTTCTCAAGAAATACACTAGATATGAAAAAATTTCTTAAATAAAAGTTCTTTATTTAAGTTTTTTATTTGACGTTGTACACAATTTTATTTAATATATTTTAATTGTTTGACAAATTAAAAAATGTTTAAATTTTAACGAATTTAGCCTGATGAGGCCAACGAACCTTTGTTGGTGAAACGTCGCTGAATGACATAATTAAAATTGTGTTAACATTTACCTTCCCGAATCATATAAATTTTCTGGTTCAACTTTAAAAGTTCTTTGTCTTTAAAAAATCTAAAATAATGTCTTCTGTCATTTTTCTCTATTTTGCGTTTTTTCAGTTAATTATGAAAAAAGTTGATTAAACTCTCACATTTGTTGCGTTTTTAATGTCGGTATCAATATTTTTTTGATTTAAAATTTTTTTCTTCCACAGTAACATATAAATAGTTAATTGTATTTCGCGCCTCCTCCTCTAGATCAACTTGTAGTATCCCTACTTTACACCAAAGTCGTCACATTTTTAAAGATATTAAAAACTAAAAAATTGACAAACGAATAGTTCATTTGTGCCTATACTCCGCCTTGTGAATTTCTCATTCTCTTTTTTTGTGTCAAAGAAGTCACATCTTTTTCCAAAATGGGAAAAAGGATTCATCATTCGAATAATTCAAAAACTATTTTAAAACGTCTCAAGAGACTAGAAAAACTGGAGAAGGCATTTAGGAGTCGAAAAAGACGTCGTCGTACCGATTCTTCATCAGATGAACAATCTTCTTTTTCGTCTCGGGATTCAAGCCCAATAGGTAAATAATCGCCATATTGGAAAAAATTTATTTTTTGCATTCTCATAGATTTTTCGAAAGATTGGATTTATATCAGATATTACCAGTTTATTAGATCTGATCTAAAAAAGGTTCTTTATTCCACAAAGGCACTAACTTTTGTGATGAACAACTGATGTTGTTTTTTATTTTCGGTTATTTGAGTTCTGAACCATTTATATTTTGCAAATATTTAGGCTCTTACCTGATATTTGTATTTATTGGGTTCTGACCCACATAAGAAATTTATACTAATAGGCTCTAACCTATATTAGTGTATTTCTTTTTCTAATTAACTAGACCCTTGTCTAGTACTAAATAAATAAAAATAAAAGTGTATTTTACATGCTGGTACTGACCATTAATTTTAACCGAAAAATAAAATCTTTAATAGCAAATTTTTTCAACTCAGTTGATTACGCTATTTCTTTCTTCTATAGATAGAAGATCTAATCGTCGCAAGACACAACGTTTACGTGATGACTCTTCTGTTTCTTCTGAAAAAAGTGATTACTCTGAATCAGAGAAGAGTGAAGTATCTACTTCTGATAAAAATGAACCTGAACAAGCCGATCTGTCTTCTCCCGGTACATCCAAGAGTTCTGAAAATAAAAATAATTCCATCACAAAAAAGAGTGCAACAGAGGAAAAGTCAGACTGTATTAATAAAGATGATCCAAAGACGATTACACTTCCAGAAGAAATCATAAATGTTTTAGGAAAACGACAAATAGGGAGAACTTATGCTCCTGATATTCATAAAGACTTCGTCGATCGTTGGTCTGATATAATTAAGCTAGGGTTACCTGCAGAAGACGTCAAAGCTCTGACTGCCAAATATCCACCTCCTGGTAATTGCATTATGCTCGATCCTCCAAAACTTAACGAAGAAATAAAACTGTCTTTTAAGGAAAAACAGGCAACTCTTGTGAGAGACAAGAGGATTGTTAGCAAACAAGAAAAAATACTAGCTTGCATTTCGGCTTTAGCTAAGTCGATGTCGTTGATTTTGAGTAAGGAAAATACGGAAGATATCCCTCTCATAGAGACACTTAGTGATGCCAGCCGCTTACTTGTCGATCTGCAATATAATAAATCTGTCATTAGAAAGAATCTAATTCTTGCTAATATTGGTGAGCATCTAAGAGAACCTTTAAAATCAGCTCCCACTGACGAATTTTTATTCGGCAAAAATATATTGGAGACATTGAAATCAGCGAAATTAATGGAATCATCAACACAAGTTCTCAGACAACCGAAAGCTCAACGTCAAAATCAATCAAAAAACATGAAAAGCCCGTTTGCTCCTCGTCCTCGGCAGAGAGTATACCCAGCAACGCAGAACGGGCAGAAACAAACACAAGCTGGTCACCCGAAATCTTATCGAACTCAGACGTCATGGAACAGGTCATCACAGAGGAAAAATTATCAGAAGAAGTAGAAAATCCTGTAAGTAAAATTGCTGGCAGATTGAGCAATTATTATGTAAATTGGATGACTCTAACCTCGGACCCAGTAATCCTTTCATATGTTAAAGGATATAAGATTCCATTTATTAAAATACCACAACAAATAAATTTTTCACACAATTCAAATTGGTCGACTACAGAAATAAAACAATTGACTGAGTCAATCTGTATATTAGAGAAAAAAGGTATAGTTAAAAAATGTACTCCTTTAGAGGGTCAATTTTTATCTAGTTATTTTCTAGTTCCTAAGCCTGATGGATCTTTTAGATTCATTCTCAATCTCAAAAAATTAAATAATTTCATATTGGTTCAACATTTTAAACTTGAAGATTATAGGACTGCTATAAATCTTTTGGAACACAATTGTTACATGTCTACAATTGACTTACAAGACGCATTTAATTTAGTTTCCATTGACGAATCTGACAGAAAATTTTTACGATTTGAATTTAATGGGAAACTGCGGGAATTCACTTGTTTACCCTTTGGTTTGTGTACAGCCCCACAGGTTTTTACCAAACTTATGAGGCCAGTTGTTTCTTCTCTGAGAAAACAAGGTCTTCATTCAGTTATATACTTGGACGATTTTCTTCTATTCGGGGACACGTATGAGAATTGTATCAATAACCTCAGAATGACAATAAAATCTTTAGAATATTTAGGTTTCTTAATAAACTATAAAAAGAGTCAACCTGAACCTAATCAAGAACGTTTATTTTTAGGATTTATTTTCAATTCTTCTTCCATGACCTTAAAACTTCCCGATGAAAAGCGATCAAAAATTCAAAGTCTCTTAAAGACTTACAGTAAAAATGTCAATTGTCGGATTAGAGATTTCGCTAAATTTATAGGTGTTCTCGTAGCTTCTTGTCCTGCAATTAAATACAGCTGGATTTACACAAAAAATTTTGAAAGACAAAAATTTTTAGCCTTAGAAAAAAATTCAGAAAATTTTGATGCTTTCATGACTGTAGAATCTAACCTGTCTGATATTCAATGGTGGAAATCGCATATTGGTTCAGGTTTCAATTCTATAAAAGGAGTAAAGTTTGTGTCAGAAATTTTTTCTGATTCTTCATTGTCAGGTTGGGGAGCGGTATGTAAACACGAAAAAGTACATGGTTTCTGGTCTATAGATGAACAAAAACATTCCATTAATTTCCTTGAGTTAAAGGCAGCATTTTTCGGTCTCAAATGTCTGGCAAAAACCCATCACGATTGTGATATTCTCTTAAGAATAGACAACACGACTGCTATCTCTTATATTAATAAGATGGGAAGTATCAGATCAAAAAATTTAAATCAGATTACGAGAGAAATTTAGCAATGGTGTGAGAGGCGTAATATTTGGATATTCGCTTCTTATATCAGTTCCAAAGATAATTTTGAAGCAGACGCTGAATCTAGAAAATTAGAACCAGAAACAGAATTTGAATTGTGCGAATCAGCATTTAATTTAATAGTTCAATTTTTTGGAAAGCCAGAAATAGATCTATTTGCAAGTCGTACAAATAAAAAATGTACTCGATACGTTTCGTGGTTTAAAGATCCTGGGTCTGAGGCAGTTGATGCTTTTACTTTAAATTGGAGCCAACTCCTACTTTACGCTTTTCCTCCCTTTAGTATTATTTTGAAAACTCTTCGAAAAATTAAACTAGATAAAGCAGAAGGAATTATGGTTGTACCAGACTGGCCAGCACAGCCATGGTACCCATTATTCCAATCTATGGTTAATTCTGAAGTAGTGACCTTTAAACCTGATAAAAATCTTTTAATTTCATGTGACAGAAGTCATCACCCTCTTTGGAAAAACCTTACCCTGGTATCCGCTAAGTTATCAGGGAATCAATGCTAAGACATGGAACTCCGATGGAATCAATGGACATCATGATCGGATCCTTAAGTTCCTCTTCACTCAAAGCTTATGACACAGCTTTAAGAAAATGGTGGACATTTTGCACAGAAAAGTCAGTCAACTTTTTTGATCCTTCTGTTTCGGAATTAATGTCTTTTTTAACAATAGAATTCAATAAGGGCTTATCTCGAAGTTCTATTAATTCTACGAGATCAGCTATCTCTATGATAGTTGATTCTCAAATTGCAACTGATCCTACAATCAAACGTTTCTTTAAAGGTGTGTCTGGTCTAAGACCATCCAAACCACGTTATGATTTTACGTGGGACCCTAAAGTAGTTCTTGACCACTACAAATCTCAATTGGATAATATAACATTAAATTTAGAGGATCTTTCTAAAAAGGTTATAACACTTCTTGCTTTGGTAACGGGGCATAGAATTCAAACCTTTTCTCTTATAAATATTAATAATATTTTAGTTAAAAAAGATTCTATTGAAATTAAAATTCCTGACCGTATAAAAACATCTATCAAAAATAAAACGCAACCTTTGTTAATCTTACCCTTTTATTCTGAACAAAATATTTGTGTAGCATCGGCATTATCTAGTTACTTAGAAAAGACCAAAAGTTTACGAAAAGCCGAACAAATTCTATTTATCTCACATCGCAAACCTTATCAACGTGTAACTGCACAAACTTTAAGTCGTTGGGTAAAGCAAACTTTACAATTGTGTGGAATAGATACTGAAATCTTCTCATCTCACAGTACGCGTCACGCGTCAACTTCTGCGGCCAAAAGATTAGGTGTAGATCTCGATATTATCAGAAAAACCGCAGGTTGGACTGAAAATTCCAATACATTTGCAAAATTTTATGACAGACAAATTGCAACCGACAACCAACAGTTTGCTAAGGCTATTTTAGGCTGTTAAATATGTTATATTTAATATAAAATCATAATTAAGATATGTTTTGTAACAATCTTGCAATATTTGTATTGAAATAAAAATATTTGAAATTATGAAATTTTGCCGTAATTAACTTTTAACAACTACAAGTTGATCTAGAGGAGGAGGCGCGAAATACAATTGTATAATTGAACGAACTTACCTAGTGAAGTTCGATTTAAATTGTATGAGCGCCTCCTCCGAATAGATCAAACCCACCCTAAGTGGTATAACACTCCCATTATTATTTTCAACTGTAAATAAAACCCAATTGTAATAATTACGACAATGCTTTAAAACAATGAGAAATTCACAAGGCGGAGTATAGGCACAAATGAACTATTCGTTTGTCAATTTTTTAGTTTTTAATATCTTTAAAAATGTGACGACTTTGGTGTAAAGTAGGGATACTACAAGTTGATCTATTCGGAGGAGGCGCTCATACAATTTAAATCGAACTTCACTAGGTAAGTTCGTTCAATTATACAATTATCTTTGGTGTCACTAAAGTTACAATTGTTGACAATTTTTGTATTCAATAAAGTAATAGCGAGTATAAATATTGAGACGTTAATGAGTTATATATTATTTTTGAAAAAACCAAAGGTAATAGTTACATGATTTTTGCATGGAAATGTCATCATTATTTTTGTTTAAAGTTCAAAAGAGTTTAACAACAGAGAGTTTTATCGATTTTTTTTTAAAATTCACTGAAAAAACGCAAAATAAAGAAAAATGACACAAGACATTATTTTACATTTTTTAAAGACAAACAACTTTTATTTAAGAAATTTTGTTATATCTAGTGTATTTCTTGAGAAAAATGATGTTTTGCTTTAAAAAAGGTAAAAATTTTTTTTTTCTTGCACCATAATCGGGAACAAGCTAAATTCTCATAAAAAATATTTCTCCCTATGACCACAATTCCCAACAAAATTTTGAGCAAAAAAAAGGTGGGGTTTTTGAGTAAATTAAATTTTAAGTTTTTTAGTAAAATGACCGCCATTTTGTTATTTTTTAATATTTTTTAATTTTTCCAATGGATTTGGAAAGACGAACAAAAGCCCTTTCAGATGCAAGAAGAAAAAATAAATTATCTTAATTACTTATAAAGTTCCAACACTTTAAAGATTTTTCCCCCTAAATTTTGTAGAAACGAAGTTTGCGACTTTTAAACTTAAAATCCTTATAACTTCCAAAAAAATTTTTTTTCAGCAAAATAAAAAAATACGTGTCTAAAATTCTTTATAAAACGACATTTTAGAGGCAAAAATTACTTTCAGTCCCGAACAGGTCTAGCCTGCCTGATTTGAAATGAATTCGGTCCATATCATTTTCATAAATCCAAGGTGAAATTACATATGTGTACCAAATTGGAAGTCTCTAGCTCATATATTTTAGAAGTTAGAGGGGCTGCGAAAACGGACACACATAGTGATTTTAATAGGGTTCCGTTTCACGGTACGGAACCCTAAAACTGTCATATATTCTATAAATTCGACTGTATACACCTTTTAGATGAAAATGAGTGCATTTAATCTATTTTTAGAAAATCAAAAACCAGCACGATAACAATACCTCTTTTATGAGGAAGTAATATGCCTCAGGTTAACATTAGATGTTAACATTAGATGTTAACATCTAATGTTTCTGGAATCATTCGGGTGTTTCTGTAACCATTCGGATGTTGCCGGTATCATCCGGGTGTTTCCGTAACCATTCGGGTGTTTCCGTAACCTTTCGGGTGTTTTCGTAACTATTCGGGTGTTTCTGTAACCATTCGGGTGTTTCCGGAATCATTCGGGTGTATTCGTAACCATTCGGTTTTTTCCGTAACTATTCGGGTGTTGCCGGTATCATCCGGGTGTTTCCGTAACCATTCGGGTGTTTCTATAACCTTTCGGGTGTTTTCGTAACTATTCGGATGTTTCTGTAACCATTCGGGTGTTTCCGGAATCATCCGGGTGTTTTTCGTAACCATTCGGGTTTTTCCGTAACGATTCGGGTGTTTCTGTAACCATTCGGGTGATTCCAGAATCATTCGGGTGTTTCCGGAATCATTCGGTTGTATTCGTAACCATTCGGTTTTTTCCGTAACTATTCGGGTGTTTCTGTAACCATTCGGATGTTGCCGGTATCATCCGGGTGTTTCCGTAACCATTCGGGTGTTTCCGTAACCTTTCGGGCGTTTCCGTAACCATCCGGGTGTTTTCGTAACCATTCGGGTGTTTCCGTAACCTTTCGGGTGTTTTCGTAACTATTCGGGTGTTTCTGTAACCATTCGGGTGTTTCCGGAATCATTCGGGTGTATTCGTAACCATTCGGTTTTTTCCGTAACTATTCGTGTGTTGCCGGTATCATCCGGGTGTTTCCGTAACCATTCGGGTGTTTCTGTAACCTTTCGGGTGTTTTCGTAACTATTCGGATGTTTCTGTAACCATTCGGGTGTTTCCGGAATCATCCGGGTGTTTTTCGTAACCATTCGGGTTTTTCCGTAACGATTCGGGTGTTTCTGTAACCATTCGGGTGATTCCAGAATCATTCGGGTGTTTCCGGAATCATTCGGTTGTATTCGTAACCATTCGGTTTTTTCCGTAACTATTCGGGTGTTTCTGTAACCATTCGGATGTTGCCGGTATCATCCGGGTGTTTCCGTAACCTTTCGGGCGTTTCTGTAACCATTTGGGTGTTTCCGGAATCATTCGGGTGTATTCGTAACCATTCGGTTTTTTCCGTAACTATTCGGGTGTTTCTGTAACCATTCGGATGTTGCCGGTATCATCCGGGTGTTTCCGTAACCATTCGGGTGTTTCTGTAACCTTTCGGGTGTTTTCGTAACTATTCGGATGTTTCTGTAACCATTCGGGTGTTTCCGGAATCATCCGGGTGTTTCCGGAATCATTCGGGTGTTTCCGGAATCATTCGCATGTTTCCGGAATTATTCAGGTGTTTCCTTAACCATTCGGGTGTTTCCGTAACCATTCGGGTGTTTCCGTAACCATACGGGTGTTACCGGATTCATTCGTGTGTTTCCGTAACCATTCGGGTGTTTCCGGAATCATTCGGATGTTTCTGGAATTATTCAGGTGTTTCCTTGACCATTCGGGTGTTTCCGTAACCATTCGGCTGTTGCCGGTATCATCCGGGTGTTTCCGTAACCATCCGGGTGTTTCCGTAACCTTTCGGGTGTTTTCGTAACTATTTGGGTGTTTCTGTAACCATTAGGTGTTTCCTGAACCATTCGGGTGTTTCCGTAACCATTCGGGGGTTTCCGTAAACATACGGGTGTTACCGGATTCATTCGTGTGTTTACGTAACCATTCGAGTGTTTCCGTAACCATTCGGGTGTTTCTGTAACCATTCGGCTGTTTCTAAAACTATTCGGGTGTTTCCGTAACCATTTGGATGTTTCTGTCATTGTCTTTCACCATCTCCGTCTCTCTTGCACACAACCTCAAATTGACAGCTATTGGCTGTTAACGACGGACGGACGAACGGACGACAAAGTTTCACTGTAAGGGTTTCGGTCCCGAACCACGAACCCCTAAAAACGGCCCTGACCCTTTAGCTGCAAAATTTTTGTTTTTTAGTGCTAAAAATTTGTACCAATAAAGTTTTATTTAGTGAATAATAAAAGATATTTTTAAAATAGTTTTCTTGGTGGAAAATTTTTAAGCTTTGCCTTATATAATTAAAAAAAATTAGAGCGGTACGGAACCCTTCGCCTTGGTACAAGTGTAACTCGTACTTGCTCGATTTTTTATTTTTATTACGTTTAAAATTCCATTTATTACCATAATTTTTAAAATTATCATTTTCTAATTATTGTTCCTTTGCAAAAAATATTCTAACTGGAAAACTCATCATCCACGGACCTGGAGTTAATATTTAACCCAAAATTAAAAAAATTGAATGCTAGTTTTCGTTTCTTACAAAATTTAAATTTTTTATGTAAATACTGCATTTTCCCAATAAACATTTTTTCTTTATATGGAAGAAATAATGTTTATGAAATAAACGCCTAGTAAGATTTTGTAATAGTATATATTTATTATCAAAATACGAAGGAGTTGGAAAAGGAGTTATCATATAAGTAAGAACACTCTAACACGAAAAAAGTTGCTGAAGGTTTGTTGTATTTGACACGGTAAGTATAAATATTTTCTTTATTATTATTATTTGTTTTTTAACGCAATGTCTGCTGATAAATGTTTGAATCCTTTCAAATTTAAAAAGCATGGAAAGCCGCAAACTCGTCAAATCGATAGAGCAAAAATTAATGTCAAAAACTTACCTACCAAAATATATTTGTGTGATAAATGTCGTAAGAAGGTTTCTAAGGAAGCCTGGCCTGATAATTATGTTGTTGAAAATTCTACTGTTTCAGAAAATTTAGATGTAATGCAAACGGCTTTAGAGAATGACTCAGAAAGTAAAAAAGAAAGTAACAACTACGTTTGTAAACACTCGTTGATTTTAGAAATTATTAAAATCAACTAGAAATTTATGTAAACAAGAAATTAAATTTTTAATCTAATGAGTGAAGCCGAAATAAAATAAAACATAAAAAAAAATTATATCGCGCAACACTCAGACTTTGCATACTCGAATTGAAAAGAAAGAATTATTATAACATTAATAATTTAGTCAAAATATAAATATTTGCTCAAAATAAAGTAACAAAAAATACGAAAAAATATGATTGACAAAAACAAGATAAGTGGTAAGCACATTAATGGTGCAACAAAACAATAGCAGAAAAAATGCAAAGGCCCCCAAATAAATTTCCTGATCCTCGATTGACTCGGCTTATAAAAGCGATATACCACAGCTTTTCACCACTAATTTGAAATCGCCACTCTGCCCGAACAAATTATACAAAGAAAAACAATACTTAAAATTTATTTAACACACTAAATTTAACCCTTTTTATATTTTAAAATTTATAACGAAAAAAAGAAAGAATTCAAATAGACCAAATATTACCTCCGAGCTGTCGGCGACACTTATAGAGACGTGGCGAGAATTAACTTCGGCAGATCAGATAATAAAAGGCCGAATTAATCGAGTATCGAACTTTTATCATTTTCCCATAAAACTCCCTCCCGTTCCCCCCTCCATATCCAATACTCTCCGCATATACAGTTCCATTATCACAATAACAAATATAATGAATATTTCAAAATAATACTGTCATTTACATGTTTCCCTATATATACTTCTATTTAATCAATCGTAGCATACTATAAGAGAAAAATAATATATGTACAGATTCCAAAATTAGAAAATCCAATTATACTTTTACAGGAACATATAATGCCAAATTATATATCTTTAGTGAACGAGACAAAAGAAGAACAATAAAGGACCCATTTCCCAGGCGCCGGCGAATCGAAAACTCACAGGCTTATTCATGATCTGGTTGATTATACTTTTTTAGACTACAACGATTATATACACCTAGAATTCGACCACTCTCAATCTCAGCAATCTCATAAGCATTATTCCCAAAATCCTTCACGATTTTATACGGTCCATAAAATAAATGGAAGAATTTTCGTGTTACCCTTTTCATTGCGTCCTCAACTTCCGGGAAATTAATCATTTTCAAGATTTGATCTGTCGGCCCTTTCCCAAAATGCAATTCGCAGGGTGGAAAACCAGTGCTCAAATGTGTCGTTACGTTAAGAAAGAATTCGATGTCTGGAATACATTTCGCCCAGCGCGTATGCTGATCAGCACAGAGAGTTCTAAATAATCTACCTAGTTCGCGCATCACCCTTTCTACCGGGTTACTTTGCGGATGGCGTACCGATGAAAATATCACTCCCACCCCCTCACGTCTCAACCGATTTTCCCACTTAGGAGAGGTGAATTGCGATCCATGATCCGATATATTTCGTCTTGGCTTTCCCATTTCAGGCACATAACAATCAAAAATCTTTTTTAAAATGACGTCCGTTTTTTCTCGCTTAATTGGGTACACTTTATATACTTCGAAAAAACATCAAGCATTACAAAGATGTACTCAACTCCACCAGATGACCTAGGAAGAGGACCATAAAAATCTACACTCACCAAGTCACCCGGTTCTTTTGACTCTACCATGCCGAAAGGACCTGCCATCTAAGTGTTTATACTTTTGACCCTTTGACAAAGATCGCATGCTAAAACATACTTTTTTTATATCGATACTTATTGCTTTCCAAAAATAGAAACGTCGAATATACATAGCAGTCTTATAGACCCCGGGATGACCCAATTTACAATGAACGCTGTCTATAATGTTTTTTGTTATAACATCGGGGATCACAATCTGCCATACATTTAAATGATCATCCTTTCGGAATAAAATGTTTTCCTTCATGATGAAGAAATCCATCTTATTACCGTTTTCCAGTTTCAACATAATATCGCTTGCAAATCTATCACGTTTCTGAAGTTCCGCTAAATTTTTTAAATATTCGCATAAATCACCCCCACCATTTACAACCGAACATTCGTAAGATTCATTTGGGATATCTAAAACATCAATTGACAATTTATCTTGCGCGTGAATTTCAAAGTATCCATTCGGATGTCTACTAAAAAAATCTGCTATCAAATTATCACTTCCCTTGCAATATTCCACATCGAAATCAAATTGCTGAAGAAGCAAACTCCAGCGAATTAGTCTAGAGTTCAAATACGGTGTTGAATTTAAAAAAACCAATCCTTTATGGTCAGTAATTATGACGAATCAAGTACCTAATAAATACATCCTAAGCTTCATCACAGAATAATTTATCGCCAACAACTCCTTTTCTGTGGTCGAATAGTGAACCTCCGCTTCATTCAAACATCGGCTAACTAAAGATATCACTCTATTAAAACCCTGATCGTCAGTTTGGTACAAAATTCCGCTAATTCCCATCTCTGAGGCGTCAGTCTGAACTTTATACATTTTTCCTGGTAAATAGTGACTTAATTGGATACAATTCACATATGCCACTTTCATTATTTCAAACGCCCTATCATGATCGCTCGTCCATACCCAAGGATTTTTTTCTGACAAAATATCCCGGAAAGGAGTAAGTAAGTCAGCATGCTTTAAGGTAAACTGACGGTAAAACGTACAGAGACCCAGAAACTGTTGCAACTCCCTACTATTATTAGGTCTTGAAAAATTAAATATAATATTCAATTTATCCTGCAATGGACGAACTCCATTGATTGATAGTTCGTGACCCAAGAATTTAATCGTTTTTTGTCAGAACTTAGATTTTTTCAAACTAAGTGTGAATCCGTTTTGTTGGAGGACATCGAAAATGCGACACAATCTCAACAAATGTTCAACAAAATCCCCAGAGGTTGTCACCAAGAAATCATCGACATATGTCGTAAGAATCTCATCAAATTCATCTCCCAATACAGATCTTAAAACTCGAATGAAAATTGACCCAGCGGTCTTCAAGCCAAAGGGAAGTCGACGAAAATGATACATTTTCGAGTCATAATAAAAAGCAGTGTACTTTCTGCTATCAGCATGTAGTGGAATTTGCCAATAACCAGTAGCTAAATCTGTGGTAGACATAAAACTTACACCATGAAACTTTTGCATCAGATCATGAATCATCGGAGGTGACTCATGATCCGATTCCAAAATTGAGTTTATGTACCTAGCATCTAGGCAGATGCGAACAGATTCATCGCTCTTCACTACCACCCGAATAGGATTGCAGTACGGGCTATCAGATCTCTCGATAATCCCCCCTCTTAACATTTCCCTAATACCCTGATCCACCTTCGAACGATATGCAAGCGGAACAGGATACGACTTACGAATAGTCACCTTATGAGGCCTGACATTTAATTTATAAGGCGGAACTCTAGCACCATCTAACTTCGGAGTAAACAGATCTTCATATCTCGACATCTTTTCAATAAATAAATTTCTCTCTTCACTATTCAAATTAACTAATTCCGAGGCAACCAATCGAAGATCTTCAAAAAAATGTGTAGAATCATTTTTAATCCCGATACCAGAACAATCAACAAAATTAAATTGATCGCGTAATTGCGCACAGAACGGATCAACTTCATCAAGATCATTTTCGTGAATTATATTTCCCCAAACGATACTAGATTTTGGATGTTCTAATATATAAGAATCATGATCCTCAAGGTCAACGTGACCAGAAAAATCTGCCTGATTTTCCGAAAAATTGGATGCATTGTACCCCCTCAAGTCGTCATTAAATAATAGTCCCATAGAACTTCCCATATCCAATTCATCAATTACTAACAAATTATTAACAGTCACAATTTCATCCGAACATTTTTTATTTATAAAAAATCTCTCACTTTCAACTCCATGTAGGCACTGAATATAAATCAAATCGTCTTTGTCCTGCTGACAATTTATTCTTTCACTAAACGAAATAGCGCGATCAGAAATTTTTTTGCCTCCAACTATCAACTCAAAACGATCATAATCTATAACAGCTCGGTTTTTTATCAGCCAATCATTACCTAAGATAATGGGATTCGTCAAATTTGGAACAATCAAAAAGTTAGATCGACAGTAAAAATCATCAATAACAATTTCAGAACTAATTTGCTTCTTAATGACCGTGGGCTTTTTTCCTATAGCCGTATGAAGAATTGTTTTTGAAACGGGCAACTCATCGAAACGACCATGCAATGTCAAATATTTATAAAAGGATTCTGCTATAGCTGTGATTTGGCTGCCCGTGTCAATTAAAGCACGCACAGGAACCGCAAAGCAAGAAACAGTTAATCTTGGACACAATGGGTGTCGTTGGAAAACCTCCCGCTTACCCCCTCCAACCGGTACTTCTAAATTTTCCTCCAAATCACTATAATCATACGATTCTATAAGGTTCGACATATTTACTCTCTCGAAACCGCCTATTAATTCAAATGACTCTACATGGTTCAAGTTCTGCTGATTCATTACTAAGCTCTGGGAAGGTGGGGGAATCGTCAGGTCCGGCAAGACAAAATCAGCACTCTTCGGTCTCCTAAAGGGCCCGGGTTTCATCCGCATAGCACTCGTACTCACCCCCTCTCCCCGCACATTAGTCGCGCAATCACAATGGCATTCATTTCTCCCGTTGGTTGATTGAATTTCATTTACCCTAGGTTTAAAATTATAATCTTGCACATTTTTTGGCATCGACAAATTCTCGGCTCGGTTTGAAGGGTTTGATTTAATAGCTACTTGCTTATCCCCAAAAGTTAAATCGAGTTGAGATAAGGTGTTTAAAATTTTATTAAAATCGCTGAAATCAATAGTAGACAATAATTCGCGAACTCTAAAAGGCAGCTGTTGTATTACCGTATAATGAAGTTCGTATTTCTCAATCGTAGGAATAAAATATTGCGCTTCACTAATCTGATGTAAGAAATAACTGCTAAGTTTATCTTTTGTCGGATTGAATCTTTTAGCTAACCACGCTGCCTTTACTTTAACGCGAACAGGTATTGAAAAAAATTCTTCGAGAAACTTTTTTTTAAAATCATCATAATTTAAAAGCTGTTAAGCCGTATACCAAACACGCGCACAACCTTCAATGACCCCATCCAAGATATCCAATCGATTTTTTACCAGCACTTGTTTAATTTTATAAAATTTTTCCAATTTTTCTAGAAAAAACTTGGGTTTTTTAGAGTCGTCAAATTTAGGAATTATTACTTCTATATTTGTCTTACGCAAAACATCAACCAACGCACGAATTGCCTGCAAATTTTCACCCCCCGACGCATCAGGAACCCGATTTCGTAAACCAATTAATTGATCATTTTGTACTCGGTTAAGATCCCTCAGCCTAATAATTTCGGCTTGCATTTGTTGTATTAAAACATCCCTATTCAAGGATGCATTCCGCGCATGCTCTTCCCCGTCAAGTTCCATGTCAGACATTTTATCAATTAACTATCAATCAAATTATTAATCAAATTAATTGATTAATTATCAATTAAAAATATTTAATTATTTATCAAAATTATCACAAATAAAATTCAATGTGAAATATTGGAATCTGTAATATTATGAAAAGCAAAAGCAGAGTTACAAATAAAGTATAAATTAACAGTAAACACAAATATACAATATTCTAATTAATCGAAAATATAATTAAATGAGGACTCACGGTCAAGTCCCTGTTCGGGCGCCAATAATGTAAACACTCGTTGATTTTAGAAATTATTAAAATCAACTAGAAATTTATGTAAACAAGAAATTTAATTTTTAATCGACTGAGTGAAGCCGAAATAAAATAAAACATAAAATTTTACACAAGCTCGTCAATATATTTAAAATAAAATAGTCTTTTATAAATCGTTCGTATTATAATATTTCAAATTAAAGTTTTAAAAGAAAACGGTTTATCGCTCAATTATATCGCGCTTTCAGACTTTGCATACTCGAATTGAAAAGAAAGAATTATTATAACATTAATAATGTAGTCAATATATAAATATTTGCTCAAAATAAAGTAACAAAAAATATGAAAAAATATGACTGACAAAAACAAGATAAGTGTTAAGCACATTAATGGTGCAACAATACAATTACAGAAAAAATGGTAAAAACTTATCGTCTGCCGAATTTTACACGCTGGTGCACTCAGACAAAGCGTGGTACTTCGAGGGATCCTGGAGGTTGGAGAGCAAAATTTGGACACACTTTCCTTCACGTCAAGTTCCTTTTATTTTCTTCGAGGAAGAATCCTTTAATTTTTTCTTTTAAGCAAAGGCCCCCAAATAAATTTCC
Organism: Ganaspis brasiliensis; assembly: GCA_037103525.1. Taxonomy (NCBI): domain Eukaryota; kingdom Metazoa; phylum Arthropoda; class Insecta; order Hymenoptera; family Figitidae; genus Ganaspis; species Ganaspis brasiliensis. Next base: position 2,437,245 of record JAZKLR010000012.1, on the reverse strand, counting down.
TGATCCTCGATTGACTCGGCTTATAAAAGCGCCCTGGCCCGACCACGCTTTTCCACAGCTTTTCACCACTAATTTGAAATCGCCACTCTGCCCGAACAAATTATACAAAAAAAAAACAATATTTAAAATTTATTTAACACACTAAATTTAACCCTTTTTATATTTTAAAATTTATAACGAAAAAAAGAAAGAATTCAAATAGATCAAATATTACCTCCGAGCTGACGGCGACACTTATAGAGACGTGGCGAGAATTAACTTCGGCAGATCAGATAATAAAAGGCCGAATCAATCGAGTATCGAACTTTTATCATTTTCCCATAAAACTCCCTCCCGTTCTATTTTACCTCGCTCTCCCCCAAAGGATCCCCCGAAACACCTTACTCTGGCGCCCTTTTTCTCGACATTGAACGGAGCTTGTCGAATTATATTAATTCTCAAAATTCCCGCTAAATTTCCAAAATTGATTCCTCTCACGTTTCTTTTTGCTCTATCGATTTGACGAGTTTGCGGCTTTCCATGCTTTTTGAATTTGAAAGGATTCAAACATTTATTAGCAGACATTGCGTTAAAAAACAAATAATAATAATAAAGAAAATATTTATACTTACCGTGTCAAATACAACAAACCTTCAGCAACTTTTTTTGTGTTAGGGAGTTCTTACTTATATGAAAAATAGACAAACTCGTTTATGAGATGACATTTAGCAGCGCCACCTAGCAGAACTTTATAACTATTACCAGACCTTTTGTTTTAGTAGATGATATTTAAATTACATTTTCTAACTCCTTCGTATTTTGATAATAAATATATACTATTACAAAATCTTACTAAGCGTTTATTTCATAAACATTATTTCTTCCATATAAAGAAAAAATGTTTATTAGGAAAATGCAGTAGTTATATAAAAAATTTTAATTTTGTAAGAAACGAAAACTAGCATTCAATTTTTTTAATTTTGGGTTAAATATTAACTCTAGGTCGCTTGGATGATGAGTTTTCAAGTTAGAATATTTTTTGCAAAGGAACAATAATTAGAAAACGATAATTTTAAAAATTATGGTAAAAAATGGAATTTTAAATGTAATAAAAATAAAAAATTGCCATATATTCTATAAATTCGACTGTGTACACTTTTTTAATGAAAATGAGTGCATTTAATCTATTTTTAGAAAATCAAGAACGAGCACGATTACAATACCTCTTTTATGAGGAAGTAATATGCCTCAGGTTAACATTAGATGATAGTTAATAGGTTGTATTGTGGTATATATTCATTTGTAGCTCGTCCAAATGTTGCTGTCCCAAAATTCCCTTTGGTGGGTGAAAAGCTGACTAAATACGGAACATTTTGGGCTACTTTCGAAAAAAAAGGAGGGGGGCGGGGGTACAAAATTTAAAAGAAAAAAATTTTTAATTTTTTCTAATGAAATTGTTATTTTTGAAAATAATACCTTATTTTACTTAAAAGTTTAGGAAATTCGGCACAAAAAATCCTAGTAATTTTTTCAAATCCATCCATCCAGTTAAAAGTTATTGGAATTTGAAAATTACGCTGCATAAAAATTGAGCCCCTGATAATATGGCAACCACGCATTACACGGACCTAAAACCCTACTCTACATATTTGGTTTGGTTCATACTATAACATATTCCATTTACAAGAAAGTTGTCAAGAAAAATTTTTAGGGCGGCCTTTTTTTCAGAGAATGCCTCAGATATCTTTTAAGAATTATGTTATTTGGGAGTTACGTCCATTGGGAATTATGTCATTGTGTAATTATGTCTATAGAGAATAATGTTATTCGGAAATTATGTCATTTGGGAATTATGTCCATTGGGAATTATGTCCATTGAGAATTATGTCTATTAAGAAAAATTTAATTTTAGAGTTATGTCATTTGGGAATTATGTCCATTGAGCATAATGTTATTTGGGAATTAAGTCATTTGGGAATTATGTGCATTGGCAATTATGTCCATTCAGAAATATGTCATTTAACAATTATTTTATGACTTACGTTCATTGGGAATTATGTCATTAGGTAATTATGTTTATTGAGAATAATGTTATTTGGGAATTATGTCAATTGGGAATTATGTCCATTAGGAATTATTTCCATTGAGAAAAATTTTATTTTGGAATTATGTCATTTGGGAATTATGTCCATTGAGAATTATGTCCATTAAGAATTATGTCATTTCGAATTATGTCATTAAGAATTATGTTCATTGGGAATTATGTCCATTGAGAATTATGTCATTTAAGAATTATATCATTTGAGAATTATGTCATTTGGAAATTATGTCCATTGGGAATTATGTCCATTGAGTTTTATGTCCATTGAAAATTATGTCATTTGAGAATTATATCATTTGGGAATTATGTCTATTGGGAATTATGTCCTTTGAGAATTACGTCATTTAGGAATTATGTCCATTGGGAATTATGTCATTTGGCAATTATGTCGATTGAGAATTATTTCATTTGGGAATTACGTCGTTTGGGAATTATATCCATTGGGAATTTTGTCATTTGGGAATTAGGATCATTGGGAATTATGTCATTTGGAAATTGTGTCCATTGAGAATTATGTTATTTGGGAATTATGTCCACTGGGAATTATGTCTATTGGGAATTATGTCATTTGTGAATTATGTGATTTAGGAATTATGTGATTTGGGAATTATGTCCATTGAGAATTAAGCCATTAGGAATTATATCCAATGGGAATTATGTCCATTGAGAATTATGTCATTTGGGAATTATGTCCACTGGGAATTATGTCTATTGGGAATTATGTCATTTGTGAATTATGTGATTTAGGAATTATGTGATTTGGGAATTATGTCTATTGAGAATTAAGCCATTAGGAATTATATCCATTGGAAATTATGTCCATTGAGAATTATGTCATTTAGCAATTATGTCCATTGGGAATTATGTCATTTGGGAATTATGTTCATTGGAAATTATGACCATTGAGAATTATGTTATTCGGATTTATGTCCATTGAGAATTATGTCATTTGAGATTTAGGGAATATTTATGCTCCTCCCCCGAAAAACCCCGAGTAGCCAGTTTTAAGCAAATCCGGTAAGTTTTTAATTTTTTTGTCTGTTTTATTGGATCCGCCATTTTGGATTTTCAAAAACTAACACTGGATTCGTAATCAGCGACCCTAAAAACCTTCGAGTAGACAGTTTTAAGCAAATCCGATAAGTTTAATTTTTTGTCTGTTATATTGAATTCGCAGTTTTGAATTTCAAGAAACTGACACTGGATTCTTAATCAGCGACTCCAAAACCCCCGAGTAAGGAATTTCAAGCGATTTCAATCATTTTTTTCTTTTCCCAGATTTTTAATTATCAATATTTAAAATAAATTTTATTAAAATATCCATATTCATACAGTTATTCAAAGGCATTAAAATAAAACTTATGGAAGAGTGTGACATGAAAATAATGACAGGCGTGTGTGCCTGTTTTTCGCAACGACATAAGGAAAAAAAATGCCAAAGGATATAAAACGCCACGATGCGCAGTCCTATTTTACGTATTCAACAGATTTACGTTTATATTTAATTGTTATGAAATAAATAATAATAAATTTTTTTTAATGGTGCATTCATTGCCATGTCATTTTCTTTGTCATTTTTCTTGTGTGATCGCGTAAAAATGATAAAACAATGACACGAAAGTAATGACATGCATCATAGTCATTATTATTACGTCACCCTTTTCCATAAATGCGAGCTACATTTATTCCCTTAAAAAGGCATTAAAAATCATTAAAATATTTTTCTGCTAAATGGCGTCGTTTCATTTGTAATAAAAATGCTTTAAATGTACAATAAACTATTCTTAATTTCTGGCATTAAAAATACTTCGCACAATCATGGATTTAATAATATTAATGTTATGTCGGGTTGACATAAATTGAATTTCCAATCACGACAATCGGAAATTAATAACGTGTATTAAATTTAATAACGTTATAGTTGTTTAGACCTAAGATTTCAGAAATCTCAATAGTCTAGGGTTCGTAAGTTTGAGTTAATTTTCACTGCTTCTTCGCAACTGCATCTTGTGGTAAATAAGAACATTATGAAAAAAAGAAAATAATACACAATTTCAATAATTTAATTAAAAATAGTAAAAATTTAGAATGGGAAGATAGGCAAGAATTACAGGACAGTAATATTTCAACGTCCCTTATAATTCCTGCGGAGTAAAATAAAAGGGTGTAAAAATAAAACTAATAAATTTAGAAATTATTAATAAATTGTATTTTAATATACTTTCATTAAAAATAGATAATTAGTAAGAACTACCTTATTTGTCGAATTGGAAATACCTCTGAAAATAATGGGAGTGAATATTCTTTCTTTGATTAGCAATGTAATAAAATAATGATATTTTAACATGGTTAACAATTTAAAATACTTCTTGAAAATATAAAATGTAGAATTTAAATTTAATTTAGAATTGAAAAATTATTTCGTTTAAATATAGAAAATCGAATTTTGAAACTTGAATTAGAATTTAAAATGTGTAAAAATATTTCAAAGGAATTAGAAAGAAACTTGACTACTACCCTGGACGGGGCAGTAGAGAGAAGTGTTAGTTCTGTCTCTCCGACTGACCGTCTTAGCCTCTTAAAAAGGGCCAGTTTGTAATGGGTGGGGGTAAAGGCGTAACGATTGGGCAAGACTAGAAATGCTTAGAAAATAGTTGAAAAGTCACAACGTATATCTCAAAAATATTTCCATGACAAAATACCTTATGAACTAAATTACCAATTATTGTTATTAAATTTTACATAAACAATTTTTCATTAGTAAGATGAAATTTGTGTTTAAACAATTAAACTAATACATAATAGTAATTATAAACATTAAATGTGTTCGTGATGTACAGTTTACACACACACACAGATACACGTAGTCATTTAGATTTGGAAACATTCCTTTTGTTAATAAAGAAAATTGTTTATGTTTATAATTGTTAACTTAAACAATTATCTTCAATAATTAAATAAAAATTCCTAAAAACTGAAAGTAGACATAGACTAAATTTGTTTATTTGGATTAACTAAAGAATGTATGAAATTATGTAATTACTTTTGTTATTTAAGTAAACATAACCTCAATATTGTTAATAATCATTATCACAAAAATTAAATAATTTCAGAAGATTTTGATTTCTATATTTGTAAAATTTACAATAATAATAATAATAATAATAATAATAATAATAATAATAATATAGACAATGATAAGTTATGTTTATTGCAATTATCCATAACAATATAAACAATAAATTTCGATATAATTAGTGAATAATTAGTAAATTTCATAAACAAAATCTGAAATAATTCAATTAGGTTTAAAATGTAAAAAATAACCTAAATTGTTTATGAAGTCATTAGTGGCGAATAAAATATCCTTTAGTTTATATATTTGGAAAAAGAAGAAACGGAATTTTATATGAGTTATTCTCATAACGAAGTATACGTGGAATTTTTCTAGGAAGATAAGTTAGACACATACAAGAAGATATTGTTCTTTATCTGTATACCTGCATTGAGTTCTTTCTGTAGTTCAAGGGTCTGATGCGCTTCTTTTAGTCGAAGGACACACTTTACAGGCACCCGTCTAGTATTGTTTGCTTAAAGATAGGCTAGTAAACTTAAAAGGTTTTCTAACATTAAACCGATGTTTCAAGAAATATAGCTTCAAATCTTACAAGTCAAAATTATTATACCTCAAGAATTTTGGTATACACTGATTTAAAATAGAAATAACTTTTAAGAAAGAAAACATTAATTTTTAAAACGTCAAATTTAAAGTTGACGTAACATTAAAATGAATTAAATTTGGCATTAAACTCTATAAAAACTTTAATACTCACTAGTGCAAGGCTTTTTACCAAGTTCATATCCGATTTGCCTCAGGGTTGGGATAGTTTTGTTCAATTAAAGGGAAGTTTAATTAATTAGAAGCGTACTGTACGTTTCTATAATAATATTTCATAAAATTGCTTCTATAGATTTTAAGCAAATCTGTGTTTTGTATATTGATAATTGTAATGTACTTACTTTTAATGTAAATAAATTACTATACTTTTAAGGTGAACGAGATTTCTTGGAACAAAGACTCTGACACATTTTACCTCACCAATGGACAAGGCTGTGTACACATTTTAAGTTATCCAGATTTAGAATTACTACATGTAATCAAAGCTCACCCAGGAACTTGTATTTGTATTGAGTTTGATCCTACTGGACGTTATTTTGCTACAGGATCAGCTGATGCTCTTGTATCTCTTTGGGATGCAGAAGAATTGTCTTGTTTGCGGACTTTCTCAAGGTTGGAGTGGCCTGTTAGAACTATTTCTTTTTCCTATGATGGAAGACTTCTTGCTGCTGCATCCGAGGATTTAGTAATTGATGTTGGTGAAGTTGAAACAGGGGAGAAGATAACTGATATTCCCGTGGAAGCTGCAACATTCACTGTAGCTTGGCACCCCAAACAGTATTTATTAGCATATGCTTGTGATGACAAAGACACGTATGATAGAAAAAGAGATGCTGGAAGTTTGAAAGTGTTTGGATTTTTTAATGAATGACAGGCTAGGCAGTTGTAATATGAATACCTAAATTAATCTTTACTTGTAACTGAATTTTTAATTCATGAATTATACGAAAAATGGAATAATGTATGAATATGAACTAAAATGTTACAAAATAAAAAATCTGAACATTTGTATTTGAATTCTTCGCTAAATAAATGCCCTTGAAAGTTTTCATGGATTTTCCACTTGAAAAGCGCACCTTTTCGTAAAGACTTCTCAAAAACGCTTAAAAAGAATATTCTATAATGTATTTAATAGATTAAATTACACTCAAACCTCCGTATAACGAGAAACTCGGGACTCTCAATTCTCCCTATTACGAGCGAAACATGGCTATAAGGGTATCCCCACTTTTCGATACGTAAGTCGTGCGCAGCAGAAAAGTTAAAACATGTCCATATTTTGTGCAGAATTGTTAAGCACTACATTTACTTTATATATGTGTCGATTCAGGGTGAAAGTGACCTTAGCTGCAAAACATTCGATTTTTAATTTTTATTATAAATCGATAGAATTTGAGTTGCTCTTTCACATACAGTAATCAAAACTTGTTTATGTCTATTAGTATTTCTGTTATTCGCGATAAAACATAGGCATAACCTAACAATAACATAGGCAGGCACAAGTTCAAACTCCCTTTCTGTAAAATTCAAAACATTTGATTTTTAATTGTTATTATGAATCGATAGAATTTGAGTTGCTTTTTCACATACATAAATCAAAACTTGTTTATGTATATTAGTTTTTGTGATATTAGAGGTGAAACATAGGTATAACCTAACAGTAACATAGGGAGGCTCAACTTCAAACGCCCGTACGCGTAAAACTCAGTTCTGCAGCTAAGGTCCCTTTCACCCTGAATCGACACATATTTTATTTATTTAATATTTAAAAACTACGTTTTTTAAGATGTTTAAAACTCTTATAAAAAATTATAGGTTGTAAAAAAATGAGTTTATAAGTCTGAATTTAAAAGAGAATTAACAAAAATATATGTTTATATTATAAATATTAATGTAAAAGAAATATACTAGACCAAACTACATTTAACATGTGATAAATGTTAATTTGATTAAGTTTTAATATTTCTTGAGATCTAAAATGCGATCTAAAACAGTTTAATTATTAATTGCGATTATATTTTAAAATTTCAGTTTAAAAAGGAATTGTAAAATATATTCTAAAGATTTGTTTTTAACAATTTATTTTGTGTATAAAGCTTAGTTATAATAAAAAATAAATTTAAAATTTATCTAAAAACTGTTAATTTTCGTCATATTTAACAGCATATTTTTATACAAATATTTAACAGAAAACTTGGATACTTACGTAGATTGAAAATCAATACATTACCTTTCCTTATTCAGGAAGAATGACTTAAAAACATTATTTTAATTATTACAAAATTGTAAAATCATAAAAAATACCATATTTCAACACATCATACCTATTTTCTGAAAGCTTTAAAAAGATTCAAACTTTGCACATATTTAAGTTTGTACAAAATATACACAATATTCAAATTTCAGAAAGAGATTTTGCTTAATTTCTGAAATATTTAAGTTTGAAATTTATTGCAATTTTCAGAAAAAAATATGATGTGTTGAAAATATATGGTATTTTTGATGAATTTACAATTTTAAAATTGAATTTCGTAATAATTAAAATACTTTTTTTAAATCATTCTTTCTGGATAAGAAAAGTTAATGTATTGATTTTCAATCCACGTAAATATCCAAGTTTTCTATTAAATATTTTTATAAACAAATATGCTGTTAAATATGACGAAAATTTACAGTTTTTATATCAATTTTAAAACGATTTTTCTTATTATAACTAAACTTTATACACAAAATAAATTGTTAAAAACAAATCTTTGGAATATATATCTATTACCCTTCCTTTCGAACAAAATTTTATTTAAGCCTATATTTATTAATTATAAAAAGTTTGAAATACGAACTAAAGACGCCATTTTATAACCTTACTCTGTCGTCTTTAATTACAATTTTTAAATAACTAAAAAATTATTTAACAAAATCTTCATTAAAAATTATTCTACGGTGTTTAATAATGATTTATATATAAAAAAATATATTTTTGAGATATGCCAGCAACAACTCTCAGACGAAAGTCAGTGGAATCACCCAAATAGATTTTTAAATTTCTATATATTTTTGTTATTTGTAAAGTTTTATATTATTCAATTTTTTTTTTTTTACTATAAAAATCAAAATACACAATTTACAAGAATCATGTTCTTTATATATCAAAAAGAAGAATTTTTCGACTTTTATTTATTTACTTTAATCTAAATTAATTTGTCAACTTTTTACATACTTCTGTTATTTATAAATTTTTACATTTATCAAAGTTTTTTTTTACTATTCAACTCAAAATACACAATTTATTTACAAGAATCAAGTTCTTTACATATATGAAAAATTAAAGTTAATTACAAAACTAAAATTGTGACGCGTCGCAAAGAAAAGCACCTAAGAAGCAAAAAATCGATTTTCAGATTTTTATAATATTAGGTTAATTAAATGACCCTTTTTCATTATCTAAAGTCAGAAAACATTGTCGTTGAATATTTTTCACGTATTTAAGACTTAAGCATCAGCGATTTGTACAGAATCCAATGGCGCGCGCGCCGCTTCTTTTCACTCTCCTGTAAAATTTCCGTTTGGCTTCTTAGGTGCTTTTCTTCGCGACGCGTCACAATTAAATTCAATATTATTTTTTCAAATTTTCGCGCGTTTTATAGTGGGTAGTGGGGATGACGGAGGAGACATTTTTCTCGTTATGCGGAGAATATGAGGGCTCGTTAATGGGTGTTCTCGTTATATAGAATATCGTTATGCGGAGGTTTGAGTGTAGCTTTATTGACTCCTTGTATACTATTACAATATAGTTTTTACAATGATACCCCAACGTCCCTTTCTTACATACTATTAATTACAATGAATAAAATAAATGAATGACTAATAAAATTTGGTATATATACACATATATACATACACATGCACAAACACACATACAAACAACTTAAAGTTCGAATTTCAAATTTAAAACCAGAATTAAATATAATGAATATAATAAATAAAAAGTTAATTTTTAATTGCAGTAGTGTAATTATAACACAATATTCTCTCCGTCTTTACTATGGCCTTGTGTCTCTATACCTCTCTTCGAACTCCTTTGCGAATTGGCATAGGCTGAGATTTGGATTGTCCTGTAAAGTACGTATTAGATATCTTTCGAGATCATCTCCTGTTCTTCCTGTTCTCCATTCATTAACACTATATTTTTGGTTCATAACCCTCTTTTTGGTAATAATAGCGCCTTTCGCTTTGCATATCCATATATATGTGATGGTTTCTTCTGCTTCCACACATGATCTGCACATCGTATCTTTGTACCCCTTTTTCCCGGCTTTGCCTACATTTCCACATCTGATTCTAGCCCACTGTATAATTTATTTTCGTTATAGCAAAATATCAAGAAGAAATTGTTATTTTGTACAAAATATTTGGAATTAGAGCTCCTATGGCAGCAAATTTTCAAAAATTTGCTATTATTTCCGTATAAATATAGTTGTAGTAAAATCGTTTAAAATATCATATTATACCCTTATAATAAAAACAAATGCAAAGAAACATTAAAAAAAAAAATTCTATCAAAGCTTATCTTGAAATCGGACAGTTACGCGAGAATCGACCATATACACTTAGGGGCGTGGAGAGAAAACCCGGGTCCGGGTATCAAAACGAACATACATTTTGTAACCCTTCTCTCTCTAATACACTCAACTCGAAGCGACAATGCGTGTGAAAGAGAAAGGTTATGTGAAAAATACTGACTTACCACAATGGCGGCTAAACGATCCCGACTCGCAAGCCTTACGCTTTCTAACCCGGGTTCGTTCAGGATTGAGATCCTCTGGCCTGAGTACCGGCGGGTCAGCTCCTTCCTCACGGTGCGTATTCTCTCACGTACGAGAGAGAGAAAGAGACAGACGAACACAATTATTAATCAAGAAACACTCACGCGTTACTACGGGTAAAACACAATAAAACAAGCTCGTGCTAAATAAACTTGACTTTAATTGAATTATTGAATTCTAAAAAAACACGACTACAAAATTATCGGAAAAATACTGAGCACCTTGGCTCAGCACAGCCGCGACCGCGTACAACGATGCGCTTCGAGCCACCGATTCAAAATTTTAGAGAAGACTGACCTTTTAACCGTCGCAGCACTTCCTGGAGATCGTCCATCGAAGTATCCCAGGAACAGGCTTGAAACTTTGTCATCTTATCCTGGGTTGTCGTTGCAAAAACAAAGCGCACGTATTCTGGTTGACGTCTCATTACACACTGAGCTGTCCAGGGCCCGGTTCCCGCAACGTTTGTTCATGCGTTTGCCGGTAGGTGGCCCTGGTTTGCTGTTGCCTACCGGTCCGCTGCTGACCACTGGCGGTTACTTTCAGCTGTCACCTCTCGTCGTCTGCTTGGCCAGATGTCAACAAGGTTTGATCAGCTGGCCAACGATCACGACATCGATCGTCCGGATCCTCTACGTCGGACTCGTCGTCTAGTATGTGGGTGCTGTGTTATTTTTGTGCCGAGCGGCTCACAAACTGTGCTTCGCGTCGGTAATTTACAAGTACTAATAAAAGTAGCTATCAGTTAGACGAAGCTTTATTTACTAACGTGTGCTTTCGTAAAAACCAGATTTCAACTCCCTCAGGCCTAGCCAAAGCCTATCCACTGTTGCTTATTCGCGTGACTCTAATCCTGGCCTCCTCTCACTCGAATCGAAGGCTCATTTTTGCACTCGACTCCCTCTGACGAGCAGGCGAGCCGTACCACACCATTGTCCTATCACGGTACGGAATTAGAAGTTTGACCGGGAACCTACCTAATTGTCTCCCTTCTGCTGTACCTAATTCGTAAACGTAGGGTCCAACTATCCTGATTGCGGCGTACGGTCCCTGACTTCTTGTCCAAAAACTACGCGTGATGCCTTTCCTACCCGAGGACGTCACTTGGCCTTTACGCATGACCTTATCTCCGACTTAGTAAACCGCGTGACGTCGGTGTCGATAGTAATAGCTCTTTTGCTTGTCGAACGCGTTTTCGTGGTTCAAGGTCACGAGATCTTGTAATTCCATAAGTTTTATCATTCTTCCTTGCCATTCAGTTGGATCTGCCAGAACTGGATCGACTGGCTCCTCGACCTCTCTGCGTAAACTATTGCAAGGGTGTGGCCCTCTAGCAAGATTCAGGTAAGCCGGACTAAGCCCTGTCGATACTATGTACCGTTGTGTTGTAGGCAAACCTAAAGTCTCTTAAATAGACGTTCCCCCGCCTATGCTCTTTCTTCACATACGCAGAGATCATTGTCTTGAGCACTCTGTTTACTCGTTCTACTGGGTCCGCTTGCGCGTGGTACACCGGAGTAAATGAGTGTCGGATACCATACGATTCCTTAAGCCCTTCGAATGCTTGGTTTACGTATTCGGTTCCGTTGTCCGGCACTAGCACTTCCGGTGCGCCTTAGTGGAACAGTATTAGATCTTTGAAGACCTTTATGATCCTTTCAGCATTGGCTTTCCTCATGGGTGTTAATATTAAAATTAAACCAGAGCACATTCCCGGGTGCACTCAATGGAGAAGCTGTTCAGGATGAAGTTGGATACCTGGAAAGGACGAAATAACCGGAGGGAGTAGGGTGACCAGACATCCCGGTCTTCCAGGACATGTGCCGGTTTTTAAAAATGAACAAAAGTTCAGGCAAATTTTTTTAGATTAAAGTTTCAGAAAAAAAAAATTTAACTTGTGAGGCAAACCTATCAAAAATGAATAAATGTATAAAAGTACACTTTCACATTTTTCTGATTGCAAAATTTGATATACCACTACATATAAGATTTTTAATAAAAAAAAAATTTTAATCTTCAAGTTTTTCAAATCTGAAATTTTTACTTATAATTTAAATTTTAACCTTGTAATATTTTTGTTCCCTAAATTTTGTCAGATTTTATGAATCTCTTACCGTTTTTGAGATATCCAAAAAATTTAATTTATTAAAATTTTTCAAATTTTGATTACATGAAAAATCCTATCAAGGATTTCTTAATGGTTTCTGCATGGAAACCCATAGCGGAATCCTTATGGATTTTCACATCAAATCATGTCCGAAAAGACATCGTGGTTTTCACTTGAGATACAATGTGAATTCCAACGTGGAAACTAACATTGGTTTCTACATGAAAACTGGATTTTTTACTAACATATCCTTTTTAGGCATGTCAGTTAATTTTAAGTTTAATTTGTAAACATTAAGATTTAAATTTTGTGGTGAGTTTTTTAAGAAAGAGTGAAATAATCAAGTATAAAATTTTCAAAAAATTTAAGGTAATTAGATTAAAAATTTTATTATCAATTTATAATTGTAGATGACATTAAGGAGGACACGAGCGCTTGGGTTAAAACGTCTCATTTTTGTTTGTGATTGTTCTCTATCAAGAGTTCAATTTAAAAAAAAAAATTATTTATCCCGAAATTTCCTGAGAATTTTTCATAACAACAGGATATTCATCGGACAACCGATGAATGTTGGACGATGTGGTAGGATATCCTGAAAATGGCCTTTAGATTGTCTTTGAACATCCTACTTAGAATATTCGATGGATATTGAAATTTCCGCTTTCCCAGACAAGATCACCCGGTTGAAAAAACATGTACATGAACTCGTACACGAACGCGTACATGACCACGTATATGAAAGCGTACGTGTTCATGTGCATGAACATGTACGTGTTCATGTACGCGAAATGGAAACATGAACATGTACATGAACACATATATGTTCATCCACGTTAATAAGTTCAAAAAACAATACACATGTTCATGTGTATGAACGTATGCATAAACGTGTATACGTTCATGCACACAATTTTTTAAATTACTCACAAATGTTAAACAAAGGTAACTATGCCTATTGTATTTCTCCACACTTGTTCCTGAAAAACAACTGCGCAGCCATATCTCCCATAGAAAACTACTGCGCAACGTTTGAAGTTTTGCAAAATTTCAGTCATGTTCGTTTACTTGTTCATGTGCACGAACATGTTGGTGTTTATGTACATGAATATGAATAGAATTTTTCACTTAACCCTTACATGCACACATTTTTTAAAAGTAGAAAAATAATTTTTTTCGATTAAAATAGGTACTTTATAATCAGAAGAAGATAAAAATATAAAAATTAGAGAATCGAAAAAAATTTGCTATTTTCAAATTTTTTTCTTGGAAACTAAAAAACATATTTTATTTGATAACCATAGTTTGGAATCGGAAATTTACTGAGAAACATTAAAATTGGGTCTATAAATGTAAAATAGTGACTGTCTTCCAATAATCCTTAATAATCTACGAAAAACTCAAAAAAAATAGGTGGTCAGTGGGACTGACCACTGTGCAGCTAAGGGTTAATGGAGCTCATGAACATGTACATGAACGTATACGTGTTCGTGTATATGTTCATGCACATAAACATGTATGAAATTATTGACTCAATGGAGCTCATGAACATGTACATGAACATACGTGTTCGTGTACATGAACATGTTTCAATACCGCGTACATGAACACGTACATGTTCATGCACATGAATATGTACGCTTTCATGTGCGTGTTCATGTACGCGTTCATGTACGTGTTCATGTACATGTTTTTTCAACCGGGCAGGGATCAGAATGTCCTGTGTGTGGGAAATGCGTGAAAAGCGGGAATTGTACAGGAAACTTTTTGATGCAGGAAATGTACAGGAATGTTAACTTTATGAGATTATGTACAAAAATTTTTCTTTAACTTAAATTGCATTCAGCCTAAAATCCATTTAACCTAAATTCCATTTAACTTAAAAAGCATTCAGCCTAAAACACATTTAAGCTAAAATGCATTCAGCCTAAAACCCATTTAACCTAAATTCCATTTATCCTAAAATGCTTTTAGCCTAAATCCCATTTAACCTAAAACGTATTTAGCCTAAATTACATTGAACCTAAAATGCATTCAGCCTGAATACTATTTAACCGAAATCCCATTTGCCTAAATCCCATTTAATAATTTAAATTTTGAAATAGTATTTTTTATAGTTTCTGAATCGCTCTTTGAAAATCCGTATTAAAAATTAACATACGTTTATAAATAAACAAATACATTGATAAAATTAAAGGACAGTTGCTGCATCGTGTACAATTTTTAATAAAATAACTAACTTCACAATTATTACTTTGCATGTGATTTTCTCGGTCAGAGGTTAACTTTTTTCAAACGGTTCAACAACTGCACTTCAAAAGTACAGCAGCTGTATTTTAATTTTTTCAGTGTGAAAGGCACTTTTTTAATAAAAAACACGATTTTTCCTGTTTTTTTTATAGTTATGAATGTTTTTCGACCCTTTATCCTAGAGAAAGATCTTTGAATGCTATATATAACGTGGCAAAAAATTCCAAGCTCTATAATAGGGGTATTTACGATTATAAATTCCAAGATGGCTAACCCAAAATGGCGACTGAATTGGATTTCTCTTTACGAATTCATGGTAGGTTGTACGAAATCCTAGAATCGTGAAGGTTTTTCATAACATTTACTATATAGGGATTTTCAAGGTTGCTGATAACAAATTTGAAGTAGAATTTCTAAAATTCGAAATAGCGGATCCAATATAGCAGACGATTTTTTTTTAATGATCATATTGGTTTGGAACTTGTTACTCGGGGTTTTTTAGGGTCGCTGATTACGAATCTGATATCAATTTTTCAAAATTCAAAATGGCGGATCCAATATGGCGGACGATTTTATTTAAAAATGATCCAATTGGCTTGAAAGTTGTTATTCAGGAGTTTTTGGAGTCGCTAATTGCGACTCTGATATCAATTTTTTATAATTCAAAATGATGGATCCAATATGGCGGACGATTTTTTTAATTGATCATATTGGTTTAAAACTTGTTACTCACGGGTTTTTGAGGTTGCTGATTATGAATTTATAGTTGAATTTCTAAAATTCAAAATGGTGGATCGAATATGGCAAACGATTTTTTAAAAAATGATCTAATTTGCTTAAAACTTATTACTCAGAGGTTTTTTGGGTAAGTCAGACTTTTAACATTCGAAAAAGCGGATTTATTATAATTAAAAACACATTGAACGTTGCGACAACTTCTTTGCTTTTTTTCTCCTTCGGGTATCGTTTTGGATATAGTCCAGCACATGTTAAAAGTAAGGTCTCCTTTTAACATTCGAAAAAGCGGATTTATTATAATTAAAAAACACATTGAACGTTGCGACAACTTCTTCGCTTTTTTTCTCCTTCGGGTATCGTTTTGGATATAGTCCAGCGCATGTTAAAAGTAAGGTCTCCTTTAGAATTGTGAAGGATTATGGAATTTATACCAATATTCTTTTTATGTTTCACTTTAAATGTTGTACTAGTAGTTTTGGTACAAATGGACTTACCTTTCTTTTTAGTGGTACTTTCGCATTTTTCCAGCAGTAAATATCATACAAATAAGAAATCATCAGGACCACATGGTACCTACACTTTATACCCTATTTATAATAAATTTTGTCTAAATGGTTTATTACGAATAAATTTTTTAAAGCATAATCATCCAAAAAACTTTCCCTTCATTTTATTGGCAATAATATTCATATTAGATCCACAATTTTGAATTTTAGAAATTCAACTATAGATGCGCAATCAGCAACACCGAAAACCCCTGAGTAACAAGTTTCAAGCCAATATTATCATTTAAAAAAAAAATCGTCCACCATATTGGATTCTCCATTTGGAATTTTAAAAAATTGATGTCAGATTCGCAATCAGCGACCCCAAAAACCCCTGAGTCACAAATTTCAAGCCAATTGGATTATTTTAAAAAAAAATCGTCCGCCACATTGGATCAGCCATTTTGAATTTTAAAAAATTGATATCAGAATCATAATCAGCGACCCCAATAACCCCTGAGTAATAGAGTGGAGCGAAAAAACACTTTTTTCGAATTTACAAACGTAATAGTGCGGAAAACTTGCTGTCAGTACAGACAAATAAAACGCAAAAAAAATTTTTGAAATCGATGAATATCTTCCATTCGCGCAATGAAGTCAAAGTTTTAAAATTTCAGAAAAATTAAGAGATTCAAATTTTTCCATGTAAAGTTGGAAATGAAGAACGAAATATGTTTTATTATAGTTAATGCAACGTAATAGTACACAAAAGTGACTCAAAACAAAACTACTGTTATAAGGGAAAAATTCTATAATTTGTTTTTAGGATCATATGCAGTTGCTTCTTTACGGGAACTGTAACCTGAAGGTAAATGTTAACTATAGATTTTTTTTCTTAGAATCAGTACTATAAGCGAAGAGAGAATTTTAAGTTGGTGGAGCATACGTCAGTATATGTTTCTTAAGGTATATATTTCACAATTTCAACCACATTAGAGATACTCTGATATTTGGAAACAGAATACTACTTTACATTAGCAGCGACAATTATAAGTGTATTGAAACTCATTTCTTGAAGTTGATCCACTTAATTAAGGTTTTGTCATTGCATTTGCAGTTGAATTTTTCTCTTACTTGAAAATAATTTTTTTTCATTGTATTTTATTAGTGATTCACTACTTACCAATACATCGCAAACTTTACTTAAAAATAATAACATATCTACAACTATTCCGGTACCTTACGTTTGGGGTCTTTAATTTTTCTATTTCAATGGAAGTTACTACCCAGAAACGAAAACCTATCACAAGACATTCATTTGAATGTTTACTAATTGGCAATCCTAAGGATTTGCCAAACTCTGCACTTCCTACTAATGGTGATGTTCTACGGTGCTGCAATGAGGAAAGATTTAATCTTTCGTCGAAAGTTAATAGGATTAATGTATGTTTTTCTGATGTAGCTAACATTGTATCAGAGAAAATCGTAGAAGTTTATAATAAAGATTCTATTCCAGTAGTATCAAAGACAAGAATTATCAAAAAGATTCAGGAATATCACAGTAAGTACATCAATATCAAAAAGTCATTCGAAAGAGACAGCAAAAATATGGGCTCAACATTTCAATCAAAGCTTGCTGAATTTACAAGTTCATTGACGCAATTATTTGACGTGGCATCCTGCAAGTGCACTTTGACACTAAACTGCACTTGTGACAGGTCTCTCGCTCTTTGTATCTGTCCAAATCCCGTAACTGTAACATGTACATGCGAAAAGTCAAGAAAAATTCCCGCCATTGAATTGAAGTTTATGTATGATGAAAGAACCAACCGAGAGGCAAAAATTTCAGGCGTTGATCGCAAAACATCTAAGATACTTACCAAGCTGTAGTTTCATTTTGTGATGATACAGATGAAGAAAAACCGTCATCTAATCCGACTTATTGTCAGAGTCCTTCTGCACAAGAGGAAACATTTGAACCTCCGAAAAGAATCACAGATTATTTTAAGGATTCAACATTATCTCGTGTTAAGTCGTTTAATTTAAAAAATACAGCTTTGGTATGTGACCGATATGGTGTCTCTGATAGAGCAGCCGCGGCAATTATATCTAGTACGTTTGCTGATGTCGGAGTCATAACCGAATCAGACAAAGCTCTCGTAATAGACCGAAGCAAACTCAAAAGAGAAAAACAGAAAAATAGGACAAGTTTACAGCAGGAAAAACAAATAGACGATTCTATACCAGGCTTGTTTTTTGAAGGTCGCAAAGATAAGACTTTGAACATCGAGAAAGTAGACTCAAAGCGTTTTAGACGTACCATTATAGAAGAACACGTGTCTTTAATTGAAGAACCTGGGTCTCGATACCTTAGTCATGTTGTTCCAGAATCTGGAAGTGCAAAACATATAAAGGAGGCAATTATATCCGATCTTGTCAATCGATGTTCTCTTTCCCTCCAAGAATTAGATGTCGTGGGATGTGATGGGACAAACACAAACACCGGCTGGAAAAACGGTGTTATTCATCATATAGAAACTTATTTACAACGAGAAGTGCAATGGGTTGTCTGCATGTTACACCTTAACGAACTTCCATTTACCTGTAGTCAAATTTAAAAAAATTAATGGCTTCCTGCCAAATGTAGACACTGATGATCTTAGCAAAGATCAAAAGTATCTTTTCCGCATCTCTCAAGCTATTCAAATAGGGAAATGTCCTCTTGATCTTGCTAAGGCAGATCCAGGATCAATCTGTCACTCCCGTTGGCTAACAACAGCAAACAATATACTCAGATTGTGTATATCAACACGAAAACCGTCTGCTGCTTTAATTCAAATAGTTGAATTTATTCTTACTTGCTATGTTCAAGTATGGTTTTCTATAAAGAAACATAGCTCAATAGTAGATGGACCTAAAAATCTCTTTCTGATGATACAGGCATCAAAACTCTTACCGCAGACGTTGCAGGAAGTTGTTCATCCTGTAATACAAAATAATGCTTACTTCGCGCTTTCGGAAAACCTGCTGTTGTCTATGTGTCTGGACGAAAGAAAGCAAATTAGAGAGCTTGCTTTCAGACGCATTTTAGAGGCTCGGACTAGCAAAACACAGGATAAAAAGAAGTCTGGAATACGCAACTTCATTGTTCCAAACTTAAACTTTGACGCCTCTGATTACAGTGACTTAATTGATTGGAAAAATCAAAAATACTTTTCACCACCACTCTTAAGAAACGTTTCAAACGAGGAAATTTCTCGTCTAATTGGAACAGAAGAGATTCCGCAATGGGACGTTTCAATCTTTCCCTGTCATACGCAAGCTGTGGAACGCTATGTAAAACTAGTAACAGCGTCAGCAGAAAAAGTAGTGGGATTTGAAAATAGAGATGGATTTATTAGATCTACTTTAAAATCGAGGGAAAATATGCCAAAGTTTGATACAAAATCAGAGTTTACATTTACGCCTTAAATATCTACTCTTATATAACATGGTTGGTTGGTTGGGTAGGGCGGTGGTGGAACTCGAGGCGCCAATATTCCCTAAATCTCATTTAGCCTAAATCCCATTAAGCCTAAAATGCATTCAGCCAAAATTCCATTTAATCTAAATTGCATTTAACCTAAATTTCATTTAACCTAAACCGCGTTTAACCTAAACTCCATTAAACCTAAATTTCATTTTACCTAAATCCCATTCAATCTAAATTCTATTTAACCTAAATCTCATTTAACCTAAATCTCATTTTACCGAAATTCCATTTAACCTAAATTCCATTTAACCTAAATTCCATTTAACCTAAATCCCATTTAACCTAAATCCCATTTAACCTAAATTCCGTTTAACCTAAATCTCATTTAACCTAAATTCCATTTAACCTAAATCCCATTTAACCTAAAACGCATTTAGTATAAATTCCATTTAACCTAAAATGCATTCAGCCTAAATCTCACTTCACCTAAATCCCATTTAACCTAAATCTCATTTAACCTAAATTCCACTTAACGTAAATCCCATTTAACCTAAAACGCATTTAGTCTAAATTCCATTTAACCTAAAATGCATTCAGCCTAAATCCCATTTAACATAAATTCCGTTTAACCTAAATCTCATTTAACCTAAATTTCACTTAACCTAAATCCCATTTAACCTAAAACGCATTTATTCTACATTCCATTTAACCTTAAATGCATTCAGCCTAAATCTCACTTCACCTAAATCCGATTTAACCTAAATCTCATTTAACATAAATTCCACTTAACCTAAATCCCATTTAACCTAAATTCCATTTAACCTAAATCCCATTTAACCTAAATTCCATTTAACCTAAAACGCATTCAGCCAAATCTCACTTCACCTAAATCCCATTTAACCTAAATCTCATTTAACCTAAATTCTACTTAACCTAAATCCCTTTTAACCTAAAACGTATTTAGTCTAAATTCCATTTAACCAAAAATGCATTCAGCCTAAATCTCACTTCACCTAAATCCCATTTAACCTAAATCTCATTTAACCTAAATTCCACTTAATCTAAATCCCATTTAACCTAAAACGCATTTAGTCTAAATTCCATTTAACCTAAATTCCATTTAACTTAAAACGCATTGAGCCTAAATCTCACTTCATCTAAATCCCATTTAACCTAAAACTATATTTGATTTAACTATATTTATCCTTAAATTAAAAAAATTTTTAGGTTCAATGGGATTTAGGTGAAGTGAGATTTAGGCTCAATGCGTTTTAGGTTAAATGGAATTTAGGTTAAATGGAATTTAGACTAAATGCGTTTTAGGTTAAATGGGATTTAGATTAAGTGGAATTTAGGTTAAATGAGATTTAGGTTAAATGGGATTTAGGTGAAGTGAGATTTAGGCTGAATGCATTTTAGGTTAAATGGAATTTATACTAAATGTGTTTTAGGTTAAATGGGATTGAGGTTAAATGGAATTTAGGTTAAATAGGATTTAGGTTAAGTGGAATTTATGTTAAATGAGATTTAGGTTAAATGGGATTTAGGTGAAGTGAGATTTAGGCTGAATGCATTTTAGGTTAAATGGAATTTAGACTAAATGCTTTTTAGGTTAAATGGGATTTAGGTTAAGTGGAATTTAGGTTAAATGAGATTTAGGTTAAACGGAATTTAGGTTAAATGGGATTTAGGCTGAATGCATTTTAGGTTAAATGGAATTTAGACTAAATGCGTTTTAGGTTAAATGGGATTTCGGTTAAGTGGAATTTAGGTTAAATGAGATTTAGGTTAAATGGGATTTAGGTGAAGTGAGATTTAGGCTAAATGCATTTTGGGTTAAATGGAATTTATACTAAATGTGTTTTAGGTTAAATGGGATTTAGGTTAAATGGAATTTAGGTTAAATGAGATTTAGGTTAAACGGAATTTAGGTTGAATGGGATTTAGGTTCAATGGGATTTAGGTTAAATGGAATGTAGGTTAAATGGAATTTAGGTTAAATGGAATTTCGGTAAAATGAGATTTAGGTTAAATGAGATTTAGGTTAAATGGAATTTAGATTGAATGGGATTTAGGTAAAATGAAATTTAGGTTTAATGGAATTTAGGTTAAACGCGATTTAGGTTTAATGAAATTTAGGTTAAATGCAATTTAGGTTAAATGGAATTTTGGCTGAATGCGTTTTAGGCTTTTTGATTTTAGGCTTAATGGGATTTAGGCTAAATGAGATTTAGGGAATATTCATGCGCCTCGTGGAACTCTATGTGCAGCCACCTTCTCGTGGTGAGTTCTGAGTCGTTTTTAGTTTTTATGAAACGGGCGAAGTGCTGCATTTACAATAAGGCATAAAAAGCCATAAAAATTTACGTAAACAAATAATATTTTTGCAGAAAAAGAGTATTTTTAGTTTTAAAAATTTTTAAAACTTTGACCTCATTGCGCGAATGGAAGATATTTATCGATTTCAAAATTTTTTTTTGCGTTTTATTTGTCTTTACTCATAGCAAGTTTTCCGCACTATTACGTTTGTAAATTCGAAAAAAGTGTTTCTTCGCTCCACTCTACTGCGTAACAAGTTTGAAGCCAATATGATCATTTAAAAAAAAATCGTCCACCATATTGGAACCAACATTTTGAATTTTAGAAATTTAACTATAGATTTATAATCAGCGACCTCTAAAACCCCTGAGTAACAAGTCTTAAGCCAATCTGACCATTTAAAAAAAATCGTCCGCCATATTGGATCCACCATTTTGAATTTAAAATAATTGATATAAAAATCTGAATCAGCGACCCCAAAAACCCCTGAGTAACAACTTTTAAGCCAATTGTATCATTTTTAAAAAAAATCGTCTGCCATATTGGATCCGCCATATCGAATTTTAGGAATTCGACTTCAAATTTGTTATCAGCAACCTTGAAAACCCCTATATAGTCAATGTTATGGAAAGCCTTCATGATTCTAGGATTTCGTACAACCTACCATGAATTCGTAAAGAAAAATCCAATTCAGTCGCCATTTTGGGTCAGCCATTTTGAAATTTATATTCGTAAATACCCCTATTATATCTTTCTCTAGGATAAAGGGTCGAAAAAAATTCATAATTATAGAAAAAAAACTGAAAAAATCGTGTTTTTTATTAAAAAAGTGCCTGTTATTTGTTTATTTATAAACGTATGTTAATTTCTAATACGGATTTTGAAAGAGCGATTCTGAAGCTGTAAAAAAATTAAATTCCCATTTAACCTAAAATGCATTCAGCCTAAATACCATTTAACTTAAAATGCAGTCAGCCAAAATCCCATTTAACCTAAATTCTATTTAACCTAATTCCCATTTTACCTAAATCCCATTTAATCTAAAATGCATTCAGCCTAAATCTCACTGAACCTAAATTCCATTTAACCTAAGTCTCATTCAACGTAAATTCCATTTAACCTAAATCCCATTTCACCTAAATTCCATTTAACCTAAAATGCAGGGGTACCCCATGAATTGTCAAACAAGAGAATTATCAAACGTGAGATTTCTCAACTCAGCTAACTTCAGCTCGCTAGGCTGAATTGACTGAATGTACGCGATGTGTAGAGCGGCGTAGAGCAGTGAAATAAGTAACTGTCGATAAAATAGTTTCGTGCATCAGAGAGGTGTGATGTCGCCAGGAGTAAATAGGCGGACAATTTACAATTGGAGGTATTAAATAAAAATTAGAAAATACTTTTTACATTTATATGTTATTAATTATTACGTTTGTGTGCCATTTAATTTATTTTAATTATTAAATTCTATTAAGTAGTAAATTTTAACATGATAAAATTATTATTAAATCAATTTTAAAACATTATTTAATTTCCAGTTTATAAAATAAAAAAATTTATTATAATTAATAACTGGTTGATTAAACAACAGTAAATTGTTTTTAAATTGTTAGTAATTAAGTAAGAATACAAAATATATGTTTTGAATTTAACAAAATTTGTTGGCTGAGTTTTTTTTAAATATGTTAATAAGAATAGATAAATTATTTTATTACAATTATTATTGTTTTGAAAAAGAAAAATTTGTGTTTCATTTAATTAAAGTTTTATATTGTAATAATAACAATTGCTTTATGATTTATATTTTACAAAAATGTTTTTTTTTAAATAACGGTTTGCAATATGAATATGAAGACAGGTAAAAATTGTGATTAAAGTAAATTGTATTAATTAATAAGTAAACAACACTTACCTCTTTAATTTTTTTTCACGATTATAGAGCTATAAATTTACAAGTAATGTAATATTATAAATTACCACGTATTCAGTTTTATAAATAAGGAAATATTAATGTTAATAAAAACTGAAAATATTTGTCAATAATTCAAATTACGTAAAATACAACTAATTCTAATTAAATGAATTTAATTATCACAAGAAATTAAAAAATTTTAATTATGTTTATTTATCAACACATAGAAGAATATATGAAAAAAAATTTTTAATTGTGAATATTTCAGGAAATTATATATTATAAAAATGAAAAGTAGGTATATAATTTACAAAGTTTTATTTAAAATATTAAATGACCATGTCTGTTAAGGAATAATACATAATTCAATATAATTAATATATAGGCCTAGTTAAACTTTAACTAATTATGTTAATGAATTTCTCTGTAATATGTTTTTTAAACTCTTAACTGTTTAATAGCACTCTGCATAGAATTCACAAACTCAATGTGAATTACATTTTTGCTATACAACAAATGGATTCGTCAAAAAAAATTTCGTTTATCGTTAAAATTCTGATACTGTACAGAAAACTACTTTTCCCACATCCCTAGTTAATTTAAAAAAAAATATTATCTTCATACAAATAACTAAAGTAATTAACTTAAAACTACCTATAAATTATGAACAAAAAAGTCCAGAATGAAATCGGTGTGTCAATTCTTAAATGTATATTGTAAAAAGAGTGTAAATGATTAATGTAAGAGACAAACAGTGCGTGCAAAAATTATAATAAATTGTGCAATGTTTATGGAAAATTAATTTTGAAATAGCTCAAGATGAAAAAATTTTTATTATTGATTTGAAAGGTGTAAAAACTTTCAGATTTACTTAACATTATCAATATAAGTTTAAAAAATTGCCAAAATGACTTTATTTTGAGCTCATTTTATTTAAAGTTTTAGATAGTTATAAACAAATTGCATAAATAAAATTCTCACTAGATTTCAATGTTGACATTTCTCGCTAGTAAAAGACAAGATAAATTAGCAAATGTTATTTTATTCGTTAAAATTCTGTGTCATAAAATATGTAAAAATTAAATTGTTTTGCAATATAAAAGAGGTACTCTACTGTCGGAAATTGTCAGTTCTATCGATAAAAGTTGTTTTAAAAGCACAGCTCTATTTAAATCAGGATATCTTGGTCAAAAAGTTAGATAGGGACTTGGGATTAAATTGTTTGGAAATCTTATAAAATTTTACGTCAGAAGATCTACTGGTACATTATTTTTGACTTATTATGTTTATATTACTTGATTAATTTGGATGAAAGTTATCAAATTTTTTAAATATCATTCGATAAGTTAGCTCGTTGCTTAATTTACAAAAAGTGTACAACAAATTTTAAGTTCCACTTGTTTTCTTTGCCGAATTGTTACCATTAATTTGAGCTAAGAAAACTTTAAAAATATTAAGTGATTCTCGAAATGTGAGTCAAAACGATGCAACATATTTTCATTCAAAGTCTGCTAAAACGTTGATATCTACTTGAAAATGATGGTTTTTCCGAAAAACCTTCTCCTACGTTTTGAATCATATTTCGAGAACCACTTAATATTTTTCAAGTTTTTTTTAGCTTAAATTACAGCTTATAATTTAGCAAAGAACTCTAAATTTGAATAAGTGAATATTCACTTATTAGATGTCAAAAGTCTTCCACTCTTTCAATAAGTGCATATACACTTTTCGAAAAGGTGGAAGACTTTTGACATCTAATAAGTGAATTTTCACTGATTCAAATTTAGAGAGAAAAAAAAGAGAGCTTCAAATTTTTTGTACGTTTTTGGCAGATTAGGCAAGCAGCTAAACTTGTCGAAAGATATTCGAAAAATTTGAAAATTTTTATCTAAACTCATCAAATAACATAATCACTTTGATAAGTCAAAAATAATGCATCAGTAGACCTTCTGACGCAAAAGCTTATAAGATCTAAGTGTCTCATTTTAAGACACAAGACATTAAGAAAGCGTCTTACAGTTATTTCAAGCAATTTCATTGGTTAATAATTTTGAAAGATGCTTTCTCATTGGTTTAAAATTAAGACACTTTAAAACGTCTTAAAAGTCAGGACAAAAATGTCTTTAAATTAGACACTTGTCTTTACAGTGTATCTAACTTTTTGACCAAGATATCCTGACTTAAATAATATATAGCTCTTTTTTATAGCAGAAACTGTCGATTTTTTAGAAACAAGAAAGTGTCACAGGTGGGTTGATTAAAATTTTTTTGTTAGAAAAAGATGATAATTATTGTCCAAAGAATATTGTTAATATAGTTTGGAAAGTTATATAGAGATAATATTTAGCTCTTTGTTATAGAAAAAAATTATAACTGGCCCATTTGTGCCAATCTATTATTTCTAATAAGTCGATATTTCTGCAAATTTTTCTTGTTTTTTAAGAAAGAAAAACTTCAGCATTAAAACCAGATGAGAGCTGTTTTTTGTAAATTACTTCATTCAAGTGCTGCATAAATAGAATAGGTCCAGTGGGATAGTCTCCCAGGATATGGGAGGGGGGAGGGGCAATTGTGGTTAAATGATTTAGAAAAGTACATTGAATTCTATTTTGGAAAATTACAATACTTGAGGAACTTTTTTTTACTTATTTTATAAAACGTTTATAAACGCACTCAATTAAATTTCCGTTGCGCAAAAAATACATTATTGTGCAAATTTCTTTTTTTTTTGCTTCTGTTTCCTCTTCTTCTTTTGATTAAAAGCATTTACTATATCTTCTGCAGTCATCATAATCTGAAAATATATTGAATTTTTTAATGATTTTTCCAAATTTGCGTTGCGCATATGTTAGGACAAGTGGCGAGTTAAATAGATTATGTGTAGAGAAAGATGAGAAAAAAAATGTACAAATATTCTACACAGCACCGGAACTTGCATGCTCATTCCCAATATTCAGGGAAGTTTCAAAACATCAGGGAGTTTGTTGGAAGTTCCAGAACTTTCCTAGAGGTTGGGAATGTTCAAGGAACTTCAGGTGCTGTGTAGGAGGTGTGATTGCAAAAAAATGAAACCTGAAATATTTTGGGTTTTGGAGTACATGTAGTAACAGTAAGAACCCCCATACACGTGAACTTTTCCCAACTTTGCCAAACTTTCCTCAAATTTATAAACTTGCAACAAACTTTCTGAAAGTTGACGACACGTAAGAAAATGTTGGAAAAGTTCAGGCAAGTTTAGGTGCTGTCGGGCAAGTCATCCAAAAATAAAAGGAATTTATTTAAATCAGATAAATAAAATCAGATAAACCCCCCCTTAGAGCTAACTTGGGTTTGCATGGGAGAGAGAGAGACAACACTATAGTGTTGTTTCTTTCTCTCTCATGTATGACCCCCTCAAGAAACCGAGCCTGGATACGCCACAGAGGATTCATTTACATGACGAATTAATACAAAGAAAAAATAATCATGTGAAATATAAAAAAATAGGACTGCGCATGAGACTGATTACACAAAGAAATATCCGAGACGATTCCAAGAGACGATACAACGATAAAAATCAGTCTTGGCAATACTCTCGACGAGTCTCCTCGAGATTTACTTTTAGTCAAGATTTAATAAAACTACTTCTCCTTGATTAGCATTTTGTCATATGAGTATTAAAAAACAAATCATTTAAATGTATAATAAAAATTGTTTTTAAAAAATCCAAAACTGTACACTCGTTTTATATAATTATTTTTTATCTAACAGTGTCTTTAAAAACCGATACTAGACGATACTAAGTATAATATTAATGGCGAGACTGCGTAGTGATCCGAAATTGGAATTTACTGTTCAAAATCCTCTACAGGAGTCAATTCTTGACATAATTTAGTTTCATTTCCATTTACTTGGAATGAAATTTCTAAAAACATAGCTAAGCCCAAGTTTTATTTTAGCCGCATTTTTTTATTGTTTAAACAATTATACGAAAAAAGTGTGTAATTATCAAAATTAAAATTGTTATTTAACTTCAATATAAAACAAAAGTGAGTTTTGTTAATTAATACATAAGTGTAAATACTCACATAGTGTAAATAATTAATGTACAATAAATAATAATTGTTATAAAAAAGTGACTGTCAATAACAGTTATATTGTAGCAACCCATTAACGTTTATGCTTACACCCACAGAAGTGATGTATTTGACACAAAGATAAGTTATTTCTGACAAATAAAAATATCTTTGTCTCACAATCAACTAACTTTTTATTTATTTCAAATAAAAAAATTTATTTGAATCAAACAAAATTTTATTTGACAGAAATAAAAATGTATTCGATTCAAATAAAAATTTATTTGACTCAAATAAAATAGTTAAATGGGTGGGAGTAAATATATTTTTTTTCTGAGTGTAGGAAAATAGGGATATCAGAACGGTGAACACTGGAAAGAGTATCGTAGACCAAATGATAATTTTTGACGGTAATGATTGTTTTAAAAATAATTTTTTTAAACAAATTGTTATAAACAAATAAAACAACTGAAAATTATTGAAAATAAATAGCGTCATTCGATTGGATGCGAAAAATTACTAAAGGAACGTGAGTTCCTTTCCAATTTTTTCACTCTATTTCTTATAAATAATTTATCAAACAATATAGCAATGAGTCAATACCTATGTTAGCCCATGCTCATGGAAATAAGGATATAAAAAAAGTCAATACTGATAATGTATCCATACTTCCCTGAGCATGGGCTAAGATAGGTGCTGAGTTATTGCTTTTGTTTGTTAATTATTTATAAAAAATAGAGTGAAAAAATTAAAAATGTTACACATATTCCTTTACTAATTGTTCTCATCCAATCGAATGATGCTATTTATTTTTAATAATTTTCAGTTTTTTATTTGTTTGTAACAATTTTTTTAAACAAATTATTTTTTAAACAATCATTAACGTTAAATATTATCATTTTGGTCTACGATCCTCCTTCCAGTATTCACTGTTCTGATGTCCCTATTTCCCTAAGCATAAACGTTAATGGGTTGCTACAATATAACTGTTATTAACAGTAACTTATTTTTTAACAATTATTATTTATTGTACATTAATTATGTACACTATGTGAGTATTTACATTTATGTATTAATTAACAAAACTCACTTTTGTTTTATATTCAAGCTAAATAACAATTTTGATTTTGATAATTGCACACTTTTTTCGTATAATTGTTTAAATTTCTAATACTTACATAACTTAACGGAGTTTCGTCTTCTTCATCCATAATTTTGTGAAACTCCCTCAAGTGCAATCTTAAAACAAATTCGTTTTTCATTATTTGTTTGCACAAATTGCAATGAATCCTTTTCCCGTGATTTTTTCTCAATTCTGCGACCACTTCATGCTCTACAAAGTTATAAACAATTAATTAAAAGTAAATAGAATTAAACTTTTATCAATACAATGATTCTAAAAAATATTACGCTACACACAAAAACTAAAAGCATCAAAACGTTGCATTATGACCACTTTTTTAGATCATTTCTCATAATTGATGAAAAAAATGGCATTATAATGCAACGTTTTGATGCTTGCTTGTCTTGTGTCTAAGTAGGTAGGAGATTATCTGTGCAAACTTCCCTTACTCTAACATACTGTAGAATATGTGTAAACAATGAGGTGTGATTTTTGTTATTAAAAGCGGAAAGTCTACTTTTATACAATAGGCTAGATAACTCCCAATGTTTTATGTATTTGTTTTTAGAATTAGGTACTTGATAAATTTTAATTAGTTTTAAATAACTAATTATAAATAACTGATCGCGGCTACTGGCTTTTTATCTCAGCAATTAGTGAAAATTATGTAAATACTTACAAGTAACACTACCCAAGTGTAACTCACCGATTTTCTTGGTACTTGCTATAAATATTCTACATCGAACTACATTTGACGTACCATGTTTTATATCGGCTGAAAAAACTGTTTAGGGGTAGAGATTACCCTTCTTATAGGGGCCGTCCATATATTACGTCACACTATTTTTCACCATTTTAAACCCCCCCCCCCCCATGTCACACACTGTTCCATACATTAGCGCCATTTTTTCTGCTTGTTGTCACAAATTGGTTGACCCTCCCCTCCTCCTTAAAATGTGACATAATATATGGATGACCCCATATTTACATTATACGTAAAGGCCAATTAGAAACTATTGGTTAAATTACTGTATAAAAAAAATAGTTTATAATAAAATTGTTTAAACAAAAAACCAAAATTTACTTTTCAGCAAGTTTTACTATCTATCGATAAGCGCAAAAAATTCACAGAAAAGATTATTTTTTAAATTATTTAAACACTTTTGTTATGAACTAATTGCTTTTTAAAAATTTTTCTGAGTCTATAATGTTTTTTCTTTGCCATAAGATAGTCATGTTAACAATTTAAAATACATACAGTAATGTAACCATAGATTCTAATACGCCTTTACGTATAATGTAAATATTACAAAGGTAGTCTCCACTCCTCAAAAGTTTTTTCTCATTATTTTTAAAGTATGTTTTAATTTCATACAGTATTAACTCTTATGATTTTGGCAATAATGTAAATGAATATTATTATTGCAAAAATCATAATAAATATTAAAAATTTTCACCTGTAACTACCGGTAGATAAGTATTTTTTTAAATTTACCATATATCGGTAATTGAAAAGGCGACAAATTTACAAACTCTACTTTTACCTCTTGAAGTGCTTGGTTGAGGATCCATAGCACAAAGATCACTTTCTTGAGAGTCATTTGTTTTTGGGTTACTTGTTTGAGGGTTGCTTGTTTGGAGATCATTTGCTTGTAGATCATTTGGTTGAGGATCATGTGTTTGAGGATCATGTGGTTGAGAATAGATTGGAAAAGGATCACTTGATGAAGGATCGGAAGGATTCTCAGGAACATAATCTTAAACAATAATAATTTGTTTACAAAAATAACTTTTGCAATTTCAGCTGACACAAAATACTACACGAAACGACTTTACATTTTTCCGATACAGCCCTAACGCTAAAACCGTCGCTCTCTAAATCTCTCTAAACCTAAATTACCAATTTTCTATTAATGAGTTAGCGAGAAATTAGTCACTATGAAATAGTTAAAAATGTCACTATTTTTTAGTAGAAAGCTACTAATTTTAAAATAGACATTTCACTGTTACAATTAATAAAAGGTTTACTTCAAAATTAGTAGTTTTCTACAATTAATTAATAGTTTTCTACTAAAAAATTGTGCAATTTTTAACTACGTAATAATAACCGATTTCTCGCTAATTCATTTGTGGAAAATCAATAATTAAGATTTAGAGAGCGCGCTATTGAGAAAGGTCCTTTTTGGCTCTATCATTGGCGGATCCACGGGGGGGGTCATGACCCCCCCTGGAGCTAACTTACATTTGCATGGGAGAGAGAGAAACAACACTATAGTGTTGTCTCTTTCTCTCTCATGTATGACCCCCTCCAGAAACCAAGTCTGGATCCGCCACTGGGCTCTATTGGACTAAACATCAACTTGCTTAAATTTTGAAATTTTTAAGAGAACTAACAACACTTTAGATAGAAAATTCCCCAATTTTTACTTGGTTTCAAAGATAGAAGTTGAAAAAATTTATTGTTTTCAGGAAAACAAGTTTTGAATTGAGTCACACATTAATTAACATTTTTAAAATTTTTAATTACGTTTGGTTTTTATCAATAAAAATAAATAAATAAAAAATCTGCATCAATTTTAGAAAAATGCGAATTTTTCGGAAAATTCACTCTCTAAAGTTGAATTAGTTAAGATTCACTTATTACATGTCAAAAGTCTTCCACTCTTTCAATAAGTGCATATACACTTAAAATAAGTGAATTTTACTCTACATAAGTGAAAACTTCACTTATTATAAGTGCGTGTACACTTATTAAAAGAGTGAAAGACTTTTGACATCTAATAGATGAATTTTCACTTATTCAAATTCAGAGAGCATGCCAAAGTACGCATGTATGATTAATGGAAACCCATTTGCATTCGTGCAGAAAAACCCAACTTATAGTTCTCAGTAGCAGCTAAATTATTTTTTTCCGGGCAATAAATTGACCTAAACGTCCAAATTAAAATCAGGTTGCAGCATTAATAATAATGAATAAAATTGTTATCCTTTGAATTGAAGGAGGAAACATCTATTGGCATTGCATAATTATGAGCTCTTACTTGCGTAACTGTGTTCATTGGATATTGTTGACAGATCTGGAGACGTAGCAGGAAGAGGTATATTATAAGAATGATCGCCGAGGACAGAGACATTGATGGCAGAGCTTCCTTCATGATCACGTGAAGTTTCCGTATGGGGGAGCTCTTCAGGTACTTCTGGTGCTAAATACATATACAGACATTGGTAAATCTATTTCATTGACGGAACCAGGGGGGCACAGGTGCTTGGCCCCCTCCCTACTCAAAAGTCTTATATTTATGTAGCAGAGAAAAAGACAGGTAACACTATACTGTTACCTGTTTTTCTCTCATGTAATACGCCCTCCAAAAACCTTATCTGGATCCGCCACTGATCTACTTCATTATAAAAAAAAAATACTTTAAGAAGAATATTAATTTTCTGCCTTTCTTCTACAACTGCTGTCAGATCCTCTATAGTTGTCAGTATCAGTATCTTCATTATTTAAAAGTTTGTTAAAAAGAAATAATATACATATTAAATAATGCTGAACTTTCTGTTTCAACTTCAGAAAATTAATTTTAGTAAAAAGATATAACTATTATTATCTTGTATTACAGTAAAACCCATATATATCGCCAACACATTTTTTTAAAAATCTGAATTTCCCGCCACAGATATAGTGGTGAAGAGAAAAAAAAACTTGACTGAGTCTAACACTCCAAGTTTCGAAATATTTAAATGAATGTTCAGTCAATATTGACACAAAACTGGACAGAATATATCATTATAATATTCAGGCAATTTTCAACGTTGAATGATGTGCACTGGTCGATCTTGGCTCCTATGTTCTGTAGGTCTGCGCAGTAGATTTTAATTTCTTAGAGACCTTTGGGTGTTAAAAATAACATAAAATGTTAATTGATAAAAAAAAAAAGAAAAATGTTTAACTTTTTCTGAAATATTGCCTGAATATCGCAGGAAACTTGTTTGCAATATTTGGGATCTGACATTCGCAGATACGACATCTGGTGTTAAGAAATTAAATTAGTTTTGGATAATATGTTGTGCAATTTTCTATTACATTTCTGTAATATTATTATCGTTATTTATTTTACAATGGATAGGGACACATTTTCTCTACGTTAAAATTGGCTATTTACCTATTTTATTGGTTGACACTATTGCTCTACTTTTAAAAAAAATTTATATGCGACTTTTCATAATTTTTCGAACCCGAAACAGTATGTTCTTGATATGAAAAATACGTTTGATGTTGAGAAAATTGATAAATTAAAGGCCTGGAAAATATAGATTTAAAAATAAACTGAACAGGGCCGGCGGAAGGTATTTTTTCTAGGGGGGGGGGGGGCAATGCATATATATATACATATATATATATACATATATATACCTACACAGACATACATATATACACAAATATATATATATATATATATACATAATCAGGGTTGCTACGCTTTCTGGAATTACTATTAAAAATGCTTACTTTTATAAATTTTGAAATTGAATGAAGCATGTTTTACGCACAAAATAATCCTGGTTAATAGTATTTTTTTTTTCTTTTAAATTATCCACTTTTTCGTAAATTACTATATCTTAGCGTTTCTTCACTGTCTTACACTGAGAAAAATGAGTTAGCTACTATTTGGATAGCTTTTTTTTAGCGGTGTAATTAAACCAAATTTTTATTTAACAGAATTGTTATTGAGTAGAATTTTTCATAAGACGAATTTTTCAATTTTAGAATATCCATTTCACCAAATCTTCATTATTTATCCAATATTTTAGTTGCATTAATTGTTATTTAATATAATTAATAAAACGCTAAATTTCCATTTTTGTCGGATACCCTGAACTATTTAATATTTCGTCTTACTCAAACTTTTATTAAAAGAAAATTCTGCTGAATTAAAATTTGGTTAAATAGAAATTCTTTAAATAAGAAGTTTGTGTTAACAAAATTTTGTAAAACAAAAATTAAATTAAATATAAATTCGCTAAACTTAAAATTCTGTTAAGTACAAATCCAGATTTATTAAAATTTGATTAAAAACAGTCTCGAAGGATGATAACACAGCCTCACAAACAAAAGTTTGTCTCAGACACTACAGTAGCTACTGTAGAAAATTTGAGTGGGCGCCAGTTGGGCCCCATATGGGTTTCCCAAATTTAAGGTGGGCCCCAGTTGGGTCTTCCCACTGGGAAATTAGTGGGCTTGTAATGCTTAACCCGGTTAGTGCCAATTCACTAAAAAAGATCGTAAAAATGTAAGATCGTTAAAAAATATTCATTACAACTTTTAACAATATTTTCCACCAAAATTTTCTTTAATGATATAAAAATTAGTTAATAACAATTGTTGCATGTATTTTTTAATTTGTTTAAACAAATCAATATTGTTTATCTGAAACTTTTCATCTAATAGAGCTAGAGTGTTGTAACTTTTTATTAACTTTGCAACTTTTCAAACCTATAAAAGCCCAATACTAATAATAAACGAAAATCCACAATTAAGAAAATTGTTTAAAGAAATTAATATTGTTTATTTGCAACTTTTCATCTAATTAAGCTAGAGAGCTGAAAATTTCTCTTAATTTTGCAACTTTTCAAGCTTATGAAAGCTTAATATTAATAAAATACAAAAATCCACAATTATAAAAATTGTTTAAACAAATTAATATTGTTTATTTCTAATTTTTCATTTAATTGAGCTAGAGAGTTGAAACTTTCTCTTAATTTTGCAACTTTTCAAATCTATAAAAACTTAATATTAATAATAAACGAAAATCCACAATCACAAAAATTGTTTAAACAAATTAATATTGTTTATTTGCAACTTTTTATCTTATTGAACTTCAGATTTAAAATTTTCTTTAAATTTTTCAACTTTTTAAACCTATGAAAGCTTAATATTAATAATAAACGAAAATTCACAATTTTAAAAATTGTTTAAACAAATTAATATTGTTTATTTGCAACTTATCATCTAATTGAGCTACTTAAGCACAATAAGCTAATAAGCTTAATATTAATAATAAACGAAAATTCACAATTATAAAAATTGGTTAAACAAACTAATGTTGTTTATTTGCAATCATTCATCGATTTAAGCTAGAGAGTTTAACTTTTTCTTAATTTTGCAAATTTTAAGCCTATAAACACCCAAAACTTATAGTAAACGAAGATCCATAATTATGAAACTCTTTTAAATAAATTAATATTGTTTATTCGCAACTTAAATAAAGTTAGGGAACTGTATTACAATATTGATATTAACAATATTAATTTGTTTAAACAATTTTTATAATTGTTGATTTTACTTTACAATTAATATTGGGCTTTACTAAGATTGAAAAATTGCAAAATTAATAAAAAGTTACAACCTGTAACTCAATTAGATGAAAAATTGCAAATAAACAATATTAATTTGTTTAAACAATTTTTATATTTTTATATTTTAGTTTTTTTCTAATATTAGGATTTACTTAACTTAAATAGATGCAATATTAGAAAAAAGTTATAACTCTCTAGCTCTATTAGATAAAAAGTTTCAGATAAACAATATTAATTTGTTCAAACAAATTAAAAAATACATCCACTAATTGTTAGTAACTAATTTTTATGTAATTAAAGGAAATTTTGGTGGAAAATGTTGTAAAAAGTCGTAATGAATATTTTTTAACGATCTTACACTTCTTTTTCGTTTATGAAGATTTTTTATGGCCCTTTAATAAATAGTTAATAATAAAAAATTGCCAAATAAATTATTGGATCTTATTTTTTAAACTTTCCTGAGGAGAAACAGCTTGATCCGATCAAAAAATGTTAATTTTCATGGATTTTATATCAATTCTATGAAAAAGTTTTTTTCCCCATGCATTTTGCATGGGAAACTTTGAGCGCTTTGACCGAATTTCATGAATTTTTAAACTGAAATGAAAGGAAATTGCAATATATAAAGTCAGATTGACGATAAGTTTAGTATTGAAACTATTATTTAGTAACAATTTACGTATTTGATAAAAACTGGGAACCCCAGGCTGACCCCAACTTGCGCCCACGTACAAACTGGGAATTACTGGGAACTTTTCTACACGGAAGTGTATTTCTACTTACTTTTTTTCACTGAATTATCAGATTGGTTAAAATTTTTGAAATAATCTTTAAAAAAATTGATGAAAACACGAAAAAATCGCTTTTTTAAGATTATCTAAAAAATTTTAGTTAATCTAATCATTTTGACTTTGAATCCGGATTTAGTGTAGAAAAATATACGTAGGAATACATTAGGGTAAAGACTCGAACCAAAAAATGCACATTAAAGGTCTGCAAAACCTGGAAAAGTCATGGAATTTTGTTCTAAGAAAGTCATAGCAACCCTGATAATTACATTAATTATTATTGTATAAAATGTTATTGAACTTAAAACTAAGAAGATTGTACTTTTTTAAAAAGTTGTTTACATATTAATTTAAAAATTAAAATTATAAGTCAATTTTCAGAGGGGGGCAAGCCCATACATTGCCCCCTCGAGGTATTTCTAGGGGGGGGGGGACATTGCCCCCTGTGCCCCCCCCCCGGCTCCGCCGTCCCTGAAACTGAATAAGGATTTCAATGATAAGGTGTTCTCACTGCATATCAACAGAAATTATTTCATTTTTGTATAAGTTTTAAACTTTTTAAATTTAGAGGTTATAATATCTTTTATATCGCTTATGTCAAGTTTTTAGTTTATCTTCTGACTTAAAAAGAAAGTAAGTTACTTTTTCTTATTTGTTTCTTGTTCCCTGACTTTTATTACAATATTTATTTATCCAATTCATGTTTTTTTTTAAATTTAGAAGCAAATAGCCTATAACATGTCCCGATTTTATTAATTTTCATAACATTTTATCACTTGTCTGACTAAAAAACACGCACACCTTCGATAAATTTTCGTTGGTTAACATTTGTACCTATCTATTTGCAAATATTATCTATAGAATTTAATTTTTTTTTTCACTTCGTTTTGTATCCTATATAAATTTATTAAAAATTTTATCCAAAGTGCGCCATATTTGTTTAGGCCACGTCCCCATGTCAGATCCCAATACAACGTTCAGGCAATATTTGATATGAATATTGCCTCGCAAGCGGATATTTTCGTACCTGTACCGATGTTGTCTAAAAATTAATTTGAATATTCCGAAACTTGAAGTGTTAGGGTCAGGCAAGTTTAAAGAAATATTTTCTGCTCTGGGAGCACTACAGTTTTATCTCTTTCTCTCTCACAAAAATATAAGGCTTTTGGTGCTTTTTGTATCCACCAATGTCTATAGAGTTAAAGTATTTCTAACCTGTACACTCCAGTTGGTGGAGAAGAAGAGTGAACTCCTTCTCCGATACGAAAGGACAATTTGGACATGTGAACGTCTTGTGCTGTATTTCACACACGTGCTCGCCTCCGTCTCCTTCGAAGCACGATTTGCAAATGTTGCATTGCAACATTTTGTGCAATTGCACTAAATGTCTCATCAAATATTGTTTCGAGGCAAACGTTCGAAAACATTTGTGACATTTGGTGTTTGTTTCCTCGGAATCCAAAACAAATCTTTCAGACAGCGGTCTTGCTAAAGTTTCTCTTATTTTACTTAAATCTGTGTCTTCTCGAGGTGCATCGTAGACGGAATCTAAAAATATTTAGATATATTTAGATATAAAAGCATAAATCAGATTGGTTTAAAGGTAAAAAAATTACAGAAACTGGGTCAGAATTTGTGAAGCAGATCACCTGAAATAATGAAAATTTTATTTTTAATGAAAGAAGATTTTTATAAGCAGGAGATTTAAACAATTTTAGGAAGGAAATTTGAAATAAAACTTAAAATTTTAATTATCCAAAAAATTAGACGTTTCGTCGGACAAGATTTGCCGACCTCATCAGGCAATAATTGGTTAACGCTTAACACGTAGTCGACAAGTCAAAAGTATAAAAATGTTTTATTTCAAAATGACAAAAATTGTATTTTTATACATTTGACTTGTTGACTACGTGTTAAGCGTTAACCAATTATTGCCTGATGAGGTCGGCAAATCTTGTCCGACGAAACGTCTAATTTTTTGGATAATTAAATTTTTTAGTTTTATTTCAAATTTCCTTCCTAAGATTGTTTACATCTCTTGCTTATATTAACAATGGAAGGGTATACTCCTCGTTTCGAAAGAAGATTTTTGTATCCAGATATGATAAAAATTAATTCCTGTAATTATTATTACACGTTTATTTAAAAAAAAAAAAAAAAAAATGCAAATTTTTCCACGCCCAAATTTAAAAAAAATTGATTTTTTTATAAAATTTATTTTTTTTTATAAAAAAAATACGAATTTTCTTTTTTTAGTTAAAGTGCCTTAAAAGCCTAGGAAAAACTGAACATTTTATCTTTTTACATTAATTTTTTAACTTCAATATTTTACGAGTTATAAACAATATTAAAAAAAGTTACATATAAGGGAGACCGGGACTAGAAGGGGCGGGGGATTTAAGTAAGTTTATATGAGTAAAGAAATTTTAGGGATATATAAAACAGGCTATGTTAATAAAAAGTGATGTCTGATTCCGGGTGGGTAGTAGTACCCACCGTACCCACCTTATTCGCCGGGCCTGTCTTAGTTTAAGACATTTTGATGTCTTTCTTGTATCTAAGACGCAAAAAATGTCTCATTTTAAGACATTAAATGCGTCTTAGACACCAAAATGTCTTAAAATAAGACACTTAGAAGACAACAGTTTTTGCAGTGATGTCTAAGAAAATAATATTTTTTGTATTGAATGAGTTTTCGAGGTTGTCATATTCAAAGCGACTTAGCAACAAAAGTATTTATTATTTTTTAAATGAAAGAAATGTACTTTTTAGTTGAAAGAACAAGCTTTAAAACGATATATTATACTTTTGCAAAAAATATGTCTTCATATGTTATTTTTTTGCAAAAGACCAAATCTGTCAGATTTAGCCCCAGTCTCCCCTATTGAATATTTATTTATACGCGCTTGTCTCCGTTTTATTGTAGTCGAAAATTGATTAATTGTTTGTGGGAACATAACGTTTTAGAAGCATGCTTTAATATTTACTAGTGATATAAACCAAAACTTCTATATTGATTTGTAAGCTCCATATAATTTGGTTCTAAATTCTGTAAACAAGCGCTTAATACGAGTTGTAATATTTTCGTAATAGAGCATAATACTCAGTACTATATCTGTAATAAAGCGAAATACATTTATTGTTTGGTAATACAATGTATTGCGGTAATATGGTAATATTAACTATAATATCGGTAATATCAGCGATAGGTAGTCAATAGTACACTTTTTCAACCTGTGAATTCCCCTTCGAAAGTTGCAAACAGTTTA
The DNA here is from genome assembly GCA_037103525.1 of Ganaspis brasiliensis. Taxonomy (NCBI): domain Eukaryota; kingdom Metazoa; phylum Arthropoda; class Insecta; order Hymenoptera; family Figitidae; genus Ganaspis; species Ganaspis brasiliensis. Next base: position 2,397,791 of record JAZKLR010000012.1, on the reverse strand, counting down.
AGGGAATTTAATTCAATTTAATAATGAACAAGAACATTTTTTTGCTAATAGTTCTTCTTCCTTCAAAGTCATTTTGGATTTCTGGTTACCCTATTTCTACATACCTTCATCAGAAACCAATTTCTCAATTTCCTCAGTAAAACTGTGAGTGACTCCGACTAATTTTTCCAATAACTCTGATGCCTTCTGACTTTGCACTAATGCATTATTTACTGTTGGTTTTTCGAACTCTTCCCACAAAATTTTAATTTCATTGTCACGAACGATGTCATCATGCTTTTTTTTTTATTTAACGTTGCACCTAATTTTTCAAATTCAAACTCTCTGTGAGTATTCTCGAACATTTTAAGCATGCCATCTAAAGGAAGGAGAAGGAATTTTGGAATTTAATAAAACGGATGAATGAATAAATGGATGATGGTAGGACTTAAGAATCAATGAAGCCAACGAACGTCTACATTGTTTCAAATTCAACATGTTTACACTTATTGGTGCTGGGAGTGGAATTTTCAGAGTAAACAATCAATTCCGAAAGGAAGTACGGTTCGTGGGCATCATTTTTTCAACAGCAGCTAATGAAGGAATAAACAATTATTGCCCTTGTTTCAAATCTAAAAAGTTGTTACTTCAGAAAATCGCATTGGAAATTAAAATTTATCTCCCTTCTTTTGCACTGTTTTACAGCATTAATAAATGCAAGATGCACGGAGAAAATGGAATTATTAATATTGAACTGACAATTTTGTTCTGTTGCCGTAACACATTTTTTGTTGCCTTAACAATTTCGAATTGTTGTAGTAACAGAACCATTTTAGATTTTGACAAAACAACAAACCTAATTGTTGGTAGGGGAGAGTTGGCCAAAATGCCTAATTGGGTAACTTGGCAATCGTTAATAGCTTGACCAAAAATAAATATTAATCATAATTGTTTTTATTAATGATGTATATTAAAGGTAAAGATGATTTCTATAAAGTTTCATGTTTATCAGTTTATTATTAAAGAATTTATTAAAGAATTGTGAAAATGATGCTTTCCAACAATAATTTTTTCATTTTTAAATTTTAGAAAATATGCACTTCTATCGCACAGACGTACATAATTTTTTTTCAAAATTAATCCATAAACATTTAGCTATCTAAAGGCTTTGATTTAATTTATAAAAATGAGTTCTAAAATGAAAAAAATTAGTTTAATTACATCGTGTGTTTTTGGGCAAATTGCCTTGGTTAAATTGCCTATATTCTGTAAAACTTCTAAGCAAGATACGTGTACGATACGGATAATTTCTTAGGTTACGTATATTTTGATGTAGAAACTAAATATCAAGTTGTTACTGCTTCTGTATAAAAAACCAGTGTTTAAACAAATTAATTATATTAATTATTGCATTTATATTAATAATAATTATATTAATTATGCATTGAAGAATCATTTTTAATATATTTTTAAAACATGATTTTAAATAACAGCGGGATGAATAAAAAGAAGTGCGCATGCGCAGAAAAAATACATATGATTGCGAAAGTTATGTGTTGTTACGTGGCTATAAAAAGTCATTACGGATTAACCTGTCACATTTGGCATTGAATGACAAAATTTTCGATTTCTTTCTAAAACTCACGCTGTTTTGAAGCAAGCAGGTATTTTTGTAATTTATTACAGTGTTTAATTTACTTTTGCAAGTTATTTTATAATTGTAGAAGCTTTATTTATTTGTTATAGACTTTATTTCCATTTTTTGTCGGACAGCTTTGGCTTGAAACTAGTTTTATGATGAAAAGATTATATTTTTGTATTCAAAGCTAGTTCTTTGTTTAATATTAACAAGATAATTGATTATAGAAAACATAAACAAAAATTTTTTTTACTTTTTTTCATATTTTTTCATATTTTTGTGCACAGGCGGTTTACCCAGTCGTAAGTCAAAATGGCGAATTTTGACATCAATATTTAAATAATTATTTTGTCTATTTTTTCTGAAATAAATACTTAAAATTACTACCTCATTATATTCTTAAAGGTTGTTTTCTAAATATTTGATGGTTTATATTTTTCAAAACTATAATTAAATACTTTTTTTTTGGCTCCAAACTTTACTATATAGGCATTTTGGCCGACTCTCCCCTACAAAAAATCAAATTCGTTATAACAACAATTCAGGTTTGTTATTCCTATGTCAACGATCCGATAGTTTTGACTGTTCTACTAATCCGTTTCAATTATACGCCCGTGTGGAAAATTTTTTTGAAAGTATAGTTTGTGGTCTGATTCTAGCCAGAATTCACCTATATCCACTAGTCTAGAAGGTGTGGTCGAGATCAGACCTAGACCAGGCCATACTTGCAGATCAACCGGTCTAAGTTCTGAAAATAGAAAGTCTGGTCAGCGTCAAAGCTGGATTGGGCCAAGCTTACTAGTCTAGAACCTCTAGATTGCTTGGTCTAGAAGTCTGATCTAGCGCTGACCAGGCTTACTGTTTTAAAAACTGAGATCGGTTGGTCCAGAAGTCTGGTCAGGTCCAGGCCCGGTCTTAACCAGACCTGCTAGTTTAGAACCTCTAGATCGGTTGTTTTGTAAGTTAGGTGTGGTGCAGGTCTGGCTCAGACTAAACCGCAGTGTGCCTTTAACAGACTACTATAACCATTTTGTCTTCAGAACTGCTGATAGCGGAATGGCTAGCCTCGAGGATTTCCAGCTGGCACGTAAAGGGTTCGAATTCTTTGGATTGTCCAAATTTTTTCTTTTATTCATTTATGTCATTTGATCCATAAAATGATTTGATTGCATATTTCAGTGTCTCCATGGTAAAATAAAGAAAAAATAAAAACAAAACTTGAATTTTATTCAAATAGCCAAGGCAATTTTACATCTAATTAGCCGCTGTCTAGACGCGCTGGCTATCGAAAAAGCGTTTCACTGTTGGTGAGACGCTGACTAGATGTCACGACCAGCCGCTAGTCTGTAGAAGTGAAAAGCTGGATTGGTTCTGGCCAGCGCTAAGACAAATTTACACACGAGCGTTCTGGTCCATCACACAAATATGTTCTTTCTTTAAAGTAATACTTTTTTAATCTGCATTGATTCGCTGCATTAAATCAGTCTATGAAGCCTTGTCTATTTGCGAGAAACTTCAATTTGTTCAAATACAAATTTCACAAATAATACTTGTATTCACGCAAAAAGTCATCTTTGTCTCATATTTGAAAGCTTCAAATTTTATTTACATTATTTACGAACATTTTATCAAACGTGTGAGAACTATCAGTTACATTAATAAAAAAAAAATATTGTCCTTTACGTAAAAATAATAGGCACGAAAACAGAAGTTTTAAAGCTTGAGTTATAAAAAATATTAATTTGAAACAAATATTTTTTATTTTTATAAAAAATATACATTTGATTCAAATAGCTTCAGTTTATTTTTTAGAGAAATCCCTACTGCAGGAAGAATAGCATTGATTAATTCGATTTCGAATTTCAATTGCCTGGGTTGCGGAAAGAATCATGAGGTACGTCGGGTCGTATAGTTACAGCGATAGTTATCAGTACCTTTCTCAACATAGCAAAATTAAAATGCTATTTTAGCTAGTTAACTTAAATTTGAGGTATATTTATGTTATACATTATCAATTAAAAAGTGTTAAGTAATAATTTTTTATAGTATTTGATAGAAAATAAGTTTTTTACAAAGTGAAAATTGCAATATTATTATTGTTGAACATTTTTAGTGTTTTTATAGAGGTGGTTCATTGTGTACCCAGGTTGTTGAAAATGAAAATAGCTTGTTAGTTTAGAAAAATCCTAAATTTTATTATTTAATCAAAATAAATGGTGTATAATATGTGTGCATTACCTAGAGAAGTGTTGTAGTTTTATATTGATGCAAAGAAGTGCTTGAAATTGGTAAAATTCAATAAGTACTATGACCTTCAAAAAAACCCGGTACATTGATGGCCACTCTCCCCTATATAACTATCTTACTATAAATTTTTCTTACTGTGCTTTACCATTTAAAAATATTGCCGAACTTCAAGTCAGTGGCGGATCCAGACTTGGTTCCAGGAGGGAGTTATACATGAGAGAGAAAGAGACAACACTATACTGTTGTCTCTCTCTCTCTCTCTCATGCAAATCTAAGTTAGCTCCAGGGGGGGGGGGGTCATGACCCCTATGACCCCCCCTGTGAATCCGCCACTGCTTCAAGTTAAATTATTGTAAATTTGGTCCTGCAAAATTTAAACGCGCTTTTCTCGAAACTGCATATTTTCAACTTGTTTACACTCTCATTCTTACACTATTTAACAAAATAACTTGAAATTTGGACAGCATGTTTCTTGAATGTGTAGTTTTCATGTAAACTAGGATTTTTAAGATCCATTAATATTTAAAAAAGTTATTAACAATTTAAGTTGCAAAATTATGGTGGAAAAATTCAAAAGTCTGTTATTCGGTTATTTTTCAATAAATATTTTTTATCCTAGTTTACACGATAGACAAAATGTTACAGATTAGGAAACTGTTCAATTTTTTTATTTCACATTTACCGTTGCAGAGAAAAAGTGTAAACAACTTTTAGAGAGAACCACTTTCGGCAGCCATTTTCTAAGACTTAATTTAGAAAAAAAATGTTTTCAATTACTTTAAGAGTTGTTTTTTATTGTAAAAGAAATGTATGTAATAAATATTTCTTTTACTATAAAAAAAAATCTTTAAAAAAACCTTAAAATCAATGGAGTCTCCCCTTAACCGTAAGTCAGGTTCGATCCGCATATACTCATAACATTTTTTCAATGACTTTAATCTTCAATATGGACGTCTTTACGTATTATCTATAAACCAATCAGAAAGCGGAGTTGTGTACAAAGGTTTAACTGTTAAAAATGTCAGTTAAAGCCTAATAAAACAAAATTTCCTTTATTTAAAAATTATTCTTTGAGTTTGCTTCATTAAATTGTACTTTACAATGAAAAGACACAATTATTTCCTTTTCAATCTAACAATTAATGAAGCTGAGAATTCCGCAATATTTATTGTATAGCATCATAATACAAACAGTCGTATATACGAGCCATAGTTTGAATCATGTAATGATTATTCAAATCAAAAAAGTATTTATTTGAATGGTAATAAATATTCACTTTATGGATAGAAACGAATATTTGTAGATAGCACTTTGCGGACAGATGAGGACATGGAAGGACTGAAAATGTTGGATATGAACGGATAAAGGCGTATTAAATTCCACTTCACTGGATTAGATAGTGTTTAAACGGATATGGATTTTCTGGAGAAACAACGGATATATACAGTGCTTGATAAGAATAAAAAAAGCGGATTCAATCGAAAAAAAAATTATATCTTTTTGAATTCCTTATTTTCTATCCGTTTGAATCCGTTCGCTTCCGGCAGGAATAGTTAGATGCTTACTAATATAAACCGTTTTACACTTACTTATGAAAATGACTGGTCGGGGATGAATTCCGACAGTGGTATTCCAACGACGATGAGATCTTTCAATACCCCCGTTTGTCATGTGAGAAAGCAAATATACTGAAAGTACTTCCGGCTTGATAGTATTGAGCCAAAAAGTTTTCACATAATTGATGTATGGCGCCAAAATAGATGATGCAGTTGCTCTTACTGTGCCGTCCTCATTCAGTGGAAAAGTTTTTGTGACCTCCTCCAAGTCTTTGCAGCATTGATGAAATGTTGGGATAATTAAATCTTTGGGAAGCAGCGGCAAGTTTTTTACTTTCTCGAAAAAGAGGCGAGCATCTTTACTGAGAGCGAGAAATGGGCGTAGTCCGTGGCCTTTGACCCACTTGTTGTTATCCTAAAGAAGTAATAACTTGATTGCAATAAGTAAAATGTGATATTTAAAATTGTACACAAATTAATTTATTTAAAAAACGAAGAAAAAACTTCTCATCATTTTGAGTAAACATAATTCAATTTTCAATGCAACGTAAACGAATCTTTCTAGTTTATTTGGAATCGGAAATTTAAATGAAGCCCATAATCGAGCAGTGCAAGTCAACTACAGCTTTCTTTCATTTACAGCCGATCTATCTATTCGTACTTTGCAACCTGTCGCTAACCTCGTAACAACGGACATATGCCGTGTACCCACAAAATATTCTTGGATATTCCTAGGACATCTTTAGGACTTTGATGGTCATTTTCAGGATATCCGAGAAAGCGTTCATTTCAATATACATTGGATATATGTGACGCGCTCTGAAGAAAGGGACCTTAGAGACAAAAAATCGATTTTCGGTTTATGGTTCATTTAACTTCAATAAAAGTTCCTTCTTCATTATTTGAAGTCAGAAAATGTTTTTATTAATAATTTTTAAGTTATGACAATTCAAACATCATCGATTTGTACAGAGCACCATGCGCGCTCGTCTTTTCTTTTCGCTTTCCTGTAAAATTACCGATTTGCCTCTAAGGTCCCTTTCTTCAAAGCGCGTCACATATTACGAATATCCCAAAAAAAGTTTGTGATATCCCGATAGTATCTACAAGTAGGATATGCTGGATCTTTGAGAATATCTTTGATACATCCTCGGGATAAAACCACATCGTCCGACAAACATTTTAAAAATTGTTAGTATTACTTACATAATGGAAATGAAATTTGCATCCTCTTGTTGATAGCTCATCCCCAAAAACTTCTTTGGCTGAGTTGAATAGTGGCTGTTCGAAGTCGGACATCAGTATTACTGGTGTTAAATGTGGAGCAACTTCCTTTATTTTTTCGAATACAGACACATAAGCCTCGCCAGTTTTGCGACTCATAAGCGCGTAAAAGATTGGATAGAGCTACACGACAGAAAAAAAAAGTATGGAAAGTTTATTCATTAGTACACGAAAGAAACATAATAACGGAACGTTTAACATCCTTCTGTCAGGATAAAAAGAGTCGGTTGAATTTTTCTGAACTCGATTTATAAAATAAAGATGGAATCAGAATAATATAGAAACAGAAAATACGCAGATGAATTAAAGGCATAAGGTTAGTTTATTTAATTAAATATTTTGAAATTATTTTTAAAATGTGGATATCTACCTCTTCTTTACCTTTTGTCAAAGAAAAACATGTTTACTATTTTCCATTATATTTCTGAGCCCCAAACCTCAACAGTCTGGTTGGTAAAAAAATGAGAAGACTGAAAATTGAAAATAAAAAACATTGAAACTTACTCGGCCATACTTTTCCACCATTAGCGTAAAGAGTTGGTATGCTCCTTCAAAATTCGGAACAACTTTGAAAGTTGCGTCCGCAAAAAACATAGTTGCATTGGTGCACTTAGAAATAAATGATGGAGATCCAAACAGAACGTGTGGGAAACCCAGTTCATCCGTTACTGACCAGACCTTAATACAATGTTCTACTCGAACTGATGACCCTTCTATGTCTCCTTCTTCCTGAGTAAAATATTTCAAATTCTTAATCCACAATCCGCTGTTCAATGTGTCTGCCAAATCAATTATATGCTTTGGTAGAGGTGGACTATTAGTTTGAATATAACATCGAATCCTGTATAAAAGTTTAGAGAATGCTGCAGTATTCGATAGGTCTGGGTTTCTGCAAAGAAAATTATGATAAATATTTAATTACTATATTTAATTAATATACGTTTATGTATTGGAACACATGTAGATACTTATATATTTTTGGTTGCATGCATTTCCTTCAAAACCCAACTGATCGAACTTACAGTTGCCTGAAATTGAATTGCCAAAATTTGTGATTCTCCAAACTTGCATTTTTCAGAATTTGTAATCACCGCACCAGAACATTCATTTGTCTGAACTTTTAACTTCCCGAATTTGCATTCTTCATAATTGTAAAATCATCAAACTCGCATTTGTCAAAACAATTAAATTGTCGAAATTGCATTTGTTAAAATTTTTAACTCCCCGAACTCCTTTTTGTGCAAACTTTTAAATCCCCGAAATTGCAAATGTCTAAACTTTGAAATCACAAATTTTCATTTTTTCCGAATTTCGAAATCACCGAACTTGCATTTGTAAAAAAAATTCAATTCTCCAAACATTCATTTGTTAGACCCTTTAACTCAGTGACTACGCAAGTCATCAAACTTACATTTGCCCCATCCTCGGAAAGCAGAATTTTTAGGATTTGTTTATTCTCTGATTGGAGCTTAAGTCTTTCAAAAAAAAAGATAAGATTTTGAGACCTGGTATGAGTAAATTTGGGTGAATTTTGTGGCAATTATAATTTGGTAGTGAAAATTGCAACACATTGGAACCTTTCATGCACTTGTTTCTAAAAAAAAATTATATTGAAAGAAATTGTTAAACTTCTTAGAAAAACAGTATTGAATTTTCCCTAACAATCTTATATAATATAGAATTTATTGCTTGTGACTTCAAATATGATTCATTTAAATCGGCCTAGTAGAACTAGAAATAGCATAGTATTTTGTTGTTGTTAATAAAAACATTACAAATTACATTTTCTATAAAATTCCAAAGCGACTTTGTTCGGAAAGAATTAAGAAATAATCAACAATTATTTAATTATTTAATTATTTAATTTTTATACAATTTTTTCAATAACTTTTTTCCTATCAAATCGTGTTTTTAAGTTCCATCATTTTCCCAAGTGACCAAAAGTAGGGTATATTTTGTTCAACTTCAAAGCCTACACGGAGGGAAAATTCTAACCTTCATAGCATGAAGTTCCTTCCCTCCCTTTGCAACAGGGCCCACTTCTACCTTTAAAGCAAGTAAATCATCTTCATCTTATAAATGTAATGTACGAAGTATACGATCGTTCCGTTAACTGTCGTAGAAATTTAACACAGAGAGAAAAGTTTTTCTTTTGTCCAGGATAAAAATATGTTTACATTGATTGCCTTGAAAGAAATCACACTCATGCCTGTTCGAAGAATATTTCAAATTTGTAAGAAGAAAAAGATATTTGGCGTAAACACTAGTCTGCTCCTGCCATGCGAAAATCAGTGTACAACATAATCTCACATTCTGGAGTCATTTATACTAGGACCGATTATAAGCAGAATTCATACTTGATCCAATACAGTTTTGCATTGGGTCAAGAAACGTTTTATCTCAGTGAAGCTTTCTGAAGGTTGTTTCCGTTTTTGTAGCAAATTTTTTGACAAAGATATTTAAAGTGAAAATTTTTCAGGTGCCTTGAATTTTCTCGCAGATAGTAGTTGGTTAGTTAATAAAGAATCTCAGAAATGATACATAATTCAGAGAGTTGAATGTGTTTACAAGTGAGAATTCGGTGATTGAAAAGTTCGTCAAAATGCAACTTCAGGGATTTAGAAGTTTGGACAAATACGAATTAGGTGAGTTACAAATTTTAAGAAATGCAATTTCGTTGATTTAAATGTTTTAAAAAATGCGAGTTTGTTAATTCAAAAGCAAGTTCGGAGAATGACAAATTTAGACAATCAAATTTCGGGCAATTGCAAGTTCGGTCAATTGGGTTTTGGATGAAATACAGGCGACCCACACGGGAAACAAAACTAGGTAGAAATTTTTGAATTAGGGGGACCAGGGCTAGTTGGTCCAGGGGTAGATTGGATCATTGTTGTTTACTCAAACGTTATTAGTCGAATTAATTTCTCTCTACACAAAAATTATTTTACATAGTGAGATACAAGTTTATGTCAAGTTTCATTATAATATCCTCATTTATGTGGAGTAAATGTAAGAAAAACTAATTTTCATACGCTAAAGTAAATTTTTACTTTTACTTGGTTTGTTTGTTATATCTTCCTGAGTAATAGTTTAAAAAAAAGTTTAATTATCAAACTTTTGATCGTTAAGTATTCGCTTTTAAAGGATAGTGAAGACATTTTAATTTATATTTGCAGTATCGATAGAAAATATCAAATATTTGAAAACCACCGCCGGGGGCAGTTGGGTCATTTTGACCGGGGTTAGTTGGGTCGTTCAAACCTATGAGGAACCTACTATATAAGAATACTACATTAAATAAACTACATTAATTTAATTAAATTTAAACATCAATAACTTATTTTCAATCAATGATAACATACTTGTTAACTATTTAAAATAAAAAATAGGTTTTTTCAATATGAGCAATTTTTCTATTCTATGGTATTGTACTTTCACTGTTTTGCCTTAACTATATTTATTTTTTAATTTCTTTCATTATAAAATAACCCTAATAACTAAGTTTATTATATGAAATAATGTTTTGACATTTAAACAATAACATTTTAATCATGACCCAAGCTGACCCAGTCTGGGGCAGGTTGGGTACACTGAGAAAAATAGATGTTTACCCGTAACATCTGGATATTAAGCGTTAATATCTGAATGCAAAACGTCAACATCTGGATGTTAAGCTTTAATATCCAGATGTTACGGGTAAACATCCATTTTTGGCGGTGTATCGTTGAATTACTCCAAAAACAATGTTATAAAAAAAAAACTGAAAGTGATAAAGAGACTTTTTCTTTTTTCAATGAAAGCTAAAATATTAGAGCAAGTTTTCTGTGCGATAAAATTTTTATAAATTGTATATTAACAAAGTAAAACAACAAAGAAAGCAAAATGACCCAATCAGCCCTGGTTTTCCCTATTCAAAAACGGTGGATATGAGATTTTGTAGGCAACATGTACACATTGAAACCTTGACTCCCAATATTGTACCATCTCTCTAAATCTGAATTAGTTAAAAATAACTAAATTGAAAACAAAAACTCTGTCACTAATTAAAATAGTTATATTTCTACTAATCATTTAGTAAAACATAACTAATTATTAGTTAAATGTATTTCTAGGTTATGTCCAAATAACTAATATTTTAGTGAAATTCTGTTTACTAATTCAATTAGTTGAATTTTAACTATTTTTTAGTTATGTTTTTACTAACAATTAGTCTTTTTTTTAACTAATAATTATTTATTTTTAACTAATTCAGATTTAGAGAGCAATGTTAACCTATACCTCCCTCCCATTTTTAACAAATACTCCAGTTAACGGTACTTATTACTCTATTTAAAAAAAAATCATCAGTTTATCATTAAACGAGTATTTGTTGATGAAGTGTAATTATGCAAATATTTATATTAGTAGTACATACTGTTCACACAGTTGTAGAAACAGATCACGTGGTCCTCACATTGAAGTTTTAGCCAACGTGAAACATGCAGTTACTGCTTTCGAAAAAGGAATGTTAGGTCTGCATGTGTGAACCGTATCTTCAACTAAATAAATCTTATCCGGCTCATCAAAAAAAACTTTTCCTTTCCCTTTACAATTCACATTTGGTTTCCGGTAGCTTTCACAAACCATTTTCCTGCGAAACAAATTATTTAATGCTAGAAGGTCTTAGTTGAAAAGAACAGTTTTTCTTTTTATTTTAATAAAAGAAATAAGAAGCCATCCATAAATTACGTAACAGGTTTTAAGGGAGAGTGGAGTTAAGAAAAATGACACTGCATACTTGCAACGTAAAGAGAGCAGGGTGGGGTAAATCGTGTTTGTCATGTAACGTTTTTATCCATAATTTAAAAGATTATTTAAATTATACTGTGTGATAGTAAAAAAAACCTTATTATCGAACCTAGTGGAGGTTGTAGATAATAAAGAACTACAAAGAATGTTATATAGGTATTAAATACATCATGCACCCTGAAAATCTTGTTTTAGAGCCAAAAAACCGTTTCAGGCAGATTCAGGCATTAATATCTTGAATCTTCGCCATTTTTTGTCTGAATCAAATTTTTTTTTTATTTTGAAGCTTCAAATATACCTTTATTAACTGTTATAAAAGCAAACATTTTATAACAAATGTTTAAATATATTAAATATGTGATGAATATGTTTTTAAATAAGCCCCACATTTTTTCAACCTATAAAATCAGTTGCACCTAAAGAGAAAAAATATATTTCCTGTCGTCAGTCGTTTATATAACTAAGTTGGTTAGGTTGTAAGACGTTGCTTTTTCCATTCTTGTTCGTCGATTTGTATTTATCACTTGTTACTTAAACCTAAATGCAAAAAACGTTAGGTCGTTAGTTCGCGTGCGTCAAACCCGTGTTCGAATTCTCGTTCACTCAAATATTTTTAAAAAGTGTTCTCCATAATGCTAGGTTCTCACTGTCAATTAGCTTAATATTCAATTTGTATTTATAATTCTTCGAATTCTGACATTAAAATAATTTTTTTACAATCTAGAGGTTCTGTAGAAGCTTTCCTGAAGGATCGATGAAAGCTTCCATGAAGATTCCTGGAGATTGGGTAGAAGCTTCCCTGGAGATTTCGACGAAAGCTTTCTGGGATGCGGACATCTCAAGATTTCTGGATTCTTTCTAGAAGCTTCTCTCCGAATCTCAGGAATCTTCCTGGAAGATATCGGTGCTCTCTAAAACTGAATCAGTGAAATTTTCACTGATTTGGAATCAGTGAACAACTTCTCTTTGCTGAATCAGTGAAAATGACTGATCTTCAGTGGATTTCACTGATTCAGCAACGAAAAGTTGTTCACTGATTTTAAATCAGTGAAAATTTCACTGATTCGGTTTTAGAGAGTGCTGTTTGGGATGTTATAACAGATTTTAATCAGATAAAAATGAAGAACGTGATAGAAATTTTGATTTTCAAAGTGTATACACTTCCATGAATTTAATGACTATCGACAAACGTATCACATATGTTTTATGGTTGACCTCTAAAAGTTATACATTAAACAAACCAATATCGTCTGTTCGATTCTGCTTCTACAGCACTGCCATTTTTATGGAACCCGTAGTCTGTACCGTAGCATCGATTTGATCCATTATAATGATCAACGTACTTGTTGGTTATCCGAAAATTAATGTTTTTAGGAATTCCTGGTGTTGTCAGTTGTTTTTTCCTTGGCACATCCATTATTCCCTAAATGTAAAAAACTATTAAATTAGAAATCTATTTTTTACTTCATACAATATTTTAGTATGAAACGTACACTTACAATTAATGAACACAGCAGTTAAAAAAAAACCTTTTAAGACAATCTACATTGAGAAATTGGTTGAAAGTTATTGTATAGAGTCTAGACGGTCTGATGAGATGATGACTAGCGCAAGATCAGACAGTTCGGATCAAGAAATATTTGTTATATGTCTCGTTGTTCAGAGTGTCTAGTCCAGCTTTGATTGAGGTTACATTTGAGCGTCTAAATGGCAGGTAATACATTTCTTAATCAATACGGTCTGCTCTGCACCGCACTATACCGCCTGGATGATACTCAATCAATTCCTTAATCCACGTAGCGTAAGTGAAATCTGTCCAGCGCTAAAATAGACCTTCTTGATCGGATAGATGATCATCGCAATGTCCGAGTAAACAATCGTAAGCGCAGAAAAATCGTAAATTGAAGAATGACATTGAAGCCTAAATAAATTGCACCCGAACAGCAAGGCTCTAAACCTTGCTTTAACCTTGCCAGCATTGCTGAAACATCTGGTGCTGTTCGAACAGTAAATAGTGGTCTACTATTATGTTAGAGGAAAAAACCATACCTAAAATATCAAAGTTGTCCCCTATTTCATCAAATTTGATGAAACTTGGAGAATAGATAAAGAAATGCATGCACGAGAAAATTCAAAACTACTCTCTAAATTTGAATTAGTGAAATATCACTGGTGAATCAGTGCAAAAGAAGCCTCTGATTTGAATCAGTGAAATTTCCAGTGGATTTTCACTGATTCTCAGTCAAAATGTAACTGATTGAATTAGTGATGTTACTGAATCAATCAGTAAGATATTAACCTGAGAATCAGTTAAATTTGATTGATTCTCAGTCAAAATCTCACTGATTGAAATCAGTGGCTTATTTTGCACTGATTCACCAGTAACTTTTCACTGATTCAAATTTAGAGAGTACATTCTCAGCCGTATACTTTGCGCTATTTAAAATTTAAAAAGTAATTAACGGTATGATTATTCCTGTGATACAGTGACATTTCGCTGATTCTACTTTACTCTCTAAATTTAAATAAGTGAATTTTCACTTATTCAATTTTAGAGAGTAGAGAGCACACAAAAGTGTTTAAGAAAATAAGGAAACTTAAAAATTGTACTTCTTAACACTTTATTTTCTTGATTTGTTACATATCAAAATATTCGTATCATTCAAAAACAGATTTAATTATATTTAAAAATAGCCATTGTTCTATCAGCTATTTCAATACTTTAAAATGTATCTCTCTATGTCAGTAAAGATAGATTTCACACAGTTTTCGAGTTCGGTTTTGAAATCGTCTTCGTTTTTCATCTGCATTGTAAAATTGGACGTCTTAAAAAGTTTCCAAATTGTTGCATTTAAAAGTTCAGTTAAACATTTTACTTTTTTAATTATTTCCCTTTGAGCATCATTCCTATCAAGCTTTTCGTCAGCTTCATAAGCTGCCTGGAGAAAGAAGAGCAAATAAAAGCTTATACTTTAATGTTTTATTAAGGAATTGAAAATGTAGCAGGCGGTTTCCATTTCAAATCACACAGGCCGAATATGTTCATAATTCAAAATCATGTTTAAATGATTTTATATAACTCAGGCATTAAAAATTATATTTTGGCGCCTATTTTTGAAAAATACAACTTTTTGAAAAGGCTAGAGATATGTGAAAAAAAAATTGTTAGCGTTATCGTTCAAAAACCACTCTTTGTCCTAAAACTTTCAAATGCTCGTAATTCTGTGAAAATTTTTTTTTTACGCAAAACAAAAAAATACATATTTTTTTAATTGCCCTAAAAAACAATAAAAATCAAGTTAAACATGATTTTAAACATATTGGGCCTCCATGGTTAGAAATGGAAACAGCCAGCAACTTCTTTGTTCGTGTGGAAAAATTTTGGGTGCACCTGGGCAGCTATCTTTCAGACTGTCAGACGCAAAGATACCAGGAAGCGAGACCAGGGTCTCCAAGCCACCATGCATTTAGTCTCAGTAGCGTATCTAGAGGGGGGCAAAGGGGGCAGTTGCCTCTGCCGCCAACCTCGAGCCCAATGCATTTGGGGGCGGCAAATCGATAAAATAATTTTTTATCAACCTGCATTAACCTGCATCAATGGCAGTTTGATTGAGAATGTGAACCCACACAATCAACCTGAATTCACGTACTGAGCGGCACTAGCGCTGCGATAGCCCGGTTCCGCAAACAGAGCGTGTAGACCAAATGCATGGTGACTTGGAGGCCCTGAGTGAGACCAAACGCATCTGTGTCTGCTTGTGTAAAGTTCTACCATTAGTCAAATAGACCAGTCTCTCGTTTGGACAATTTTCTTAGTGCTGGCCAGAGTCGGTCCAACTTTTTACCTTTTCAGACTTGCGTCTGATCTAGCCTGAGTCAGACTTGAGCCAGAGCATACTTCCAGACTAACTGATCAAGAGCTTCTAGACTAGCAGGTCTGGTTAGGACCATATCTGGATCTGACAAGATGTCCAGACCAAACGATCTAGAAGTTCTAGACTGGTAGGTTTGGCCTGGCCTGGCCCAGATCTGGCGCTAACCAGACTTCCAGAACAACCGATCAAACTTTTCTAGAATTGCAGGTGTGGCTTGGCCCAGATCTGGCGCTAAACAGACTTACTATTGTAAAATCTGTATACCCGTTGGTCTGTAATTCTAATGCAGTCCAAGTCTGGCCCATAGAGAAGACCTTCCAGACTAGCGGGTGTAGGCGAATGCTGGCTTGGGCCAAGCCAAAAATTAGACATCCAGAACATTTTTCATCACGAGTAGTGGTTTTGACAAAATGTTTTCCAATAATTCTGTATCTTTTCTTTTTTTGGTCATGGTTAATAAGGTATCGATAACAGTAATTTATTGAATTAAGATAATGAGAAATATTTCAGAAACATTGAATTTTGAAACTTTATTTCTTTATGTAGTCAGCAAATAAAGATTAAAGTGAAAAACACGATACCATAATATGTTTGTTGAGAATTTTATATTAAGTATTTAAAGGACAAGTCGAAAATTATGATCATTGCACGAAAATTTTAGTTTCACATCAGTGAAAAGATTTTTCTTCCTCGTAGAGGGAACAATAAATTAATTTTAAAAAAATGAAAATCTTAAGGGAAAAAGGGAAAATTTCTGGCTGATAATTTCAAACTTTAAAAAAATTATATTAAATTTGGTACAGACTATATTAAAGTTTAAAATAACTTAGCAATCATTTGAATGGTTTTTCTAAATTTTTAAATTCCTTGTACGAAAATTTCGCTTTCCGGCACTTTTTTCCTACTCTTTAAATCTGAATTAGTTAAAAATAACTAATTTGAAAGCAAAACATCAGTCACTAATTCAAATAGTTATATTTCTAAAAATCAGTTAGTAAAAAGTAAGTAATTATTAGTCAAAATCATTTTCAGGTTATATCAAAATAACCAATATTATAGTAAAATTCTGTTTACTAATTCAATTAGTCGAATTTATGTATTTGAATTAGTTATGTATTTACAAACAATTTGTCATTTTTTACTAATAATTAGTTATTTTTAAATAATTGCTGAAATAAAAACTAAGCCACAATTTGACTAATTATTAGTTATTTTTAACTAATTCAGATTTAGAGAGAATATTATAAAACATTTTAATAAAATTTATAATCAATTTTCTTTTGCGTGTACACCAGGAAAAAAATATTTTTTAAAAAAATCTTTTTCACAAATGCTTAAAAAATACAAATTTAACTTTTCTAAGATAAATATAGTTTTCCCAGAAACACTAGAAGATAAAACAAAATGATTAAGTTTTTAGGGTTATCATATTTTGAATATTTTATTTAACAAAAAACGGACATATAGTAGTAAAAAGTATCTTCTTGAAATATGTATAGAAAAAATAATTTTGAATACAATGGTTTTTGAAAAAAAAAAATAAAATTTTCCCTAAGATGAAGTAATAAATAAATTTGTTACGCGCTCTGAAGAAAGGTTCATACCTAAGAAGCAAAAAATGGACTTTTGGATTACGATTGATTTTAGCTCATTAAAGGTTATTTTATCATTATCTGAAGTCAGAAAACGTTTTTATTGGATATATTAAAAGTTATGACAATTCAAATGCCAACGATTTGTACAGGCTTTGTTTGGAGCACGACACATTTTTAAATTATGCCTTCAAAAGTTTTTAAAGATTTTAACTCAAAAATTATACTAGTCGTCTGTATTAGAATGATCTATGTAAAGTAGACTTAAATAATTTTTAAAAAAATAGATATTGCATTTTTTTGTAGTTAAGAATCGAGGAAACTGTTTAAAGTTAAGTTCTAAAAAATTCTAAATAGAATTTATTGACAAATTTTTTAAATTTATAATTACCATTATAAAAACAAATTACTGTTTATTTAATATCTAACTACTAGGAAACATTAATTACAGGCTTCACAGACCGTCCCCAATTTCCCCTAAATGTCCCCTATTTTGCAATTGGTCCCTAAAAGTACCCTTTTTAGAAAATTTTATCTATTTTTCCCCTATTTTTGACGAAAGTATATTGAAAGTCAATGTATTTAGAGATTTTTAATTATTTTCAATTTACAATTAGTTAGAACCTTTCATTATTTATTTCAAATTTCAATTAATTAAAAAAATTGTTAATAAATTTTAAAATTTTTCAATTATTTTTTTTCAAATTTACAATTACGGTATTTTGTTATTAATTTTCGAAATATTCAACTATTTATCTCAAATTTTAATTATTTTAAAAAATTTATCATTATTTTTGCCATTTTTCAATTATTCTTCTCAATTCTCGATTGCCTCCTTTAGTTCTGAAATAGTTTCTAAATTTTAAATTACTGTCTTCAATTTCCAATTATTTCTATAATTTTGCAATTTTTTTCTCCAAATTATGATTTTTAAAATTATTTTTTATTTTTTAACTGATTTACTAAACCTTTAATCATTTATTTCAAATTTTAATTGATTAAACACATTTTTAATGAATTTTAGAATTTTTAAAATATTTTTTTTCAAATTTACAATTACTTTCGGTATTTTGTAAATAATTTCTTAAATTTTAAATTATTTTTAAAAATTTATCATTATTTTTGCTATTTTTCAATTATTTCTTTAATTTGATATAGGGGAGACCGGGGCTGGTTGGGCCATTTTTCATTCTTCGTTGTTTGAATTCGTTAATATCCAATTTATGAAAACCTTATCGTACAAAAAACCTGCTCTGATATTTCAGCTTTCATTTAAAAAAGAAAAAGTCCCGTTATTATAATAAAAGGAATTGAAAACTAAATATATTTAAATTAGAACAGAGAAAGTATAAGATTATAAAATAAAAAATTTGCTCATATTGAAAAAACGTATTTTTTTATTCCTAATTGCTAAAATATATTATCATTAGTGGTAAGTGACTGAAATAAGTTACTCCTAGTGAAATTTAATTAAATTAATGTAGTTTATTAATGAAGTATAAGTATATAGTAGATTCCTCATGCATTTGGGCGACCCAACTATCCCCGGTCAAAACGACCCCACTGACCCCGCCTGTGTTTTTCAAATATTTGATTTTTTTCTATCGATACTGCAAATATAAATTAAAATCTCGTCATTGTACTTTAAAAGGAACTATTCAAAGAGCAAAATTTGATAATTAAACTTTTTCTAAAACTAATACTCAGGAAGATATAACAAAAAAACCAAGTAGGTAAAAATTTACTTTGGAGTATAAAAATTAGTTTTTCTTACATATACTTCACATAAATGATGATATAATAATGAAACTTGGCACAAACTTGCATCTCACTATGTAACATAATTTTTGGGTAGAGAGGAATTTATTCGACTAATAGCCTTTGAGTAAACTGCAATGACCCACTCTACCCCTGACCCAACAAGTCCCGGTCTCCCCTACATTCTGTAAGTTTTTGAAATTATTCTTCCCAAATCTCGATTGTTTTCTTTAATTTTTAAATATTTTCTTAATTTTAAATTACTGTCTTCAATTTTCAATTATTTCTATAATTTTGAAAATTTTTTTTCTTAAATTTTAAATTTTTAAAATTTTTTTCAGTTTGATTAATTTATAATCTTCATTTATTCATCTTTAATTTTAATTCTTTGTTTTCAATGTTTAATTTGTTTTATAATCTCCTCATTGATTTATTCCATTTTAAATTACCTTAATCATTTTTAATTAGTTTCCTAAATTTTTAATTATTTTTCTCAATTCTCGATTGTTTTCATCGATTTTCAATCATTTTCTCAATTTTCTGTTGTTTCTATAATTTTTCAATTATAGAAACAATTATTAATTTTTTAAATTATTTTTAAATTAATTTATTAAATCTTTAATTATTTATCTCAAATTTAAACTCTTTCTTTTTATTTTGATTAGTTGTATAATCTTTTTTAATGGGTTTTTTTTCCAATTTTTAATTCTGTTTATTATTTTTTAATTAATTACTTAAATTTTCAATTTTTTTTTAATTTTCCATTATATTCTTATCTTTTTTTAATTATTTCTGAAGTTCTCCTTTTTTTTTTATTTGAAAATTCTGTAATTATTTTGTTATCCTACAACTTGTTATTTTGTCCTACACAAATAAAATCGAGGTTCTACTATATATAATTTATTTATCTTTATTTATGAAGTTTTTAAAGTAGGCAACCTAAAAGTTTCCTATTTTTGTATATTATGTCCCCTATTTCCCCTAAAATATTCTTTATTAGCACTGTGAAGCCTGTAATTACAAAAAGTAATTAATTAATGTCTGGACCAAGTCTGGTGCAGACAGATAAATTAGGCATACTAGTCTGGGTCAAGTCTGGTCCAGTTCAGGAATATTTGGTGATTCTATGGAAAAAAACCGTTACACTACAGATCTAGGCGAAGACTAGTTTTGCCAGAACAAGTCCAAGGAAAACTGTTCAGGGCCAGCTAGGTCTGGCACATGTTTCATTTTCCTCACAGGATTTAGACGTTGGTATGGTCAAATGTTGCACCGAGCAGACCTCAGCTAGTCATGTAGTCTGTACCACTTTCGAACAATTTCGCAGTCCAGCAGTCTGATTTGACTGGGGTAAAATGGATAGAACTATAAAGATTTAGCCACGATTTCATCCAGAATAGACGGCATGATTAGGCGCTAATTAGCCAGTCTGATTAGGTGCTAACTAGCCAGTTTGATCAGGGGCTGATTAGCCGTTCTAATCAACGGCTAATTAGACTGTTTACTCCACACGAAGTCATGGATAAAACGTAACAAGACAGTCTGGACACCATCTTATTACAAAAAGTAAACGATCTGGTCAGCGTCTGCTTAAATCCCACAAATTTTTCCACATGAGTACTCTCTAAATCTAAATAAGTTAAAAATAACTAATTTGAAAGCAAAAACTTAGTTACTAATGCAAATAGTTATGTTTCTACTAATCATTTAGTAAAAAATAACTCATTATTAGTCAAATTCATTTTTAGGTTACTAAAAATAACTAATTTAGTAAAATTCTGTTTACTAATTTAATCAGTCAAATTTTAACTATTTTTTGTTATGTTATTACTAATAATTAGACATTTTGTTACTAATATTTAGTTATTTTTAACTAATTGCTAAAATAAAAACTCAGGCATGATTTTACTAATTATTAGTTATTTTTAACTAATTCAAATTGAGAGAGAAGGGGTGGCTTATCATGACATACATAAGTTTTGATTTACAGCCGTAAAAGTGAAACAAAATAAATGTATCATAGAATATCATCATTTTATAGGGTACAGACAGATAAAATACGCACTATATTTCAAAGAGCAGGTCCAAATTCAACAAGAATAATCTATCCCCGAGTTTTTACGGACATTTCTTTACAATTTCGAATAAATGTATCTATGTATTTTAAAAAGTTTTAATGTAAAAAAGAAATTGAAATTCTAAAATTCACCAACAAAATTTTTCAAATGTTATTACCGTACCGTCAAGCGAGGCTATTTTAAACACCCAGGGGCTATTTTGTGTACGCGAGGTTTCCAATTAATAAAATCTTTATATTGAGTTTCTTAAGTTTTCTACTTGGTATTAATCTCCGGAAGTTTAAAAGTGTTTCTAAAATTATTAATGATAATTGTTGACAATTTAGTTGTGATGATGTATTTTATTTCATATTTTAAGAAAAAAAAAGTTTGAAAAACTGAAAAACCAGGATTTTGTAGATTATTTTGTGCATTCTTTAAAATCAATTATTTTTTAAAAATTTATTTTGTACATGGTAAAAAAACCTCGAGAAATTATATGAACTAAAATTTTTTTAAAAAATAACTTTTCTTGTAAATCTACATTTTTGTGAAATTTCAGTATTTTACTTTCAAATTCGTCAAACAATTCCTACAAAAAAAATATTTCTAGCTATGGTTTTATTTATTGTACTATAGAATATCTAAAAAATTACTCCATACAGTAGAAGCAATAAAAAATTTTTTTACGCAATTTTATAAGTAAAGAAAGTTAAAAAAAGCCCATCAGTTGAGCTATTTCGTGCACAACTTTCAGTTTGTATAACTCAGACAAACAATTTTTTCTCGTCGGCTAACTCACTCACCTTTAAAAGGATGCCCACAATATAATTGAATGGTTAAATTTTATATTTTTTAATTCTGAATTTTAATAAAGCATGACATGGAAAAAGATCGTATTTATGCACAAATTAGCCCCGCTTCCACAGTGCGTTAATTTGACATAAAAAGTGATGCAAGAAAAAAATTTATCTCATCTAAGAAATGTGAATCGTGATGTTTTGAAACTTCACCGGTGCCTATTTTTAATGAAGGTGTGAAAATTATCACGATGTAAGCAAAATCAGAATTGCAGTTACAAAAGTTTTTAGACGAGAAAAATATACTGAATTGGATTTGATTTTATCTCTTACACCCTTTTTATTGAATTACAATTTTTTGTGTACAATCAAGTTGCAGAATTAATTGAAAATTGTAATTTATTCCTGTTAGCTCTTTTACCATTCCTTATTGTAAAAAATAGGTTCTGCAAATTTGGAAAATTAACTGATTGCAGAATGCACAACAAATTTATACTCACTTTATCAGGTCTCAGGATTACTATTAATTGCGGCAGTCCAACACGCCCAATGTATTCAGAGCATTCAAATTGTGTCTTATAAATAACTGAAGTGACATTATTTTTTAAACGTTCAAAATTGTCTATCTTTTCTTGTATTTCATATTTTTTTGCAATATCGCCAAAGAGCGATGCCAATTTACTAAATGACCTTATCACTTTTTTTTCAAAGCGTCTAAAAGGCATATATCGATTTGCTGACATCTAGAGTAATCAATTTATAAATTTTCAATAAGTACGCAATAGTTAAGGGCCATACTAATTATTAGTGAAAATCATTTTTATGTTATGTCAAAATAAGTAATATTTTAGTTATAAAAGTAAAAGCCTGTATAGAACATTTAGATCAGGGGTAATAAAAATCATGATTTTTTCTAAATGGAAAGAAATTTTATGAAATGGAAGGAATATGTTTAAATGCTAATATTTAATAAAAGATTAAATTCACATAAAATAAAATAAAAAATAAGCTTTAAAAAAGAGTAGAAAATTAAGTAATTTAAAAAAATGTAGATAAGATCATGAAATAAATGTTTTCAAAAACCTTAATTTTAAGATAAAAAATAAACAATCGAAAAGAAGGAAAAATGTTTTTAAGAAATGGAGAAATGTTGACAAAAATTAAAGCATTCATTAAACTGCAAGGAAAGAATATAAAAATAGTAACATAAAGAAAATTAAATAAACAGGAAGAAAATGGAAAACGTTTTTTCCTTAATTCAACAAAGTATTAAAAAAATGTACAAAGTGCAAAAACTAATAAAATTATAACTAGGTGAGAATTATGTCCATTTTATGGACATTTCGCTTCCAAGTAAGCAAAATAAGAAGTTATTTAAAAATGAAGAATTTTAAATGCAAAAACATGTAAAAATATGAATTATTTTACGAATTCTTGATCAATTATAAAAGTTGTATTTATAGCATACAAAAAATTTTTGTCCAAAAACGATTTTTTTCGATGAAAAAAGGTGCTCAAAAAAATTTAGTTGGGTATTTTCGAAAATCCTTGAGTCCAAATTTAGATATTCATGAGCTTAATAAGTCATCCAAATTTTATTGGAATCCGTTAAAGCGTTCTCGAGATATCTTGTAAACAAAAAACGCTATACACAAACACACACACATACACACACACACACACACATGCATCTGGACATTTTCTTAGGAATGAAAATTTTAACTTTTTAGATGAAAATGAGTCGATTTGGACTATTTTTGGAAAATCGAAAATTTTAACGACCACAAAGCTTCCTCTATGAGGAAGCAAAATTTACTAAAAAATTAGAATTAATAAAAATAAAGAAAATGAAAATATATGAAAAGAAATAAAAAGTCAAGAAAAGAGATTTAAAAATCATTTTAAAAAAAAGTTTACTTATATTAAAACAAAAACATTTTTATAATATTACACTTACAACAAATCCAACAATAAATTTCGAAAAATGAAGAAAAACTAAAAATTTTATGGAAGAATAAGTAACTTTGCGAAAAATCCCGCAAAAAATAAATGTGAAAATAAATTGAATAAATTAAAAAAAAAATGAGCGTATTTATTTATAGAAATATGCAAATAATTATGAAAATCAACGAAATAAAAAGTTTTGTAAATGTTATAATAACAAAATTGTGTAAAATAATAATAATAAGTAATTTGCATAAAGAAGAAAAATATAGACAATCGTAAAATAAAAAGACAAGTAAAAAAAAATATATCAAAAGTACACGGAGAGAAAAATGTAGCTTTTATCGCACGAATTTTTCCCCTTCCTTTGTAGTAAGTGAATTCGAACTACAAAAGCAAGCGCTTCACGCTTTAATAGCATGGACTCACGCGAAAATAGCACAAATTTTTACTCCAATAGCGTCAAGGGGCGTATACTGCAAAGGTAGGGATGGACTTCATGCTACAAAGACAAGATTTTTTTTTTTTGTTTTTAGTAAGGAGAGTTAAATTTTGTCCCATTGTACTAGCTTTCCTCTAGGGTGTCGCCCCTAAAATGTTGTCACCCGGGGCGGACCGCCCCCTCCGCCCATCCCCTTGCTACGCCACTGGCTTGTTCAAACAATCGGTTGAATTGTTATTTTCAGTTTATTGTTAGTAATTGGTTACTATCGTCTTTAAAAATTTCAAAACTGAGAAAAATTTGCAACCCTGTGACTTAATTAGATAAATTGGATCGGACTGCAATCTAAAAATTGTGGATAGAAATATAGACGAAACGTGTATTGAACTATAATAGCAAAGTATTAATTTCTAGCAATAGTAACGGGCGTCTAGACGCGTGAGAAATCAAAATCGAAAAGAAATTGAAATTAAAGAAAATAATTCAAAACTATAGAAAATAATAAAAAATTTAAGAAAACAATTGGAAATTAAACAATAATACAGCAGAGACCCCATTATCCGGACTAATGGATGCAGGCACTCATCCGGATAATCGAAAAAAGTACGAAATAAATGAATTTTCAATTTATAATTTTAGGTATTTCTTTCCAATGAATTTAAATAAGACTGAAACAATCTAAAACTCTTAAAATTAAAATTAATAAATGTTTAGTTAGAAATATTTCGAAATATTTACATAAACATTTTCTTAAAAATATAAAAATAGATAAAAACACAACGTGTGAAAATTCAAAATTCACAGCTATGAAATTTTACCCTAAGGATATAAATTTTTCACGTACTTCATGGTTTCTTGTACTTTAAATATCAAAATACTAACTTTTAAAATATTCATGGTATTAAATGCTAATAAACTTTACAATTAAAAAAAAAAAAAAAAATTTGAAATTTATCCGGATAATCAAAAATCCGGATAATAGGGGTCCGGATAATGGGGTCTCCACTGTAGTAATTTAAAGAAAATGATAACAAATTGAAGAACGAAATTCAAAATTTAAGAATGAATTGGGGGAAAAAATAACAAAACGTGAAAATAATTGACAAATAATTTTGAAAACAAAATTCGAAAAATGGCTAGATTAATACACAATCAAATAAAATAGTTAAAAACTCAAATAATAATTATCAATTTTTAAGAGAATAATTGGAAATTGAGAAGTTTGTAGCAAATAATTAAAAATTGCGGAAAATAATTAATAATTGAAAAAGAAAACATGGACGGATTAACACATTTTGCCGCACTTGAAAATGTGCCGCCCTAGGCAGCTGCCTAAATTGCCTATGTATAGTTAGTCCGTCACTGGAAAGAAATAGGTTCATAGACAACTGAAAAAAAGTATTGAAAAAATTAAGCAAGAAACATTAAATTTAAAAAAAGTAATTGCAAATTGAAAATTAAGAAAATTATAGAAATAATTGTTGGAAATACTTGTCCATTAAACAACTGGATTCAAAATCGAAAAAAAATAATTGAAATTGAAAAAATAATTAAAAATTGAAAAAATAATTAAAAAATGAAAAATGAAATTAAAATTAAAATAATATAATTAAGAATTGAAAACATTTATTGAAAAACCCGAGAGTTCTGAAATATAGATGAACATAATTGAAAACTGAAAAATAAAATTTAAAGTTGAAAAAAAATTAAGATTTAAAAAAAATAATTTAAAATTATCGAAAGTTATTGATAATCGAAAAAAAATAATTAAAAAAGGCTAGAATTTTTTAATTTTCAAGATATTAATAAATATTGAAGAATTAAATTGTAATTCTAAAAAGTAAGTAAAACAAGGCGAAGATTATTAAATATTGTATTAAGTAATTAAAAATTGAAAAATAGAATTAATTAAAGAAAATAATTACATAATTACATAATAATTATTAATTAAAAGATTACAAAAAAATCGAATAAATGTTTAAAAAACCATAGAATTGAAAAATATTATATTTTCCCTTCTCCTTGTATGTAAATTTAAAAAGGAGGAAAATAATTGTCAAAAAAAAAAACGAAAACTGGGGACACATATTGACAACAGAATAAAATTATTTTATTTATTAAAGAAAAATTGTAAATTGAAAACTGTTGAAAATCATAGAAACAATTGTAGATTTGTTAACTAATTTATATCACTGTCTTGAAATATTTAATTCTTTTTTTCTTGTAATTTTTTATTTAAAAGAAAAATTTGTGAGTATTTTGTTTTACATTGTTTTTCTGCATTTTTATAGTCTCTTAATTGTTATCTCTTTTTAAAAAATTTTCTTTTTTATGCGTTTAATAATACTTTTAATATTTTACATTTTTAACATTTTTCTTCGTTTTCCGTAAATTCCTTACCTCAGTTAATTTAAAAAGGTTTTTTTTATAACATTCAGAAAAATTTATTTACTTTTTCAGTGATTAATTTTATTTACTATAATATAATTAGAAGGTGGGGAAATATAAATGTTTTCATTTTTATGGTCTTTTAAACATTCATTCCATTTTTTGTAATTTGTCATACCTAATTAATTTTTATAATTTTTAAAGACTTTTCTTCTTTTTTTATTTATTTTTATGTCAATTTTAATACATTTTCTCATTTGACCTTAATTTATCTATTTTTTAGAAATATTTGTTCTTTTCTCAAAATTATTTAATCGTTTTTATGTATTTTTTCATTGAAATGAAATTATAGCTTTTTGCTTCATTTTCAAAGCAAGTTTTTAAATATATTTTTTTTTCTTTAGTAACAATTCTCCGTTTTTTACTGATTACCTTATTTATTTTCATCATTTAAAAAAGCATATTCGTGAATATTTTAACCTTTTGAAAACCTTTATTTCCTGTTTATTTTATTTTAATCATGTTTCATAAACTGTTTAATTGTTTACAACATTATTAACATATTTCTTAATTTTCCTCCTTTTTGCCTTCAATGATTTTTTTACCTTCTTTATTTCCCACAAGAAAAATTTCGTGGAAGTAGCTAGCAGCGCTAGATACAGTTTAGCGATCCTAGCTAGTTTCACAAAAATTTTTCTATTTTAAAGGCTTTATTTCTTTTCTGACAGATTTTTAAATTGTTTCATTTTTTACATATTTTTGCCTAAATTTTTCCATTTTAAAGTAAATTATTCCTAACTTTTTTATCTGCTCATTCATAATACTGGTTTTAATATAATTTTGTAATTTTTTTAGTTTGTGTAAAATTTTATTTTTCACATTTTATTAGATTCTTTAAAGATTTTTTCCACTGTCAAAGTTTTCAAATTTTTATATTGCTTATTAAATGCTCTCACTTTTTGTTATTTCTTCAGACTTTTTGACTGTTTTTCAAATTCATTTATTTTTTCGTTGTATTTTTACTTTTTTCATATAATTTATAATATTTAAATATATTTTTTAAATTGGCCTGTTTTGTTTTTGTGCATATTTTTGAATGAATATTAATGTTTCGTTTAAACATTGTTAATTTTAAAATTGTACAGTTATTAATAAAAAAAATAAACAAATCCGGAAAATTTTATTAGTTGCGATCCGGAAATTTCAAAATGATTATTCTCTAGAGCTAGACACCCTGATATTAAGATAAAAACGTAGACATTTTTTTTCGTTTTTTTTTAAAAAGGGCCCTGAAATTGTTTTGTGCTTTAGGCCCGTGATAGCCTTAATCCGGACCTGTCTGTCATTTAACAATTTGACTTACTTAAAATTATGTGAAATGAAAATTTTGTTCCATTAAAATTCGGTTCATTTCATTGTCTTTAAAATGAAATGTCGGTAAAATAGAAATTCTGTACAATAAAATCTCTATTTAAATCTATTTAAATTGTGAAAATATAAAATAGAATAGATGAAAATGTTGAGGAAGTTAGAAGCGTACAATTGTATTCATTCATTTAAAATTTTTTTGGTAACGTTTTTGAGTTTTATTTTAGAAATGGTTGGCGCTACAAGTTTACTCTAAGGAAAAAAAATGTTTATTTCTTTGAGCAGAAGGCAGTACCAGTTTTGTTTTTCCAAAAAAGTTTTTTTTTATTTTCACTTTTTTTTGATAAAGGTTTTCAGCTTTATTTTGGAAATGGTTGGTGCTACAAGTTTGTTCTAAGGAGCAAAATGTTATTTTACACCAATTGCTGCAGTATGAGTAATTATTTTCGTTTTGTTTTGTAATGAAATTTATTGATTGAATTAATTCTTGTATTACAAAGTTTTCATCCACTGTCCAGCAAGTTAGAATCATAAAGGTTTGAATTTCAAAAAAACAAAAGTTGTGCTCAATTTGTGCTAAAATTAATTTTTTGAACGATCCAAAATTGGAGCAGAAAAAACCAAAAAAAATGTTTTTCCAGAACAGTAATTATCTCTACTTTCTTTTTAAAAAACACAACTTGTCCTACATTGTGCTTAAAGTAATAAACTTTTCTACAATAGGAAAATTAGAGCTATTGAATAAAAGAATTAAAATTAGAGTAAGTAATAATTAAATTAAATAAAAATTATCACAACTGCTGGCTCGAAGCAATATAATTATTAAGATAAATTTTGCAATATGTCCAATATGATTTGCGACAGACTTATGCGAATCTGAAATTTTATTTGTTTTGATCATAAAATGTAGCTTTGAAAAATACAATTTTTTATTTGTTTTTAGGCGTCAATTGATTTAAAGAAGGGAGCATTCTTTGAAAATTTGGAAATTTTTTGGGATTTAGACATAGAACATGTCAAATTTTTATATTTTTTGTAAAATAAATCAATTTTTTTTAATTTAAATTCTGGGCTTTTTGTTGAAAAATTTCGACCCTAGATTTTGAACTCAAGAGTAAGTTGAAAACTACTATTTAAAAACTGAAAAATACTTTTTGTTCAAAATTTAATTTTGAAAAAATTTCAAGTTGGAAATAATAATAATAATAGCAAATAGAACTTACCTCTTAATTAAATCGGCAACATTCAAACGAGATCGCACAAAATTCCAATTAGAGATTTCCAAAATCCAAACGAGAGACACGAGAATGTAAACTATCACCTAGCTGTTGCTACTACTGAATAAAAAGTGACGCAGGAACGCTTAACGGCGCGGCGAAAACAAAAACGACGCGCTTGTTTCAGTACGTAACAATATATTTTAAAAAACAAATGACTTCTAAATTATTTGACTTTATCAAAGGTACATCTGCAGCAAAAAGTGAAATATTTAAAAAATGTATAATATTTTTTTTCTGCTCCAGTTATTTTAATAAATTAAATAACATTCTACAATTAAAACACTGCATCTGAATATTACAAAAAAAAATCTATTTTGATTGTCATCCTTTTCAGAAAGCAGAAAATTATTCTAGAAAATCAATAAAATAAATGTAATTCTACATTATATTTACTCTTTACAATCATAAAATAAAGAATTCAATTATTGTTTTCTGTTGAGGTAACATCTTTAATCTGAAACTTCTTCATGATAAATTTTTTTCTTTTTATATATATAAATAATTATTCAATATTCAATGTCAAACAATACAAAAAAATATGTTTTGCATTTGGTTGAACATAAATATAAACAAATAAATATAAAAAATTAAATTAAATATTTTTAAATATAATTATAACATATTTTGAATATAATTAAAGTTAAAAAACTCAAATAATTTTTTAATCTAGACATTCAAATCCGATATGAAGGCTGTAATAAAAATAAAATGTTTGAATATATCAAGAATTCTAAAATTTTCACGAAAATATATTAACATTTATGATATATACATCTGTTATTATTATTAAATATATTACTAATAATAATAAAAACACTAAAAAAAATAATTTGATTCAAGAAACTATTTGTTTCTTTTTTTTTTATTTAATTTGAAAAATATGTATTTGAAACAAATATTTTTTATTTCTATTACATAAATATATATTTCATACAAATAACTTAAGTTATTTGATTCACATATAGTTGAGTAAAATCAATCTTAATCAAATAAAACAAATAATTATTTAAATATAAGAATAGATGTGTTTAAAAAAACCTAGTGATTTACTTAAAATAATCAAGTCATTTATTGTTTTGAAATACCTAATTGGATTATTGGTATAATTAAATAATTATTTGAGACTAATAAATAATTATTCTGAAAAAAAGTAACGGTTTATTTGGAATAAACAAAGTATTAGTTAAAGCAAGGAAATAAATTTTTGTTTTAATTATGTACCACAATTACTCACCTTGAATCATTTTTTAATTAAGTCGCCATTAAATTCATTTGAATCAATACAAATTTTTTTCAAAGCAATACATTTTTGTTTTTAGGTAGAATAAAAAATTAATTAACACAGATACTAATGTTGAATAATAAAATATTTGATTTAAAAAAATATTTCTTTCTTTTAAGAAAAACATTTTATTCAGACTAATAAATATTTAATTAAATGGGTAAACAAACATTATTAAATTAAATAATTTTTATGATTAATTTTAAACATTATTTATTTGTGCTAATTAAAAAATTTTTTTATTTGAATAATTAAAATTTAACGCAAATACCATTTTATTTGATATAATAAAATTAAATAATTAGGACAAATAAAAATGTATTTGTATCAAAGACAGGTTTAAAGGATCATAGACAAGTAAATTATTTAATTAAACCATTTAAAATTTATTTAATCAAAATAAATTTTTTTTCAATGTAATAATAAAAAAATAACAATAGTAATAACAATAACTAGCTAAAAATTATGTTTATTCCCGAACACTTCGCTTCCACGTAAGCAAAATATTTTCTTTTTTATTTGCTGGCTAACAGGAAGCTAAATTGTGAGAACATGTAATAAATAAATTAATTAATAAAGATAATTTTTTAGCGTAAAATACAATAAAAAATCAAATAGGATCTTCAGAGAAGTAGAAAAGTAAAACTAGAAATTAAATTTACATTTTTTGAAACAAGAAAAATTTTACAAAAATTGTATTACTTTATGGAAAAATATATGCTATATAAAATTAAGAATCTCCATTATTTCTTCAATTTTAGGATAAAATGTATACTTTATAGAATTAAATTGGTCCATTGTTTCGTATAGAATATTTTTTTGAAAAGACTTATGATTATAAAATACAAATTTCTAAAACTATAAAAAGAAAAATTATTTTAAACGATATAAAAAGAAATTGAAAAATCATGAATTATTAAATACTAATTTCTATTTCTATGTACACACAAAAAGATCCATCTAAGATCGGCAAAGACCCGTCTTACAAACATGTTGTTTATCAATTAAAAATAACATTTCACCAAATTTATTTGAATTATTCTTTACAAGGCCTCGTAACAATTTTTAACAAATATATTTATTTTCTTCATTTCGACCATTATTAATGAAGAATTCAATAATTGCATCATAATAACTGTATAAATAAAATGACTTGAATAGTTTAAATAGTTCACTTCCCTCACATACATGATTAAAAATTATAAATATAAATAACAGAAGTAAAATATTTGTTATTTATATAATTATAACATATTCAAAGTATAATCAGTGTTAAAAAACTGGACTAAATTTATAATTCACAGATTTATAACCCGAAATAAAGTCTGTAGAAAAGTAAAAAGTCTGAAAATTCCCAAGAATCGATAAAATTGTCTTGTAAAATTAGAATAATAATAATAATAATAATAGGTAGATAGATAGATGAACTATTATAATATTAATATCACTGAAAAAAACAGTCCGGTTAACTTAACCGGAATTCCGGTTAAGCCCTATTTAACATGATTTTCCGGTTATCGTAACTGAAAATTCTGGCAAAGCTAACCAGAATACTAGAAAATTAACCAGAATTCTGGTTAAAATAACCGGAAAGTGATGTTAAATAGGGCTTAACCGGAATTACGGTTAAGTTAACCGGACTGTTTTTCAGTCTATTATTCTTATTAAATAAGAAAACAAATTTTGTTATAAAAAATAAATTAGTATGAAGATAATATTTTTTTTTAAATTAACTAGGGATGTGGGTAAAGTAGTTTTCTGTACAGTATCAGAATTTTAACGATAAACGAAATTTTTTTTGACGAATCCATTTGTTGTATAGCAAAAATGTAATTCACATTGAGTTTGTGAATTCTATGCAGAGTGCTATTAAACAGTTAAGAGTTTAAAAAACATATTACAGAGAAATTCATTAACATAATTAGTTAAAGTTTAACTAGGCCTATATATTAATTATATTGAATTATGTATTATTCCTTAACAGACATGGTCATTTAATATTTTAAATAAAACATTGTAAATTATATACCTACTTTTCATTTTTATAATATATAATTTCCTGAAATATTCACAATTAAAAATTTTTTTTCATATATTCTTCTATGTGTTGATAAATAAACATAATTAAAATTTTTTAATTTCTTGTGATAATTAAATTCATTTAATTAGAATTAGTTGTATTTTACGTAATTTGAATTATTGACAAATATTTTCAGTTTTTATTAACATTAATATTTCCTTATTTATAAAACTGAATACGTGGTAATTTATAATATTACATTACTTGTAAATTTATAGCTCTATAATCGTGAAAAAAAATTAAAGAGGTAAGTGTTGTTTACTTATTAATTAATACAATTTACTTTAATCACAATTTTTACCTGTCTTCATATTCATATTGCAAACCGTTATTTAAAAAAAAACATTTTTGTAAAATATAAATCATAAAGCAATTGTTATTATTACAATATAAAACTTTAATTAAATGAAACACAAATTTTTCTTTTTCAAAACAATAATAATTGTAATAAAATAATTTATCTATTCTTATTAACATATTTAAAAAAAACTCAGCCAACAAATTTTGTTAAATTCAAAACATATATTTTGTATTCTTACTTAATTACTAACAATTTAAAAACAATTTACTGTTGTTTAATCAACCAGTTATTAATTATAATAAATTTTTTTATTTTATAAACTGGAAATTAAATAATGTTTTAAAATTGATTTAATAATAATTTTATCATGTTAAAATTTACTACTTAATAGAATTTAATAATTAAAATAAATTAAATGGCACACAAACATAATAATTAATAACATATAAATGTAAAAAGTATTTTCTAATTTTTATTTAATACCTCCAATTGTAAATTGTCCGCCTATTTACTCCTGGCGACATCACACCTCTCTGATGCACGAAACTATTTTATCGACAGTTACTTATTTCACTGCTCTACGCCGCTCTACACATCGCGTACATTCAGTCAATTCAGCCTAGCGAGCTGAAGTTAGCTGAGTTGAGAAATCTCACGTTTGATAATTCTCTTGTTTGACAATTCATGGGGTACCTTTTTGATTACCCATAACATGGAAACAAACAAAATTCTTATCAAAATATTATGATTACTGTCATTATGACATGTTGGAGTTTCACATATTTTAGAAATAAAATTTTTAAAATTCTGTTCGCAACATCTCTCATTGTCAGATGAAAGTGAATAAATTCAATCTCTATAAATTTTACTAAATTAGAATATCTTTATTAAAATATTGTAAACAGTTTACTTTCAGGAAGAGGAAAGGTAAAAGGATTATTTATTGTTAAAATAAATATTATTTGTAAGTTAAAAAATGTTTTAATTAATTACATTTAAAATAATATGGATTTTGTAAAAAAGAAGTCTTTAAAGCAGGGCTGATAAAAATCATGATTTTTTTAAAGAAATCAAAAAAATCGGATTTTTTAAATTTAAATCGTATTTTTTTAAAAACATAATCAGTAAATAAAATCTCCAAATGTTTATTTGTAAGTAGTGTATTATAGAAATGAAGAAGAAGTTAAAAAAACAACACAAGAATGATACAGTGACATAAAAATATTTAAAAAATGTAGAAACTCTTTTTAAAAAATTAAACTGATTACGGACATTTTTTTAAATAAAAATAATAAATAAGATGATAATTACCAAAACGTTCAAATATGTATATTACTAAAGACAATAGAATTTTAAATTTAAAAAAATTAGAGTATTATTTGACAAATTGAATAAAAAAAGCATGAATAAAATTTTGAAAAATTTATAAAAAATTTTAAAGAAACGAAATTTTATGAAATATATTAACCATGTTCAAATGAGAATATTTAGTACTATATTAAATTTACATGATATAAAATAAAAGAATAAAAGTTTTCCAAAAAGTAAAAAATTAAGAAATTTAAAAAAATGTAGATAAAAGCATCGAAATAAATGTTTTCAAAAATTGGTAATTACAAGATAAAAACTGAAAAACAAGCCCAACAATAAATTTAGGAAAAAAAAGAAAATCTAAAAATTTTATGAAGGAATAAGTAAGTTTGTAAAAAATCTCGCACAAATGGACAAGATGTGAAAAGAAATTGAATAAACTTACAAAAAAATGAGCATATTTACTTTTAAAAATATGAAAATCAACGAAATAAACAGTTTAGTGAATGATATAATAATAAAATTGTGTAAAATAATATTAAATAATTTTCATAAAAGGAAGAAAACTAAAGAAAATCCTAAAATAAAATGACAAATACAAACAAACAATAATATCAAAAGTAAAAAGAGAAAAAATCTTAAAACTTTGTAAAAATAAGAAATTATAAGATAAAAGTTATACGGTTTCAAAAAAGTGAAATCTCTTAGAAATATTGTAAGAATATAAGAATTAAAAAATGATTATTGTGAATATGGAATATTATTACGTTTAGATAATTTACGTTTGGAAATTATTTAAATTATAATGACTTAAAAATACCTATAAGAATGTAATACTATTTTTTGCTATCTAAATATCAAAAATTTGTAAATCGTAGGTATTTCGATTATCTGTATTAGCACAGTTTCTCAAATTTTATAAAGATTAAAATATTAAAATTAAAATTTTTAAGATTTTTCCACAAATTTGTAGGTTTTGTTTATAGTTTGAGATGTAATTCATGCAGTATTAGACATCCGGAGAATTGTAAAGTTTTTTTATTTTAATCAGTAACAGCCTTGATTTAAAGTAATAAAAAATAAGAATGTATTAAAAATTATCATAAGTGAAATTTAATTAGATTAATCCCTAATAGCACCGACTGTGCCGGGAACGTTCCTGGAATGGTCCGCCGGTCCCTGGGGTACGTTCACATGGACCGTTCCAATATACCTGACAAATACGTTCCGGATTTCACTAGGCTAGGAACGTTCCGAGGAACTTTAAATACACATTGAAAAATAATTAATGTTAATATCTTGCGCAGTAGTTTTCTATCGCACCTAGAGCTGCGCAGTTGATTTCAGTGACCACTGTTCTATAGAAGCAATCATATTAAAAACATTAAATAATATTAATAAAAAAATTTTCAGCTTTTTCCGCATACTTTTTCCGCAACCCGTTCTGCGATTTTTTGAATGTTTATTCAAAGTTCCTCGGAACATTCCATGAACGTTCCGCGGGAACGTTCCTAGCCTAGTGAAATCCGGAACGGATTTGTCAGGTATATTGGAGCGGTCCAAGGGAACGTACCCAAGGGGCCAGCAGCCCATTCCAGGAACGTTCCCGGCCTAGTCGGTGCTATTAGGGAAAAATCTAAAAATTAAATTTTTATATACTATAACACTCTGTCCAAATTTATGAAAATAAGAAAAGTATTTTAAAATGTTTTCTATAATTTTTTGAAAATTTCTAATATTTATATTTTGATTTTTGTAAAAAGGAAATATTGCAAGCTTCGTTTTATTCTTTCCAGAAACTGTAAAGGCAAAACTATTTATTTTTTTTCAATATTTAAGAGTTTTAAAACTCTATATTTTGGTTCATGTTTTAGATGTATATTATAAATTCTATGTAAAACTTATTCCATCAGATTTATATATTAATTGGATACGGTGTTAAAACTCTGATATTGTTTCATACTTTGCCTCATACTTAAAAGTATTATACTTTTCATACAATTTTTATTGTTGTTTAGTTTTAAGTTTTGTTAAGTACTTTGTACAAAAGGGCCTCAAGCCCGTTAATACTTGAATAAATAAATGAATAAATATTTTCCAGTAAATGCCTTTCTACTGGAACAAGATTTTTTAACTTATCGACATCGCTGAGATCAACGAAGAATACAGATGTTTCAGTAATGATACAACATTTTAAAACTTCTTCCTGTCAACTTTCTATTTTTTAACAAATCTCTCAACAAGGCCAAAGACGAACAAATGTAAAGTACATGATCGACAACAATGGAAAGGAGAAGGCTGCCTTTTTGCCAGAACAAATTTAGTTAAGTTGTTTTTTCTTAGACTTTTGAAAATTTTTAACAACAAGTATTATTATTTTATTATAATTATTATTTTCCATTTTAAGGAATCACTGATTTTCATAATTTGTTTTCGATTAAATTGTAATCAATGCCTCCAAATTCAAATCTTTAAGTTTTTAAAAAATTGTCTTTAATTAAAACAAATGTAAAATTTTTTTTTTCTTTCCATATTCCTTAAATTTATAGACTTCAATTAATATCTACGAATATTGTTTCTTTCCATATTACATAATTATTAACTGTAATTAACGTTTTGAAAATTGTTTTTAACTGTCCAGAAATTGAATTTTTGAATCCATGACAACTTTTCTATATTTTTCATATAAAAAAGTACTTTAAATATTTTGTTAACTTTAATAAAAATTGTAAAAACAAAATTATTCCCTTCTTTTTCAATATTTTTCAGATACAGACTTCCTTCTAGTACAATAAGAATTTTATAATGCTTCAAACTTGATGAGATGAACGAAGAATTAAGATTTTACATTAGTGGTGTGAAATTAAATAACTTCCAGAAGGCAAATATACTATATTTTTTCAAGAATCAATACATTTAACGTTTTTCTTTATAATTTTATGGATCTTTTTCACTTTTTATAGAATATAAAAAAATTGTTTTTTTTTAAATCAGACAATTATTGACTGTAATTAATTTATTATAATATTTTATCAAAAATTCCAAAATTGTAATCTTTTACAGAATTGTAACTTTTCTTTTTTTTTGTCAGAAAAAAATATTTTCAGCTACCTTCCACGTCTTTATAAAATGTTTACAATTATCTTAGAATTAAAGAAAATTATTTTTTGTTTTATAACAGACAATTATTGATTGTTATTAATTTGTTGCAATTCTTTTTTTCAAATTTGAAAAAGTAAAATCTCTAACAGAATTAAAAATTTCTTTTAAATTATTCAAAAATAAATTTTTTTAGCTTCTTTACACATATTTAGGAGATTTTTAAAATTCTCTCGAAATCTCGGAAAATTGTTTCTTTTTAAAAATCAGACAATTATTGACTGTAATTAATTTGTTTCAACACCTTTTTTTCAAAATTTCCAAAATAATAATTACTTACAAGATTCGAACTTTCTTTTACTTTAGTCTGAAATAAATATTTTTATTTTTATTCTATGATTTTAGGAAACTTTTTCAATTCTCTCAAAATCTCAGAAAATGTTTTTTTTTTTAATGAGACATGTTTTAACCGCAATTAATTGGTTTGGATTCTTTTTCAAAATTTCCATAATCCCAATCACTCACAGGATTCGAACTTTCTTTTATTTTATTCAGAAATAAATGTTGTATGCTTTAGATTATTTTAGAAAATTTTTACAATTATCTGAGAATTAAAGAAGATTGTTTTTTAAAAGTCTAATATTTATTAAGTTTAATTAATCTGTTTCGAATCTTTCTTAACAATTTTGAAAATGATAGGGATTTGAACTTTCATCTATTTTATTTAGACACAAATATTTTAAGCTTCTTTAGATGATTTCTTTAATCCTTTAGAATCTACTAACATGTCTTTTCATAAAGCACTGAATTATTGACTGTAATTAATCTTTTTCCAATCTCGTTTAAAAATGTTCGAAATTTTAATATTTATTCTGTGAGAACTTCCTTCCATATTCGTTAAAATGAAGTTGTACAATCAGCTTTCTATGAGTTTGTGAATGCCTAATCATCGTTTGAACTCTTATTAAAATTGTTAATAATTACACCGATGAATTATTGAATTTAATTAATTTTGTTTAGGGGGGGACATGGTCATTTTTTCGAATTTTTTTTAAAAAATCGTACTTTTTGGGTAGTAAACACTATGAAGACCGCATTTACGAAAGTTCTCTATAATTTTCCTGTAATCTACACGTAAATCTACATACGTGTACCAAATTGCAGCATCCTAAGTCAAATAGTTTGGAAGATTAGGGAAAGGGACATGGTCATTTTTTCGAATTTTTTTCAAAAAATCGTACTTTTTGGCTAGTAAACACTATGAAGACCGCATTTACAAAAGTTCTCTATAATTTTCCTGTAATCTACACGTAAATTAACATAAGTGTACAAAATAGGGGAGGGGCATGGTCTTTTTTTTGCATTTTAGGGCAAAAAAAGTAGTTTTTGCTGGATTTCGGCATGTTTATAAGCTCGAATCGCGTTTTCCATATCATTTTCGTAAATCCAAGGTGAAATTACATATGTGTACCAAATTGGAAGTCTCTACCCTACTGAAAAATCCTATATAGGATCCTACATAGGATCCTATATAGAATCCATATGGATTCCTATGAGAATCCACGTAGGATCCTATATAGGATCCTATATAGGTATTGTCCTATAGGAATCCATGTGGATTCTCATAGGAATCTATGTGGATTCCTATAGGTCGCCTATAGGACACGTCCTATATAGGATCCTATGTGGACTCTCCTATAGGAATACATGTAGGATCTCATATAGGATCCTACATAGGCGTCCCAAAAAAATTTTTGTAAACCCCCCTACATAGGATCCTACGTAGGTTCCGATATAGGATCCTATATAGGATCTTTTATGGGCGCCCAAAAAAAATTATGTACACAGAATTAATTGTTTTTTTTAACAACTTTATTCAAATATACATTAAGCACCATTATAAGGACGAAAAATATTTACTGCGCAGGCGTAAGTATTGTAGAATACGTAAAAGACGACTGCGCATGAGGAAGGGGTACAAAAAAATTTTTTGGGGGTACCCATGTAGGATCTTATATGGGTTCCCATATAGGATCCTATATGGGAACCTACGTAGGATCATATGTAGGAGGGTGTACAAAAATTTTTTGGGACGCCTATGCAGGATCCTATATGAGATCCTACATGTATTCCTATAGGAGAGTCCACATAGGATCCTATATAGGACTTGTCCTATAGGCGACCTATAGGAATCCACATAGATTCCTATGAGAATCCACATGGATTCCTATAGGACAATACCTATATAGGATCCTATATAGGATCCTACGTGGATTCTCATAGGAATCCATATGGATTCTATATAGGATCCTATGTAGGATCCTATATAGGATTTTTCAGTAGGGTAGCTCATATAGTTTAGAAGTTAGAGGGGCTGCGAAAACGGACACACATAGTGATTTTAATAGGGTTCCGTTTTACGGTACGGAACCCTAAAAACGGTAAAATACAACTAAATGATGCCATAATATAGGGGAAAAATGTTAGATTAAAAAATTAAAAAGTCTTTCTAGGAAAAATTATTGAAAAATCGACTTTTTTAGGCCTCTTAAGTGTGTATAACTCCTTAATATTAGCAAGGTCTAGAATTCAAATGTTTCACTCGATAACACGTTCTCTTAATTAAAAATAAAAAATAAAAAAAAATCATTTTTGTGGAAACCTCGCTGTTAAATTTTTTGAACTTATCAAGTTTTCTTAAAGTCTTCTAAAATTTCTACTTTTATTATGTATCAATTAGTGTTTATAATCAATGTTTCTTGATTTATATGTATATAATGTTACTTCTCATACATTGATGAGTGTATGTTTGGGAAACAAAATTTATAGATTTCTTTAAATTAATTAAATAAATAAATTGTGACAATAAATAAATAAATTGA
Source organism: Ganaspis brasiliensis (assembly GCA_037103525.1). Taxonomy (NCBI): domain Eukaryota; kingdom Metazoa; phylum Arthropoda; class Insecta; order Hymenoptera; family Figitidae; genus Ganaspis; species Ganaspis brasiliensis. The sequence goes on along the minus strand of JAZKLR010000012.1, from coordinate 2,357,839 downwards.
TAAAAGTTTTTATCCTTGTTTTAAGTTGCGAAGATTATTGGACAACCCTGTATATTGCATATATGTAAAATTTGTATGTAAATCTTATGTAAAATAATTATTATTATTAAATAAATAACAAGTATTTTAATTGACTCACACTGATTAATTTCTCATTTCCTACATTTTATTAAACTTACTATTAAGTGATAAATTCAATCTATAATAAAATAATTATTGTTTTTCAATTAACGGGTTTTCATTACGATGTAATCAAAAACGAACTGTGAGATTAGCGTAGTAGTACTGACAGTCATTGACGCTTCTCAATAAATTAGATAGTTATTAAGGGGTTAGTACCACATCTCAGTGACTTTTTTTAAATATTTTTTTTTATTACAAAATTTGTTTTATATACTTTAAACTTTTTGTACATTAAAGAAGAGGTTTTAAACTATTAAAAAAAAATTTGTATTCCTTGTTTATTAACAGTTATCTTGCTGTCATGGCCGCCTGAAGCTACCCCTGTTTGTGATTGGCGGACACGATATCTCAAGTTCAGGTGATCAGAAAAACAAAAATCGATTAGTTTCTTGAAAAGTAAGCTTGTCGCTATCGTGTGAACCTCAATAAAAAATACCAAAATGGCGGAGTTTTTTCATTTTTGACCTTGTTTTGTCAATGTAAATTGTTTAAAAAAGTAATAAAAAATTAATAAAAAATTATAATTTTGGTTCACACGATAGCGGTACATGTGTAGAATAAGCCATCCAAATTTTAGCCCGATCGGTGCAATAGTTTTTTTTCTAGGATGTCCGCCAGGTCAAAAAACGTTGTTTCGAGAAAAAGCGAATTTAAGGAAACATGTCCTTTTTCATGAAAATACCCCCTTACACGTCGGAATATGCAATTTTCTGTTTAAAAATGTCTACAGTTCACAAATTTTGACGAAATTTGTTGGTTCTTGTTTTGAAACACTCAGGATTAAATTCTTAAGATCATTAAGAATGCAATTTTTTTAATTTTTGTTTTTTATTATTATTATTTTAGAGTAAATAACAATATAATAACAATGCTTTTAGTTTTTCTTCTTTTTTATACAAATTTTTTTTTTACGTTTTATATCACTTGATTTCAAATGTATTGATGTCTAAAAAGACAGAAAACTATTTTAAAAAAAAAAAAAAAAAAAAAATTAATAAACTTTTAAATTAAATTAAGTTAACAAATGAACAACTCGCTTATTTAAGGTTTAAACAAAATTATTTTTTTTAATCGTTTTAGGATTATGTTACAAGTGTCAAATAAACATAAATATTGTTTAAAAATAAATTCGTGAATGTTATAAACAAATTAAGATAACAAATGAGCAACTCACTCATTTAAAGGGGAAACAGAATGGTTTTTTTTCTATTTTTTTAAATTCTGTTGCCTCGAACTTTCTTTTATAAATATTGTTTAAAATTTACTATTTTTTAATGTTATAAACAAATTAAATTAACAAATAAAAAACTAGCTTATTTATAGTAAATCGAGAATCGTTTTTTATTCTAATCGGCTTAAAATTATGTTAAAGGTGGAAAATATTGTTTAAAAATTAATATTTATTAATGTTATCAACAAGTTAACTTAACAAATAGACAACTCGCTTATTTATAGAAAAATATAATCTTTTCTTTTTTTAAATTCTGTTACCATTAACATTAATGCATGAATACAGTTAAAATTATTATTTGTTAATGTTATAAATAAACCACTGTGCTTATACCTTCAGTCAGTAATACCTGCTCCATATACTAATCTTTCAGATGTCTCGTAATAATTATCTGCTTCTAATCTGGAATTTCTAAGTGCCACCCTTTGCTCCTTGGAAGTTTCGTTGCTGTTCTGATTGCCAATAGAAATACGCGCTTCGTCTTGTTTCTGTGCGAAACATGCTGCCTCTTCACCAACTGAGATGCCCATGGTTTCCATCATTTTTAATAAAGGGTGACAACCTAAATTAAATCTGCAAGCTGCACAATATGCTGCAATTTCGACAATTTTTTTTCCCGAAAATGTATGTTTTGGAGCTAGTTGCCAAACACACGCATTGAAACTCTCGTTATTGTTTTGCGTATTTGCGCCGACACATCTTTCCAGTAAATCATTTGAAGATAAATCTTCATAAATCGGTTTCAAAATCTCCTGCATATCTTTGTCGAGAGCTGGAGGATGCTTATAGTCTTTCAAAGTCTTAGCAGCTTCTGCCTTACGATACTTGCACCACGAATCAGCCCCGCCTGGGCAGTAAGAATGCTGCGGTTTAGAGTCGGTGGAAATTTTATGATAGAATGTAGCCCATATTTCATTCTTCATATCTTCAATGGAATCTTTGTTTCGTAGTACAGCTAATCCGTAATACAGTGAAAGATCTCGCATTAAATTTTTTGTGAGTGTTGCAGTCTTTTCAATTTTGTTCGAAGTTCTTCTTCTTGATGCAGTTTTTCGTTTAATAGTTTTTTTAGTTTGTTTAGTTTTTTCCTTTGTATTAGATTGTTCGGGATTTTCTGCTTCTAATATTTTCTTGGTCTTTTTTAATTGAGTAAGCTGTTTTTTTCCATCTTTTGCACGTCTATACATCCGTTTTTTAACGTGTAAAACACATTCTTTTTTTTCACTTTCAAAACAGCACCGTATGGCTCCTTATCTTGCAGTAATTTAAAGGTTTTTGTGTCACCATCACCGATGTAATATTCATAGTACACTTTAAAATATTCCACTGATCTCTTGAACATTTCTATGATGCTATTTACCTCCATCATTCCAGCACTGCCTTTATCATTAGCATTACATTCATCGGCATGAGTTTCATACCAAGCGGTATACTCTACAGTATCCTCTTTGCCAGACCATTTTTCGCATGCTTTACACACACTGGATTTTACAATAAGATCAATCACTTTACCTGAAAATTTTCCTATCAAGAAGGTTACACCGATAAGAGACGAAAATCCTCTTTTAGCCCAAGACCCGTCACTAGACACTGAAAGATGATTTCTTATGTCGCCTTTATTTTTCTCTTGCTCTTCCTTAACTGAGTCACGAAAAACCATTTTAGCAACAGTACTTGCCGCTGTCCACATGTGATCTACTATTTTGTAGTAACTGCTTTTAGTGAAAGCTTTGCCAATATCCATGAAACCAAGAAAAGTTATTATTCCTTGCAGACCAAGACCATGCATACGCATCGCAAAGACAATTCATCGATTAATTTCATAAAAATTGTACAACTTTGGACTGCTTGGAATAGAAATAGACTCTTTACACTCACACTGAACATTTAATAAAAATCCCAACCCTTTTTCAGCACATTTTAAAAAGCGAATATCCTTTTTACATGTTTTGCAAATTACACTTTGTTGTAGTGTCAAAAATAAAGCAAAGTTTATAATGCAATAATGCACGCTTGTGTCAACATTTACATCAAAATCTGAGCTTTTTTTTGACAATTTTCTAGCTGATGCACTTGTACCATTTGTGTTGGCTTCACATGTAAATTGGTTACCAAAGAATTTTCTTTTTTTCGAACGATTTGCTTTTGGGATCGCTGATTTCGTACCTTTTCGATCCATCTTATGCGATATTTTAATATAATACGATTTTAATTATATGCGATTTTTTTGTAGCCCACTTCTACACGTGAATAATTATAAATAAATAAACATACAGTAGCTGTATGTTATGCACACGAAGAGTACGCTCCGCGGGCGCACAGTGGTTCCAAATGCCGAAATCGTGGTCAAAAATCGGAAAATTAATTAAATCTTTCTACAAATCTTTACTCAGGGGTTGATGGGTTACGTTTTAAAACACAAAAACAAAATTTTGTTTTTTTAAAAATTAATATCGGATTCAAAATTAGCGACTTCAAAAACCCCTGAGTAATGATTTTGGTTAAAATCCAAGCGTTTTTTAAGTTTACTGTCCGCCATATTGGATCCGCCATTTTGTTTTTTGAAAAATGAATACTGGATTCGCAATCAGAGACCCCAAAAACCCCGGAATTAGGGTTTTTTAGAACGATTTAATTACTTTTCGATTTTTGGCCACGATTTCGGCACTTGAAACCACTTGGGGCGCGAAACTCTTACATTGTACCCCGCTTTTTTATATGTTATCGAAGTTTCCAACCAAAATAATAGTTTTCACAGCATTTCTACATATATATACTACAAGAATCTGCAGTTTTTAGAAAATCAATTTTTTTGAAAAAAGATGTGGTACTAACCCCTTAATAATACTTCTAAAAATTTATTTCTGTATCAAAACTGACCATAGTATTCAAAGAAAATAATCTGTTGTTTAGAAATTTATCTGTTTCCTTACTGAAAAAGTATATCAATTTAAAAGCAGAGTTACGAAAAAATTGGTATAACTAAAATTGTACCTCTGTAGTAAGAGGCATCACACTGTTAAAAAAATGGTATATGCGCTTACAACTTTACACCGGTGTTAAGAAATCGGTGCGATTTTGGCGGTGCACTACACCGGCCGAGTGTAAACTTAAAACAAATTGGCATTTACAACCAAGCGGTGTAAACGGACTATCAAATCGCACCAAAAAGTGCGATTGTCAGTTTCTTTGTCTAACTGTCCCTCTCTTCGCCCCCTTTGTCAACATCTGAGAATAGCCATTTTTACGTTTTCTTCTAATTTTCATTTTCACTGAATCCACTAGCAAACAACTATATATATGACATGTCTAGAAGTTTCCGATGCGCGAACGCGCGACATGTTTTTCCCACGTTCAAAATTGAAACAGCCCATTATTAGTAAACTAAATGATTACTAAATATTTAAATATGATAAATCCAGTTTATCAAAAACATAATATACCTAATGTAACTTAATATATAAAGTGAAAAACAATAAAACACAGAAGTAAATAAAAACAAAAAAAGATTACTCGACGACATAACCTAAACAAAGTATTGAAAATAATGTCATATCAATTTTTTCAATTCTCTAGTCTATTCTATGTGGCATATAAATTTCCCGAATATTATTTCAGCTTCTTTAAGATATTTTAAATTCAGAATTGTATTTAAAAACAATTGGAATTTATTTTTATAATTTAGAAAAACAGGAACAGGTTTTATAATAGAGAAAAATATCAATTGTTGTAGAATCGAATGTTTTTTACAAAATGTATTCTATGTGGCAAATAAATATCCAAAATATTGTTTTAGTTTTTTTAAGATATTCCAAACTCAAAACTGTATTTAAAAAAAATTGGATGATATTTCTATAATTTATTAAAACCAAAACAGGTTTTAGAATAGAGACAAAATATCAATTTTTGTAAAACCGAATACTTTTTCCAAATTCTATTCTATGTGGTATATAAATTTGCTAAATATGTTTTGCAATTCCTTAGGCTATGTTAAAATAAGAACTGTATTAAAAAAATTAGATTATATTTTTAAATTTTATCGAAACAAGAACAAGTTTTAGAATAGACACAAAATATCAATTTTTGTAAAACAGAATATTTTTTCCAAATTTTAATCTATGTGTCATAAATTTCCCAATTATTTTTTTAGATTCTTAAAGACCCTAATAGCACCGACTAGGCCGGGAACGTTCCTGGAATGGGCTGCTGGCCCCTTGGGTACGTTCCCTTGGACCGCTCCAATATACCTGACAAATCCGTTCCGGATTTCACTAGGCTAGGAACGTTCCCGCGGAACGTTCATGGAATGTTCCGAGGAACTTTGAATACACATTCAAAAAATCGCAGAACGGGTTGCGGAAAAAGTATGCGGAAAAAGCTGAAAATTTTTTTATTAATATTATTTAATGTTTTTAATATGATTGCTTCTATAGAACAGTGGTCACTAAAATCAACTGCGCAGCTCTAGGTGCGATAGAAAACTACTGCGCAAGATATTAACATTAATTATTTTTCAATGTGTATTTAAAGTTCCTCGGAACATTCCAGGAACGTTCCGCGGAATGTTCCTAGCCTAGTGAAATCCGGAACGTATTTGTCAGGTATATTGGAACGGTCCATGTGAACATACCCCAGGGACCGGCGGACCATTCCAGGAACGTTCCCGGCACAGTCGGTGCTATTAAGGGATATTTTAAATTTAAAATTGTATTTAAAAAAATTAAATGATATTTTTATAATTTATATAATACATTTCTGAATTTAAAATATCTTAAGGAATCTAAAATAATATTTAGGAAATTTATGTGCTACATAGAATAGAATTCGAAAAAAATATTCGGTTTGACCAAAATTAATATTTTGTCTCTATTCTAAAACCTGTTTTTGATTCCATAAAATAATAGAAATATCATATAATTTTTTTTAAATACAGTATTAAAAATTAAACATCTTAAAAAGTAACAATTAAAATTTGGGAAATTATATGACACATAGAATAGAAATTAGAAAAGATATTCAGTCATACAAAAATTGATATTTGGCCTCTAGTATACAACCTGATTTTGTTCCCATAAATTATAAAAATATTATATATATATTTTTTAAATACAATTCTAAATTTGGATTTTCTTAAAGATTCTAAAATAATATTTGGTAAATTTATTAGCCATAGAATGTGTAAAAAATATTCGATTCTACAAAAATTGACATTTGCTCTCTGGTCTAAAACCTGATTTTGTTCTCATAAATTATAAAAATGTCATCTATTTTTTTTAAATTCAATTCTGAATTTAGATTTTCTTAAAGATTATAAAATAATATTTGGGAATTTTGTTTCCATAGAATGTGTAAAAAATATTCGATTCTACAAAAATTGACATTTGCTCTCTGGTCTAAAACCTGATTTTCTTCTCATAAATAATAAAAATATCAGCAATTTTTTTTAAATATTGTTCTGAATTTGGATTTACTTAAAGATTATAAAATAATATTTAGGAAATTTCATTTCCATAGAATGTGTAAAAAATATTTGATTCTACAAAAATTGATATTTGGTCTCAGGTCTAAAACCTGATTTCGTTCTCATAAATTATAAAAATATCAGCTATTTTTTTTTTAAATTCAATTCTGAATTTGGATTTTCTTAAAGATTCTAAAATAATATTTGGGACATTTATTTGCCATAGAATCTGTACAAAATATTCGATTCTACAAAAATTGACATTTGGTCTCTGGTCTAGAACCTGATTTTCTTCTCATAAATAATAAAAATATCAGCTTTTTTTTAAATTCAATTCTGAATTTGGATTTTCTTAAAGATTCTAAAATAATATTTGAGAAATTTATTTGCCATAGAATGTGTAAAAAATATTCGATTCAACAAAAATTGATATTTCGTCTCTGGTCTAAAACCTGATTTTCTTCTCATAAATAATAAAAATATGAGTTATTTTTTTTTAAATTCAATTCTGAATTTGGATTTTCTTAAAGATTAAAAAATAATATTTAGGAAATTTCATTTCCATAGAATGTGTAAAAAATATTTGATTCTACAAAAATTGATATTTGGTCTCAGGTCTAAAACCTGATTTCGTTCTCATAAATTATAAAAATATCAGCTATTTTTTTTTAAATTCAATTCTGAATTTGGATTTTCTTAAAGATAATAAAATAATATTTGGGAAATTTGTTTGCCATTGAATGTGTAAAATATATTCGATTCTACAAAAATTGACATTTGCTCTCTGGTCTAAAACCTGATTTTGTTCTCATAAATTATCAAAATGTCATCTATTTTTTTTTAAATTCAATTGTGAAGTTATATTTTCTTAAAGATTATAAAATAATATTTGGGAAATTTTTTTTCCATAGAATGTGTAAAAAATATTCGATTCTACAAAAATTGACATTTGCTCTCTGGTCTAAAACCTGATTTTGTTCACATAAATTATAAAAATGTCATCTATTTTTTTTTAAATTCAATTCTGAATTTACATTTTCTTAAAGATTATAAAATAATATTTGGGAAATTTTTTTTCCATAGAATGTGTAAAAAATATTCGATTCTACAAAAATTGACATTTGCTCTCTGGTCTAGAACCTGATTTTGTTTCCATAAATTATAAAAATGTTATCTATTTTTTTTAAATTCAATTCTAAATTTAGATTTTCTTAAAGATTATAAAATAATATTTGGGAATTTTGTTTCCATACAATGTGTAAAAAATATTCGATTCTACAAAAATTGATATTTGCTCTCTGGTCTAAAACCTGATTTTCTTCTCATAAATAATAATAATATCAGCAATTTTTTTTTAAATATTGTTCTGAATTTGGATTTACTTAAAGATTATAAAATAATATTTAGGAAATTTCATTTCCATAGAATGTGTAAAAAATATTTGATTCTACAAAAATTGATATTTGGTCTCTGGTCTAAAACCTGATTTTGTTCTTATAAATTATAAAAATGTCATCTATTTTTTTTTAGATTCAATTCTGAATTTAGATTTTCTTAAAGATTATAAAATAATATTTGGGAAATTTTGTTTCCATAGAATGTGTAAAAAATATTCGATTCTACAAAAATTGACATTTGCTCTCTAGTCTAAAACCTGATTTTCTTCTCATAAATAATAAAAATATCAGCAATTTTTTTTAAATATTGTTCTGAATTTGGATTTACTTAAAGATTATAAAATAATATTTGGGACATTTATTTGCCATAGAATGTTTACAAAATATTCGATTCTACAAAAATTGACATTTCGTCTCTGGTCTAAAACCTGATTTTCTTCTCATAAATAATAAAAATTTGAGTTATTTTTTTTTAAATTCAATTCTGAATTTGGATTTTCTTAAAGATTATAAAATAATATTTAGGAAATTTCATTTCCATAGAATGTGTAAAAAATATTTGATTCTACAAAAATTGATATTTGGTCTCAGGTCTAAAACCTGATTTCGTTCTCATAAATTATAAAAATATCAGCTATTTTTTTTTAAATTCAATTCTGAATTTGGATTTTCTTAAAGATTATAAAATAATATTTGGGAAATTTCTTTGCCATCGAATTTGTAAAAAATATTCGATTCTACAAAAATTGACATTTGGTCTCTGGTCTAAAACCTGATTTTGTTCTTATAAATTATAAAAATGTCATCTATTTTTTTTTAGATTCAATTCTGAATTTAGATTTTCTTAAAGATTATAAAATAATATTTGGGAAATTTTGTTTCCATAGAATGTGTAAAAAATATTCGATTCTACAAAAATTGACATTTGCTCTCTAGTCTAAAACCTGATTTTCTTCTCATAAATAATAAAAATATCAGCAATTTTTTTTAAATATTGTTCTGAATTTGGATTTACTTAAAGATTATAAAATAATATTTGGGAAATTTTTTTTCCATAGAATGTGTAAAAAATATTCGATTCTACAAAAATTGACATTTGCTCTCTGGTCTAGAACCTGATTTTGTTTCCATAAATTATAAAAATGTTATCTATTTTTTTTAAATTCAATTCTGAATTTAGATTTTCTTAAAGATTAAAAAATAATATTTAGGAAATTTCATTTCCATAGAATGTGTAAAAAATATTTGATTCTACAAAAATTGATATTTGGTCTCAGGTCTAAAACCTGATTTTGTTCTTATAAATTATCAAAATGTCATATATTTTTTTTTAAATTTAATTGTGAATTTATATTTTCTTAAAGATTATAAAATAATATTTGGGAAATTTTTTTTCCATAGAATGTGTAAAAAATATTCGATTCTACAAAAATTGACATTTGCTCTCTGGTCTAGAACCTGATTTTGTTTCCATAAATTATAAAAATGTTATCTATTTTTTTTAAATTCAATTCTGAATTTAGATTTTATTAAAGATTAAAAAATAATATTTAGGAAATTTCATTTCCATAGAATGTGTAAAAAATATTTGATTCTACAAAAATTGATATTTGGTCTCAGGTCTAAAACCTGATTTTGTTCTTATAAATTATCAAAATGTCATATATTTTTTTTTAAATTTAATTGTGAATTTATATTTTCTTAAAGATTATAAAATAATATTTGGGAAATTTTTTTTCCATAGAATGTGTAAAAAATATTCGATTCTACAAAAATTGACATTTGCTCTCTGGTCTAAAACCTGATTTTGTTCTCATAAATTATAAAAATGTCATCTATTTTTTTTAAATTCAATTCTGAATTTGGATTTTCTTAAAGATTCTAAAATAATATTTGAGACATTTACTTGCCATAGAATGTGTACAAAATATTCGATTCTACAAAAATTGACATTTCGTCTCTGGTCTAAAACCTGATTTTCTTCTCATAAATAATAAAAATATGAGCTATTTTTTTTTAAATTCAATTCTGAATTTGGATTTTCTTAAAGATTCTAAAATAATATTTAGGAAATTTCATTTCCATAGAATGTGTAAAAAATATTTGATTCTACAAAAATTGATATTTGGTCTCTGGTCTAAAACCTGATTTTGTTCTCATAAATTATAAAAATGTCATCTATTTTTATTAAATTCAATTCTGAATTTGGATTTTTTTAAAGATTTTAAAATAATATTTGGAACATTTATTTGCCATAGAATGTGTACAAAATATTCGATTCTACAAAAATTGACATTTCGTCTCTGGTCTAAAACCTGATTTTCTTCTCATAAATAATAAAAATATGAGTTATTTTTTTTTAAATTCAATTCTGAATTTGGATTTTCTTAAAGATTATAAAATAATATTTGGGAATTTTGTTTCCATAGAATGTGTAAAAAATATTCGATTCTACAAAAATTGACATTTGCTCTCTGGTCTAAAACATGATTTTCTTATCATAAATAATAAAAATATCAGCAATTTTTTTTAAATATTGTTCTGAATTTGGATTTACTTAAAGATTATAAAATAATATTTAGGAAATTTCATTTCCATAGAATGTGTAAAAAATATTTGATTCTACAAAAATTGATATTTGGTCTCAGGTCTAAAACCTGATTTCGTTCTCATAAATTATAAAAATATCAGCTATTTTTTTTTTAAATTCAATTCTGAATTTGGATTTTCTTAAAGATTCTAAAATAATATTTGGGACATTTATTTGCCATAGAATCTGTACAAAATATTCGATTCTACAAAAATTGACATTTGGTCTCTGGTCTAAAACCTGATTTTCTTCTCATAAATAATAAAAATATCAGCTTTTTTTTAAATTCAATTCTGAATTTGGATTTTCTTAAAGATTCTAAAATAATATTTGAGAAATTTATTTGCCATAGAATGTGTAAAAAATATTCGATTCAACAAAAATTGATATTTCGTCTCTGGTCTAAAACCTGATTTTCTTCTCATAAATAATAAAAATATGAGTTATTTTTTTTTAAATTCAATTCTGAATTTGGATTTTCTTAAAGATTAAAAAATAATATTTAGGAAATTTCATTTCCATAGAATGTGTAAAAAATATTTGATTCTACAAAAATTGATATTTGGTCTCAGGTCTAAAACCTGATTTCGTTCTCATAAATTATAAAAATATCAGCTATTTTTTTTTAAATTCAATTCTGAATTTGGATTTTCTTAAAGATAATAAAATAATATTTGGGAAATTTATTTGCCATTGAATGTGTAAAATATATTCGATTCTACAAAAATTGACATTTGCTCTCTGGTCTAAAACCTGATTTTGTTCTCATAAATTATCAAAATGTCATCTATTTTTTTTTAAATTCAATTGTGAAGTTAAATTTTCTTAAAGATTATAAAATAATATATGGGAAATTTTTTTTCCATAGAATGTGTAAAAAATATTCGATTCTACAAAAATTGACATTTGCTCTCTGGTCTAAAACCTGATTTTGTTCACATAAATTATAAAAATGTCATCTATTTTTTTTTAAATTCAATTCTGAATTTAGATTTTCTTAAAGATTAAAAAATAATATTTGGGAAATTTTTTTTCCATAGAATGTGTAAAAAATATTCGATTCTACAAAAATTGACATTTGCTCTCTGGTCTAGAACCTGATTTTGTTTCCATAAATTATAAAAATGTTATCTTTTTTTTTTAAATTCAATTCTAAATTTAGATTTTCTTAAAGATTATAAAATAATATTTGGGAATTTTGTTTCCATACAATGTGTAAAAAATATTCGATTCTACAAAAATTGACATTTGCTCTCTGGTCTAAAACCTGATTTTCTTCTCATAAATAATAATAATATCAGCAATTTTTTTTAAATATTGTTCTGAATTTGGATTTACTTAAAGATTATAAAATAATATTTAGGAAATTTCATTTCCATAGAAGGTGTAAAAAATATTTGATTCTACAAAAATTGATATTTGGTCTCTGGTCTAAAACCTGATTTTGTTCTCATAAATTATAAAAATGTCATCTATTTTTATTAAATTCAATTCTGAATTTGGATTTTCTTAAAGATTTTAAAATAATATTTGGGACATTTATTTGCCATAGAATCTGTACAAAATATTCGATTCTACAAAAATTGACATTTCGTCTCTGGTCTAAAACCTGATTTTCTTCTCATAAATAATAAAAATATGAGTTATTTTTTTTTAAATTCAATTCTGAATTTGGATTTTCTTAAAGATTAAAAAATAATATTTAGGAAATTTCATTTCCATAGAATGTGTAAAAAATATTTGATTCTACAAAAATTGATATTTGGTCTCAGGTCTAAAACCTGATTTCGTTCTCATAAATTATAAAAATATCAGCTATTTTTTTTTAAATTCAATTCTGAATTTGGATTTTCTTAAAGATTATAAAATAATATTTGGGAAATTTCTCTGCCATCGAATTTGTAAAAAATATTCGATTCTACAAAAATTGACATTTGCTCTCTACTCTAAAACCTGATTTTCTTCTCATAAATAATAAAAATATCAGCAATTTTTTTTAAATATTGTTCTGAATTTGGATTTACTTAAAGATTATAAAATAATATTTGGGAAATTTATTTGCCATCGAATGTGTAAAAAATATTCGATTCAAGAAAAATTGATATTTGGTCTCTGGTCTAAAACCTGATTTTGTTCTCATAAATTATAAAAATGTCATCTATTTTTTTTAGATTCAATTCTGAATTTGGATTTTCTTAAAGATTCTAAAATAATATTTGGGACATTTATTTGCCATAGAATGTGTACAAAATATTCGATTCTACAAAAATTGACATTTCGTCTCTGGTCTAAAACCTGATTTTCTTCTCATAAATAATAAAAATATGAGCTATTTTTTTTTAAATTCAATTCTGAATTTGGATTTTCTTTAAGATTCTAAAATAATATTTAGGAAATTTCATTTCCATAGAATGTGTAAAAAATATTTGATTCTACAAAAATTGATATTTGGTCTCAGATCTAAAACCTGATTTCGTTCTCATAAATTATAAAAATATCAGCTATTTTTTTTTAAATGTAATTCTGAATTTGGATTTTCTTAAAGATTATAAAATAATATTTGGGAAATTTATTTGCCATCGAATGTGTAAAAAATATTCGATTCTACAAAAATTGACATTTGCTCTCTGGTCTAAAACCTGATTTTCTTCTCATAAATAATAATAATATCAGCAATTTTTTTTAAATATTGTTCTGAATTTGGATTTACTTAAAGATTATAAAATAATATTAAGAAATTTCATTTCCATAGAATGTGTAAAAAATATTTGATTCTACAAAAATTGATATTTGGTCTCTGGTCTAAAACCTGATTTTGTTCTCATAAATTATAAAAATGTCATCTATTTTTATTAAATTCAATTCTGAATTTGGATTTTCTTAAAGATTTTAAAATAATATTTGGAACATTTATTTGCCATCGAATGTGTAAAAAATATTCGATTCTACAAAAATTGACATTTGCTCTCTGGTCTAAAACCTGATTTTCTTCTCATAAATAATAAAAATATCAGCTATTTTTTTTTAAATTTAATTCTGAATTTGGATTTTCTTACAGATTCTAAAATTATATTTGGGAAATTTATTTGCCATAGAATGTGTAAAAAAGATTCCATTCACCAAAAATTGATATTTGGTCTCTGGTCTAAAACCTGATTTTGATCTCATAATTTATAAAAATGTCATCTATTTTTTTTTAAATTCAATTCTGAATTTAGATTTTCTTAAAGATTATAAAATAATATTTGGGAAATTTTTTTTCCATAGAATGTGTAAAAAATATTCGATTCTACAAAAATTGACATTTGCTCTCTGGTCTAGAACCTGATTTCGTTCTCATAAATTATAAAAATATCATCTATTTTTTTTTAATTCAATTCTGAATTTAGATTTTCTTAAAGATTATAAAATAATATTTGAGTAGTATAACTATGAGAGTACGAGGCCACAGTGTCGATTTTTGCCACCAGGTGGCGCCCTAGTCAGTTACCTGCAGTGGATTTTTAGCGGTTTTGTTGATAAATTACCGTCGGTCGGGAATGCAGATTTCGCGTGTGTGTTACCTTATGTCGGTAATGCAGATTACTTGCTTGCTCGATGGCTATTACCCCTCGAGCGGTAACTGATCTTAAGGTAAGTTATTGATCTATAGATCAATCGATACTTTCACTCTTAGAAAAGGGGTTAGTTAGTTTACCGCTTTCGAATGTCGCGCTTGTCTTTTACCATGTGTTAGTGTGTTTTACATGTGTGTATGTATGTGATTGAGTATATAAGGAGGTGGAATCATGAGAGTTAGCATTACAACCAGACATCTAAGTCGAACAGCATCCTCTACCAGCTCGGCAGCATACATGACCAGCCACGAGTCCCGGCAGCATACACAACCAGCCACCAACCCAGGCAGCACTTACTACTAGCAACGAGCCCCCCCTGCAGTGTCTACTTCTTACACTATGTGCATGAAACTCGTCCGTTCTGAGTGAGCTGCATGTACTACGTAGCGTGGCAGCAGGCTCGCAGCATAGTACTACGTGGCGGCAGGCCCGCAGCATAGCACTACGTGGCGGCAGGCCCGCAGCAGAGTTGGCAATCTGATACGAATAGGCGCGCTGCATCCAGTGAGGGGTAGCGGACCGGCATCTCATACTAATACGGAGCCGTATCTACGCTGCACGTTTGTCTTGATTTAGAAGCCACCATCTTGTACAAACATGTATGTACACTGAGACACATAAATGCTGTCCTTCCGGTCAAAAGTCTGATTTTCAAAGTCGCGACGCATCTATCGCCGCGTGATTAGTCTATGGCGTACAATATAACCGCCATGTAATCAAAATTTAAATTCAATAATATCTTATCGTTCATTATTTTAAAAATGTTTAAGAGTGTTTCAATAAAAATAAAATAGGAAGTAATGTTCGATCTTAAGTGCTAATATAAAAGATTAAGTGTTTGTGTTTATTTCATATAACAGAAAAATGCAGATCAGTGTTGAAATATTTAAAATAGCGTCATTAAATTTTTATTAATTAAAATTTATTTCATATTTAAAATATATATTCAAGCAATCCGAAAAATTTTAACAGCAGAACAAACCACATATTTCTTTATTTTGCGAAATATAAAAAATAAAAATAAATAATGTTCGTCATTAAAAAACTAAAGTCAATTTTTGCTTGAATCTGATTTATATTCATAGACATTCAGAAACAGAAATTTTATTGAAAAATATTTAAAGAATAAAATATTAATAAAAGTTGTGATAGAAGATATTTCCAAATCCCACTCCAGTGACCTCCCTTCATCTTTTTAAAGCTAATAAAATATAAATGACGGTTGAAATAATATACATTTTTACATTTCAGCTAAAAATCTAATTATAAAAGAAATTACAGTAATATTAGTTAGCCTGCAAAAATATACCCATTTTCAAAGATATTTCAAGCCTGTCTCTAAATCAAAATTTGTCATTAAATTTTTTTAGTAAAAGCAACAAAAGTGCTTTATTCCTAGCCGCAATTTACACTTGTTTTCAAAAAATCAGACTGGTTTATTTAAATCTTTGTCTTTAGGCAGCAAAATTCGGTTTTTTGTATAATACTCATTTTCAAAGATATTTCAAGCCTGTCTCTAAATCAAAATTTGTCATTAAATTTTTTTAAGTAAAAGCAACAAAAGTGCTTTATTTCTAGCCGCAAGTTACACTTTTTTTGCAAAAAATCAGACTGGTTTATTAAAAACTTTGTCTTTAGGCAGCGAAATTCGGTTTTTTGTATAATACTCATTTTCAAAGATATTTTCAAGCCTGTCTCTAAATCAAAATTTGTCATTAAATTTTTTTAGTAAAACCAACAAAAGTGCTTTAATTCTAGCCGCAATTTACTCTTTTTTGCAAAAAATCAGACGGATTTATTAAAAACTTTGTCTTTAGGCAGCGAAATTCGGTTTTTTGTATAATACTCATTTTCAAAGATATTTTCAAGCCTGTCTCTAAATCAAAATTTGTCATTAAATTTTTTTAGTAAAACCAACAAAAGTGCTTTAATTCTAGCCGCAATTTACTCTTTTTTGCAAAAAATCAGACGGATTTATTAAAAACTTTGTCTTTAGGCAGCAAAATTCGGTTTTTTGTATAATACTCATTTTCAAAGATATTTCAAGCCTGTCTCTAAATCAAAATTTGTCATTAAATTTTTTTAGTAAAAGCAACAAAAGTGCTTTATTCCTACCCTGTCGAAAGAAAAACACTGAAAAATCACTGAGACAGAACCACTGAAATCCCAGTTGTTTTTAAGTGGTTTCTCAGTTGTGATTTGGGACAATTCGCCACTGAAAATATCTATTGTGAGGGTTGATTTATGACAGTTGGCCTGGAAGTCCCAAACCGTTTTATGGCCTTTACCCTCATAAAATGGAAGGATAACCTTTCTTTTTTACAATTTTAAATAATTTAAATTATTTATTCCAATATTATATTTGTTGTTTAAGAATTTAGCCACTTATATAAATATATGTTATTACTATTAACATAATACAAACTTCTATTCAAAAATCGAAAAATGACATCAGTTTTTTAATATCTGCTACCGTTTATGAGATACGATATTATTCATTTAAATTTAGGATTTTTGGGGAAATTTTTATATGTACGTAATTGTTAGAACTTACAGATTCTAAATTTAAAAGAAACAATTTTCTATCATTAAAATTTAAACATTTTTATTTGTTAAGAAACAAATTTTTCACAGGTCAATTTTTAATATATTCAAGGCCTCGTAGAAGGGTCCAGAGAGATCATAAAACTTGAAGACTCCTGAATTTAATTAAAAATCGGGAACAAAAATTTCTCTAATTTCGCATTAATAAATTTAAAAATTAAATATTAATATTCTACGTGTTCTAACGATAAAGAATATCTAAAAATTTCCTCAAAAAAGTTATTTTTCATAATAATAAAAATAGCTTTGAAAATTTACTTTCCTTCAATTTTAATAGTTTTTAGAATTTTTTTTTATATTCCTAATCGTGAAAATAAGTAGATTTCATATTTTTATTTTTGAAATTTTAATTTTTGAAATTGCAAAAGTTTTTAATCATAAAAATTTTGGGTTACGGGAACCATAAAAGGAAAAAAAAATTACAATCAGGAATCGGTGTTCGACCTGAATTTCCAGGTCAAATTGCTTGTAAATTTTTTTCGTTAAAGAGTCGAAGTTTACTCCCCTACAAAACTACTTGGCATTTAAAACTATTGTACTATTGTTACCCCAACTCCAAAAAAAATTCTATCTGAAGATATGCAGGTCAGACCACTGAAAAATCACTGGGCCAGTGTTTTTTTCAGTGGATTTTGAGTCGTTTACTTTCGACAGGGTAGCCGCAAGTTACACTTTTTTTGCAAAAAATCAGACTGGTTTATTAAAAACTTTGTCTTTAGTTAGCAAAATTCGGTTTTTTGTATAATACTCATTTTCAAAGATATTTTCAAGCTTGTCTCTAAATCAAAATTTGTCAATAAATTTTTTTAGTAAAAGCAACAAAAGTGCTTTATTCCTTGCCGCAATTTCCACTTGTTTGTAAAAAATCCGTTTGATTTATTGAAAATTTAGTCTTTTTGCAGGCTAACTAATATTACAGTAATTTATTTTATAATTAGATTTTTAGCTGAAATGTAAAAATGTATATTATTTCAACCGTCATTTATATTATATTAGCTTTAAAAAGATGAAGGGAGGGCACTAGAGTGGGATTTGGAAATATCTTCTATCACAACTTTTATTAATATTTTATTCTTTAAATATTTTTCAATAAAATTTCTGTTTCTGAATGTCTATTAATATAAATCAGATTCAAGCAAAAATTGACTTTAGTTTTTAAATGACGAACATTATTTATTTTTATTTTTTATATTTCGCAAAATAAAGAAATATGTGGTTTGTTCTGCTGTTAAAATTTTTCGGATTGCTTGAATATATATTTTAAATATGAAATAAATTTTAATTAATAAAAATTTAATTACGCTATTTTAAATATTTCAACACTGATCTGCATTTTCCTGTTATATGAAATAAACACAAACACTTAATCTTTTAGATTAGCACTTAAGATCGAACTTTACTTCCTATTTTATTTTTATTGAAACACTCTTAAACATTTTTAAAATAATGAACGATAAGATATTATTGAATATTAATTTTGATTACATGGCGGTTATATTGTACGCCATAGACTAATTACGCGGCGATAGATGCGTCGCGACTTTGAAAATCAGACTTTTGACCGGAAGGACAGCATTTATGTGTCTCAGTGTAGCTTGCATTCAACTTACGCTTTAGTGAACATTTACATTTAGAAATAAAAGTATGTTTAATTATCATAATAAAAATTGTATTTTAATAAAATAAATAAAAAATTAATGTTTAAAATTATTATAATTTTCAGAATGCCAGGCAAGCGTAAACAACCGGATAGTTCTGAAGCGGAGGAGGTTTCTAATAAGATTAGGAAGGATTTTACGAGGCTCCTAGATGAATGTGAAGCCATTATTCCGAGTATTGAAGATGCATCAAGTCTTCTGAACATATTAAAAGATGAAGACAGAGTGTTGTTTGCTGACAGGTGGATGAATATTTGCAATCAAAATTTAAGAACAGTGAAAAGTGTCTTCCATTCTCTCAAGTTAGCTAAGAAGAAATATAGATGTGTCAATATTATCCAAATAATTATGAGTCATCATGCAAATTTCAAGAAGTATTTAAAAGAAGGATCTGGAGTTAATACATTGGAAAACATCGATGATCAAATAAGTGGTCGCGTTCGTTGGGAAAACAGTGAAAGTGCATTTAAAAGTCGTCTTCAGACGAGCATTATTATTAATCTTTCGCACATTGATATATTAGCATTTTTTAATGATGCATCCATCCTTTTCGTATACAACATTGGAAAAGTATTAAGTAAACATGGACCATTAAAAGTGTATGCTGTGCTAGGAGCGAAATTTCATAAATTCCTTAACGCAGAAGAAGAAAAAGTTGAATCAAAGTACTTTAATGTGAAAGCTGCAGAGATATTTACTTCAACCGTTTTAGAAGATTGGTTTTGCATGAATATTAAAAACCCTATATTAAAAGATGTAGAATCGTTTGAAGAACAAGAATCTCAATGGACACTCCATTCTATTGTAAAATTAGAAATAAATATCAACAAATATAATCCACTTAGAGCTGGATCATATATTAAGTTACCTTCTTCAATTGAAGTGAAGTTTGCTTGCATCAACGTTAAGAATAATGATTATAAATGCTTTATGTGGGCAGTTTTATTAGCTTTACATTCAGATGTAAAACACCCCCAACGTGTTTCCAAATACTACAAGTATATAAATAAGTTAAATTGGAGTGGAATAGAATTTCCAGCTTCACTTAAAGATATCATGAGATTTCAAAAACAAAATGATATTTTTATAAATGTTTATGCTTTGAGTATGAAAAATTCAAAATTTAATACATTTCCATTACATCTTATATCTAATAAGAAGCAGAAACATATTAATTTATTAAGAATTGAAGATATTTATCAGAATGAAAATGATGATGACGATGAAGATGATGAAGATGTTGCAAATGTGAATACATCAAATAATTTTCATTATGTATGGATCAAGGATTTATCTCGCCTTGTGAGTAGTCAATTATCTTTACATAATGGGAAAAAATATATTTGTGATCGATGTCTTCATTATTTTATAAGTGAAGAAAGGTTATCTAGTCATTTAGGTGAATGTCAGAAACTAAATGAGTGTAAAGTAATTCTTCCTAAACCAGGTCAAAATTTTGTGGAATTTAAAAACTATTCTTATAAGGAAAAAGTGCCATTTGTTGTGTACGCAGATTGTGAGTGTCTGTTAAAGCCAGTTAAAGGTGAGACAACAAGTAAAACTGAAGTAGTTCAACATTATGAACTTTTTAATATGGGATTTTATGTGAAGTGTAGTTATGATGATTCTTTATCAGGATATTATTCTAGTCCAACAGATGTAAATCCAGCCAAATGGTTTGCACAAGAGTTACTGATGTTGGCTGAACGTGTAGAGTTAATTTTGAAAAATCCAATCCCAATGGAACATTTGTCAGCCGCACAGACTGAAGCTTTTGTAAATGCTGCTATCTGCCATATTTGTGAAGGTCCAATATCTTATCAAGAAAAAAAAGTTCGTGATCATTCACATTTAACTGGCAAGTTTCGTGGAGCTGCACATGAAAATTGTAATTTAAATTACCAAGATCCTCGGATTATACCAGTGGTTTTCCATAACTTAAGTGGGTATGATGCTCATTTTATAATTGAAGATATTTGTCATGAATTTGAAGGGAAAATTGATTTGCTTCCAATAAACAAGGAAAAATATATTTCCTTTACAAAGAGAATAAAGAATAGTGAAATCAAATTTCGTTTCATAGATTCCTTTAGATTTATGGCAAGCTCTTTAGAAAAACTAGCATCATATCTAACAGAATACAAAATTGTCAATTCAGTGTTTACTAATTTCACTGCTACTGAAATAAAGTTAATTACCCAGTAAGAAGAGAGTAATTAAAAAATATTAAAAAATTTTAATATTTTTGGATACGTTTTCTGTCCAATACATTTGTATCCGGTGATAGCACCTACTTTTACACGATAATCAAACCTTATGAATATGGGTTGAAAAAATTTGTCAATCCAAGTGAATCCCTTTATAATGGAAAAAAAATAAAATGAATATTTTTTAATGTCTGCAGTTCAGGTTATTGAATACAAATGAATCCCTTTATAATGAAAAAATAAACTAGTTATTTTTAAATACCCACACGTCAGATTATTCAATCTGAATGAATATTTTTATAATAAAAATGCAATTAAAATAAAATGAAAATTTATCCGAATGAATACCCTTATAATTGAAAAATATAAAATGAACATTTTAAATACTCACGATTCAGTTTTATTTAATCAAAATAAATACCCTTATAATGAAAAAAATAAAAATTTTAATATTTGAATGCACATAGTTCAGATGATTCAATCCAAATTAATCTCTTTATAATTTAAATAAATAAAACCAAATCCATTGTTCTAAATTCTCATCTCTTTAAAAATAAATCAGTGAAAAGTCACTGAAGAAATTCAAATTAGTATAAATTTCTACTAATTTTGTTAAATTCTTTACTAAAGTTTTAGTGAAAATTGACTAAAAATTAGTAGAAAGTTACACTAATTCGAATTAGTGACCTTTTTTCACTAATTCAGATTAAAAGAGCACATTTGAAATCACTGTAAGGGTTAAACAAAGAACAAAGAAGTAACAAAGAATTTCAATTTTTGAAATTAATTTCATTAATTTCGATTTATAGGGTTATAAACAACTCCCATAAATGGGGGGTATTTATACACAATTTATGTAATTATTAATTTATAACTAATATCCAAATAAACCTAGCGAGTTGTAGTCTTTTCTGACTTGACTATTTTTTTATATTTTAAAACAATAACTTATTCAGTAAAATTAACCACAACAACCAATTGCAATTGTTATAAACAAATTATTGTTAATAATGTTTAATTACTTACAAATTCACCTGGAAAGACACAACTTTTTCCTAATTTTACAAATTAATGGCCTATGGTTAGAAAAATAAAAATTGTTGACTGTCAATTATTATTTACTAGCAACATTAATGCGCGCTTAAGCGCGCGACAACCTTTGCATTATTGGTCATTTAAAAACATAAATTTTTGCAAATTCAAATAATGAAACTTACGAAATTGAAGAATATATTTGAAAAATGACAAAAATACATTGACATTTGAAAACGAATTTCGAAAAATAGCTACATAATTACACAATTGAAAAGAATAGTTTAAAAAATTTAACAATAAATTTTAATTTTAAACAAAATAGTTGAAAAATTATAGGAAGAACTGTTGGAAATACCTAATTGTAAATTGAACAACTGTATTGAAAATCAATAAAAATAATTGAAATTGAAGAAAATAATAAAAATGGCGGAAATAAATTGAAAATTTGAAAAAAATAATTGATAATAAACAACAAAATTACAAAATGACAAAAATAATTGACAATTGAAAACAAAATTCAAAAGATGGCTAGATTAATACACAACCGATCAAAATAACTTAAAAAATCGAAGAATAGTTATAAAATTTTAAGATCATAATTGAAAATTGAAAAATTGTAGGAAATAAATTAAAACTGCGGTAAATGATTAATAATATTGAAGGAAATAGTAAAAAAATGACGAAAATAATTGTCAATTGAAAACAAAATTCGAAAAATAACTAGATTAATAGACAACTCCCGTGTGGAAAAGCCAAGTGGGGCCAAACTGGCGCCCACTTGGCCCACCTGCCCCAGGTGGGCTCCAACTGGCGCCCACTTAGAAACTGGGAAATACTGGGAACTTTTCTACACGGGCTGAAAAAATAATTGAAAAAATTAAACAAGAAATATTAAATTTAAAGAAAATAATTGCAAATTGACAAATTAAGAAAAATACATGAATAATTGCAATTTTAAAACAATTTTTATGAGTGTACAAAATAATTGAAAAAGTCCAAGAATTATAGGAAATTGTGGAATTAATTGAAAATCGATAAAAATAATTTAAAATTAAAGAAAATATTTGAGAATTGAAAAAAATAATTAAAAATTGAAGAAATAAATTGAAAATTAAAGAATCGAGGAAATAAATTGAGAATTGAAGAAATACATCGAAAATTTAAGAATTAAATTAAAATTTTAAAAAATAATAATTAATAACTGAAAAAAAATTACAACTGAAGATTGGAAATTAAAATTGAAGAATGACATTACAAATTAAAAAACATAATTGAATAATTGTATTTAAAATTAAAGAAACTTAATGATATCGAACAAAATAATAGAAAAAAAGCGATAATTTTTTAATATTAAAGAAAATAACTGAAAATTGAAAAGTGGAATTTAAATTTGAAGAAAATAACTGAGAAATGAAGAATTCTAGAATTGAATAATTGATTTGCAATTTTGAAACAATTTTTATGAGTGTAAAAAATAATTGAAAAAGTCCGGGAATTATTGGAAATTGAGGAATTAATTGAAAATCGATCAAAATAGTTAAAAATTAAAGAAAATATTTGAGAATTAAAGAAAATAATTAAAAATTGAAGAAATAAATTAAAAATTAAAGAATTAAATGGAAATTTCAATAAAATAATTAATAATTAAGAGAAAGATTACAATATGACGAAAATAATTAACTATTAAATATTATAACTATTGCTAATAATTTGTGGTGTAAAAAACGAAAATAATATATACCTGAAATTTACATAGTAATAGTATCCATTTTTCTATCCAGAAAATCTGGCAGTCCATATAGCACTTTCACAACCGTTTTTATAGTTTTTATAATGAAAACCGAAAAAAATTGTGTCAGTATAATTTAATTTTTAGTTTTGAATGAGCGTTTTTGGTACGTGTTGACCGGATCAAAATTTAACGAAAACTGAGTTTACAAAGAAAGTGACAGTTGAGATGAAACACATGTTAAAAGTCATAAAAGGATCAAGCGAGGGTTCAAAAAAAGTTTCAGTTGTCTCGATAGGGAAAAAAAACTTGTTTGTGTGGGTGCATTGTTGAAGGGGTCAAGATTTTAGAGACCTCGGGAAACATTTTTGTGACGATGTAAATGAAAATACTCGTGAAAATATAAACAGAAATATTGCTGAGATTAAAACTATAAAATTGATTGGTAAAAAACAGAAAAGTTGTTACTGTCATTACGTTCGTTAACTGCTGTTGTATCCGTTAATTCATTTCAAGGATCATACGTTTTTTATAATTTCCCGTTCTGTCTAAAATTTTTGCCTCAATTTTTACTTTATTAAAATAGAAAGTATGGTCCTCAAAACAGGCAGTCCATTAATTAGGTGGTTCATAAACATCATCTTTGTGTTATTTTATTCTTAGGTTTAAGTTGAAGAATGATGTTGACTGAGCATACATCGAGGTATACATTGAAGTTGTGTTTTTCTTTTAAAAATTACACACTGTCAATAACAGATTTCAAAAAAGTTTTTTTTAATAAAGTCTAAAAAAAATTTAATTACTTTCTCTCTAAATCTGAATTAGTGTTTTTCTATTAATGAATTATTGAAAAGTGGAAAAATTAATAAAAAATTAGTAAAATTAGTAATAATTTTACTAATTTTTTTAGTAGAAAACTACTAATTTTTAATAAAAAATTACTAATTGAAATATTACGAAACTACTAATTGAAATGTTAAAGTTTCACTTCTTTAATTAGTAGTTTTCTACTAAAAAATTAGTAAAATTATTACTATTTAATAGTAGTTTACCTTTCACTAATTCAATAGTAGAAAACCACTAATTCAGATTTAAAAAGCTTCAAAAGATGATTAATTTAAATTCTTTAAAAATGTATTCAAGAATAATATTTAAGTAAAAAAAAATTTTATTGATGAACACTTTTAAGAAACTTTTATCAACGTCTTAATAAATTATAAAGATCACTAAAAATTATCTTCAAATTTACGTATTTTTCGCTTTTTAACCCACAATTAAGGTATTTCTCTTGCAGTTATATACTTGAAAAAATCGTTTTTTATGGATTTTCTTTCAATTGTGAGAAAACGTTATTTTATATGTGCCTTCTATCTGGTTAAGATTTCAGGACCCTTTACCGTCTAAAATTTGAGATATTCTTGTTCGAAATTTCAATTTTACATGCAAAATGATAAAAAATTGAAATTTCGAACAAGAATATCTCAAATTTTAGACGGTAAAGGGTCCTGAAATCTTAATCAGATAGAAGGCACATATAAAATAACGTTTTCTCACAATTTAAAGAAAATCCATTAATCCATAGAAAATCGATTTTTTCAAGTATTTATAACTGGAAGAGTTTTTGCGCCGAAGACGCATTATAAATGAGTTCATCTGAAATAAATAAAAATTTATCAAATATTAAGTTTCAATCACATGTAGAGATGAAATGAATTGTCGGTATTTAAAAATATTAGTTTTATTTTAATTTCAATTTTATTATAGAGAGATTTATTTGTATTGAATAATCTAAGCTGTAGGTATTAAAAAAAATTTATATCATTTTTTTAATTATAAAAGGTTTCAATTGGATTAATTAAATCTGAACTGTAGGTCTTCAAAAATATTGATTTTTCAGAAATTTTAATTTCATTATAAAGGGATTCATTTGTATTGAATAACCTGAACTGCGGACATTAAAAAATATTCATTTTATTTTCTGTATTTATAAAGGGATTAATTTAAATTGACAAATATTTGAACCCATATTAATAAGGATTGATTTGCGGATAAAAGTAGGTGTTATCACCAGATACAAATGGATTGGACAGAAAACGTATTAAAAAAGATTACATAATTTGTCTTTTTCTTCGAAAATCATAAAATTCCAATCTTTTTCAATTTCCTCCTTCTTACTGGGTACACGCAAAGGTGTTTTACCTTATGAATACATTGATTCATTGAATAAATTAAAAGATTTAGCATTACCCAAAAAAGAAAATTTTTATAGCTCTCTCAATGATAATACAATCAGTGATGAAGATTATAGTCATGCTCAAAATGTATGGTCTACATTCCAATGTAAAAATCTTGGTGAATATGTGGATTTATACATGAAAACTGATATACTATTATTGGCAGATGTCTTTGAAAATTTTCGAAATCAATGTTTGCGAGCTTATAATCTTGATCCTGCTCATTATTATACAACTCCTGGATTTACATGGGATGCAATGTTGAATTACACAAAGGTAAAATTAGAACTCATAACTGATATTGACAAACTTATGTTTATTGAGCGAGGTATAAGAGGAGGTATAAGCCAATGTTGTAATAGATATTCAAAGGCTAATAATATGTATATGAAAAATTTTAATCCAAATGATGAAACTAAATATATTATGTATTTCGATGCCAATAATCTATATGGATGGGGTATGATGCAGCCGCTTCCATATGGTGGATTTGAGTGGCTTCCTGTTTTGAATAACAGTTTTAATTTTAATATTCCTGATGACTCACCTATTGGGTACATTTTAGAAGTCGATCTTGAATATCCTCAAGAATTACATGATAGTCATAGTGATTTTCCTTTTTGTTCAGATCACTCAAATCCACAAACAACAACGTCAAAGCAAACTAAACTTCTCACTACTCTGTCACCTAAACTCAAGTATATTATTCATTATCGAGCGTTAAAACAAGCTCTTTTAAATGGTCTAACTCTAGTGAAAATTTATAGAGTACTTAAATTCAATCAAAAGACTTGGCTCAAGTCTTACATTGACTTTAATACTTCTATGAGAAGAGATGCTAAAAATGAGTTTGAAAAGAACTTGTTTAAATTAATGAATAATGCAGTTTACGGTAAAACTATGGAGAATGTTCGAAATCATGTTGATGTGAAACTTGTTATGAAATGGGGCGGTAGATATGGCGCTGAAGCTCTCATATCTAAACCTAACTTTCATAGTAGATCTATTTTTAATAAAAATTTAGTGGCAATTGAGCTTCGAAAAACAGAAATATTGCTCAACAAACCCATATACGTTGGGTTTGCAATACTTGATTTATCCAAAACACTTATGTACGATTTTCATTATGAATTTATGTTAAAAAAATATGGTAAAAATTGTAAGTTGTTGTACACTGATACTGATAGTTTCATTTATGAATTAAAGTGTAGAGATATTTATAGTGATATGAATGATGATATTCACAAGTTTGACACTTCAGATTATGCGAAAGATAATGTGTATAATATTCCTCAAGTCAACAAGAAAAAAGTGGGATTAATGAAAGATGAATGTAATGGAGAGATAATTACTGAATTTGTTGGTCTGAGAAGTAAAATGTATAGCATTCGAGTTAACGGACAAGATTTTGTAAAAAAAGCTAAAGGTGTAAAAGCAGGTGTGGTGAATAAAACTATTAACTTTGATGATTATGTGGAATGTTTGCAGAAATCTAGAATTCAAACGAGAACGCAACATATAATTAGATCTCGACTACATCAAGTAGAAACTGTAAAGCAATTTAAAATAGCATTAAGTCCCTTTGATGATAAACGCTACTTATTGCCTAAAAGTACCGATACCCTTGCTTGGGGTCATTATAAAATTATAAAAAGTAAATGAATTGTATTAGTGTGTGTATATAATTATATCATATAACCTATACATATGAATGAGGTTTTAAAAAAATAAACAATATTTTATATTTAAAATTGGTATTACTTTAATTATTACTACCTTATCTTGTATACATTTTTGAATTAAAACAATAATATTTTTTCTAAGTATAATATAAATGTAAATCTAATAAATAAATAAGAAAAATTAAATCATTACATATTTACTTAATTAAACTTTCTGGAATGTTAACTTTAACTTTTCCAAAAGTTAACTTTAACTTTTCCAAAAGTTAACTTTAACTTTTCCAAAAGTTAACTTTAACTCTTATGGAAATTACATGTTAATTCCATTTAACTTTTATGAAAGTTAACTTTTCCAAAAGTTAACTTTAACTTTTCCAAAAGTTAACTTTAACTCTTATGGAAATTACATGTTAATTCCATTTAACTTTTATGAAAGTTAACTTTTCCAAAAGTTAACTTTAACTTTTCCAAAAGTTAACTTTAACTTTTCTAAAAGTTAACTTTAACTTATTTAAAAATTAAGTTTAACATTTGCTGAATGATTACATTTCTGATTTTTGTATCCAACTATTATGTGAGTTGTCAAATCCAAGCCATTTTACATAGACTTTATCATGACGTTGTTTGAGAACTTTTTCTACGAGATAGACATCTGGATATTTCACTTTGGAGATTTCTTCTTCGTAGAAGCCGCCTTCGATGGGTTGATCCTGATAATCCTTTAGTTTATACGTTACTGGGTTTGTTGATTGAACTGCAGTGATAGTAAATATTTCAGTTGTCCAGTTGGGTGTATATCCTTTACTGAAAACATTCTTATACTTGCTTACACGAACTCGATCACCAACTTTAAATTTTATTTTCTTAACTGAAATTTTCCTTTGTTTAGATATACGTTTTAACAGCATACTTTTATCATCTTTTTTGACATCTTTTGGCTTCATGCCAATAGTACGATGTTTTTTGTTATTATACTGTGAAACGAGAGATGGTAAAATATTTATCCATTTATAATTTCCTTGCAAGTTGAATTGTGCCCACATCGTATTCTTCAGTGTGCGGTTGAATCTTTCAACAATTGAAGCTTTTAAATTACTATAGGTTGAATATAATATGATTTTATAAGATTTCATTAAACTCTCGAATTGAGAATTATAAAATTCTTTGCCTCTATCAGTATACAGTTTTTTTGGAACACGTCCATTTAAAAGTATAGATTTCATAGCTGCAGAAACATCTTTTCCACATTTACTTTTGACTGGAATAGCCCATGCATACTTTGAGAATATATCTATAACTGTGAGTATATATTTAAAACCATTATTAACTTTAGAATAAGGTATCATTTCAACTAAATCTGCTTGCCATGTTTCATCCATCCCCCGTATTTGTACCTTACGACGTTGATAATTTCGCCTAGCTTGTTAATGTAATTCTGTGACTACTAATAATTTTTTATCATTCATTTTCAATGAGTTTTTCAAACATCTGAATACATCAATGATCAACAAGATACTGATCTCAATTTTTCTAGTGTACTATTAATATATGATTTGAGCTTCACGTAATTCCTCAATGATTGACATAATTTCATTATTATGACTAGGATTACCAGCCTGTTGTGATGCTATCAGTAAACGTAAACGGTCTACAAGCTCGTTTGGATCATCCCAATAAATATAGTCTGGATAAGTTTCTCTTTTCACAATCATAGATTGCGGTAAACGACTCTTTTTCTGTAAAGAATTTCCTGTTTTTGTGAAAAGCTTTGCAATAACATTAGTATATTTAGAACTCTTGTTAATGCGCATTGGTTTGCTTGGACTGTAACTCTTTTTATGTGCATTAGTAGTAGAAACAATTTCCTTATAGTTTGCTAAGTCATTTGAACTTATGGAAGCTTGATCTGGTTGTTGTCTGAATAGAAGTTCCAGTAATCCACATGTTTTTGAATATTTTTTCATTCCAACTAAATTAATGTATGAACCTTCAAAATCAATTTTTGTATCACCAATTATGAATGTACCGTCAGGAAGTTTGCGTACTCCATATACCATATCCAAATACTGCTTTCTGTTTTTATTCAACATTTGTATAAATTTATTTGTTAATTTATAAGATTCTTCATCAGTTGCATCTGTATTAGATATATTATCTCTTTCAAAAGTAATATCATTAGACTCTTGATTCTTTGATTCATTAAAAAAATTTTCATTCTTAATATTATGCACATTAGATTCTTTACTAAAAGCATCATAGAAATCTACTTGATTCTCTGATTCATTAAACAAATTTTAATTTTTAATTTTATGCATATTAGATTCTTCACTAAAAGCATCATAGAAATCTTTTTGGGATAAATCAAATGGCACAGTTTCACTAATAGCAGTCTTAAAAGATGCATCATAGTCTTCTTCTTTTTTCCTAATATTTTTAACTTTGACAGGTGTATGAGTTACAGCAACCAATTTTTCTAATGGAGTAACTAATGGTTGAAAAGTTTCTCTTAACATATTTTCAGCATTTTCTCTACCGCTTTTAAGTATTTGATGTTTTCGTCGAATAGCTTCACTTGCCTTCACAACCTGATGAAGTGTTTCTAACTCTTTTCGATACATGTTTATGTATTGAAGTCTAAACTTGTACTAATGTATTTCTCTGGAAACATATATTATTTATAAATGAATGAAGCAGTCAAATCCTTTTCTATATCTTCCTTCATTCAAATTTCTATCTTTGTCAATAACTACAAATCCATATCTATCAGAATTCCAACATGTAGAACATAAATCTCGAAATTGATTGTACGTCATATCAGTGTTCACATGATCATTATAAACATGCTTAAGGTTTCTATCATCCTGTTTAAAAAGCACAAGTAAGTTAACATTATCTCTAACTAAATGTTTAGGAATATGAGCATATGTTTGACACAGATAAAAACTATCAACGTTAACATGTCTACCCATACAAAAGAAGGCTCTTACATTGTCCTGTTTCTCACAAGCAATATCATCAAAAATAAAGATTGAATTTGGTTTAGCATCTTTAGGCGAAACCACTTCCTCATGCTCACTATATGGAAAGTATTCAATTCCATCAACTTTACTCAATACTTTTTCTAGAAATTTATATTTAGGCTGTTGTAATGACTTTGAGTATAAATAAATATTCTCAAAGCTCAAGCCATTCGGATGTATAATCAGAGAAAGAAGAGCATTTGTTTTTCCACAATTTGATGGACCGCAAAAAGCTGCGCGAATACTATTTGAAAACAGATTTCCATGACGCTTAACTTCATTATTATTATTGGATTGAATGAGATTATCAACATTTACAATCGGGAGCTGATTAGCTTGTACCTTGAACTGCATCTTAGACTCGACTGAGAAAAAAACTATATATATCACACTTTTATAATCTATTTCCATCAGTCGGTTGTAAACCATCGTCGAGTGAAGAATGGACATTCATGAAAAAGTGAAGAAAAATAAATCTCACACTGGTCAAGGTTTTCTTAATAATATAATAAATAAATTACCAATTGAGTTACATATTCCTGGATACCAATATTGTGGACCTGGTACAAAATTAAAAAAACTCGTTTAGCTCGTGGTGATCCAGGTGTAAATTCCTTGGATGCAGCTTGTAAGGCACATGATATTGCATATTCAAAAGAAAATGAAAATATAGAAGCAAGAAATTCTGCAGATAAAATATTAGCTGAAAAGGCTTGGCAACGTGTTCTCTCCAAGGACGCTAGTATTAGTGAAAAAGCTGCTGCATTAGCTGTTACTAATATAATGAAAGTTAAATCTAAATTCGGTATGGGGTTAAAAATTAATGTTAATACCAAGAAAAAGATGAAAAAAAGAATAAAAAACAGAGGAAGAAGAAGAGAGTTTCCAAGAATAAAAAAAGAGTTACATTAAATAAAGTTGTTCATGCTGCTAAAAAATGTATGAAATCAAACGGTAATTCTTTAGATACTATTAAAACTGCTATGATTGGTGCAAAGAAGGTTATAAAAAAGTTTGGTGGTAAATCTAAAATTTCAACACCTAGAATTCTTTCTGTACCATCAAAAGTTGGTGGTATTTTACCACTTATACCAATTTTTGCTGGACTTAGTGCTCTTGGAGCTCTTAGTGGAGGGGTTGGTGGTATAGTAAAAGCTGCAAATAATGCTAATGCAGCCAAGAAACAACTTTCAGAAGCTCAACGACATAATCAAACAATGGAGGCTATTGTCTTGGGAAAAGGTTTACACTTAAAACCTTATCGACAAGGACTGGGTCTTTATATTCAACCGTATAAAGGGAAAGGATTGACAAATAAGAAAAGGACTCAAAAAAACTAATTTTGAAGCTACCTCACCGTGCACTAACTGACTTTGATCTATTTAAATATGCTAAAATTATGAGTATACCTCATTTTCGCGGAGTATTCATGCGAAATGAATTACCTATTACAGGACCTCATAAATATGAATCAGCAATTATTAATCTTGATGATAAGGAAGGTCCTGGAACTCATTGGGTAGCATATAAAAAGATTAACAATAAAACTCAATACTTTGATAGTTTCGGGAATCTTTCACCACCATTAGATGTCATTGTCTATTTAGGTGTTGGTAGCTGTATAAAATATAATCATGAGAGCCCTGTCGGCTTGGCGAGAGACAAGCAGAGACAAAGTTTGTCCCCGTTTGTCCCTCGTTTGTCTCCGTTTGTCCCTATTTCGAAATTCGTGTAGAAAAATAAAAAAAGAGTGAAAAGTGTTTTCGAGATTTCTTAATTAAGTCCTAGTGCACATTTGTACGTGTTTATTTATTGATAAAAAGTAAATTAATTGATTATTTCGATAAATGAGAGTTAAAGAGAATGTCGATAAATGTGTTTGCTAAAAGTAACTAGATTTTTTCATTATCATAAAATGCGAGAGATGGCGCGACATGGTACTTGTTATCGTTTTTGAAGAATAAAGTGACAGGTGAGAGTGAATAAGTTGTTTATCGTTATTTTCATTTAAGAAAAGATAAATAATAAACAAGTGTTATGAAAAGAAATGTATAAAAGAATATAATAAGGAAGTTGTGAAAAAGGTACGTATCGTGTGTGAGGTAAGTTTTGTTTATATATTTGCAAACGAACAGTTTTCAAATTTGTATTATTGTATAAAAACAAATAATATTTTTGTCATGAGCTGTTTTGTATTTAATTATTTAATTTATTATTTCATAAGTATATTAATATTTTTTTTTGTTTAAATCTTATCCTTTTTTCTCGATTTAATTTAAATAAGAAAAAGTAAACACTAAACACACTTTATATAACCTCAAAATGTCACAAAGTTTTATATATTTCTAACTATCATTAATAAAAGTTAATTTGAACAAATTAGTATCTTTCCAGTAAAATTAGGTTATACATGTGTCTTTCCGACTTGGGAAGAAAAAATCAATTTACAAAAAAATTATAAAAGTTTCAAATTTTTCTGGGAAAAATGAAACAAAATGTTTTTCAAAATTATTTAATTGTATCTTTTTTTGTATAATTAAGATAATTAGTTTTATTTTCTTGATTGTTGGTAGGTACTCTTATATTCCTTAAAAATTTATAATAATATATTAAAAATTGAAAAAGTGGCGACTAGTTTAATAGAAATAAACCAAGTCAATTTTCTCGAAAACAGCACCTTCGAATTATCTCAACAATTCACCTTTTTGAAATATTATTTTAATAATCTGTGGTATATTTCTCTCTTGCAATCTCCACAATAAAATACACAAGAATAAGTTTGTTTCTTGTTTCTTGCAAAATGTAGAGAAAAATATACAAGTATATATGATTCTAATAAAATATAAATCAAATATTTTGGAATACAGAAAACAAAAAATTCCTTTTTTTCCATGATTTTCCTCCAAAAATTCAATTAATTCAAATTATTTTAAAGATATTTCTTTGTTTCAAACATTTTGTATTTAGATCCAAAAAATATATAATTATTTGAATCACACTTATTTGAATTAAAGAAATCTTAATTGACTAAAAAAAATTATTTGAATCTAATAAATGAAATTATTTAACATAAATAATAATTTATATAAAACAATTGATTCATTTATTCCTCTGAAACCTATGGCAGGGTTGCCACAAGTCAGTGAATTTAGGCAAATCAGGGAAAAGTCAGGGATTTACATCAAAAGTAGTGGAAAAATTCAAAGAATCTCTAAAATGTATAAAAAATTAAATTTGCCTGAAATTTACTAAGTAGAGAAAATTAATAAAAAAATTTTTGGAAATCATACTTTAAACATTACTAAAAATAGTTGATGTTTGCAATCTGAAAAATAATTATATTCCACAATTTGTATAATAATTTACAAGTTTCATTCATTCCTTCATTCATTCATTCATTCATTCATTCATTCATTCATTCATTCATTCTGTCCACACCTGACATTTGGCACTAATTTTTTTTTAAATTTTATATAATTCTTCACCTTTTTAAAATTGTGCCAATTTTTATACTTATGTCAATTTTAGTTCCTTCAAACTTTAATTAATTTTAACCTCCATTGATTAAAAATTCAATGAATTACGCGCTTCAAAAATAAAATAGTAAATTGGAAGTAATTTTAAAATTTCTTCAATTTTTAATAATTAATTTCTATTATGATTGCAACTAAAATTTTCAAAATTTTCATCACTTTTCAATTGCTATGTTTATCTTTAAATTATTGTCATTAATATTTAACTTTATTATAGCTTTTTCAATTATTTTCTTCAAATTTCTGTTATTTTTGAAATTTCTCAATTAATTTCTTCAAATTTCAATTATTTTTGAAATTTTTCAATTGTTTTCTTCAAAGTTCAATTATTTTTTAAATTAATCAATTATTTTCTTCAAATTTTATTTACTTTGTTTCGATTTTTCAAATTGTGTCTTCATTTTTTTATGTATTTATTCAATTTTCTAATTATTTTTGCCATTTTCTTGACAATTTTTTTTTAAATAAAGTATTTTTGTCATTTTCGAAGTATTTTGTGATTTTTAATTTAATTTTTTCATATATCAGTTATTCGCTTCAATCTTTAAATTATTGTCATTAATATTTAAATTTATTATAGGTACTTTTTTCAATTATTTCCCTCAAATTTCAATTATTTCGGAAATTTTTCAAGTATTTTCTTCAAATTTTAATTATTTTTGAAATTTTTCAATTGTTTTCTTCAAAATTCAATTACTTTCTTCATATTGTAATTACTTTGTTTCCATTTTTCAAATTGTGTTATCATTTTTTTATTTTTATTCAATTTTTCAATTAGTTTTGCCGTTTTACAATTTTTTTGATCCAAAATGAATTAATTTTGTTATTTTACAATTATTTTCTTCATTTTTCAATTACTTTTGCCATTTTCGAAGTATTTTCTTCAAATTTAAATGGCTTTTCTGAATCTTTATATTATTATCATGAATTTATTAATTTTTTACACCTTTTTCAATTATTTTCTAAAAATTTCATTTATTTTCTTTAAACTTAAATTATTTCTCCCCCAAATTTTCGAATTTGTAATTATTTTCATTCTTTATGATAATTTCCAAAATTGTTGTCTAAAATTTCAATTTATTTCTATTATTTAATACATATTCTGTGATTATTTACAATTATTTTCTAAGATTTTCAGTATTAATGTTATTGAAAAATCAATTAATTTATTTTATTTCATAGATATTTTGTAATCTTTTCAATTTTTTTTATCAAATTCCCATTATGATATTTAATTTCATATTATTAATATATTTCTCCACTAATTTCAAACATTTTCAATTATTTATAATCTAGTTTTATAATAAATGTACGAAAAATTTGTTTTAAGAACTCAAAAAAGGTCAGGGAAGAAGAAAAAAAATGGTTTGGAAATCAGGGAAAAGTCAGGGAAAATTGTAATAAAATATTTGTGGCAACCCTGCTATGGTTTTTTTATTTTATTACATTAAAATTAATTCTATTCATATTGAAGACGTAATATTTAATTGCAATTCATTGCATTTTTTCATTGCATTATACTAATTTCATTTTAATTACTTTTTAAACAATTTTATTTATTTAATATAATGTAATTAAATTACTTAAATTATTATTAAATTTCAGATTTAAATTACCTTCTACCTACTTTGTGTATATTGTTCATAATGAATTGTTTATTCAATAATTATGTCTCCCACTCTTCCGTCCACATTCATTACTTATTTAACGTTACTTGATTATTATTCTTAATCAAAGTCTTTTGCAAATTCCGCGTAACATACATTATACATAATTTACTGTTCATTTGTAAATAATTTTGTCGAAAAATCTGTTTTTAAATCATTTCTATGTTAAATAAATATATTTGAATGTTAGCAGTTTCGCGCCAATCTCTTGCAATTAGGTAGTTCAAGTATGGTGGGGAAAAATTCAAGATGGCCGCTTGCTGGTGCCTAAAAATGCATTGTAGTCAATGGAGCAAAATCGGTTATTTTAAAATAACTTTTTAAAAACAAACTTTTGAACCCATGTTTATTAGAAAATTATTTTCCTTTTATCGATAGCTATTTTTTAAAATAATAAAATTTAATAAAATTCTTATATCAATTTTTATTATTTTTAAAAGTAGCTTTCGATGAAAGAAAAATAATTTGCTAATAAACATGGGTCCAAAAATTTGTTTTTAAAAAGTTATTTTAAAAAAA
The DNA here is from genome assembly GCA_037103525.1 of Ganaspis brasiliensis. Lineage (NCBI taxonomy): Eukaryota > Metazoa > Arthropoda > Insecta > Hymenoptera > Figitidae > Ganaspis > Ganaspis brasiliensis. The sequence goes on along the minus strand of JAZKLR010000012.1, from coordinate 2,321,472 downwards.
CTGATTTTTTACCCATTGCTGGCTTGAACTACCTAATTGCAGTAAAGTGAACTGGGCTGAAGGTAGCCGGATATCAGTTTCTTTTATGTTTTACTCTAATAATTTATTACTTATTTCTTTATTTCTTAGCCGAATTCTTCAATATCGCAAGTTCCATCATAATAATTTCTTCGGAAATACATTTATTTGTTTTTCAACTTCTTTTCTAGCAAATTCCATAAGGTGGACCTAAGGGCCAAAGCAGATAGAAATACGGTACGGGACCAAATCATGAGACAGAAAAGGACAGAAACAGTCTCTGTCCTTTATTATCTCATGCCCTGCTTCCGTAACCGTATTCATTGTGTGTTGCCCATAAGGTCGAGCTACTGATGGGATATCGATATCGAACGACATTAATATCGATATTTGATTTATCGATAATTCAACAAAACTATCGATATTTAAAAATATATAGTTATCAAGAACAAATATCAATATATCGTTCAAACGATATATCGCACATGTGCAAAAGTACTTATTAAAATTAAACGTTTTAGCAATGCTCGACAATTATCAATTTTATATTCTTATTTAACATAAGTTGAATACAAAAAACAAATGAATTGAAAATTATTGAAATATATAAAGATTCTCTAATAATATGTAAATGAAAAAAATCAGTATACATAAATAATGCTATCTCGCTTACTCTCATGGGCCAAAATTATTGATATTGAATATTTTATCGATATTGAGCAACGATATATAATATAAAAATATAAATAGTGTCAATAAAATGTATACTGAAATTAATGGAATGTTAGTAATCTTACCATAAAAATAATTTAAGATGTAAATCGGAATAGTGTAATAGAACTTTTCATCTCGAATAATTTTGTCTCCAAATAATTCGAAATTCCGGTCGGTCATATTTTGTACCCACATGTTAATAACATGGTGAATTTCCGAATATGACCGACTGTCATGGCGGACTGAGCATGCGCATTCACCACTTCCTATTCGAAATGAAAAGGTCTATGAAACACTTGACACAGAAATTCAAATGGAATTTCTTTCATACTTTTTAAACTTAAAGAAATTTTGTAAAATTTTATTTTAAGAATGAATGTTTTTTAAAAAAAACATTACTTTGTAATATAAATAAAAGAACATATTAACAGTTTTCGATTTTGAATTAGATTTACACAAGTGTTTTCTAATTTGTTGTATTTATTCTTGAATATCTCTTTCTGTTGACACTATTATAGCCTTTTATAATTCTACTAAAAACAATAATTATCTTGAATGACGTCTATCACATTTTAAAAATTAACCTTCTTTTAAATTCACTATCGGAGAGTAATCATTCAGGTCTGGACATGAATCACTCTTGTCTAGACAGGGTTCACTACTGTCAATTTCGATAATGTCTAAAAATATTACTGAGTCCTTTCCAGACCGGAATGGTTCATGTCCAGAAAGCAATGAGTGCTGTCTAATTAAAAAATTTTATTTGGACAGGAACCATTCCTGTTCGGAGAGTACTCAGTCATGTTTCATTTTCTCAGTGCAGTTGGCAATTTTTTAAAAATAATTTTCGTAATTACGCATCCAATTATGTAATTACGTAATTGTATGCATTTGTACGTAATTACATAAAGGTACGTAAATGCATACGGGTACGTAACATTACGTAATTCTACGTAGTTACGCCATGTAATTGCGTAATATTACGTAGTTACGTAATGTAAATACGTAATTACGACTGAGTGTAATTTAATTTTGACGTAATGTGGATATTTGGTGGTGATTTAGTTTTTTTGCAATTTTCTCGTAAACTAATGAGTTGAAGTAAAAAATGCATTAAACATCAAATATGTATTTTTGTGAGATCTACAATTTTTGTAAAAAGGAATTTTTGATATTTGTAATATTTAAAGAGATAAACGAAAAAAACCTAAGTTTTTATGATTTTTTATGCACGTTTTTTACCATCAAGGTGGTCTAGTCGCCAATTTTCACTATGATTTTCGTAATCAGCGCATCAAATTACGTAAGTATACCAAGTTTCATTAAAATCGGAGGTGGGGGGTTTTCGGAACTGCACCCAATGATGCATTACTTTATTATACTACGTCTTCTTATCAACATAATTAAAAAATATTTTAACTAAACAAGCATTACATGGGAAGGAAAATATTGTCAACAAATTATAATTTGAGTTTATTTATTTGTGCACTTGAATTATTGATCAATTTTGTTTTAAATATTTAAAGTTCTGTTAACGTATTTTTTATTCAATCAGTTATTTATTATTTTTTATTGATTTCGATCACAATTAGTATTATAAAAACTTGTTTAATTTGTAAATAATGGCATGTAATGGTTTCTTCATACATTAATATTCACTGAGAAAAATGTTTAGTCATAACAATAAAAATTTGGTTAAGCCAACCAAATTATTTGGTTGTTATTTAATGAACCAAACTATTTGGTTGAGACAACTAAATTATTTGGTTCAGTGTTGTTTGTTGGGATAACAAAAACTGTTGGTTGTCACAACTAAATTTTCTTATTCGGGATAACAAAAACTTTTGGTTGGCACAAAAATTTTTTTTATTTGGGAGCTAACTAACCAGGTACGAATTTTCGGTCGGTCAACACATTTAATTACATAAATCACATGTAATAAATTTAATTACACAAATGTAATCATATGAGAATGTAGAAATTCAATATTAATGAAAATCTGAAACAGAAAAATTTCATTAGTTATGAAGATTCGAACCCGGGTTTTCCAGCTGCCAGTCCAGTAGACTACACGGAAAAACATTTGCACCGAAAAAGACGGTGCGTACAGTGTCAGGTTAGAACTCACTGCCTGGCACGGTAAAACATAGTGCAGGCACGAGATTTTACGGTGTCATCAAGACCGCGAACCGAGAATTCGTCTGCTAGGCACTGAGAAAAACCGTGCACGCACCGACAAAGAGAGCCACAGGCCCCGAAAATTAAGCTGCCCACCTTTGCACCCTGTTTTACTGTGTCATGCACTGTCTAATACTCTTCTGACACGGGATTTAACGGTTTAAATGTTTTTCCGTGTAACCACCAGCCCATCAGAGATATGAATGCACAATAAGAAATAAACCTTATAGCTAGACAGTTCAGTAACACAGACCGTTGGCCCAACTATCAGACCCATGTTCGGCCGACCGTCTGAAATTGGTTTTTATTTAGATTTTATTAATTAATATTACGCATGCATAAGCACTTACTTACTGAGATGCAAACTGTTTGGTTGTCACAACCAAATTATGTTTGGTTCAGCCAAATTACGTTTAGTTGTCACAACCAATTTATGTTTGGTTGTCACAGCCAAATTATGTTTGGTTGTCACAACCAAATTATGTTTCGTTCAACCAAATAAGGTCAACAAAATAATATTGTTGCCCCAAACAACTTGTTGTGTTATGCTAAGCATATCATTTCGTTATACCAATCAAAAAATTGTTGTTACAACCAATAATGGTCAAGTAAAAAATATTGTTACTGAAACTAAACTTTTTTTCTCAGTGTTTATAAAAAGTTTAATATGGTACAAAGCATATCACAAATTTGGATGACTTATGATAAGTTCATGAATATCTACATTTGGACACAGGGATTTTTGAAAATACCCATTTACATTTTTTTTGTAACACCCTTTTTTCTTCAAAGAAAAATTGTTTTTTGTTAAACTGTTTTTCCATACTAAACAAACAACTTAAGGAATTCAGGTACAGTCAACCATATTTCTGTTATGTGAAGTTTACCACTTAGAAAAGGTAAATTTATTCTGGTTGAATTTATCTTGCAGTTGGTTACAATAGCCATCAGCTTTTGGTACATATAACTGTATTAACATGATTGACCAAATATAATTATATCAACATTATCCTCACGGTTGTAGGAACCTTTTTACTTTAAATTAGAAAAATAATTATTATAAAAGCTTTTTACCGACATACAGTGTGCAAGCACAAAAGAATAAAAATATAAATTATGCAAAGAGATATATTTTTAAATTATATTAAAAATTTGTGCTGTTGGTATCATATAATTTTATACATATCTATATTTATAAATTTACGAAATTTCTGATAACTCATAGAAACAGAGTAAAATTATTTTTTAGCTCGAAAAGAAAGTAAATTTAAATTAATTTGGAGTTTTTTTAGATCTCTTCCAAACTTAAAGTTACAAAGATATTTACTTTGTAACACCAAAATAACTAACCGTCTCTTCTCGATAAATTTATGTTTTTAAAACAATAAAAAATTTTACATACTTTAAAACAGCTTTCCTAGCTTTTAAACAATATAATCGTAGCGCGCTAACGTCTCTTAAACAAAATGTTGTAGAAGGTACAATTAATAGGGAAATGAAGCAATATTTGCAGAAAAACTTTATCAAATATTATACTTAACAAGTTAGAATAAAAAAAATTTTGAAACTTAAAACTTCATCGCAATGGTTTTTTGCTCAAAGTTTCTAAAACAAGAGTTACGATATTACTTGCTTTGCAATTAAAAATTATTAACAAAATATACTTTTTTATTATTTTAATCATTTTAGAGGAATCAGTGAGGTTTTCTACGAAGGTATGTGAAGTTTAAACTATTTTTCTTCATTGGTTTACAAAATATCACGAGTTTATTATTAAAAATTAATTATTTTAATCCGGTGTAAAAATTTAGTTTTCATTTTTTATCGAGAAAAATAAAAGTCAAAGAAAAAAAATTTTCTGAATAAAAAATGTGTATTTACATATGAGCTCCATTGAGAACAATTTTTATTTTTGCATTTCATTGAATTTGGAATTCCAGATAATTTTGCCGTCATCTTATCTCGCGAAAAAAGAGACAGACAATGCGTTCGAGCGTAGAGGCAGTTGCTTTATCCGGCCCCTCAATTCTCAGAATATCCAACTCTCCAAATGTCCAATTGTCAGTACTTTCAACATTCCAAACCTCCAATTCTCAGAATATACAACTCTACGAATCTCCATTTGTCAGAGCATTCAACATTCCTCACCTCCAATTGTCAGAATATTCAACTCTCCAAATATCCATTTGTCAGAACTTTAAAATTCACAAACTTCCAACTTTCAGAATGTTCAACTCACCAAATGTCCATTTGACCGAACTTTTGAATTCCCAAATTTCCAACACTCAGAATATTCAACTCTTCGAATGTCCATTTGTCAATACTTTCTAAATTCCAAACCTCCAATTCTCAGAATATCCAACTCTCCAAATCTCCATTTGTCAGAATCTTTAACACTCAGATTACTCAGCATACAGAATCTCCGTTTGTCAGACCAAAAGAATGTAGAATTTCTAAAAGAGCTTTCTGATTGGCTGGAAATGTTCCCTGAAAAATTACCACCCAATTAGAAAGCTCTTTTAGAAATTATACATTCTTTAGGTTTGACAGATGGAGATTGTGTTCTGACAAATGGAGATTTTGACAGTTGGTTATTCTGAAAATTGGAGGTTTTGAATGTAGAAAGTTCTGACAAATTGAGATTCGGAGAGTTGGATATTCTGAGAATTGGAGATTTGGAATGTTGGGAGTTCTGACAAATGGAGATTCACAGAGTTGAATATTCTGAGTGTTGGAGATTTGGAAATTTAAAAGTTCGGAAAAATGGAGATTCGGAGAGTTGAATATTCTGGGAGTTGTAAATTTGTTAATTTAAAAGTTCTGACAAATTGATGTTTGGAGAGTTGAATATTCTGAGAGTTGGACATTTGGGAATTTAAAAGTTCTGAAAAATGGAGATTTGGATAGTTGAATATACTGACAATTGTACTTTCGGCAAATTCAATATTCTGACAAATAAATTTCGGCCTTTTGGAGATTCTGACAAATGAGTTTTGGACAAAATAGTGTCGACCCCCGTTAACTCCCCAAATTTTTAACAGTGTATTGGAAAAAAAATAATATTTCTCTTTTAAGAAACTTGTATATTATTCTTTTCGACATTTAAGAAATGTCTTATATTTTAAAAAAAATTTAACTGTTATACTTCATTTTACTTTTACGTAAAGTGAGAAACTTTTGGTTTCAATATCAGCTCTATTGCTTATCATTAAGTAAAATAAAAGTTAAGAATTTAGGGATAATCGAGGTATGGTTATAAAAATTATTATATTGATTATGAAAAGATGTTTTTCAACCAGCAGCTGTCTTTTTTATAAGAAATCGTAAAAGTGTTATAACTTCATAAAACACATATAATAATATTACCTCTAAAGAATTTTAGAATGATGAGAATAAAATGTTAGAAGCTTTGTAAACCTTTATTATAAAAATTTTATAGTTAGTAGTAGTAGTGGCGCGCAGTTAGACCGCATGTTGCTGTTTGAGTCTAAATTTCTAAAAAACTAAAATTTCCCACTCTGCTTTTCACATATCTTATAGGAAAAAAGTCAAGCTTTCCATCTAGATGGTTTCAAAAATGAAAAAAAAATTCAATTTCGATATATACTCAAATTACTAATTTGACCTTGAATTTCAAGGTCAAAATTTATTTAGAAAAAAATCTATTTATCACTATCATAAAGCCTGTTAAAAGACCTTTAAAAATCACTATATATAACGTAACTTTTCTCCACTCTGTTAAAAGACCTTTAAAAATCACTATATATAACGTAACTTTTCTCCACTCTACTTCAAAATATAATAAATTAAAAAAAAATTTCAAAAAATTCAAAATTTTCAAATTCTGTAACTAAAAAAATATTTTATTAAAATCAATAATATTTGGTATTTTTACTTCCATTGACAATAACAACATTTGAGTACAGTTTGGACTTAATTGGATAACTTTCATTTTTTGAATCGGACATTTCGGGAATTTTGCCTTATAGGAAGCCGAGCAGTCTTCCCGGTAAGAAGAGGTTCATTAAAATAAATAAAAACGGTTCCAAATGTCGTGAAATTTTGAACGTTTTTAATCCAATCTAAAGTCATTTTTGAACTTCTACGTTTTAATTCTTTTGGAAAGAATTTATCTAGACACATTCCTATTCTTTTTAATTCTTCATGAAAATCGTACGCATTTAAATTCGTAAACGAGAGTTACAAATGAAATGAATTTAATTCTGCTTTATTTTAATTCCTATACGGTAGTTAAAAATGAAATCAATTTAATCCCGTTTTGTTGCTAAGAAATATGGAGCCAGTTAAATTCCGTCTAAAACAAAAAAATTGGTAACAATTTAATTCATCTTAATCACACGGAATTAAAACGGTTTAAAATGATTAGAAAAATGACGAATATTAATATCGCTTTATATTCAAATCAATGTCATTTTTGAACTTTTTTGTTTTCATTTTAATGCATTCTAATCAACCTCTTCTTACCGGGTTTACAATTAATTTTATACACTGTGTTAGTTATATCATTTTTATCCGTTTTATCTTTTATTTTTTTAATCAAATAATTAAGATTATTATTACTTGTTGGAGTTGCTTGAATGTTAAATTTTTTGAAGCTAAAAGATAATTTTTAATAATGTTTATTGTGATATGGTAATTTTAATTTGGAAATCAATGTGTAAATATTTGGATTGTTCCTAATATTATGAGTATTTTTTTGAATATTTGATAATCTTTTTTTAATGTATTTTTGTACAAAATGTATGAGATACTCATTGTTGTGTAAAATGTTTTCAATAATTTTTAAATTTTTACTGTGAAATTTTTCATCAGCTAATGTTATTGCTCGGTCAACCAAGTTGTATGCCATTTCTTTTTTTTGTGAAACAGGATGTTTTGATTTAAAATTTAATATCCGTCCACAACAATAACAACTTCCTCAATAGAAAATACCATAATGATGATTTAACACAAACTGACACGATATTAGCAAAATGTTATGGTTTACCAAAAATACATATTGAAAGTCCCATATTGAACTTCTCAAGAATCACTGTGGGAGCTATCAAGTGCCAAAATTTGTGATTGTGTAGCCTGCACGGTTGGGACGTCACATTTGGTGCGTATGACATCCCAGGGACAGGTTACCTCAAGCACAAAAGCAGTAGTATAGGAGAGCTAACCAATAACTGTCGAGATCGACTTCTGGCGGTGTAGCAGACGATACAGACTTCTCTCACAAGTAAAGCTACGGAAGTGTAAATCTCCGATTTTTTTGTAACTTGGTATATTTTTAGAACTAAAAAAAATAATAGACACGTATTTTTTTTTAGCGGCCATGATCCACTTTAAAGGGTAGAAACTACCTCTTGAAGTTATAGGCGTGCTCATGTGTTGTGTATATTGCCTGTAAGCCTTGATTAAGTCATTACGCACTTATAACTTCAAGGGGTAGTTTCTGCCCTTTAAAGTGGATCATGGCCGCTAAAAAAAAATACGTGTCTATTATTTTTTTAAGTTCTAAAAATATACCAAGTTACAAAAAAATCGGAGATTTACACTTCCGTAGCTTTACTTGTCAGTGTGGAGTAAACAATTTTTAGGGTTTCGTGGTTCGGGACCGAAACCCTTATAGTGAGACTTTGTACTCCGTCCGTCCGTCGTACACAGTAGCCTATGTTACTTCAAGTAGCCTGTGTCACTTCAAGTAGTCTATGTCACATTTCGAGTACCCTATGTCACTTCAAGAAACCTGTCATTTAAAATAGCTTGTGTCACTTCAAGTAGCCTATGTCATATTTCAAGTGGTCTATGTCAATTCCAGTAGCCTATGTAACTTCAAGAAGCCTGTGTCATATCTCAAGTGGCCAATGTCATGTCAAGTAGCCTATGTCACTTCAAGTAGCCTGTCACTTCCAGTAGTCCAAGTAACACTTCAAGTGACATATGTCACATTTTAAGTAGCTTATGTCACTTTAAGTAGTATATGTCACTTCAAGTAGCCTACGTCACTTTAAGTAGCCTATGTCACTTCAAGAAACCTATGTCATTTAAAATAGCCTATGTCACTTCAAGTAGCCTATGCCACTTCAAAAAACCTACGTCATTTAAAATAGCCTATGTCACTTCAAGTACCCTCTGTCACACTTCAAGAAGTCCATGTCATTTCAAGTAGTCCAACTCACACTTCCAGTACCATATGTCACATTTTAAGTAGCTTATGTCACTTTAAGTAGCATATGTCACTTCAAGTAGCCTATGTCACTTCAAGTAGCCTATGCCACTTCAAGTACCCTCTGTCACACTACGAGTAGCCTATCTCACTTTAAGTCGCCTATGTCACTTCAAAAACCTATGTCATTTAAAATAACCTATGTCACTTCAAGTAGCCTATGTCACTTCAAGTAGCCTATGTCACTTCAAGTAGCCTATTCCACTTCAAGAAGCCTATGTTACTTCAAGTAGCCTATGTCACATCAAGAAGCCTATGTCACATCAAGTAGCCTATATCACCCTTTAAGTATCTTATGTCGCACATCAAGTAGCCTATGCCACTTCAAGAAGCCTATGTCACTTCAAGTAGCCTATGTCACTACAAGAAACCTATATCACTTCAAGTAGCCTGTCAATCAAGTTGCATATGTCATTTCAAATAGCGTATGTCACACTTCAATTAGCCTATGTCACTTCAAGTAGCCTATGTCACACATCGAGTTGCCTATGCCCTCTTCACGTAGCCTATGTCAGTTCAAGTAGCCTACGTCATTTGAAATAGCATATGTCACTTCAAGTAGCCTATTACACAATTAAAGTAGCCTATTTCATTTCAAGTACCCTATGTCACTTCAAGAAGCTTATGCCACTTCAAGTAGCCTATGTCACTTCAAGAAGCCTATGTCACACTTCAAGTAGCCTATGTCATTTCAAGAAGCCTATGTCGCTTCAAGTAGCCTATGTCATTTAAAATAGCCTATAACATTTCAAGTAACCTATGTCACTTCAAGTGACCTGTGTCATTTTAAGTATCCTATGTTATTCAGCTTTTCAGGTTGCATGTGAGAGAGACGGAAATATAGAGTAACAGAAGACTACGAAACCCGAGATTGTAGGCGCAATGCGCTTGCTTTTTGTGCTGGTTATTATAATCATAATAAAAGCAGTCACTATATCAGTTATTCTTGAAGGTAATTACTAATTCACAGGAATTGTTATAAATTGAAAATTTTTGTTTTTACAGAAAGCTTATGAAAATATTAACTAATTCTTTATATATATTTCTGAAGAAATTAATTTTTACATTTAGTGCCCTCAAAGCGCAAAATTCGTAATTCTGGCACAATAGTACGTTATTTACGTTATTAATAGGCTCAGTACACTTTCATTTTCTTCTTCTTTTTTTTGTTTGTTTAAACGTCTTAAGGACACGAAATTTTGGACTAAAACATATACCTTTTAATACCACCATCGTACACTAGCCGATCATTAAGAAATGGTACAGAAAACAATTATTAGTCAAATTTACACAATGACTGGACTAGAAGAACTACGCCAATTCAGAGTAGTGCTAAAAACCCTGCCATTCCAGATAACAGTTGAAAAAAATGTCATTTCAGAAATCGCATTTTTTTCCTCCTTTCAAGTTAAAATTATTGGGACAAGAAGTTCGTTAATGACGGTTATTTTTCTCTTAACTTAAACTTGAATATTCAGTAATTAACTTCTGAGCAATAATTTTCATTTTTTAAATGATATTGTTATATTTTTTTCAAGCTAAAGTAAGGGAAAAATTTTGATATCCGAATTGGCATGTCTTTCAACTGTTATCTGGAATGGCAGAGTTTTCAGCACTACTCTGAATTGGCGTAGTTCTTCATTCATGCGACGGATTTTATGGATTTTCAAATATTTTAAAGGCTCATAATGTTATACTATCAATCCGAACAATTAGTTTACTCTTAAATGCGTTATTTATGTTTTAAAATATATTTTTTCTTTCCTTCATTCACTGGTTTTTATGGCAACTTTATTATGTTTACTGAAAGAAATAATTCAATGGCACTGCCATAAATATGGATAAATCACCCATAATATATTGCCAGGCCCGTGCGCAGGATTTGCTTCTGGGAGGGGTTTTCAAAAAAAAAAAAATTGGGAGTTGAAAACGAAATTCGAAAAATGGCTAATTAATTACACTATTGAAAAGAATAGTTTAAAAAATTAAATAATTAATAATAAATTCAAACAAAACAGTTGAAAAAATAGAGAAAGAACTGTTGGAAATAATTGCAAATTGAACGACAGGATTGAAAATCAAAAAATAATTGCAATTAAAGAAAATAATTGAAAATTAAAGAATTAAATTAAAATTTCAAAAAAATAATTGATAATTAAAAAAGAAATTACAAAATGAAGAAAAAACTTGACATTTAAAAACAAAATTCAAAAAATGGCCAGATTAACAGGCAACCGAACAAAATAATTCAAAAAATCAAAGAACAATATTATAAAATTTCAAGATAATAATTGAAATTTAAAAAATTGTAGGAAATAATTAAAAATTGCGGGAGATAATTCATAATTGAAGGGAATAGTTGAAAAGTGACGAGACTAATTGAAAAATTTAAAAAATATGTGAAAAATGCCGAAAATAATTGTCAATTGAAAACAAAATTCGAAAAATGACTAGATTAATAGACAACTAACAAAAATAATTGAAAGAAAGAAACAACAAATATTAAATTAAAAAAAAAAATAACTGGAAATTGACAAATTAAGAAAATTATAGGAATAATTGTTGAAAATAATTGCACATTTAACTAAGGGATTGAGAATCGAAAAAAAATAATTAAAAGTAAAAAAAATAATTGAAAATTGAAGAAAGCATTTAAATAATTAACAATTGAAAAATGTAATTAAATTGAAAGAATATACATAAAAACTTTTAAAAAATTAATTGAAAAAAGCCGATAATTAATTTACATAGAAGAAAACAATTGAAAATTGAAGAATGGAAATAAAAATTAAAGAATAAAATGGAAAATTAAAGAAAATAATTGAAAAATTCGCTGAATTATTGAATATTGAGGAATTAATTGAAAATAGAGAAAAATAAGTGAAAACTAAAGAAAATATTTCAGAATTGAACAAAATAATTAAAAATTGAAGGAATAAATTGAAAATTAAATAACTAAATAAAAATCTCAAGATAATAATTGATAATTGAGAAAATGCGAGAATAATTTAATATTAAATAAAATAATTGAAAAACGAAGAAGGAATTTGAAAATGGAAGAAAATAATTGAGGATTTAAGAAAATAATTAAAAATTAAAGAAATAAATTGAAGATTAAAGAAAATAATAAAATAAAATTAACGAAAATAATTGACAATTAAAAAACTGGCTAGATTAATATACAACCGATCAAATTAATTCAAAAAATCGAAGAATAATAATAAAATTTTGAGATAAAAATTGAAAATTGAAAAAAAAGTAGGATATAAATGAAAATTGTGGAAAATAATTAATAATTGAAGGAAATAGTTGAAAAATGATGAGAATAATTTAAAAATGAAAGAAAATATTATTACAAAAATAATTGTCAATGGAAAACAAAATTTAAGAAGTGACTAAATTAATAGACAACTTAAAAAAATAATTGAAAAAAATAAATAAGAAATATTACATTTAAAGAATTAGTTCATACTTAATTGCATATTTAAAGCTGTATTGAAAATTGAAAAAAATAATTCAAATTGAAAAAAGTAATTGAAAATTGAAAAACTATTAAAAATTGAAGAAAAAATTGAAATTTAAAGAATATATTTAAAACTTGAAAAAAGTTATTTGTAAAATTAATGAATAATCATATAAAATTGAAGGAGAAAAATAAATTGTCAATTGAAAAATGATGAAAATTATGGAAAACATGTAGACAATAAATGAAAATTGAAAAATTGTATTGAAATTTCAAGAAAATAGTTGGTAATTGAGAAAATGCGAGAATGATTGAATATTAAATAAAATAATTGAAAAACGAAGAATGCAACTGAAAATTGAAGAAAATAATTGAAAATTAAAAAAATAAATTGAAAATTAAAGAATTAAATTGAAATTTTAAGAAAATAGTTGATAATTGAAAGACAAATTACAAAATGACTAAAATAATTAAATATTAAAGAAAATAATTGAGAAATGAAGAAAATAATTGATAATCGAAAGAAGAATTCGAAAACTGGCGTGAATAATCAACAACAGAGCAAAATAATTATAAAAATTAAAGATGATAAAATGTAAAGAGAATAATTGTATATTCAAAAATGTTAAAAATTATGAAGAAAAAATTACAGATTTATTTATGAACGAAATTAAAATGATTTGAGTTCATATTTATAAATTTGAATTTTAGTAAATTTAAATGAATTTTTTAAAAAGTATCTGATTTAAAACAAAAAATAATTATATTTTTTGTACCAAACTTCAGGTAACAAACAAAAAATAAATGAAGAAATGGAAGAACTTTAAGATTATTATTAATATAGATTTGTGATATATGAAAAAAATTGATTTTCGATAAAATTTTTCAGAACTTTTAGATTCACGACGAAATTCACGGTTTAGTAACAAATTTCCCGGATAATTTTTTAACTCCCGGTTTTTTCCTGGTTTTTGTGGGTTTCCCGCTCAAGTGAACACCCTTTTCTTATTAACCCTTAGCTGCACAGTGGTCAGTCCCACTGACCACCTATTTTTTTGAGTTTTTCGTAGATTATTGAATATTATTGAAATACCGTCACTATTTTACATTTATTGCCTTAATTTTAAGCTTCCTCAGTAAATTTCCGATTCCAAACTGTGGTTTTCAAAAAAAAAATTTTTTTTAGTTTCCAAGAAAAAAATTTGAAAATAGCAAATTTTTTTCGATTCTCTGATTTTCATATTTTTATCTTCTTCTGATTATAAAATACCTAATTTAATCGAAAAAAATTATTTTTTTACTTTCAAAAAATGTGTGCATCTAAGGGTTAAAAATAATTTTTTAATTAGAAAGATTGAAATTTTTTAAAATAAGTTCAGACCTCTCTGGGGGGGGTTTGAACCCCCAAAACCCCCCCCGTGCGCACGGGCCTGTATATTGCTAAAATAGATACTGCCATACTATATTTGTCTTTTAGCTATATGACTGGTGAAACTGCGATGTATATTTTTAGGTTAGAAGAACTGTCAGTGACGCACCGATGCATTATGGGATATTCATTCATTTAGTATTCGAAGTTCTACAAAGAATGTCAACAATAATCATATGACTAATAAGACTAGAGTATTTCTTTCAGTGTTCTATAATAAGAATTGTATATTTAATTATTAAGAAGTGATTATTTTCATTTTTTTATGAAGATAATAGATTTTTGAAAAGAAATATAAACAGTTTCTAAACAATTACACCCATTTAGATTTATTTTTTGGAAGTAACAGACATACTAGAAGTACATACCTACGTTATTAAACTTATCCGCACCTTTTACGAATTTGTCAGCTTTGACATCGCTACTGCAATTGTAATTTATTTCATGTTTCCATTAATAAATACTTCCAATAAGTATCTCACTTTATTCTGAAAAGTAGATTTTTTAATGTCATGCGGTTAGTATATTTAAAAGCTACCAATAAATGAAATTCTTTTTTAATCTAAACTTTTCTTAGCCGAACCTATCCGACTCTTGCCTACTTCAAGTAATACAAAATAAACATACGAAAGTTATAGGACAGACGCCTTTTTTAGTATGCACGACTGATCACTGAAGTATTGTTGAGTATTAGGGGTCTTCCATAAACTACGTTACCAATTTTCCAAAATTTTTAACCCCTCCCCCCCTGGACGACTTCACATGCATTTTTTAAATTTTTACCATTAAGCGTAGGTTTAAGCCGGAGCACCCTCCTTTGGTAACGTAGTTTATGGACGAGCCCTTATCGTTTGTATTACTATATGAATTAGGATATTGCGTTACATAATTAATTATGAGTATTTTTAAAGTTTATATAAAGAAAAGTGGTTAGCTTCCGGTTACATTGTGAATATTGAGCGGATGTTTTTCGTTGTTTGGTTACCAACTTTCGGCCTATGGTGGTGGTTTAGTGGAGTGTGGAGGATATAAAGTGGTGAAGAAGGAATGTGGGAGTGTTTTCTAAGTGAGTTTGAGTGAAAAAGGGGTGTGGAGTGTATGGATGGAGTGAAAATTGGCAGTAGGTAATGTGGAAAAAAAAATTGTGGTTATAAACATGCAGAAAAGATAAACGAGGTGAGTGATAGAGACGGTTAGAGAAAAGGAGGGAAGGAATAATTCTAGTTTAAGTAAAGTGGGGATTGAACATGACAGGACAGAGCAAGCGAAGAGAGAGTGAGGTAGTAAGTAAGGATGGAAATATAGCGGAGCTTAGTAGGGAGGTTTCTAATGTAAGTGTGGAGTTGAAGTGTCAGGCAGCGTTGGTAAGGCATGAGCAAGTAGGAGAAGAAGCTGAGGGGAAAGGTACTGAGGTGACAGATTGGTTGAACGAAACAAGTGAAGAGTGGGATGCATGGGTGGATAAAACGATAAGAATTATTGACAGGAGAAAAAAAGAAAATGTTCATGTTGAGAAGTGTGCGGTAGGAGTAGTAGGAGAAGTAATGGAGGTAAAGCAGGTTTTGGAGGAATGGGAGGAACATTGGAGGGAACAGAAAAGACAGTTATTGGAGAGGTTGAAAGAGGTAAAAGATAGGCAGAGAAAGTAAGAAGAGATAAGGAAGTAGTGATGCATTCGATACGAGCAAATCGTTAAGATCGTTCAACTTCATCATGTTTACAAGCAGCTTACGATACTTCATACTCGATTATTCTTTTGTTTTGATCGTTTCGTATCGTTATCTAGTTCCGATCGATAACTCGTAAGGTACACTGAGAAAAATCTATTGCGATTATTGCTTGAAATCATTCGTGCACTTTTTTCATTATTCTATTGATGTTATATTCCTAACAGAACGTATAATTATTGCTCGGGCTCCGCCTGATTATTAGGCCGGTCGGTCTACTATTCAGGTGGATTCGTATAGTTTTTGTTTATTTAGTTTCTATGCTATATTCATAGTATTTGTCCATGGAATAAACGCAAAAGATTTTTCTCAGTGTATAGATTTTGATATTTGTCAAAGCAAAGTTTTTTATTATCAAAATGGAAACTGACAATGAGCCAGTTAATGTGAAATTGCATTGATTAAAAGTTTAATTAATCCACGTTTTAAATATACTAAATTTGAAGTGATTTAAAAAATTATTCAATTTTTAATAATTTCTTTCTATTATAATTTCAATTATTTAAACTACTAAATAGTACTACTGTACTATTTTTATCGTATTTCAATTATTTTCTGCAATATTTAATTATTTTTAAATTAATTCTCGTAATCTTCAATTTATCTTATTTAAATTTCAATTATTTTGTTTAGTTTTTTCAATTACTTTTTCAATTTTTAATCATTTTCATAATTACCCTATTGAAGTGGGAAACGTTTCTGAGCAAAGAATGAAAACTTTGTTTGTGTTTTTTTTCTAAAGGGGTTGTAACCCTTAAAAATATTTTGAAATGTTTTTTTAAAGTGTTTTTTAACATAATCGTGTGTCTATAATAAATTAATAATTTGAAGAAAAACAATCATTTGTTGCTCAGAAACGTTTCCCACTTCAATCAGGTTCATAATTTCTAAATTACTTTGCAGAATTTTCAAATATACATATAATATATCTGTATTTTCAATTATTTTTTCACTTTTCATTTCTTTTTATTATTCTGCAATTATTTTCTCCTTCTTTTAATTATTTTAATTATTTTTCAATTAATTTACTAAATTTTCAGTTATTATCTCAAATTTAGATTATTCTCATCAATTTTCCATATTTCAAACGATTTTTAAACTATTTTCTTTAGCTCAAAAATAAATTCTGCAATTTTTTATTATTTTCTTGAATTTCTAATTATTTTCATTATTTTGGCATAATTTTAAAAAATTTCGATTATTTACCTCAATTTTCAATTATTTTCATTAATTTTCAATTATTTCTTTCAATTTTGAATATATTTAATCATTTTTCAATTATTTTTCTCGATTGTTAATTATTATTCTCATTTTCTAAAATTATTTTCTAAGATTTTTAAGTATTTTTCTAAAGTGTCAATTATTTCTTCAATTTTTAATTATTTTCATTTATTTTCATAATTTCCAAATTCTTTTTATTAATTATCTAAAATTTCAATTATTTTTAACTTTCGCCAATTCTTTCGTCTAATTTCTAGTTATTCTAATTTTTTTTCATTTGATTTTTAAAATCTTCTTGTAATTTCTCTCAAATTTCAATTATTTATTATTTATTTATTTTTTTTTTCAAATAATAATCTTAAATTTTCCCAATTATTTCACTTAATTGTCATTTATTTTTTACATATTATCATTGTTATGTATCATCTTTCAATTCCTTTCTTCAAATATCAAAAATTAAAATAATTGTTCAATTATTTCCCAAAATTTATTTCCTTCAATTTTCAGTTTTCTTCGTTTGTTTTGTAATTTGCAAAATTTTAAACTATTTATCTGGCATTTCAATTTTTTCATTCAATTTTCAATTATTTATATGTATTATTTTTTATATTATGTTCTTCAATTTTCAACTACTTTCGTTCTTTTTCATAATTTCCAAAGTTTTTAACAATGTCTCTTTAATGAAAAATTATAATATTCTTTTTGAAATTATGTTTATCTTTTATTTTATTTATTCTTAATCTTTTATTTATTCTTTTTCGTTTATTTTCTCTAATTTTTAATTATTTTCTTTTTTTTCACAATTAATTTCTGAAAAGTTTTAAGTGTTTTTCTGAAATTTTTTTAAAAATAATCTTAAAAATAATCTAATTATTAAAATTATTAATCTAATTATTAATGATTAAAAATATTAATCTTTAAAATAATCTTTATTTAAAATATATTATGTTGTTTTTTCAATTATTTTCTCAAATTTTAATTATTTTTTGAATTTTTTTTCAATTTATTTTTAAGATTTTCAAGTATTTTTATCTAATTTAAAATACTTCTTAATTTTGAAAACATTTCTATGATTTTTTACATTTCTTTCCTCAATTTGTAACTCATTTCCTTTTTTTTTTTTTTTTTTTTTCTTTAATTAATTTGCAAAATTTGCAATTATTTTGTTTAATTTCAATTAGTTTTTGCAATTTTTTTTAATTCTAAAATTTTATAAATTTTGTTCTAAATAAATATTTATTTTATTCATTATTATTTTTATATACATTTATTTTGAAATGTTATATTTAAGGGTTAGTTGGTAACAAATAGAAATGTCATATAATATAAAAACAATAAGCAATCACCAAAGTTTTAAAATTCTCGTTATCGATCGCTTAAACGAGCAATTTTCAAAACATTACGATCCTTTACGATAATTTAAACAAATGAATAAATGATCAGTCTCGTTAAGGAATCGTATCGTCAAATCTCGATCGTATGCATCACTATAAGGAAGGAAAAAATAGAATCATTAGAGGAAAGGATAAATAGATAAGAAAAGGGTTTAAAAAAGTTAGAGGGAAACAAAGAAGAAAAGTTGACTGGGGAAATTGCTAAAGAAAGAGAAGAAGCAAAGACGGTTAAAGAAAGGGTAAAAGAAGTGGAAAAAAGATTAGAGATGGAGGAAAGAAAGAAAAGGAAATGCAACGTAATAGTGAAGGGTATGAATATAGAAATAAGTAGAGTCAGGGAAGAAATAGATAGATTGATTGAAGGGACTGGAGTAAAGGTATAAATAAAGGAGTGCTGGGGTGTGAGAAAGCGAAACGGAGGGAAGTTTGAGAAGTGGGGAGTAAGGCAGGGAAGTGTAGAAGAGAAAATGGAGGCGCATGAATATTCCCTACATCCCATTTAACCTAAATCCCATTTAACCTAAAACCATTTAACTTAAATCCCATTTAACCTAAATTCCATTTATCCTAAATCTCATTTAACCTAAATTCCATTTAACATAAATCTCATTTAACCTAAATTCCATTTCAGCTAAATTCCAATTAACCTAAATTTAATTTAACCTAAATCCCATTTAACCTAAATCCCATTTAACATACATTTCATTTTATCTAAATCCCATTTAACCTAAATTCCATTTAACCTAAATCCCATTTAAACTAAATGCCACTTAACCTAAATTCCATTTAACCTAAATTCCATTTAATATAATTTCCATTTAACCTAAATTCCCTTTATCCTAAATCCCATTTAAACTAAATGCCACTTAACCTAAATTCTAAATAACCTGAATTCCATTTAACCTAAATTCCATTTAACCTAAATTCCATTTAACCTAAGTTCCAATTAACCTAAATCTCATTTAACCTAAATTCCATTTAACCTAAATTCCATTTACCCTAAATCCCATTTAACCTAAATTCTACTTAACCTAAATCCCGTTTAACCTAAATTCCATTTAAGTTAAATCCCATTTAATCTAAATTCCAATTAACCTAATTCCCATTTAACCTAAATTCCATTCAACCTAAATACCATTTAACCTAAATCTCATTTAACCTAAATCCCATTGAACCTAAATCCCATTTAACCTAAATTCCAATTAACCTAAATTTAATTTAACCTAAATTCCATTTGACCTAAATTCTATTGAGCCTAAATTGCATTTAACCTAAATTCCATGTAGCCTAAAACTTTACTTGATTCAACTATATTTATCCTTCAATTAAAAAAAAATTTAGGCTAAATGGAATTTAGATTAAATTGAATTTAGAATAAATGGAATTTAGATTAAATTGAATTTAGAATAAATGGAATTTAGATTAAATGGGATTTAGGTTAAATGGAATTTAGAATAAATGGAATTTAGGTTAAATGGGATTTAGGTTAAATGAAAATTAGGTTAAATGGGATTTAGGTTACATTAAATATAAGTTAATTGGGATTTAAGTTAAATGGGATTTAGGTTAAATGAGATTTATGTTAAATGGAATTTAGGTTAAATGAGATTTAGGTTAAATGGGATTTAGGTTAAATGAGATTTAGGTTAAATGAAATTTAGGTTAAATGGAATTTAGAATAAATGGAATTTAGGTTAAATGGGATTTAGGTTACATGGAATTTAGGTTAAATGGGATTTAGGTTACATGGAATTTGGGTTAATTGGAATTTAGGTTACTTGGGATTTAGGGTAAATGAGAGTTAGGTTAAATGGAATCTAGGTTGAATGGGATTTAGATAAAATGAAATTTAGGTTAAATGGAATTCAGGTTAAATGGGATTTAGGTTAAATAGGGTTTAGGTTAAATGAAATTTAGGTTAAATGGGATTTAGATTAAATGGGATTTAGGTTAAATGAGATTTATGTTAAATGGAATTTAGGTTAAATGGAATTTAGGTTAATTGAGATTTAGGTTAAATGGAATTTAGGTTAAATGGGATTTAGGTTAAACGGTTTTAGTTTAAATGGGATTTAGGTTAAATGGGATTTAGGGAATATTCATGCGCCTCAGGATAAGTATAGTTGAATCAAGTAAAGTTTTAGGCTAAATGGAATTTAGGTTAAATGCAATTTAGAATAAATGGAATTTAGGTTAAATGGGATGTAGGTTAAATGGGATTTAGGTTAAATGAAATTTAGGTTAAATGGGATTTAGGTAAAATGAAATTTAGGCTCAATAGAATTTAGGTCAAATGGAATTTAGGTTAAATTAAATTTAGGTTAATTGGAATTTAGGTTAAATGGGATTTAGGTTCAATGGGATTTAGGTTAAATGAGATTTAGGTTAAATGGTATTTAGGTTGAATGGAATTTAGGTTAAATGGGAATTAGGTTAATTGGAATTTAGATTAAATGGGATTTAACTTAAATGGAATTTAGGTTAAACGGGATTTAGGTTAAGTAGAATTTAGGTTAAATGGGATTTAGGGTAAATGGAATTTAGGTTAAATGGAATTTAGGTTAAATGAGATTTAGGTTAATTGGAACTTAGGTTAAATGGAATTTAGGTTAAATGGAATTTAGGTTAAATGGAATTCAGGTTATTTAGAATTTAGGTTAAGTGGCATTTAGTTTAAATGGGATTTAGGATAAAGGGAATTTAGGTTAAATGGAAATTATATTAAATGGAATTTAGGTTAAATGGAATTTAGGTTAAGTGGCATTTAGTTTAAATGGGATTTAGGTTAAATGGAATTTAGGTTAAATGGGATTTAGATAAAATGAAATGTATGTTAAATGGGATTTAGGTTAAATGGGATTTAGGTTAAATTAAATTTAGGTTAATTGGAATTTAGCTGAAATGGAATTTAGGTTAAATGAGATTTATGTTAAATGGAATTTAGGTTAAATGAGATTTAGGATAAATGGAATTTAGGTTAAATGGGATTTAAGTTAAATGGTTTTAGGTTAAATGGGATTTAGGTTAAATGGGATGTAGGGAATATTCATGCGCCTCCATTTTCTCTTCTACACTTCCCTGCCTTACTCCCCACTTCTCAAACTTCCCTCCGTTTCGCTTTCTCACACCCCAGCACTCCTTTATTTATACCTTTACTCCAGTCCCTTCAATCAATCTATCTATTTCTTCCCTGACTCTACTTATTTCTATATTCATACCCTTCACTATTACGTTGCATTTCCTTTTCTTTCTTTCCTCCATCTCTAATCTTTTTTCCACTTCTTTTACCCTTTCTTTAACCGTCTTTGCTTCTTCTCTTTCTTTAGCAATTTCCCCAGTCAACTTTTCTTCTTTGTTTCCCTCTAACTTTTTTAAACCCTTTTCTTATCTATTTATCCTTTCCTCTAATGATTCTATTTTTTCCTTCCTTATAGTGATGCATACGATCGAGATTTGACGATACGATTCCTTAACGAGACTGATCATTTATTCATTTGTTTAAATTATCGTAAAGGATCGTAATGTTTTGAAAATTGCTCGTTTAAGCGATCGATAACGAGAATTTTAAAACTTTGGTGATTGCTTATTGTTTTTATATTATATGACATTTCTATTTGTTACCAACTAACCCTTAAATATAACATTTCAAAATAAATGTATATAAAAATAATAATGAATAAAATAAATATTTATTTAGAACAAAATTTATAAAATTTTAGAATTAAAAAAAATTGCAAAAACTAATTGAAATTAAACAAAATAATTGCAAATTTTGCAAATTAATTAAAGAAAAAAAAAAAAAAAAAAAAAGGAAATGAGTTACAAATTGAGGAAAGAAATGTAAAAAATCATAGAAATGTTTTCAAAATTAAGAAGTATTTTAAATTAGATAAAAATACTTGAAAATCTTAAAAATAAATTGAAAAAAAATTCAAAAAATAATTAAAATTTGAGAAAATAATTGAAAAAACAACATAATATATTTTAAATAAAGATTATTTTAAAGATTAATATTTTTAATCATTAATAATTAGATTAATAATTTTAATAATTAGATTATTTTTAAGATTATTTTTAAAAAAATTTCAGAAAAACACTTAAAACTTTTCAGAAATTAATTGTGAAAAAAAAGAAAATAATTAAAAATTAGAGAAAATAAACGAAAAAGAATAAATAAAAGATTAAGAATAAATAAAATAAAAGATAAACATAATTTCAAAAAGAATATTATAATTTTTCATTAAAGAGACATTGTTAAAAACTTTGGAAATTATGAAAAAGAACGAAAGTAGTTGAAAATTGAAGAACATAATATAAAAAATAATACATATAAATAATTGAAAATTGAATGAAAAAATTGAAATGCCAGATAAATAGTTTAAAATTTTGCAAATTACAAAACAAACGAAGAAAACTGAAAATTGAAGGAAATAAATTTTGGGAAATAATTGAACAATTATTTTAATTTTTGATATTTGAAGAAAGGAATTGAAAGATGATACATAACAATGATAATATGTAAAAAATAAATGACAATTAAGTGAAATAATTGGGAAAATTTAAGATTATTATTTGAAAAAAAAAATAAATAAATAATAAATAATTGAAATTTGAGAGAAATTACAAGAAGATTTTAAAAATCAAATGAAAAAAAATTAGAATAACTAGAAATTAGACGAAAGAATTGGCGAAAGTTAAAAATAATTGAAATTTTAGATAATTAATAAAAAGAATTTGGAAATTATGAAAATAAATGAAAATAATTAAAAATTGAAGAAATAATTGACACTTTAGAAAAATACTTAAAAATCTTAGAAAATAATTTTAGAAAATGAGAATAATAATTAACAATCGAGAAAAATAATTGAAAAATGATTAAATATATTCAAAATTGAAAGAAATAATTGAAAATTAATGAAAATAATTGAAAATTGAGGTAAATAATCGAAATTTTTTAAAATTATGCCAAAATAATGAAAATAATTAGAAATTCAAGAAAATAATAAAAAATTGCAGAATTTATTTTTGAGCTAAAGAAAATAGTTTAAAAATCGTTTGAAATATGGAAAATTGATGAGAATAATCTAAATTTGAGATAATAACTGAAAATTTAGTAAATTAATTGAAAAATAATTAAAATAATTAAAAGAAGGAGAAAATAATTGCAGAATAATAAAAAGAAATGAAAAGTGAAAAAATAATTGAAAATACAGATATATTATATGTATATTTGAAAATTCTGCAAAGTAATTTAGAAATTATGAACCTGATTGAAGTGGGAAACGTTTCTGAGCAACAAATGATTGTTTTTCTTCAAATTATTAATTTATTATAGACACACGATTATGTTAAAAAACACTTTAAAAAAACATTTCAAAATATTTTTAAGGGTTACAACCCCTTTAGAAAAAAAACACAAACAAAGTTTTCATTCTTTGCTCAGAAACGTTTCCCACTTCAATAGGGTAATTATGAAAATGATTAAAAATTGAAAAAGTAATTGAAAAAACTAAACAAAATAATTGAAATTTAAATAAGATAAATTGAAGATTACGAGAATTAATTTAAAAATAATTAAATATTGCAGAAAATAATTGAAATACGATAAAAATAGTACAGTAGTACTATTTAGTAGTTTAAATAATTGAAATTATAATAGAAAGAAATTATTAAAAATTGAATAATTTTTTAAATCACTTCAAATTTAGTATATTTAAAACGTGGATTAATTAAACTTTTAATCAATGCAATTTCACATTAACTGGCTCATTGTCAGTTTCCATTTTGATAATAAAAAACTTTGCTTTGACAAATATCAAAATCTATACACTGAGAAAAATCTTTTGCGTTTATTCCATGGACAAATACTATGAATATAGCATAGAAACTAAATAAACAAAAACTATACGAATCCACCTGAATAGTAGACCGACCGGCCTAATAATCAGGCGGAGCCCGAGCAATAATTATACGTTCTGTTAGGAATATAACATCAATAGAATAATGAAAAAAGTGCACGAATGATTTCAAGCAATAATCGCAATAGATTTTTCTCAGTGTACCTTACGAGTTATCGATCGGAACTAGATAACGATACGAAACGATCAAAACAAAAGAATAATCGAGTATGAAGTATCGTAAGCTGCTTGTAAACATGATGAAGTTGAACGATCTTAACGATTTGCTCGTATCGAATGCATCACTACTTCCTTATCTCTTCTTACTTTCTCTGCCTATCTTTTACCTCTTTCAACCTCTCCAATAACTGTCTTTTCTGTTCCCTCCAATGTTCCTCCCATTCCTCCAAAACCTGCTTTACCTCCATTACTTCTCCTACTACTCCTACCGCACACTTCTCAACATGAACATTTTCTTTTTTTCTCCTGTCAATAATTCTTATCGTTTTATCCACCCATGCATCCCACTCTTCACTTGTTTCGTTCAACCAATCTGTCACCTCAGTACCTTTCCCCTCAGCTTCTTCTCCTACTTGCTCATGCCTTACCAACGCTGCCTGACACTTCAACTCCACACTTACATTAGAAACCTCCCTACTAAGCTCCGCTATATTTCCATCCTTACTTACTACCTCACTCTCTCTTCGCTTGCTCTGTCCTGTCATGTTCAATCCCCACTTTACTTAAACTAGAATTATTCCTTCCCTCCTTTTCTCTAACCGTCTCTATCACTCACCTCGTTTATCTTTTCTGCATGTTTATAACCACAATTTTTTTTTCCACATTACCTACTGCCAATTTTCACTCCATCCATACACTCCACACCCCTTTTTCACTCAAACTCACTTAGAAAACACTCCCACATTCCTTCTTCACCACTTTATATCCTCCACACTCCACTAAACCACCACCATAGGCCGAAAGTTGGTAACCAAACAACGAAAAACATCCGCTCAATATTCACAATGTAACCGGAAGCTAACCACTTTTCTTTATATAAACTTTAAAAATACTCATAATTAATTATGTAACGCAATATCCTAATTCATATAGTAATACAAACGATAAGGGCTCGTCCATAAACTACGTTACCAAAGGAGGGTGCTCCGGCTTAAACCTACGCTTAATGGTAAAAATTTAAAAAATGCATGTGAAGTCGTCCAGGGGGGGAGGGGTTAAAAATTTTGGAAAATTGGTAACGTAGTTTATGGAAGACCCCTAATACTCAACAATACTTCAGTGATCAGTCGTGCATACTAAAAAAGGCGTCTGTCCTATAACTTTCGTATGTTTATTTTGTATTACTTGAAGTAGGCAAGAGTCGGATAGGTTCGGCTAAGAAAAGTTTAGATTAAAAAAGAATTTCATTTATTGGTAGCTTTTAAATATACTAACCGCATGACATTAAAAAATCTACTTTTCAGAATAAAGTGAGATACTTATTGGAAGTATTTATTAATGGAAACATGAAATAAATTACAATTGCAGTAGCGATGTCAAAGCTGACAAATTCGTAAAAGGTGCGGATAAGTTTAATAACGTAGGTATGTACTTCTAGTATGTCTGTTACTTCCAAAAAATAAATCTAAATGGGTGTAATTGTTTAGAAACTGTTTATATTTCTTTTCAAAAATCTATTATCTTCATAAAAAAATGAAAATAATCACTTCTTAATAATTAAATATACAATTCTTATTATAGAACACTGAAAGAAATACTCTAGTCTTATTAGTCATATGATTATTGTTGACATTCTTTGTAGAACTTCGAATACTAAATGAATGAATATCCCATAATGCATCGGTGCGTCACTGACAGTTCTTCTAACCTAAAAATATACATCGCAGTTTCACCAGTCATATAGCTAAAAGACAAATATAGTATGGCAGTATCTATTTTAGCAATATACAGGCCCGTGCGCACGGGGGGGGTTTTGGGGGTTCAAACCCCCCCCAGAGAGGTCTGAACTTATTTTAAAAAATTTCAATCTTTCTAATTAAAAAATTATTTTTAACCCTTAGATGCACACATTTTTTGAAAGTAAAAAAATAATTTTTTTCGATTAAATTAGGTATTTTATAATCAGAAGAAGATAAAAATATGAAAATCAGAGAATCGAAAAAAATTTGCTATTTTCAAATTTTTTTCTTGGAAACTAAAAAAAATTTTTTTTTTGAAAACCACAGTTTGGAATCGGAAATTTACTGAGGAAGCTTAAAATTAAGGCAATAAATGTAAAATAGTGACGGTATTTCAATAATATTCAATAATCTACGAAAAACTCAAAAAAATAGGTGGTCAGTGGGACTGACCACTGTGCAGCTAAGGGTTAATAAGAAAAGGGTGTTCACTTGAGCGGGAAACCCACAAAAACCAGGAAAAAACCGGGAGTTAAAAAATTATCCGGGAAATTTGTTACTAAACCGTGAATTTCGTCGTGAATCTAAAAGTTCTGAAAAATTTTATCGAAAATCAATTTTTTTCATATATCACAAATCTATATTAATAATAATCTTAAAGTTCTTCCATTTCTTCATTTATTTTTTGTTTGTTACCTGAAGTTTGGTACAAAAAATATAATTATTTTTTGTTTTAAATCAGATACTTTTTAAAAAATTCATTTAAATTTACTAAAATTCAAATTTATAAATATGAACTCAAATCATTTTAATTTCGTTCATAAATAAATCTGTAATTTTTTCTTCATAATTTTTAACATTTTTGAATATACAATTATTCTCTTTACATTTTATCATCTTTAATTTTTATAATTATTTTGCTCTGTTGTTGATTATTCACGCCAGTTTTCGAATTCTTCTTTCGATTATCAATTATTTTCTTCATTTCTCAATTATTTTCTTTAATATTTAATTATTTTAGTCATTTTGTAATTTGTCTTTCAATTATCAACTATTTTCTTAAAATTTCAATTTAATTCTTTAATTTTCAATTTATTTTTTTAATTTTCAATTATTTTCTTCAATTTTCAGTTGCATTCTTCGTTTTTCAATTATTTTATTTAATATTCAATCATTCTCGCATTTTCTCAATTACCAACTATTTTCTTGAAATTTCAATACAATTTTTCAATTTTCATTTATTGTCTACATGTTTTCCATAATTTTCATCATTTTTCAATTGACAATTTATTTTTCTCCTTCAATTTTATATGATTATTCATTAATTTTACAAATAACTTTTTTCAAGTTTTAAATATATTCTTTAAATTTCAATTTTTTCTTCAATTTTTAATAGTTTTTCAATTTTCAATTACTTTTTTCAATTTGAATTATTTTTTTCAATTTTCAATACAGCTTTAAATATGCAATTAAGTATGAACTAATTCTTTAAATGTAATATTTCTTATTTATTTTTTTCAATTATTTTTTTAAGTTGTCTATTAATTTAGTCACTTCTTAAATTTTGTTTTCCATTGACAATTATTTTTGTAATAATATTTTCTTTCATTTTTAAATTATTCTCATCATTTTTCAACTATTTCCTTCAATTATTAATTATTTTCCACAATTTTCATTTATATCCTACTTTTTTTTCAATTTTCAATTTTTATCTCAAAATTTTATTATTATTCTTCGATTTTTTGAATTAATTTGATCGGTTGTATATTAATCTAGCCAGTTTTTTAATTGTCAATTATTTTCGTTAATTTTATTTTATTATTTTCTTTAATCTTCAATTTATTTCTTTAATTTTTAATTATTTTCTTAAATCCTCAATTATTTTCTTCCATTTTCAAATTCCTTCTTCGTTTTTCAATTATTTTATTTAATATTAAATTATTCTCGCATTTTCTCAATTATCAATTATTATCTTGAGATTTTTATTTAGTTATTTAATTTTCAATTTATTCCTTCAATTTTTAATTATTTTGTTCAATTCTGAAATATTTTCTTTAGTTTTCACTTATTTTTCTCTATTTTCAATTAATTCCTCAATATTCAATAATTCAGCGAATTTTTCAATTATTTTCTTTAATTTTCCATTTTATTCTTTAATTTTTATTTCCATTCTTCAATTTTCAATTGTTTTCTTCTATGTAAATTAATTATCGGCTTTTTTCAATTAATTTTTTAAAAGTTTTTATGTATATTCTTTCAATTTAATTACATTTTTCAATTGTTAATTATTTAAATGCTTTCTTCAATTTTCAATTATTTTTTTTACTTTTAATTATTTTTTTCGATTCTCAATCCCTTAGTTAAATGTGCAATTATTTTCAACAATTATTCCTATAATTTTCTTAATTTGTCAATTTCCAGTTATTTTTTTTTTTTTTTTAATATTTGTTGTTTCTTTCTTTCAATTATTTTTGTTAGTTGTCTATTAATCTAGTCATTTTTCGAATTTTGTTTTCAATTGACAATTATTTTCGGCATTTTTCACATATTTTTTAAATTTTTCAATTAGTCTCGTCACTTTTCAACTATTCCCTTCAATTATGAATTATCTCCCGCAATTTTTAATTATTTCCTACAATTTTTTAAATTTCAATTATTATCTTGAAATTTTATAATATTGTTCTTTGATTTTTTGAATTATTTTGTTCGGTTGCCTGTTAATCTGGCCATTTTTTGAATTTTGTTTTTAAATGTCAAGTTTTTTCTTCATTTTGTAATTTCTTTTTTAATTATCAATTATTTTTTTGAAATTTTAATTTAATTCTTTAATTTTCAATTATTTTCTTTAATTGCAATTATTTTTTGATTTTCAATCCTGTCGTTCAATTTGCAATTATTTCCAACAGTTCTTTCTCTATTTTTTCAACTGTTTTGTTTGAATTTATTATTAATTATTTAATTTTTTAAACTATTCTTTTCAATAGTGTAATTAATTAGCCATTTTTCGAATTTCGTTTTCAACTCCCAATTTTTTTTTTTTTTGAAAACCCCTCCCAGAAGCAAATCCTGCGCACGGGCCTGGCAATATATTATGGGTGATTTATCCATATTTATGGCAGTGCCATTGAATTATTTCTTTCAGTAAACATAATAAAGTTGCCATAAAAACCAGTGAATGAAGGAAAGAAAAAATATATTTTAAAACATAAATAACGCATTTAAGAGTAAACTAATTGTTCGGATTGATAGTATAACATTATGAGCCTTTAAAATATTTGAAAATCCATAAAATCCGTCGCATGAATGAAGAACTACGCCAATTCAGAGTAGTGCTGAAAACTCTGCCATTCCAGATAACAGTTGAAAGACATGCCAATTCGGATATCAAAATTTTTCCCTTACTTTAGCTTGAAAAAAATATAACAATATCATTTAAAAAATGAAAATTATTGCTCAGAAGTTAATTACTGAATATTCAAGTTTAAGTTAAGAGAAAAATAACCGTCATTAACGAACTTCTTGTCCCAATAATTGTAACTTGAAAGGAGGAAAAAAATGCGATTTCTGAAATGACATTTTTTTCAACTGTTATCTGGAATGGCAGGGTTTTTAGCACTACTCTGAATTGGCGTAGTTCTTCTAGTCCAGTCATTGTGTAAATTTGACTAATAATTGTTTTCTGTACCATTTCTTAATGATCGGCTAGTGTACGATGGTGGTATTAAAAGGTATATGTTTTAGTCCAAAATTTCGTGTCCTTAAGACGTTTAAACAAACAAAAAAAAGAAGAAGAAAATGAAAGTGTACTGAGCCTATTAATAACGTAAATAACGTACTATTGTGCCAGAATTACGAATTTTGCGCTTTGAGGGCACTAAATGTAAAAATTAATTTCTTCAGAAATATATATAAAGAATTAGTTAATATTTTCATAAGCTTTCTGTAAAAACAAAAATTTTCAATTTATAACAATTCCTGTGAATTAGTAATTACCTTCAAGAATAACTGATATAGTGACTGCTTTTATTATGATTATAATAACCAGCACAAAAAGCAAGCGCATTGCGCCTACAATCTCGGGTTTCGTAGTCTTCTGTTACTCTATATTTCCGTCTCTCTCACATGCAACCTGAAAAGCTGAATAACATAGGATACTTAAAATGACACAGGTCACTTGAAGTGACATAGGTTACTTGAAATGTTATAGGCTATTTTAAATGACATAGGCTACTTGAAGCGACATAGGCTTCTTGAAATGACATAGGCTACTTGAAGTGTGACATAGGCTTCTTGAAGTGACATAGGCTACTTGAAGTGGCATAAGCTTCTTGAAGTGACATAGGGTACTTGAAATGAAATAGGCTACTTTAATTGTGTAATAGGCTACTTGAAGTGACATATGCTATTTCAAATGACGTAGGCTACTTGAACTGACATAGGCTACGTGAAGAGGGCATAGGCAACTCGATGTGTGACATAGGCTACTTGAAGTGACATAGGCTAATTGAAGTGTGACATACGCTATTTGAAATGACATATGCAACTTGATTGACAGGCTACTTGAAGTGATATAGGTTTCTTGTAGTGACATAGGCTACTTGAAGTGACATAGGCTTCTTGAAGTGGCATAGGCTACTTGATGTGCGACATAAGATACTTAAAGGGTGATATAGGCTACTTGATGTGACATAGGCTTCTTGATGTGACATAGGCTACTTGAAGTAACATAGGCTTCTTGAAGTGGAATAGGCTACTTGAAGTGACATAGGCTACTTGAAGTGACATAGGCTACTTGAAGTGACATAGGTTATTTTAAATGACATAGGTTTTTGAAGTGACATAGGCGACTTAAAGTGAGATAGGCTACTCGTAGTGTGACAGAGGGTACTTGAAGTGGCATAGGCTACTTGAAGTGACATAGGCTACTTGAAGTGACATATGCTACTTAAAGTGACATAAGCTACTTAAAATGTGACATATGGTACTGGAAGTGTGAGTTGGACTACTTGAAATGACATGGACTTCTTGAAGTGTGACAGAGGGTACTTGAAGTGACATAGGCTATTTTAAATGACGTAGGTTTTTTGAAGTGGCATAGGCTACTTGAAGTGACATAGGCTATTTTAAATGACATAGGTTTCTTGAAGTGACATAGGCTTCTTGAAGTGACATAGGCTACTTAAAGTGACGTAGGCTACTTGAAGTGACATATACTACTTAAAGTGACATAAGCTACTTAAAATGTGACATATGTCACTTGAAGTGTTACTTGGACTACTGGAAGTGACAGGCTACTTGAAGTGACATAGGCTACTTGACATGACATTGGCCACTTGAGATATGACACAGGCTTCTTGAAGTTACATAGGCTACTGGAATTGACATAGACCACTTGAAATATGACATAGGCTACTTGAAGTGACACAAGCTATTTTAAATGACAGGTTTCTTGAAGTGACATAGGGTACTCGAAATGTGACATAGACTACTTGAAGTGACACAGGCTACTTGAAGTAACATAGGCTACTGTGTACGACGGACGGACGGAGTACAAAGTCTCACTATAAGGGTTTCGGTCCCGAACCACGAAACCCTAAAAATTGTTTACTCCACACTGACAAGTAAAGCTACGGAAGTGTAAATCTCCGATTTTTTTGTAACTTGGTATATTTTTAGAACTTAAAAAAATAATAGACACGTATTTTTTTTTAGCGGCCATGATCCACTTTAAAGGGCAGAAACTACCCCTTGAAGTTATAAGTGCGTAATGACTTAATCAAGGCTTACAGGCAATATACACAACACATGAGCACGCCTATAACTTCAAGAGGTAGTTTCTACCCTTTAAAGTGGATCATGGCCGCTAAAAAAAAATACGTGTCTATTATTTTTTTTAGTTCTAAAAATATACCAAGTTACAAAAAAATCGGAGATTTACACTTCCGTAGCTTTACTTGTGAGAGAAGTCTGTATCGTCTGCTACACCGCCAGAAGTCGATCTCGACAGTTATTGGTTAGCTCTCCTATACTACTGCTTTTGTGCTTGAGGTAACCTGTCCCTGGGATGTCATACGCACCAAATGTGACGTCCCAACCGTGCAGGCTACACAATCACAAATTTTGGCACTTGATAGCTCCCACAGTGATTCTTGAGAAGTTCAATATGGGACTTTCAATATGTATTTTTGGTAAACCATAACATTTTGCTAATATCGTGTCAGTTTGTGTTAAATCATCATTATGGTATTTTCTATTGAGGAAGTTGTTATTGTTGTGGACGGATATTAAATTTTAAATCAAAACATCCTGTTTCACAAAAAAAAGAAATGGCATACAACTTGGTTGACCGAGCAATAACATTAGCTGATGAAAAATTTCACAGTAAAAATTTAAAAATTATTGAAAACATTTTACACAACAATGAGTATCTCATACATTTTGTACAAAAATACATTAAAAAAAGATTATCAAATATTCAAAAAAATACTCATAATATTAGGAACAATCCAAATATTTACACATTGATTTCCAAATTAAAATTACCATATCACAATAAACATTATTAAAAATTATCTTTTAGCTTCAAAAAATTTAACATTCAAGCAACTCCAACAAGTAATAATAATCTTAATTATTTGATTAAAAAAATAAAAGATAAAACGGATAAAAATGATATAACTAACACAGTGTATAAAATTAATTGTAAACCCGGTAAGAAGAGGTTGATTAGAATGCATTAAAATGAAAACAAAAAAGTTCAAAAATGACATTGATTTGAATATAAAGCGATATTAATATTCGTCATTTTTCTAATCATTTTAAACCGTTTTAATTCCGTGTGATTAAGATGAATTAAATTGTTACCAATTTTTTTGTTTTAGACGGAATTTAACTGGCTCCATATTTCTTAGCAACAAAACGGGATTAAATTGATTTCATTTTTAACTACCGTATAGGAATTAAAATAAAGCAGAATTAAATTCATTTCATTTGTAACTCTCGTTTACGAATTTAAATGCGTACGATTTTCACGAAGAATTAAAAAGAATAGGAATGTGTCTAGATAAATTCTTTCCAAAAGAATTAAAACGTAGAAGTTCAAAAATGACTTTAGATTGGATTAAAAACGTTCAAAATTTCACGACATTTGGAACCGTTTTTATTTATTTTAATGAACCTCTTCTTACCGGGAAGACTGCTCGGCTTCCTATAAGGCAAAATTCCCGAAATGTCCGATTCAAAAAATGAAAGTTATCCAATTAAGTCCAAACTGTACTCAAATGTTGTTATTGTCAATGGAAGTAAAAATACCAAATATTATTGATTTTAATAAAATATTTTTTTAGTTACAGAATTTGAAAATTTTGAATTTTTTGAAATTTTTTTTTAATTTATTATATTTTGAAGTAGAGTGGAGAAAAGTTACGTTATATATAGTGATTTTTAAAGGTCTTTTAACAGAGTGGAGAAAAGTTACGTTATATATAGTGATTTTTAAAGGTCTTTTAACAGGCTTTATGATAGTGATAAATAGATTTTTTTCTAAATAAATTTTGACCTTGAAATTCAAGGTCAAATTAGTAATTTGAGTATATATCGAAATTGAATTTTTTTTTCATTTTTGAAACCATCTAGATGGAAAGCTTGACTTTTTTCCTATAAGATATGTGAAAAGCAGAGTGGGAAATTTTAGTTTTTTAGAAATTTAGACTCAAACAGCAACATGCGGTCTAACTGCGCGCCACTACTACTACTAACTATAAAATTTTTATAATAAAGGTTTACAAAGCTTCTAACATTTTATTCTCATCATTCTAAAATTCTTTAGAGGTAATATTATTATATGTGTTTTATGAAGTTATAACACTTTTACGATTTCTTATAAAAAAGACAGCTGCTGGTTGAAAAACATCTTTTCATAATCAATATAATAATTTTTATAACCATACCTCGATTATCCCTAAATTCTTAACTTTTATTTTACTTAATGATAAGCAATAGAGCTGATATTGAAACCAAAAGTTTCTCACTTTACGTAAAAGTAAAATGAAGTATAACAGTTAAATTTTTTTTAAAATATAAGACATTTCTTAAATGTCGAAAAGAATAATATACAAGTTTCTTAAAAGAGAAATATTATTTTTTTTCCAATACACTGTTAAAAATTTGGGGAGTTAACGGGGGTCGACACTATTTTGTCCAAAACTCATTTGTCAGAATCTCCAAAAGGCCGAAATTTATTTGTCAGAATATTGAATTTGCCGAAAGTACAATTGTCAGTATATTCAACTATCCAAATCTCCATTTTTCAGAACTTTTAAATTCCCAAATGTCCAACTCTCAGAATATTCAACTCTCCAAACATCAATTTGTCAGAACTTTTAAATTAACAAATTTACAACTCCCAGAATATTCAACTCTCCGAATCTCCATTTTTCCGAACTTTTAAATTTCCAAATCTCCAACACTCAGAATATTCAACTCTGTGAATCTCCATTTGTCAGAACTCCCAACATTCCAAATCTCCAATTCTCAGAATATCCAACTCTCCGAATCTCAATTTGTCAGAACTTTCTACATTCAAAACCTCCAATTTTCAGAATAACCAACTGTCAAAATCTCCATTTGTCAGAACACAATCTCCATCTGTCAAACCTAAAGAA
The DNA here is from genome assembly GCA_037103525.1 of Ganaspis brasiliensis. Classification (NCBI taxonomy): domain Eukaryota; kingdom Metazoa; phylum Arthropoda; class Insecta; order Hymenoptera; family Figitidae; genus Ganaspis; species Ganaspis brasiliensis. The sequence continues at coordinate 2,286,617 of JAZKLR010000012.1, read as the reverse complement.
TGTATAATTTCTAAAAGAGCTTTCTAATTGGGTGGTAATTTTTCAGGGAACATTTCCAGCCAATCAGAAAGCTCTTTTAGAAATTCTACATTCTTTTGGTCTGACAAACGGAGATTCTGTATGCTGAGTAATCTGAGTGTTAAAGATTCTGACAAATGGAGATTTGGAGAGTTGGATATTCTGAGAATTGGAGGTTTGGAATTTAGAAAGTATTGACAAATGGACATTCGAAGAGTTGAATATTCTGAGTGTTGGAAATTTGGGAATTCAAAAGTTCGGTCAAATGGACATTTGGTGAGTTGAACATTCTGAAAGTTGGAAGTTTGTGAATTTTAAAGTTCTGACAAATGGATATTTGGAGAGTTGAATATTCTGACAATTGGAGGTGAGGAATGTTGAATGCTCTGACAAATGGAGATTCGTAGAGTTGTATATTCTGAGAATTGGAGGTTTGGAATGTTGAAAGTACTGACAATTGGACATTTGGAGAGTTGGATATTCTGAGAATTGAGGGGCCGGATAAAGCAACTGCCTCTACGCTCGAACGCATTGTCTGTCTCTTTTTTCGCGAGATAAGATGACGGCAAAATTATCTGGAATTCCAAATTCAATGAAATGCAAAAATAAAAATTGTTCTCAATGGAGCTCATATGTAAATACACATTTTTTATTCAGAAAATTTTTTTTCTTTGACTTTTATTTTTCTCGATAAAAAATGAAAACTAAATTTTTACACCGGATTAAAATAATTAATTTTTAATAATAAACTCGTGATATTTTGTAAACCAATGAAGAAAAATAGTTTAAACTTCACATACCTTCGTAGAAAACCTCACTGATTCCTCTAAAATGATTAAAATAATAAAAAAGTATATTTTGTTAATAATTTTTAATTGCAAAGCAAGTAATATCGTAACTCTTGTTTTAGAAACTTTGAGCAAAAAACCATTGCGATGAAGTTTTAAGTTTCAAAATTTTTTTTATTCTAACTTGTTAAGTATAATATTTGATAAAGTTTTTCTGCAAATATTGCTTCATTTCCCTATTAATTGTACCTTCTACAACATTTTGTTTAAGAGACGTTAGCGCGCTACGATTATATTGTTTAAAAGCTAGGAAAGCTGTTTTAAAGTATGTAAAATTTTTTATTGTTTTAAAAACATAAATTTATCGAGAAGAGACGGTTAGTTATTTTGGTGTTACAAAGTAAATATCTTTGTAACTTTAAGTTTGGAAGAGATCTAAAAAAACTCCAAATTAATTTAAATTTACTTTCTTTTCGAGCTAAAAAATAATTTTACTCTGTTTCTATGAGTTATCAGAAATTTCGTAAATTTATAAATATAGATATGTATAAAATTATATGATACCAACAGCACAAATTTTTAATATAATTTAAAAATATATCTCTTTGCATAATTTATATTTTTATTCTTTTGTGCTTGCACACTGTATGTCGGTAAAAAGCTTTTATAATAATTATTTTTCTAATTTAAAGTAAAAAGGTTCCTACAACCGTGAGGATAATGTTGATATAATTATATTTGGTCAATCATGTTAATACAGTTATATGTACCAAAAGCTGATGGCTATTGTAACCAACTGCAAGATAAATTCAACCAGAATAAATTTACCTTTTCTAAGTGGTAAACTTCACATAACAGAAATATGGTTGACTGTACCTGAATTCCTTAAGTTGTTTGTTTAGTATGGAAAAACAGTTTAACAAAAAACAATTTTTCTTTGAAGAAAAAAGGGTGTTACAAAAAAAATGTAAATGGGTATTTTCAAAAATCCCTGTGTCCAAATGTAGATATTCATGAACTTATCATAAGTCATCCAAATTTGTGATATGCTTTGTACCATATTAAACTTTTTATAAACACTGAGAAAAAAAGTTTAGTTTCAGTAACAATATTTTTTACTTGACCATTATTGGTTGTAACAACAATTTTTTGATTGGTATAACGAAATGATATGCTTAGCATAACACAACAAGTTGTTTGGGGCAACAATATTATTTTGTTGACCTTATTTGGTTGAACGAAACATAATTTGGTTGTGACAACCAAACATAATTTGGCTGTGACAACCAAACATAAATTGGTTGTGACAACTAAACGTAATTTGGCTGAACCAAACATAATTTGGTTGTGACAACCAAACAGTTTGCATCTCAGTAAGTAAGTGCTTATGCATGCGTAATATTAATTAATAAAATCTAAATAAAAACCAATTTCAGACGGTCGGCCGAACATGGGTCTGATAGTTGGGCCAACGGTCTGTGTTACTGAACTGTCTAGCTATAAGGTTTATTTCTTATTGTGCATTCATATCTCTGATGGGCTGGTGGTTACACGGAAAAACATTTAAACCGTTAAATCCCGTGTCAGAAGAGTATTAGACAGTGCATGACACAGTAAAACAGGGTGCAAAGGTGGGCAGCTTAATTTTCGGGGCCTGTGGCTCTCTTTGTCGGTGCGTGCACGGTTTTTCTCAGTGCCTAGCAGACGAATTCTCGGTTCGCGGTCTTGATGACACCGTAAAATCTCGTGCCTGCACTATGTTTTACCGTGCCAGGCAGTGAGTTCTAACCTGACACTGTACGCACCGTCTTTTTCGGTGCAAATGTTTTTCCGTGTAGTCTACTGGACTGGCAGCTGGAAAACCCGGGTTCGAATCTTCATAACTAATGAAATTTTTCTGTTTCAGATTTTCATTAATATTGAATTTCTACATTCTCATATGATTACATTTGTGTAATTAAATTTATTACATGTGATTTATGTAATTAAATGTGTTGACCGACCGAAAATTCGTACCTGGTTAGTTAGCTCCCAAATAAAAAAAATTTTTGTGCCAACCAAAAGTTTTTGTTATCCCGAATAAAAAAATTTAGTTGTGACAACCAACAGTTTTTGTTATCCCAACAAACAACACTGAACCAAATAATTTAGTTGTCTCAACCAAATAGTTTGGTTCATTAAATAACAACCAAATAATTTGGTTGGCTTAACCAAATTTTTATTGTTATGACTAAACATTTTTCTCAGTGAATATTAATGTATGAAGAAACCATTACATGCCATTATTTACAAATTAAACAAGTTTTTATAATACTAATTGTGATCGAAATCAATAAAAAATAATAAATAACTGATTGAATAAAAAATACGTTAACAGAACTTTAAATATTTAAAACAAAATTGATCAATAATTCAAGTGCACAAATAAATAAACTCAAATTATAATTTGTTGACAATATTTTCCTTCCCATGTAATGCTTGTTTAGTTAAAATATTTTTTAATTATGTTGATAAGAAGACGTAGTATAATAAAGTAATGCATCATTGGGTGCAGTTCCGAAAACCCCCCACCTCCGATTTTAATGAAACTTGGTATACTCTGGGGGGGGTTTGAACCCCCAAAACCCCCCCCCGTGCGCACGGGCCTGTATATTGCTAAAATAGATACTGCCATACTATATTTGTCTTTTAGCTATATGACTGGTGAAACTGCGATGTATATTTTTAGGTTAGAAGAACTGTCAGTGACGCACCGATGCATTATGGGATATTCATTCATTTAGTATTCGAAGTTCTACAAAGAATGTCAACAATAATCATATGACTAATAAGACTAGAGTATTTCTTTCAGTGTTCTATAATAAGAATTGTATATTTAATTATTAAGAAGTGATTATTTTCATTTTTTTATGAAGATAATAGATTTTTGAAAAGAAATATAAACAGTTTCTAAACAATTACACCCATTTAGATTTATTTTTTGGAAGTAATAGACATACTAGAAGTACATACCTACGTTATTAAACTTATCCGCACCTTTTACGAATTTGTCAGCTTTGACATCGCTACTGCAATTGTAATTTATTTCATGTTTCCATTAATAAATACTTCCAATAAGTATCTCACTTTATTCTGAAAAGTAGATTTTTTAATGTCATGCGGTTAGTATATTTAAAAGCTACCAATAAATGAAATTCTTTTTTAATCTAAACTTTTCTTAGCCGAACCTATCCGACTCTTGCCTACTTCAAGTAATACAAAATAAACATACGAAAGTTATAGGACAGACGCCTTTTTTAGTATGCACGACTGATCACTGAAGTATTGTTGAGTATTAGGGGTCTTCCATAAACTACGTTACCAATTTTCCAAAATTTTTAACCCCTCCCCCCCTGGACGACTTCACATGCATTTTTTAAATTTTTACCATTAAGCGTAGGTTTAAGCCGGAGCACCCTCCTTTGGTAACGTAGTTTATGGACGAGCCCTTATCGTTTGTATTACTATATGAATTAGGATATTGCGTTACATAATTAATTATGAGTATTTTTAAAGTTTATATAAAGAAAAGTGGTTAGCTTCCGGTTACATTGTGAATATTGAGCGGATGTTTTTCGTTGTTTGGTTACCAACTTTCGGCCTATGGTGGTGGTTTAGTGGAGTGTGGAGGATATAAAGTGGTGAAGAAGGAATGTGGGAGTGTTTTCTAAGTGAGTTTGAGTGAAAAAGGGGTGTGGAGTGTATGGATGGAGTGAAAATTGGCAGTAGGTAATGTGGAAAAAAAAATTGTGGTTATAAACATGCAGAAAAGATAAACGAGGTGAGTGATAGAGACGGTTAGAGAAAAGGAGGGAAGGAATAATTCTAGTTTAAGTAAAGTGGGGATTGAACATGACAGGACAGAGCAAGCGAAGAGAGAGTGAGGTAGTAAGTAAGGATGGAAATATAGCGGAGCTTAGTAGGGAGGTTTCTAATGTAAGTGTGGAGTTGAAGTGTCAGGCAGCGTTGGTAAGGCATGAGCAAGTAGGAGAAGAAGCTGAGGGGAAAGGTACTGAGGTGACAGATTGGTTGAACGAAACAAGTGAAGAGTGGGATGCATGGGTGGATAAAACGATGAGAATTATTGACAGGAGAAAAAAAGAAAATGTTCATGTTGAGAAGTGTGCGGTAGGAGTAGTAGGAGAAGTAATGGAGGTAAAGCAGGTTTTGGAGGAATGGGAGGAACATTGGAGGGAACAGAAAAGACAGTTATTGGAGAGGTTGAAAGAGGTAAAAGATAGGCAGAGAAAGTAAGAAGAGATAAGGAAGTAGTGATGCATTCGATACGAGCAAATCGTTAAGATCGTTCAACTTCATCATGTTTACAAGCAGCTTACGATACTTCATACTCGATTATTCTTTTGTTTTGATCGTTTCGTATCGTTATCTAGTTCCGATCGATAACTCGTAAGGTACACTGAGAAAAATCTATTGCGATTATTGCTTGAAATCATTCGTGCACTTTTTTCATTATTCCATTGATGTTATATTCCTAACAGAACGTATAATTATTGCTCGGGCTCCGCCTGATTATTAGGCCGGTCGGTCTACTATTCAGGTGGATTCGTATAGTTTTTGTTTATTTAGTTTCTATGCTATATTCATAGTTTTTGTCCATGGAATAAACGCAAAAGATTTTTCTCAGTGTATAGATTTTGATATTTGTCAAAGCAAAGTTTTTTATTATCAAAATGGAAACTGACAATGAGCCAGTTAATGTGAAATTGCATTGATTAAAAGTTTAATTAATCCACGTTTTAAATATACTAAATTTGAAGTGATTTAAAAAATTATTCAATTTTTAATAATTTCTTTCTATTATAATTTCAATTATTTAAACTACTAAATAGTACTACTGTACTATTTTTATCGTATTTCAATTATTTTCTGCAATATTTAATTATTTTTAAATTAATTCTCGTAATCTTCAATTTATCTTATTTAAATTTCAATTATTTTGTTTAGTTTTTTCAATTACTTTTTCAATTTTTAATCATTTTCATAATTACCCTATTGAAGTGGGAAACGTTTCTGAGCAAAGAATGAAAACTTTGTTTGTGTTTTTTTTCTAAAGGGGTTGTAACCCTTAAAAATATTTTGAAATGTTTTTTTAAAGTGTTTTTTAACATAATCGTGTGTCTATAATAAATTAATAATTTGAAGAAAAACAATCATTTGTTGCTCAGAAACGTTTCCCACTTCAATCAGGTTCATAATTTCTAAATTACTTTGCAGAATTTTCAAATATACATATAATATATCTGTATTTTCAATTATTTTTTCACTTTTCATTTCTTTTTATTATTCTGCAATTATTTTCTCCTTCTTTTAATTATTTTAATTATTTTTCAATTAATTTACTAAATTTTCAGTTATTATCTCAAATTTAGATTATTCTCATCAATTTTCCATATTTCAAACGATTTTTAAACTATTTTCTTTAGCTCAAAAATAAATTCTGCAATTTTTTATTATTTTCTTGAATTTCTAATTATTTTCATTATTTTGGCATAATTTTAAAAAATTTCGATTATTTATCTCAATTTTCAATTATTTTCATTAATTTTCAATTATTTCTTTCAATTTTGAATATATTTAATCATTTTTCAATTATTTTTCTCGATTGTTAATTATTATTCTCATTTTCTAAAATTATTTTCTAAGATTTTTAAGTATTTTTCTAAAGTGTCAATTATTTCTTCAATTTTTAATTATTTTCATTTATTTTCATAATTTCCAAATTCTTTTTATTAATTATCTAAAATTTCAATTATTTTTAACTTTCGCCAATTCTTTCGTCTAATTTCTAGTTATTCTAATTTTTTTTCATTTGATTTTTAAAATCTTCTTGTAATTTCTCTCAAATTTCAATTATTTATTATTTATTTATTTTTTTTTTCAAATAATAATCTTAAATTTTCCCAATTATTTCACTTAATTGTCATTTATTTTTTACATATTATCATTGTTATGTATCATCTTTCAATTCCTTTCTTCAAATATCAAAAATTAAAATAATTGTTCAATTATTTCCCAAAATTTATTTCCTTCAATTTTCAGTTTTCTTCGTTTGTTTTGTAATTTGCAAAATTTTAAACTATTTATCTGGCATTTCAATTTTTTCATTCAATTTTCAATTATTTATATGTATTATTTTTTATATTATGTTCTTCAATTTTCAACTACTTTCGTTCTTTTTCATAATTTCCAAAGTTTTTAACAATGTCTCTTTAATGAAAAATTATAATATTCTTTTTGAAATTATGTTTATCTTTTATTTTATTTATTCTTAATCTTTTATTTATTCTTTTTCGTTTATTTTCTCTAATTTTTAATTATTTTCTTTTTTTTCACAATTAATTTCTGAAAAGTTTTAAGTGTTTTTCTGAAATTTTTTTAAAAATAATCTTAAAAATAATCTAATTATTAAAATTATTAATCTAATTATTAATGATTAAAAATATTAATCTTTAAAATAATCTTTATTTAAAATATATTATGTTGTTTTTTCAATTATTTTCTCAAATTTTAATTATTTTTTGAATTTTTTTTCAATTTATTTTTAAGATTTTCAAGTATTTTTATCTAATTTAAAATACTTCTTAATTTTGAAAACATTTCTATGATTTTTTACATTTCTTTCCTCAATTTGTAACTCATTTCCTTTTTTTTTTTTTTTTTTTTTCTTTAATTAATTTGCAAAATTTGCAATTATTTTGTTTAATTTCAATTAGTTTTTGCAATTTTTTTTAATTCTAAAATTTTATAAATTTTGTTCTAAATAAATATTTATTTTATTCATTATTATTTTTATATACATTTATTTTGAAATGTTATATTTAAGGGTTAGTTGGTAACAAATAGAAATGTCATATAATATAAAAACAATAAGCAATCACCAAAGTTTTAAAATTCTCGTTATCGATCGCTTAAACGAGCAATTTTCAAAACATTACGATCCTTTACGATAATTTAAACAAATGAATAAATGATCAGTCTCGTTAAGGAATCGTATCGTCAAATCTCGATCGTATGCATCACTATAAGGAAGGAAAAAATAGAATCATTAGAGGAAAGGATAAATAGATAAGAAAAGGGTTTAAAAAAGTTAGAGGGAAACAAAGAAGAAAAGTTGACTGGGGAAATTGCTAAAGAAAGAGAAGAAGCAAAGACGGTTAAAGAAAGGGTAAAAGAAGTGGAAAAAAGATTAGAGATGGAGGAAAGAAAGAAAAGGAAATGCAACGTAATAGTGAAGGGTATGAATATAGAAATAAGTAGAGTCAGGGAAGAAATAGATAGATTGATTGAAGGGACTGGAGTAAAGGTATAAATAAAGGAGTGCTGGGGTGTGAGAAAGCGAAACGGAGGGAAGTTTGAGAAGTGGGGAGTAAGGCAGGGAAGTGTAGAAGAGAAAATGGAGGCGCATGAATATTCCCTACATCCCATTTAACCTAAATCCCATTTAACCTAAAACCATTTAACTTAAATCCCATTTAACCTAAATTCCATTTATCCTAAATCTCATTTAACCTAAATTCCATTTAACATAAATCTCATTTAACCTAAATTCCATTTCAGCTAAATTCCAATTAACCTAAATTTAATTTAACCTAAATCCCATTTAACCTAAATCCCATTTAACATACATTTCATTTTATCTAAATCCCATTTAACCTAAATTCCATTTAACCTAAATCCCATTTAAACTAAATGCCACTTAACCTAAATTCCATTTAATATAATTTCCATTTAACCTAAATTCCCTTTATCCTAAATCCCATTTAAACTAAATGCCACTTAACCTAAATTCTAAATAACCTGAATTCCATTTAACCTAAATTCCATTTAACCTAAATCCCATTTAACCTAAATTTCATTTTACCTAAATCCCATTTAACCTAAATTTCATTTAACCTAAATCCCATTTAACCTACATCCCATTTAACCTAAATTCCATTTATTCTAAATTGCATTTAACCTAAATTCCATTTAGCCTAAATCCCATTTAACCTAAACTCCAATTAACCTAAATTTAATTTAACCTAAATCCCATTTAACCTAATTTTCATTTAACCTAAATCCCATTTAACCTAACTTTCATTTTATCTAAATCCCATTTAACCTAGATCCCATTTAAACTAAATGCCATTTAAACTAAATTCCATTTAATCTAATTTCCATTTAACCTAAATTCCATTTAACCTAAATTCAATTTAGCACAAATTTCATGTTACCTACATCCCATTTAACCTAAATTCCAATTAAGCTAAATTTAATTTAACCTAAATCCCATTTAACCTAATTTTCATTTAACCTAAATCCCATTTAACCTAAATTTCATTTTATCTAAATCCCATTTAACCTAGATTCCATTTAACCTAAATCCCATTTAAACTAATTGCCATTTAACCTAAATTCCATTTAATCTAATTTCCATTTAACCTAAATTCCATTTAACCTAAATTCCATTTAGCACAAGTTTTATTTTACCTACATCCCATTTAACCTAAATCTCATTTAACCTAAATCTCAATTAACCAAAATTCCAATTAACCTAGATTCCATTTAACCTAAATCCCATTTAAACTAATTGCCATTTAACCTAAATTCCATTTAATCTAATTTCCATTTAACCTAAATTCCATTTAACCTAAATTCCATTTAGCACAAGTTTTATTTTACCTACATCCCATTTAACCTAAATCTCATTTAACCTAAATCTCAATTAACCAAAATTCCAATTAACCTAAATTCCATTTAACCTAAATCCCATTTAACCTAAATTTCATTTTACCTAAATCCCATTTAACCTAAATTCCATTTAACCTAAATCCCATTTAAACTAAATGCCACTTAACCTAAATTTCATTTAACCTAATTTCCATTTAACCTAAATTCCATTGAACCTAAATTCCATTTGACCTGAATGTCATTTAATCTAAATTCCATTTGACCTGAATGTCATTTAATCTAAATTCCATTTAACCTAAATTCCATTTAGCCTAAATTTCATTTTACCTAAATCCCATTTAACCTAAATTTCATTTAACCTAAATCTCATTTAACCTAAATTCAATGTAACCTAAATCTCATTTAACCTAAATCCCATTTAACCTAATTCCCATTTAACCTAAATTTCATTTAACCTAAACCCTATTTAACCTAAATCCCATTTAACCTAAATTCCATTTGACCTAAATGTCATTTAATCTAAATTGCATTTAGCCTAAATTTCATTTTACCTAAATCCCATTTAACCTAAATTTCATTTAACCTAAAACTCATTTAACCTAAATCCTATTTAACCTAAATTAAATAGGATTAATGCAAATAGTGCATTAAATTAATTAAATTAATAGGTTAAATGCAATTTATTCTAAATTGCATTTAACCTAAATTCCATGTAGCCTAAAACTTTACTTGATTCAACTATATTTATCCTTCAATTAAAAAAAAATTTAGGCTAAATGGAATTTAGATAAAATGAAATGTATGTTAAATGGGATTTAGGTTAAATGGGATTTAGGTTAAATTAAATTTAGGTTAATTGGAATTTAGCTGAAATGGAATTTAGGTTAAATGAGATTTATGTTAAATGGAATTTAGGTTAAATGAGATTTAGGATAAATGGAATTTAGGTTAAATGGGATTTAAGTTAAATGGTTTTAGGTTAAATGGGATTTAGGTTAAATGGAATTCAGGTTATTTAGAATTTAGGTTAAGTGGCATTTAGTTTAAATGGGATTTAGGATAAAGGGAATTTAGGTTAAATGGAAATTATATTAAATGGAATTTAGGTTAAGTGGCATTTAGTTTAAATGGGATTTAGGTTAAATGGAATTTAGGTTAAATGGGATTTAGATAAAATGAAATGTATGTTAAATGGGATTTAGGTTAAATGGGATTTAGGTTAAATTAAATTTAGGTTAATTGGAATTTAGCTGAAATGGAATTTAGGTTAAATGAGATTTATGTTAAATGGAATTTAGGTTAAATGAGATTTAGGATAAATGGAATTTAGGTTAAATGGGATTTAAGTTAAATGGTTTTAGGTTAAATGGGATTTAGGTTAAATGGGATGTAGGGAATATTCATGCGCCTCCATTTTCTCTTCTACACTTCCCTGCCTTACTCCCCACTTCTCAAACTTCCCTCCGTTTCGCTTTCTCACACCCCAGCACTCCTTTATTTATACCTTTACTCCAGTCCCTTCAATCAATCTATCTATTTCTTCCCTGACTCTACTTATTTCTATATTCATACCCTTCACTATTACGTTGCATTTCCTTTTCTTTCTTTCCTCCATCTCTAATCTTTTTTCCACTTCTTTTACCCTTTCTTTAACCGTCTTTGCTTCTTCTCTTTCTTTAGCAATTTCCCCAGTCAACTTTTCTTCTTTGTTTCCCTCTAACTTTTTTAAACCCTTTTCTTATCTATTTATCCTTTCCTCTAATGATTCTATTTTTTCCTTCCTTATAGTGATGCATACGATCGAGATTTGACGATACGATTCCTTAACGAGACTGATCATTTATTCATTTGTTTAAATTATCGTAAAGGATCGTAATGTTTTGAAAATTGCTCGTTTAAGCGATCGATAACGAGAATTTTAAAACTTTGGTGATTGCTTATTGTTTTTATATTATATGACATTTCTATTTGTTACCAACTAACCCTTAAATATAACATTTCAAAATAAATGTATATAAAAATAATAATGAATAAAATAAATATTTATTTAGAACAAAATTTATAAAATTTTAGAATTAAAAAAAATTGCAAAAACTAATTGAAATTAAACAAAATAATTGCAAATTTTGCAAATTAATTAAAGAAAAAAAAAAAAAAAAAAAAAGGAAATGAGTTACAAATTGAGGAAAGAAATGTAAAAAATCATAGAAATGTTTTCAAAATTAAGAAGTATTTTAAATTAGATAAAAATACTTGAAAATCTTAAAAATAAATTGAAAAAAAATTCAAAAAATAATTAAAATTTGAGAAAATAATTGAAAAAACAACATAATATATTTTAAATAAAGATTATTTTAAAGATTAATATTTTTAATCATTAATAATTAGATTAATAATTTTAATAATTAGATTATTTTTAAGATTATTTTTAAAAAAATTTCAGAAAAACACTTAAAACTTTTCAGAAATTAATTGTGAAAAAAAAGAAAATAATTAAAAATTAGAGAAAATAAACGAAAAAGAATAAATAAAAGATTAAGAATAAATAAAATAAAAGATAAACATAATTTCAAAAAGAATATTATAATTTTTCATTAAAGAGACATTGTTAAAAACTTTGGAAATTATGAAAAAGAACGAAAGTAGTTGAAAATTGAAGAACATAATATAAAAAATAATACATATAAATAATTGAAAATTGAATGAAAAAATTGAAATGCCAGATAAATAGTTTAAAATTTTGCAAATTACAAAACAAACGAAGAAAACTGAAAATTGAAGGAAATAAATTTTGGGAAATAATTGAACAATTATTTTAATTTTTGATATTTGAAGAAAGGAATTGAAAGATGATACATAACAATGATAATATGTAAAAAATAAATGACAATTAAGTGAAATAATTGGGAAAATTTAAGATTATTATTTGAAAAAAAAAATAAATAAATAATAAATAATTGAAATTTGAGAGAAATTACAAGAAGATTTTAAAAATCAAATGAAAAAAAATTAGAATAACTAGAAATTAGACGAAAGAATTGGCGAAAGTTAAAAATAATTGAAATTTTAGATAATTAATAAAAAGAATTTGGAAATTATGAAAATAAATGAAAATAATTAAAAATTGAAGAAATAATTGACACTTTAGAAAAATACTTAAAAATCTTAGAAAATAATTTTAGAAAATGAGAATAATAATTAACAATCGAGAAAAATAATTGAAAAATGATTAAATATATTCAAAATTGAAAGAAATAATTGAAAATTAATGAAAATAATTGAAAATTGAGATAAATAATCGAAATTTTTTAAAATTATGCCAAAATAATGAAAATAATTAGAAATTCAAGAAAATAATAAAAAATTGCAGAATTTATTTTTGAGCTAAAGAAAATAGTTTAAAAATCGTTTGAAATATGGAAAATTGATGAGAATAATCTAAATTTGAGATAATAACTGAAAATTTAGTAAATTAATTGAAAAATAATTAAAATAATTAAAAGAAGGAGAAAATAATTGCAGAATAATAAAAAGAAATGAAAAGTGAAAAAATAATTGAAAATACAGATATATTATATGTATATTTGAAAATTCTGCAAAGTAATTTAGAAATTATGAACCTGATTGAAGTGGGAAACGTTTCTGAGCAACAAATGATTGTTTTTCTTCAAATTATTAATTTATTATAGACACACGATTATGTTAAAAAACACTTTAAAAAAACATTTCAAAATATTTTTAAGGGTTACAACCCCTTTAGAAAAAAAACACAAACAAAGTTTTCATTCTTTGCTCAGAAACGTTTCCCACTTCAATAGGGTAATTATGAAAATGATTAAAAATTGAAAAAGTAATTGAAAAAACTAAACAAAATAATTGAAATTTAAATAAGATAAATTGAAGATTACGAGAATTAATTTAAAAATAATTAAATATTGCAGAAAATAATTGAAATACGATAAAAATAGTACAGTAGTACTATTTAGTAGTTTAAATAATTGAAATTATAATAGAAAGAAATTATTAAAAATTGAATAATTTTTTAAATCACTTCAAATTTAGTATATTTAAAACGTGGATTAATTAAACTTTTAATCAATGCAATTTCACATTAACTGGCTCATTGTCAGTTTCCATTTTGATAATAAAAAACTTTGCTTTGACAAATATCAAAATCTATACACTGAGAAAAATCTTTTGCGTTTATTCCATGGACAAATACTATGAATATAGCATAGAAACTAAATAAACAAAAACTATACTAATCCACCTGAATAGTAGACCGACCGGCCTAATAATCAGGCGGAGCCCGAGCAATAATTATACGTTCTGTTAGGAATATAACATCAATGGAATAATGAAAAAAGTGCACGAATGATTTCAAGCAATAATCGCAATAGATTTTTCTCAGTGTACCTTACGAGTTATCGATCGGAACTAGATAACGATACGAAACGATCAAAACAAAAGAATAATCGAGTATGAAGTATCGTAAGCTGCTTGTAAACATGATGAAGTTGAACGATCTTAACGATTTGCTCGTATCGAATGCATCACTACTTCCTTATCTCTTCTTACTTTCTCTGCCTATCTTTTACCTCTTTCAACCTCTCCAATAACTGTCTTTTCTGTTCCCTCCAATGTTCCTCCCATTCCTCCAAAACCTGCTTTACCTCCATTACTTCTCCTACTACTCCTACCGCACACTTCTCAACATGAACATTTTCTTTTTTTCTCCTGTCAATAATTCTCATCGTTTTATCCACCCATGCATCCCACTCTTCACTTGTTTCGTTCAACCAATCTGTCACCTCAGTACCTTTCCCCTCAGCTTCTTCTCCTACTTGCTCATGCCTTACCAACGCTGCCTGACACTTCAACTCCACACTTACATTAGAAACCTCCCTACTAAGCTCCGCTATATTTCCATCCTTACTTACTACCTCACTCTCTCTTCGCTTGCTCTGTCCTGTCATGTTCAATCCCCACTTTACTTAAACTAGAATTATTCCTTCCCTCCTTTTCTCTAACCGTCTCTATCACTCACCTCGTTTATCTTTTCTGCATGTTTATAACCACAATTTTTTTTTCCACATTACCTACTGCCAATTTTCACTCCATCCATACACTCCACACCCCTTTTTCACTCAAACTCACTTAGAAAACACTCCCACATTCCTTCTTCACCACTTTATATCCTCCACACTCCACTAAACCACCACCATAGGCCGAAAGTTGGTAACCAAACAACGAAAAACATCCGCTCAATATTCACAATGTAACCGGAAGCTAACCACTTTTCTTTATATAAACTTTAAAAATACTCATAATTAATTATGTAACGCAATATCCTAATTCATATAGTAATACAAACGATAAGGGCTCGTCCATAAACTACGTTACCAAAGGAGGGTGCTCCGGCTTAAACCTACGCTTAATGGTAAAAATTTAAAAAATGCATGTGAAGTCGTCCAGGGGGGGAGGGGTTAAAAATTTTGGAAAATTGGTAACGTAGTTTATGGAAGACCCCTAATACTCAACAATACTTCAGTGATCAGTCGTGCATACTAAAAAAGGCGTCTGTCCTATAACTTTCGTATGTTTATTTTGTATTACTTGAAGTAGGCAAGAGTCGGATAGGTTCGGCTAAGAAAAGTTTAGATTAAAAAAGAATTTCATTTATTGGTAGCTTTTAAATATACTAACCGCATGACATTAAAAAATCTACTTTTCAGAATAAAGTGAGATACTTATTGGAAGTATTTATTAATGGAAACATGAAATAAATTACAATTGCAGTAGCGATGTCAAAGCTGACAAATTCGTAAAAGGTGCGGATAAGTTTAATAACGTAGGTATGTACTTCTAGTATGTCTATTACTTCCAAAAAATAAATCTAAATGGGTGTAATTGTTTAGAAACTGTTTATATTTCTTTTCAAAAATCTATTATCTTCATAAAAAAATGAAAATAATCACTTCTTAATAATTAAATATACAATTCTTATTATAGAACACTGAAAGAAATACTCTAGTCTTATTAGTCATATGATTATTGTTGACATTCTTTGTAGAACTTCGAATACTAAATGAATGAATATCCCATAATGCATCGGTGCGTCACTGACAGTTCTTCTAACCTAAAAATATACATCGCAGTTTCACCAGTCATATAGCTAAAAGACAAATATAGTATGGCAGTATCTATTTTAGCAATATACAGGCCCGTGCGCACGGGGGGGGTTTTGGGGGTTCAAACCCCCCCCAGAGAGGTCTGAACTTATTTTAAAAAATTTCAATCTTTCTAATTAAAAAATTATTTTTAACCCTTAGATGCACACATTTTTTGAAAGTAAAAAAATAATTTTTTTCGATTAAATTAGGTATTTTATAATCAGAAGAAGATAAAAATATGAAAATCAGAGAATCGAAAAAAATTTGCTATTTTCAAATTTTTTTCTTGGAAACTAAAAAAAATTTTTTTTTTGAAAACCACAGTTTGGAATCGGAAATTTACTGAGGAAGCTTAAAATTAAGGCAATAAATGTAAAATAGTGACGGTATTTCAATAATATTCAATAATCTACGAAAAACTCAAAAAAATAGGTGGTCAGTGGGACTGACCACTGTGCAGCTAAGGGTTAATAAGAAAAGGGTGTTCACTTGAGCGGGAAACCCACAAAAACCAGGAAAAAACCGGGAGTTAAAAAATTATCCGGGAAATTTGTTACTAAACCGTGAATTTCGTCGTGAATCTAAAAGTTCTGAAAAATTTTATCGAAAATCAATTTTTTTCATATATCACAAATCTATATTAATAATAATCTTAAAGTTCTTCCATTTCTTCATTTATTTTTTGTTTGTTACCTGAAGTTTGGTACAAAAAATATAATTATTTTTTGTTTTAAATCAGATACTTTTTAAAAAATTCATTTAAATTTACTAAAATTCAAATTTATAAATATGAACTCAAATCATTTTAATTTCGTTCATAAATAAATCTGTAATTTTTTCTTCATAATTTTTAACATTTTTGAATATACAATTATTCTCTTTACATTTTATCATCTTTAATTTTTATAATTATTTTGCTCTGTTGTTGATTATTCACGCCAGTTTTCGAATTCTTCTTTCGATTATCAATTATTTTCTTCATTTCTCAATTATTTTCTTTAATATTTAATTATTTTAGTCATTTTGTAATTTGTCTTTCAATTATCAACTATTTTCTTAAAATTTCAATTTAATTCTTTAATTTTCAATTTATTTTTTTAATTTTCAATTATTTTCTTCAATTTTCAGTTGCATTCTTCGTTTTTCAATTATTTTATTTAATATTCAATCATTCTCGCATTTTCTCAATTACCAACTATTTTCTTGAAATTTCAATACAATTTTTCAATTTTCATTTATTGTCTACATGTTTTCCATAATTTTCATCATTTTTCAATTGACAATTTATTTTTCTCCTTCAATTTTATATGATTATTCATTAATTTTACAAATAACTTTTTTCAAGTTTTAAATATATTCTTTAAATTTCAATTTTTTCTTCAATTTTTAATAGTTTTTCAATTTTCAATTACTTTTTTCAATTTGAATTATTTTTTTCAATTTTCAATACAGCTTTAAATATGCAATTAAGTATGAACTAATTCTTTAAATGTAATATTTCTTATTTATTTTTTTCAATTATTTTTTTAAGTTGTCTATTAATTTAGTCACTTCTTAAATTTTGTTTTCCATTGACAATTATTTTTGTAATAATATTTTCTTTCATTTTTAAATTATTCTCATCATTTTTCAACTATTTCCTTCAATTATTAATTATTTTCCACAATTTTCATTTATATCCTACTTTTTTTTCAATTTTCAATTTTTATCTCAAAATTTTATTATTATTCTTCGATTTTTTGAATTAATTTGATCGGTTGTATATTAATCTAGCCAGTTTTTTAATTGTCAATTATTTTCGTTAATTTTATTTTATTATTTTCTTTAATCTTCAATTTATTTCTTTAATTTTTAATTATTTTCTTAAATCCTCAATTATTTTCTTCCATTTTCAAATTCCTTCTTCGTTTTTCAATTATTTTATTTAATATTAAATTATTCTCGCATTTTCTCAATTATCAATTATTATCTTGAGATTTTTATTTAGTTATTTAATTTTCAATTTATTCCTTCAATTTTTAATTATTTTGTTCAATTCTGAAATATTTTCTTTAGTTTTCACTTATTTTTCTCTATTTTCAATTAATTCCTCAATATTCAATAATTCAGCGAATTTTTCAATTATTTTCTTTAATTTTCCATTTTATTCTTTAATTTTTATTTCCATTCTTCAATTTTCAATTGTTTTCTTCTATGTAAATTAATTATCGGCTTTTTTCAATTAATTTTTTAAAAGTTTTTATGTATATTCTTTCAATTTAATTACATTTTTCAATTGTTAATTATTTAAATGCTTTCTTCAATTTTCAATTATTTTTTTTACTTTTAATTATTTTTTTTCGATTCTCAATCCCTTAGTTAAATGTGCAATTATTTTCAACAATTATTCCTATAATTTTCTTAATTTGTCAATTTCCAGTTATTTTTTTTTTTAATTTAATATTTGTTGTTTCTTTCTTTCAATTATTTTTGTTAGTTGTCTATTAATCTAGTCATTTTTCGAATTTTGTTTTCAATTGACAATTATTTTCGGCATTTTTCACATATTTTTTAAATTTTTCAATTAGTCTCGTCACTTTTCAACTATTCCCTTCAATTATGAATTATCTCCCGCAATTTTTAATTATTTCCTACAATTTTTTAAATTTCAATTATTATCTTGAAATTTTATAATATTGTTCTTTGATTTTTTGAATTATTTTGTTCGGTTGCCTGTTAATCTGGCCATTTTTTGAATTTTGTTTTTAAATGTCAAGTTTTTTCTTCATTTTGTAATTTCTTTTTTAATTATCAATTATTTTTTTGAAATTTTAATTTAATTCTTTAATTTTCAATTATTTTCTTTAATTGCAATTATTTTTTGATTTTCAATCCTGTCGTTCAATTTGCAATTATTTCCAACAGTTCTTTCTCTATTTTTTCAACTGTTTTGTTTGAATTTATTATTAATTATTTAATTTTTTAAACTATTCTTTTCAATAGTGTAATTAATTAGCCATTTTTCGAATTTCGTTTTCAACTCCCAATTTTTTTTTTTTTGAAAACCCCTCCCAGAAGCAAATCCTGCGCACGGGCCTGGCAATATATTATGGGTGATTTATCCATATTTATGGCAGTGCCATTGAATTATTTCTTTCAGTAAACATAATAAAGTTGCCATAAAAACCAGTGAATGAAGGAAAGAAAAAATATATTTTAAAACATAAATAACGCATTTAAGAGTAAACTAATTGTTCGGATTGATAGTATAACATTATGAGCCTTTAAAATATTTGAAAATCCATAAAATCCGTCGCATGAATGAAGAACTACGCCAATTCAGAGTAGTGCTGAAAACTCTGCCATTCCAGATAACAGTTGAAAGACATGCCAATTCGGATATCAAAATTTTTCCCTTACTTTAGCTTGAAAAAAATATAACAATATCATTTAAAAAATGAAAATTATTGCTCAGAAGTTAATTACTGAATATTCAAGTTTAAGTTAAGAGAAAAATAACCGTCATTAACGAACTTCTTGTCCCAATAATTTTAACTTGAAAGGAGGAAAAAAATGCGATTTCTGAAATGACATTTTTTTCAACTGTTATCTGGAATGGCAGGGTTTTTAGCACTACTCTGAATTGGCGTAGTTCTTCTAGTCCAGTCATTGTGTAAATTTGACTAATAATTGTTTTCTGTACCATTTCTTAATGATCGGCTAGTGTACGATGGTGGTATTAAAAGGTATATGTTTTAGTCCAAAATTTCGTGTCCTTAAGACGTTTAAACAAACAAAAAAAAGAAGAAGAAAATGAAAGTGTACTGAGCCTATTAATAACGTAAATAACGTACTATTGTGCCAGAATTACGAATTTTGCGCTTTGAGGGCACTAAATGTAAAAATTAATTTCTTCAGAAATATATATAAAGAATTAGTTAATATTTTCATAAGCTTTCTGTAAAAACAAAAATTTTCAATTTATAACAATTCCTGTGAATTAGTAATTACCTTCAAGAATAACTGATATAGTGACTGCTTTTATTATGATTATAATAACCAGCACAAAAAGCAAGCGCATTGCGCCTACAATCTCGGGTTTCGTAGTCTTCTGTTACTCTATATTTCCGTCTCTCTCACATGCAACCTGAAAAGCTGAATAACATAGGATACTTAAAATGACACAGGTCACTTGAAGTGACATAGGTTACTTGAAATGTTATAGGCTATTTTAAATGACATAGGCTACTTGAAGCGACATAGGCTTCTTGAAATGACATAGGCTACTTGAAGTGTGACATAGGCTTCTTGAAGTGACATAGGCTACTTGAAGTGGCATAAGCTTCTTGAAGTGACATAGGGTACTTGAAATGAAATAGGCTACTTTAATTGTGTAATAGGCTACTTGAAGTGACATATGCTATTTCAAATGACGTAGGCTACTTGAACTGACATAGGCTACGTGAAGAGGGCATAGGCAACTCGATGTGTGACATAGGCTACTTGAAGTGACATAGGCTAATTGAAGTGTGACATACGCTATTTGAAATGACATATGCAACTTGATTGACAGGCTACTTGAAGTGATATAGGTTTCTTGTAGTGACATAGGCTACTTGAAGTGACATAGGCTTCTTGAAGTGGCATAGGCTACTTGATGTGCGACATAAGATACTTAAAGGGTGATATAGGCTACTTGATGTGACATAGGCTTCTTGATGTGACATAGGCTACTTGAAGTAACATAGGCTTCTTGAAGTGGAATAGGCTACTTGAAGTGACATAGGCTACTTGAAGTGACATAGGCTACTTGAAGTGACATAGGTTATTTTAAATGACATAGGTTTTTGAAGTGACATAGGCGACTTAAAGTGAGATAGGCTACTCGTAGTGTGACAGAGGGTACTTGAAGTGGCATAGGCTACTTGAAGTGACATAGGCTACTTGAAGTGACATATGCTACTTAAAGTGACATAAGCTACTTAAAATGTGACATATGGTACTGGAAGTGTGAGTTGGACTACTTGAAATGACATGGACTTCTTGAAGTGTGACAGAGGGTACTTGAAGTGACATAGGCTATTTTAAATGACGTAGGTTTTTTGAAGTGGCATAGGCTACTTGAAGTGACATAGGCTATTTTAAATGACATAGGTTTCTTGAAGTGACATAGGCTTCTTGAAGTGACATAGGCTACTTAAAGTGACGTAGGCTACTTGAAGTGACATATACTACTTAAAGTGACATAAGCTACTTAAAATGTGACATATGTCACTTGAAGTGTTACTTGGACTACTGGAAGTGACAGGCTACTTGAAGTGACATAGGCTACTTGACATGACATTGGCCACTTGAGATATGACACAGGCTTCTTGAAGTTACATAGGCTACTGGAATTGACATAGACCACTTGAAATATGACATAGGCTACTTGAAGTGACACAAGCTATTTTAAATGACAGGTTTCTTGAAGTGACATAGGGTACTCGAAATGTGACATAGGCTACTTGAAGTGACATAGGCTACTTGAATTTTGACATAGGCTACTCGAAATGTGACATAGACTACTTGAAGTGACACAGGCTACTTGAAGTAACATAGGCTACTGTGTACGACGGACGGACGGAGTACAAAGTCTCACTATAAGGGTTTCGGTCCCGAACCACGAAACCCTAAAAATTGTTTACTCCACACTGACAAGTAAAGCTACGGAAGTGTAAATCTCCGATTTTTTTGTAACTTGGTATATTTTTAGAACTTAAAAAAATAATAGACACGTATTTTTTTTTAGCGGCCATGATCCACTTTAAAGGGCAGAAACTACCCCTTGAAGTTATAAGTGCGTAATGACTTAATCAAGGCTTACAGGCAATATACACAACACATGAGCACGCCTATAACTTCAAGAGGTAGTTTCTACCCTTTAAAGTGGATCATGGCCGCTAAAAAAAAATACGTGTCTATTATTTTTTTTAGTTCTAAAAATATACCAAGTTACAAAAAAATCGGAGATTTACACTTCCGTAGCTTTACTTGTGAGAGAAGTCTGTATCGTCTGCTACACCGCCAGAAGTCGATCTCGACAGTTATTGGTTAGCTCTCCTATACTACTGCTTTTGTGCTTGAGGTAACCTGTCCCTGGGATGTCATACGCACCAAATGTGACGTCCCAACCGTGCAGGCTACACAATCACAAATTTTGGCACTTGATAGCTCCCACAGTGATTCTTGAGAAGTTCAATATGGGACTTTCAATATGTATTTTTGGTAAACCATAACATTTTGCTAATATCGTGTCAGTTTGTGTTAAATCATCATTATGGTATTTTCTATTGAGGAAGTTGTTATTGTTGTGGACGGATATTAAATTTTAAATCAAAACATCCTGTTTCACAAAAAAAAGAAATGGCATACAACTTGGTTGACCGAGCAATAACATTAGCTGATGAAAAATTTCACAGTAAAAATTTAAAAATTATTGAAAACATTTTACACAACAATGAGTATCTCATACATTTTGTACAAAAATACATTAAAAAAAGATTATCAAATATTCAAAAAAATACTCATAATATTAGGAACAATCCAAATATTTACACATTGATTTCCAAATTAAAATTACCATATCACAATAAACATTATTAAAAATTATCTTTTAGCTTCAAAAAATTTAACATTCAAGCAACTCCAACAAGTAATAATAATCTTAATTATTTGATTAAAAAAATAAAAGATAAAACGGATAAAAATGATATAACTAACACAGTGTATAAAATTAATTGTAAACCCGGTAAGAAGAGGTTGATTAGAATGCATTAAAATGAAAACAAAAAAGTTCAAAAATGACATTGATTTGAATATAAAGCGATATTAATATTCGTCATTTTTCTAATCATTTTAAACCGTTTTAATTCCGTGTGATTAAGATGAATTAAATTGTTACCAATTTTTTTGTTTTAGACGGAATTTAACTGGCTCCATATTTCTTAGCAACAAAACGGGATTAAATTGATTTCATTTTTAACTACCGTATAGGAATTAAAATAAAGCAGAATTAAATTCATTTCATTTGTAACTCTCGTTTACGAATTTAAATGCGTACGATTTTCATGAAGAATTAAAAAGAATAGGAATGTGTCTAGATAAATTCTTTCCAAAAGAATTAAAACGTAGAAGTTCAAAAATGACTTTAGATTGGATTAAAAACGTTCAAAATTTCACGACATTTGGAACCGTTTTTATTTATTTTAATGAACCTCTTCTTACCGGGAAGACTGCTCGGCTTCCTATAAGGCAAAATTCCCGAAATGTCCGATTCAAAAAATGAAAGTTATCCAATTAAGTCCAAACTGTACTCAAATGTTGTTATTGTCAATGGAAGTAAAAATACCAAATATTATTGATTTTAATAAAATATTTTTTTAGTTACAGAATTTGAAAATTTTGAATTTTTTGAAATTTTTTTTTAATTTATTATATTTTGAAGTAGAGTGGAGAAAAGTTACGTTATATATAGTGATTTTTAAAGGTCTTTTAACAGAGTGGAGAAAAGTTACGTTATATATAGTGATTTTTAAAGGTCTTTTAACAGGCTTTATGATAGTGATAAATAGATTTTTTTCTAAATAAATTTTGACCTTGAAATTCAAGGTCAAATTAGTAATTTGAGTATATATCGAAATTGAATTTTTTTTTCATTTTTGAAACCATCTAGATGGAAAGCTTGACTTTTTTCCTATAAGATATGTGAAAAGCAGAGTGGGAAATTTTAGTTTTTTAGAAATTTAGACTCAAACAGCAACATGCGGTCTAACTGCGCGCCACTACTACTACTAACTATAAAATTTTTATAATAAAGGTTTACAAAGCTTCTAACATTTTATTCTCATCATTCTAAAATTCTTTAGAGGTAATATTATTATATGTGTTTTATGAAGTTATAACACTTTTACGATTTCTTATAAAAAAGACAGCTGCTGGTTGAAAAACATCTTTTCATAATCAATATAATAATTTTTATAACCATACCTCGATTATCCCTAAATTCTTAACTTTTATTTTACTTAATGATAAGCAATAGAGCTGATATTGAAACCAAAAGTTTCTCACTTTACGTAAAAGTAAAATGAAGTATAACAGTTAAATTTTTTTTAAAATATAAGACATTTCTTAAATGTCGAAAAGAATAATATACAAGTTTCTTAAAAGAGAAATATTATTTTTTTTCCAATACACTGTTAAAAATTTGGGGAGTTAACGGGGGTCGACACTATTTTGTCCAAAACTCATTTGTCAGAATCTCCAAAAGGCCGAAATTTATTTGTCAGAATATTGAATTTGCCGAAAGTACAATTGTCAGTATATTCAACTATCCAAATCTCCATTTTTCAGAACTTTTAAATTCCCAAATGTCCAACTCTCAGAATATTCAACTCTCCAAACATCAATTTGTCAGAACTTTTAAATTAACAAATTTACAACTCCCAGAATATTCAACTCTCCGAATCTCCATTTTTCCGAACTTTTAAATTTCCAAATCTCCAACACTCAGAATATTCAACTCTGTGAATCTCCATTTGTCAGAACTCCCAACATTCCAAATCTCCAATTCTCAGAATATCCAACTCTCCGAATCTCAATTTGTCAGAACTTTCTACATTCAAAACCTCCAATTTTCAGAATAACCAACTGTCAAAATCTCCATTTGTCAGAACACAATCTCCATCTGTCAAACCTAAAGAATGTATAATTTCTAAAAGAGCTTTCTAATTGGGTGGTAATTTTTCAGGGAACATTTCCAGCCAATCAGAAAGCTCTTTTAGAAATTCTACATTCTTTTGGTCTGACAAACGGAGATTCTGTATGCTGAGTAATCTGAGTGTTAAAGATTCTGACAAATGGAGATTTGGAGAGTTGGATATTCTGAGAATTGGAGGTTTGGAATTTAGAAAGTATTGACAAATGGACATTCGAAGAGTTGAATATTCTGAGTGTTGGAAATTTGGGAATTCAAAAGTTCGGTCAAATGGACATTTGGTGAGTTGAACATTCTGAAAGTTGGAAGTTTGTGAATTTTAAAGTTCTGACAAATGGATATTTGGAGAGTTGAATATTCTGACAATTGGAGGTGAGGAATGTTGAATGCTCTGACAAATGGAGATTCGTAGAGTTGTATATTCTGAGAATTGGAGGTTTGGAATGTTGAAAGTACTGACAATTGGACATTTGGAGAGTTGGATATTCTGAGAATTGAGGGGCCGGATAAAGCAACTGCCTCTACGCTCGAACGCATTGTCTGTCTCTTTTTTCGCGAGATAAGATGACGGCAAAATTATCTGGAATTCCAAATTCAATGAAATGCAAAAATAAAAATTGTTCTCAATGGAGCTCATATGTAAATACACATTTTTTATTCAGAAAATTTTTTTTCTTTGACTTTTATTTTTCTCGATAAAAAATGAAAACTAAATTTTTACACCGGATTAAAATAATTAATTTTTAATAATAAACTCGTGATATTTTGTAAACCAATGAAGAAAAATAGTTTAAACTTCACATACCTTCGTAGAAAACCTCACTGATTCCTCTAAAATGATTAAAATAATAAAAAAGTATATTTTGTTAATAATTTTTAATTGCAAAGCAAGTAATATCGTAACTCTTGTTTTAGAAACTTTGAGCAAAAAACCATTGCGATGAAGTTTTAAGTTTCAAAATTTTTTTTATTCTAACTTGTTAAGTATAATATTTGATAAAGTTTTTCTGCAAATATTGCTTCATTTCCCTATTAATTGTACCTTCTACAACATTTTGTTTAAGAGACGTTAGCGCGCTACGATTATATTGTTTAAAAGCTAGGAAAGCTGTTTTAAAGTATGTAAAATTTTTTATTGTTTTAAAAACATAAATTTATCGAGAAGAGACGGTTAGTTATTTTGGTGTTACAAAGTAAATATCTTTGTAACTTTAAGTTTGGAAGAGATCTAAAAAAACTCCAAATTAATTTAAATTTACTTTCTTTTCGAGCTAAAAAATAATTTTACTCTGTTTCTATGAGTTATCAGAAATTTCGTAAATTTATAAATATAGATATGTATAAAATTATATGATACCAACAGCACAAATTTTTAATATAATTTAAAAATATATCTCTTTGCATAATTTATATTTTTATTCTTTTGTGCTTGCACACTGTATGTCGGTAAAAAGCTTTTATAATAATTATTTTTCTAATTTAAAGTAAAAAGGTTCCTACAACCGTGAGGATAATGTTGATATAATTATATTTGGTCAATCATGTTAATACAGTTATATGTACCAAAAGCTGATGGCTATTGTAACCAACTGCAAGATAAATTCAACCAGAATAAATTTACCTTTTCTAAGTGGTAAACTTCACATAACAGAAATATGGTTGACTGTACCTGAATTCCTTAAGTTGTTTGTTTAGTATGGAAAAACAGTTTAACAAAAAACAATTTTTCTTTGAAGAAAAAAGGGTGTTACAAAAAAAATGTAAATGGGTATTTTCAAAAATCCCTGTGTCCAAATGTAGATATTCATGAACTTATCATAAGTCATCCAAATTTGTGATATGCTTTGTACCATATTAAACTTTTTATAAACACTGAGAAAAAAAGTTTAGTTTCAGTAACAATATTTTTTACTTGACCATTATTGGTTGTAACAACAATTTTTTGATTGGTATAACGAAATGATATGCTTAGCATAACACAACAAGTTGTTTGGGGCAACAATATTATTTTGTTGACCTTATTTGGTTGAACGAAACATAATTTGGTTGTGACAACCAAACATAATTTGGCTGTGACAACCAAACATAAATTGGTTGTGACAACTAAACGTAATTTGGCTGAACCAAACATAATTTGGTTGTGACAACCAAACAGTTTGCATCTCAGTAAGTAAGTGCTTATGCATGCGTAATATTAATTAATAAAATCTAAATAAAAACCAATTTCAGACGGTCGGCCGAACATGGGTCTGATAGTTGGGCCAACGGTCTGTGTTACTGAACTGTCTAGCTATAAGGTTTATTTCTTATTGTGCATTCATATCTCTGATGGGCTGGTGGTTACACGGAAAAACATTTAAACCGTTAAATCCCGTGTCAGAAGAGTATTAGACAGTGCATGACACAGTAAAACAGGGTGCAAAGGTGGGCAGCTTAATTTTCGGGGCCTGTGGCTCTCTTTGTCGGTGCGTGCACGGTTTTTCTCAGTGCCTAGCAGACGAATTCTCGGTTCGCGGTCTTGATGACACCGTAAAATCTCGTGCCTGCACTATGTTTTACCGTGCCAGGCAGTGAGTTCTAACCTGACACTGTACGCACCGTCTTTTTCGGTGCAAATGTTTTTCCGTGTAGTCTACTGGACTGGCAGCTGGAAAACCCGGGTTCGAATCTTCATAACTAATGAAATTTTTCTGTTTCAGATTTTCATTAATATTGAATTTCTACATTCTCATATGATTACATTTGTGTAATTAAATTTATTACATGTGATTTATGTAATTAAATGTGTTGACCGACCGAAAATTCGTACCTGGTTAGTTAGCTCCCAAATAAAAAAAATTTTTGTGCCAACCAAAAGTTTTTGTTATCCCGAATAAAAAAATTTAGTTGTGACAACCAACAGTTTTTGTTATCCCAACAAACAACACTGAACCAAATAATTTAGTTGTCTCAACCAAATAGTTTGGTTCATTAAATAACAACCAAATAATTTGGTTGGCTTAACCAAATTTTTATTGTTATGACTAAACATTTTTCTCAGTGAATATTAATGTATGAAGAAACCATTACATGCCATTATTTACAAATTAAACAAGTTTTTATAATACTAATTGTGATCGAAATCAATAAAAAATAATAAATAACTGATTGAATAAAAAATACGTTAACAGAACTTTAAATATTTAAAACAAAATTGATCAATAATTCAAGTGCACAAATAAATAAACTCAAATTATAATTTGTTGACAATATTTTCCTTCCCATGTAATGCTTGTTTAGTTAAAATATTTTTTAATTATGTTGATAAGAAGACGTAGTATAATAAAGTAATGCATCATTGGGTGCAGTTCCGAAAACCCCCCACCTCCGATTTTAATGAAACTTGGTATACTTACGTAATTTGATGCGCTGATTACGAAAATCATAGTGAAAATTGGCGACTAGACCACCTTGATGGTAAAAAACGTGCATAAAAAATCATAAAAACTTAGGTTTTTTTCGTTTATCTCTTTAAATATTACAAATATCAAAAATTCCTTTTTACAAAAATTGTAGATCTCACAAAAATACATATTTGATGTTTAATGCATTTTTTACTTCAACTCATTAGTTTACGAGAAAATTGCAAAAAAACTAAATCACCACCAAATATCCACATTACGTCAAAATTAAATTACACTCAGTCGTAATTACGTATTTACATTACGTAACTACGTAATATTACGCAATTACATGGCGTAACTACGTAGAATTACGTAATGTTACGTACCCGTATGCATTTACGTACCTTTATGTAATTACGTACAAATGCATACAATTACGTAATTACATAATTGGATGCGTAATTACGAAAATTATTTTTAAAAAATTGCCAACTGCACTGAGAAAATGAAACATGACTGAGTACTCTCCGAACAGGAATGGTTCCTGTCCAAATAAAATTTTTTAATTAGACAGCACTCATTGCTTTCTGGACATGAACCATTCCGGTCTGGAAAGGACTCAGTAATATTTTTAGACATTATCGAAATTGACAGTAGTGAACCCTGTCTAGACAAGAGTGATTCATGTCCAGACCTGAATGATTACTCTCCGATAGTGAATTTAAAAGAAGGTTAATTTTTAAAATGTGATAGACGTCATTCAAGATAATTATTGTTTTTAGTAGAATTATAAAAGGCTATAATAGTGTCAACAGAAAGAGATATTCAAGAATAAATACAACAAATTAGAAAACACTTGTGTAAATCTAATTCAAAATCGAAAACTGTTAATATGTTCTTTTATTTATATTACAAAGTAATGTTTTTTTTAAAAAACATTCATTCTTAAAATAAAATTTTACAAAATTTCTTTAAGTTTAAAAAGTATGAAAGAAATTCCATTTGAATTTCTGTGTCAAGTGTTTCATAGACCTTTTCATTTCGAATAGGAAGTGGTGAATGCGCATGCTCAGTCCGCCATGACAGTCGGTCATATTCGGAAATTCACCATGTTATTAACATGTGGGTACAAAATATGACCGACCGGAATTTCGAATTATTTGGAGACAAAATTATTCGAGATGAAAAGTTCTATTACACTATTCCGATTTACATCTTAAATTATTTTTATGGTAAGATTACTAACATTCCATTAATTTCAGTATACATTTTATTGACACTATTTATATTTTTATATTATATATCGTTGCTCAATATCGATAAAATATTCAATATCAATAATTTTGGCCCATGAGAGTAAGCGAGATAGCATTATTTATGTATACTGATTTTTTTCATTTACATATTATTAGAGAATCTTTATATATTTCAATAATTTTCAATTCATTTGTTTTTTGTATTCAACTTATGTTAAATAAGAATATAAAATTGATAATTGTCGAGCATTGCTAAAACGTTTAATTTTAATAAGTACTTTTGCACATGTGCGATATATCGTTTGAACGATATATTGATATTTGTTCTTGATAACTATATATTTTTAAATATCGATAGTTTTGTTGAATTATCGATAAATCAAATATCGATATTAATGTCGTTCGATATCGATATCCCATCAGTAGCTCGACCTTATGGGCAACACACAATGAATACGGTTACGGAAGCAGGGCATGAGATAATAAAGGACAGAGACTGTTTCTGTCCTTTTCTGTCTCATGATTTGGTCCCGTACCGTATTTCTATCTGCTTTGGCCCTTAGGTCCACCTTATGGAATTTGCTAGAAAAGAAGTTGAAAAACAAATAAATGTATTTCCGAAGAAATTATTATGATGGAACTTGCGATATTGAAGAATTCGGCTAAGAAATAAAGAAATAAGTAATAAATTATTAGAGTAAAACATAAAAGAAACTGATATCCGGCTACCTTCAGCCCAGTTCACTTTACTGCAATTAGGTAGTTCAAGCCAGCAATGGGTAAAAAATCAGTTTTTTTAAAATAACTTTTTAAAAACAAATTTTTGGACCCATGTTTATTAGCAAATTATTTTTCTTTCATCGAAAGCTACTTTTAAAAATAATAAAAATTGATATAAGAATTTTATTAAATTTTATTATTTTAAAAAATAGCTATCGATAAAAGGAAAATAATTTTCTAATAAACATGGGTTCAAAAGTTTGTTTTTAAAAAGTTATTTTAAAATAACCGATTTTGCTCCATTGACTACAATGCATTTTTAGGCACCAGCAAGCGGCCATCTTGAATTTTTCCCCACCATACTTGAACTACCTAATTGCAAGAGATTGGCGCGAAACTGCTAACATTCAAATATATTTATTTAACATAGAAATGATTTAAAAACAGATTTTTCGACAAAATTATTTACAAATGAACAGTAAATTATGTATAATGTATGTTACGCGGAATTTGCAAAAGACTTTGATTAAGAATAATAATCAAGTAACGTTAAATAAGTAATGAATGTGGACGGAAGAGTGGGAGACATAATTATTGAATAAACAATTCATTATGAACAATATACACAAAGTAGGTAGAAGGTAATTTAAATCTGAAATTTAATAATAATTTAAGTAATTTAATTACATTATATTAAATAAATAAAATTGTTTAAAAAGTAATTAAAATGAAATTAGTATAATGCAATGAAAAAATGCAATGAATTGCAATTAAATATTACGTCTTCAATATGAATAGAATTAATTTTAATGTAATAAAATAAAAAAACCATAGCAGGGTTGCCACAAATATTTTATTACAATTTTCCCTGACTTTTCCCTGATTTCCAAACCATTTTTTTTCTTCTTCCCTGACCTTTTTTGAGTTCTTAAAACAAATTTTTCGTACATTTATTATAAAACTAGATTATAAATAATTGAAAATGTTTGAAATTAGTGGAGAAATATATTAATAATATGAAATTAAATATCATAATGGGAATTTGATAAAAAAAATTGAAAAGATTACAAAATATCTATGAAATAAAATAAATTAATTGATTTTTCAATAACATTAATACTGAAAATCTTAGAAAATAATTGTAAATAATCACAGAATATGTATTAAATAATAGAAATAAATTGAAATTTTAGACAACAATTTTGGAAATTATCATAAAGAATGAAAATAATTACAAATTCGAAAATTTGGGGGAGAAATAATTTAAGTTTAAAGAAAATAAATGAAATTTTTAGAAAATAATTGAAAAAGGTGTAAAAAATTAATAAATTCATGATAATAATATAAAGATTCAGAAAAGCCATTTAAATTTGAAGAAAATACTTCGAAAATGGCAAAAGTAATTGAAAAATGAAGAAAATAATTGTAAAATAACAAAATTAATTCATTTTGGATCAAAAAAATTGTAAAACGGCAAAACTAATTGAAAAATTGAATAAAAATAAAAAAATGATAACACAATTTGAAAAATGGAAACAAAGTAATTACAATATGAAGAAAGTAATTGAATTTTGAAGAAAACAATTGAAAAATTTCAAAAATAATTAAAATTTGAAGAAAATACTTGAAAAATTTCCGAAATAATTGAAATTTGAGGGAAATAATTGAAAAAAGTACCTATAATAAATTTAAATATTAATGACAATAATTTAAAGATTGAAGCGAATAACTGATATATGAAAAAATTAAATTAAAAATCACAAAATACTTCGAAAATGACAAAAATACTTTATTTAAAAAAAAATTGTCAAGAAAATGGCAAAAATAATTAGAAAATTGAATAAATACATAAAAAAATGAAGACACAATTTGAAAAATCGAAACAAAGTAAATAAAATTTGAAGAAAATAATTGATTAATTTAAAAAATAATTGAACTTTGAAGAAAACAATTGAAAAATTTCAAAAATAATTGAAATTTGAAGAAATTAATTGAGAAATTTCAAAAATAACAGAAATTTGAAGAAAATAATTGAAAAAGCTATAATAAAGTTAAATATTAATGACAATAATTTAAAGATAAACATAGCAATTGAAAAGTGATGAAAATTTTGAAAATTTTAGTTGCAATCATAATAGAAATTAATTATTAAAAATTGAAGAAATTTTAAAATTACTTCCAATTTACTATTTTATTTTTGAAGCGCGTAATTCATTGAATTTTTAATCAATGGAGGTTAAAATTAATTAAAGTTTGAAGGAACTAAAATTGCCATAAGTATAAAAATTGGCACAATTTTAAAAAGGTGAAGAATTATATAAAATTTAAAAAAAAATTAGTGCCAAATGTCAGGTGTGGACAGAATGAATGAATGAATGAATGAATGAATGAATGAATGAATGAATGAAGGAATGAATGAAACTTGAAAGTTATTATACAAATTGTGGAATATAATTATTTTTCAGATTGCAAACATCAACTATTTTTAGTAATGTTTAAAGTATGATTTCCAAAAATTTTTTTATTAATTTTCTCTACTTAGTAAATTTCAGGCAAATTTAATTTTTTATACATTTTAGAGATTCTTTGAATTTTTCCACTACTTTTGATGTAAATCCCTGACTTTTCCCTGATTTGCCTAAATTCACTGACTTGTGGCAACCCTGCCATAGGTTTCAGAGGAATAAATGAATCAATTGTTTTATATAAATTATTATTTATGTTAAATAATTTCATTTATTAGATTCAAATAATTTTTTTTAGTCAATTAAGATTTCTTTAATTCAAATAAGTGTGATTCAAATAATTATATATTTTTTGGATCTAAATACAAAATGTTTGAAACAAAGAAATATCTTTAAAATAATTTGAATTAATTGAATTTTTGGAGGAAAATCATGGAAAAAAAGGAATTTTTTGTTTTCTGTATTCCAAAATATTTGATTTATATTTTATTAGAATCATATATACTTGTATATTTTTCTCTACATTTTGCAAGAAACAAGAAACAAACTTATTCTTGTGTATTTTATTGTGGAGATTGCAAGAGAGAAATATACCACAGATTATTAAAATAATATTTCAAAAAGGTGAATTGTTGAGATAATTCGAAGGTGCTGTTTTCGAGAAAATTGACTTGGTTTATTTCTATTAAACTAGTCGCCACTTTTTCAATTTTTAATATATTATTATAAATTTTTAAGGAATATAAGAGTACCTACCAACAATCAAGAAAATAAAACTAATTATCTTAATTATACAAAAAAAGATACAATTAAATAATTTTGAAAAACATTTTGTTTCATTTTTCCCAGAAAAATTTGAAACTTTTATAATTTTTTTGTAAATTGATTTTTTCTTCCCAAGTCGGAAAGACACATGTATAACCTAATTTTACTGGAAAGATACTAATTTGTTCAAATTAACTTTTATTAATGATAGTTAGAAATATATAAAACTTTGTGACATTTTGAGGTTATATAAAGTGTGTTTAGTGTTTACTTTTTCTTATTTAAATTAAATCGAGAAAAAAGGATAAGATTTAAACAAAAAAAAATATTAATATACTTATGAAATAATAAATTAAATAATTAAATACAAAACAGCTCATGACAAAAATATTATTTGTTTTTATACAATAATACAAATTTGAAAACTGTTCGTTTGCAAATATATAAACAAAACTTACCTCACACACGATACGTACCTTTTTCACAACTTCCTTATTATATTCTTTTATACATTTCTTTTCATAACACTTGTTTATTATTTATCTTTTCTTAAATGAAAATAACGATAAACAACTTATTCACTCTCACCTGTCACTTTATTCTTCAAAAACGATAACAAGTACCATGTCGCGCCATCTCTCGCATTTTATGATAATGAAAAAATCTAGTTACTTTTAGCAAACACATTTATCGACATTCTCTTTAACTCTCATTTATCGAAATAATCAATTAATTTACTTTTTATCAATAAATAAACACGTACAAATGTGCACTAGGACTTAATTAAGAAATCTCGAAAACACTTTTCACTCTTTTTTTATTTTTCTACACGAATTTCGAAATAGGGACAAACGGAGACAAACGAGGGACAAACGGGGACAAACTTTGTCTCTGCTTGTCTCTCGCCAAGCCGACAGGGATAACCATCTGAAAAAGGAAAGTTTAACCTTCTGCGAAAGGGGTTAAACTTTAGAAAAGTCATTGTTATATTCGTATTCAGCGACCTCGGAAACTAACGAATAACAAATTTCAAGTGATTTAGATGATTTTTTAAAAGTTTTCCGACATATTGGATCCTCCTTTTTGAATTTTGCAAATCGGACCGCAGATTTGTGACCAGCGACCCCGAAAACCCCTAGATTCCCATTGATTTTTTTTAGATTGCAATTACATTCTTTGTGGTTTTTAGGGTTTCGTGGTTCGGGACCGAAACCCTTAAGCTGGCTCTACATGCAAAGCTAACTTTGATCCGACACGACATGTCGGACCCGACTTGCACGAGATAGAAAAGGACAGAGACTCTCTCCGTCCTTTTCTATCTCATGCACGACGTGCGTGCAGAGCAGTGTTAGGTTCACATGTAGAGCCAGCTTTATAGTGAGACTTTGTCGTCCGTCCGTCCGTCCGTCCGTCCGTCCGTCCGTCGTTCACAGCCAATAGCTGTCAATTTGAGGTTGTGCGCAAGAGAGAGGGTGATAGTGAGAGACTGAGACGGAAACACACGAACCAATAGCTGTCAATTTTAGGTTGTGTGCGAGAGAGAGGGTGATAGTGAGAGACAGAGACGAAAACACACGAACCAATAGCTGTCAATTTTAGGTTGTGTGCGAGAGAGAGGGTGATAGTGAGAGACAGAGACGAAAACACACGAACCAATAGCTGTCAATTTTAGGTTGTGCGCAAGAGAGAGGGTGATAGTGAGAGACAAAGACGAAAACACACGAACCAATAGCTGTCAATTTTAGGTTGTGTGCGAGAGAGAGGGTGATAGTAAGAGACAGAGACAAAAACAGACTAACCAATAGTTGTGAATTTTAGGTTGTGTTCGAGAGAGAGGGTGATGGTGAGAGACATAAACGAAAACACGCAAACCAATAGCTGTCAATTTTAGGTTGTGTGCTGGAGGGAGTTCAAGACATAATTTATAGTACAAAAGGGTCAATTTTTTTTGTTAGACCCGTTTAATGCAAATAAATAAATAAATAAATAATTAATGATTAAGGGGCAATTTTAAAGGGTGGTTTTTGGCGCAAAAGGGGGTAAGGTAAATAGGAATATAATTTGTCCGATTTTTAAACCCAACGAATTCTCTTAAAATTTTTGTATTTTAATCAAAATTTTCCTTTTCTTTTTAATTAATGTTAAAGGGATGATTCTAAAGGGTGGTTTTTGATGCTGATGTTGCTTAGGTAGATAAACCTTAGATTTTTTTATTGAATCTGAGACCAAAGTATCTTTGAAACCATTAACGTTTTTTTCTTTAATTATTGCTACTTTGAGACGTATTTCAAATTGAATTCATAGTTTAAGATGATATTTCACACACTGAATGATTACGGATACACCCGAAAAGTTCCGAATACACCCGAAAGGTTACGCAAAAACCCGAATGGTTACGAAAACACCCAAAAGGTTCCGAAAACACCCGAATGTTTAGGGAAACACTCGAGTGCTTATGGAAACACCCGAGTGGTTACGCAAACACCCGAATGGTTACGGAAACACCCGAATGGATACGGAAACATCCGAATGTTAACGGAAACACCCGAGTGGTTACGGAAACACCCGAATCGTTCCGAATACACCCGAATAGTTACGGAAACACCTGAATGGTTACGGAAACACCCGAATGGTTCCGAAAACAACCGAAAGGTTCCGGAAACACCCGAACGGTAACGGAAACACTCGAGTGGTTCCTGAAAAACCTGAGTGGGTACGGAAACACCCGACTGGTTCCGAATACACCCGAATGGTTACGGAAACACCCGAATGGTAACGGAAACACTCGAATGGTTACGGAAACACCCGAATAGTTCCGAAAAACAACCGAAAGGTTACGGAAACAGCCTAATAGTTCCGAAAACAACCAAGAGGTTCCGGAAACACCCGAATGGTAACGGAAACACTCGAGTGCTTACGGAAACACCCGAGTGGTTACGGAAACACCCGAATGGTTCCGAATACACCCGAATGATTACGGAAACACCCGAGTGAATACGGAAACACCCGAATGGTTCCGAAAACAACCGAAAGGTTCCGGAAACACCCGAATGGTAACGGAAACACTCGAGTGGTTCCTGAAACACCTGAGTGGTTACGGAAACACCCGAATGGTTCCGAATACACCCGAATGGTTACGGAAACACCCGAATGGTAACGGAAACACACTCGAATGGTAACGGAAACACTCGAGTGGTTCCGAATACACCGGAGTGGTCACGGAAACACCTGAATGGTTCCGAATACACCCGACTAGTTACGGAAACACCTGAAGGGTTACGGAAACACCCGAATGGTTCCGAAAACAACCGAAAGTTTCCGGAAACACCCGAATGGTAACGGAAACACTCGAGTGGTTCCTGAAACACCTGAGTGGTTACGGAAACACCCGAATGGTTTCGAATACACCCGAATGTTTACGGAAACACCCGAAAGTTTTCGGAAACACCTTAAGGGGGGGTAGGGTTTTCAAATTTTTTTTTTCGTTTTTTTTTTATTTTTTTATCTGAATGTATAATATTTCAACAATATTGTGTCAAAATTTCAAGTCGATCGGAAAAAAATTGACGACGTTATGAGTATTTTTAGACCTGCCTGATTTTCATATCTGTCTGGTCCGAGCGCGCTATTGTTATCTGGCAGTTGATTCGATTTTTATATAATACCTTAAAACAGGAGTAAAAAATACTTTAGACATCATGGATGATAGAAACATATCTTATAAACCTGGAATCAATAATTTAGTTTAAGGTAAGCCGATAAAACTCGCTTATGAACGTCTTTAGTGTTCAAAACTTTAAAGCGTTTTTCCCAAAAGTCACATTTTCAAAGTCGGTGCCCCTCGTAACTCCAAAACTACTCAACTGATCCTTTTGAAATTTGGAACACTATTTCTGTATAAAATTTACGAGGTAGTGACGAAGCCCTTTTTTAATTTTTCTTTTTTTCTTTTTTTTACAATAAAAAATAAGCCGATTTTTTGGGTAAAAATCACGTTTTTCACTTCAAAGTGTTCCCAAAAATCGAAAAATTAAAATTTCGTAAATCCCCCTCGACATTACCTGGGGAAATCGATCTTCTAACAAAAAATCTTTGGTTTTTTCATTTCTGATGATTTTGCACTTAGTTATGAGGGGCACCGCAATTCATCTTTTTTCTAAGGCGCCTCACAATAATTGCTGCCATTGCTCTTTTTTTCAGATATTTTTCAGTAAAAATTTAAAACAATATTCTTCAAATGTTGTTCATTATTGTCCAATAAGTTTTAGTGAACTGATTTTAACTGTGTCAACAGAAAAAATTCACAAAAAAGTGCCTTTTTTTGCACGAATTAACCCTACTCACCCCCCCCCCCCCCCCCCTTAATACTTACGGAAACACCCGAATGGTTCGGAAAACACCCGAAAGATCACGAATACACCCGAATGGTTACGGAAACACTGGAATAGTTCCGAAAAACACCCGAAAGATTACGGAATTACCCGATTGGTTCTGGAAACAATCTTATTTAATACATTAATACCTTAGATTTATGTATTGAATTTGAGACAAAAATATGTTTGAAACCGTTAACGTTTTTTTCTTTGATTATTACCACTTGGAGGCGAATTTTAAATTGAAGTGATAGTTTGAGACATTGATATTTCACACACTGATCCTTGTTATTTGTTTTGTTGTTCCTTAAGACCGTTTCAAACCTTGATACATGGAGATGAAAATTAAAAATTTATTATGTTCACCAATGTATGTCATTGGTATTTAGCCAATATGATTGTTAAAAAAAGCCACGAAACCTTAATTGTAGGCGCATTGCGCCTGCTTTTTGTACTGTTTATTTAAGGTTAGGTACGAAACAAAAAATTTCTCCTATGAGGAAAACATTTGACTTATGTCCTTGAATCGAAATTACACAAACGAAAGCTTCTTCTGATTTCTTATGATATCTTGGGTTTCTGGAAGACAAGAAAACCAGCTGCTCTTTGGGGTTTTTGAGGTTAAGGACGACATAGAAATTTTTTTCGAAGGGAAAAGTATTTGATTTATGTTCTTGACTCAAAATTGACACAAACAAAAGTTTCTCCCTATTTCTTATGATATCTTGGGTTTCTGAAAAACAAGAAAAACAGCTGATTTTTGGGTTTTTAGGGTTCCGTACACCACAAGTGTACGCACGGAACCCTATTGGCAAGACTTTGTCGAAAATCGTATCCCCCCCCCCCCCCCAAGCCGCCAAACTATTTGACTTACAAAGTTCAAATTTGGCCAACATATGTATTTTCACGTGTAGATGAAAGGAAAATTATAGAGAACATGATTCTAGGGGTTTTTAAAAAATAACCCTAATATTTTCTTTACTAGTGCCGACAAGGGGAACGTCACTGTGTGTATGGAAAAAGAAGACTATAATAAAAAAATGCTAGATCTTTTATCGGACAATTCTACTTATTCTATAGTTAATGTCAATCCTTTAAAAAAACTCCAGACCAATACATCTAAGATTTTAAAAGATTTGAACAATAATGATTTTTTAAAAAGGAAATTTCATAATGATGACCTCACTCTTACAGATACTATGTTAGCAAAAGCATACGGTCTTCCTAAAATACACAAGAAAAATGTTCCTCTTCGACCCATTATCTCATTAAAAAACAGTCCAACTCATTTTTTATCAAAAATAATATATAGTGAATTAAAGAATAGTATAAAAACTCCCAAATCTCATATCAATAACAGTTTTGATTTAAAGAAAAAATTACAAGAAATAAAAATTGATTCTGACTCTGTTCTTCTCTCACTGGACGTATGCTCTTTGTTTACCAATATTCCTTGCAATTTGGTTTTACAAAGTTTGGATCGTCGTTTGCAGGATATTAATAATAAATGTAAAATTCCTTTTAATGAAATCATAACGTGTACTAAGTTTTTATACGATAACACTTATTTTTCTTTTAACAATAAGTTTTATAAACAAAATCGAGGTACCCCAATGGGTTCACCGATTTCACCCCTTTTTGCTGATATGGTTATGGATGACCTGGAGAGTGATTGTTTATTGACTTTGGAAAAAAAATATAATTGCAAACCACTTTTCTATTTTAGATACGTTGACGATACCATTATTTGTATAAATAAAAAATATGTTGACCTGTTTATCAATATTTTTAACTCTTATGATGAAAATCTACAATTTACTTTTGAAATGGAAAAAAATAATGAAATTCCTTTTCTTGATACACTAATTATTAAAAAAAATAATAAAATCATCACAAATTGGTATAGAAAACCAATTTCTTCTAGTAGACTAATAAATTTCTTTTCCGGTCATCCACTCCAACAAAAAAGAAACATTGTTTTTAATCTAGTTGACAGAGCAATATCACTTTCGGAAAAAAAATTTCATTTTGAAAATTTAACAATTATTAGAAAAATTTTAATATCTAACGATTACCCAATTTCTTTTATTGACAAGTTAATTAAAGTGAGATGTAAAAAAATTCAAATCTCATCACAAGGCAATTCAAAGGAAAATAACAAAAGTTCAACATTATTATATTCTGTTCTTCCTAAAGTTTGTTTACCTTACAATAACCATATTTTCCATAAATTATCTATGATTCTAAAAAATTTTAATCTTTTGACTATTCCTTCTGTTAACAAAGTTTTAACTTCCGTAGTAAAATTGGGCAAAGACATTTCAAAAAAATGGGAAAAAATCGGTGTTGTCTACAAGATAGATTGTAAGAATTGTGAGTCAACATATATAGGCGAAACGAAACGGGCTTTAGGAGTACGTATGAATGAACATATAACAAAGAAAAATAAAAATTCAGTTTTATGTGAACACCAGAATAAACTTGGCCACGATTTTGATTGGGACAATTCAAAAATTATTGACTATGAACCTAATCGCAGAAAACGTTTAATTTCTGAAATGATTAATATCAAATCCGAAAATTCAACCATAAATAGAAAAGAGGATATTTTATGGCTTAATAAAATATATTTTCCATTAATAAAATTTCTCAATAAAAATCATTAATTTCTGATTTGAAAATTAAATTTGAATTTATTCTCTAATTTCTAATTTGTTTTTCGAACTTGGTTATCATGGAGAGTTAATTGTAAACAATGTAATGATACTAATTAGATTCAGTTTTGACTAAGACGTCGTCTTAGACACGTCTTTAAAAACGTAAATAAAAATTTTAAATTGTGTGTGTCTTCAAAAAATGTGAATTCTAAACAAAAAATGAGGATTTAAAAATTTATTACTTAAGGTAAATTTATATAATATATTTATAAACAAACAAAAAAAAAAAAAAAAAAAAAAAATCTTGTAATTAAAAACAATTTTAATAAATTTAGCCTGATGAGGTTGCCGGCAACGAAACGTCGCAAAGTTGTTAGACGACAAAAAATTTGGAATATTTTTTCCACTGCCTTCCTCTGATCGTTCCTACTAAATCAATACAATATGGAAGGGATAAATTCTTTTTGTTACTATGATTGTATGTGTTGAACATAGCGTTGTCAAGGAAATAACAATATTTTTGAGCATTTTTTTAACATATGGGCCATAGTTTAGTGTTATAACTTTGACAGCGCTATAATCATCACTTTCTCTATAATTTTCCTGTAATCTACACGTACATCTACATACGTGTACCAAATTTCAGCATCCTAAGTCAAATAGTTTTGAAGATAAGGGGGGGGGGGGGGATACGGTCATTTTTTTAGCAAAAATGCACTAAAAGTGTACAATGCCACCTCCATATCTGCCAAACTATTGTACTTAGAGTGCTAAAATTTGGTATACATATGTAGTTTGCCATATAGATTTCAGAAAAACTACAGAGAACTTTGTTGCAGATCGTTATCATAGTGTTTTTAAGCAAAAACCAACGATTTAAAAAAAATGCTAAAAAATGACCGTATCCCCCCTCCCATAACTTCTAAACAATTTGACTTAGAGAGTTCAAATTTGGTACACAAATGTATTTTCACGTGTAGATTACAGAAAAATGGTAGAGAACGTGATTGTAGAAGTTGATCATAGCATTGTTAAGGAAATAAAATGATTTTTGAGTATTTTTTATGGATATTTGCTAAAATCTCTGGATTTTTCGTTGACAGCGCTATCACCATCACGTTCTCTATAATTTTTATGTAATTTACACCTGAAAATACATTCCTGTACAAAATTTGAACTCTCTAAGTAAAATATTTTGGAAGATAGGGGGGGGGGGGTGGTCCATTTTGTACAAAAAATTCATTATATATTATATTATATATAATATGTATAATATATTTATATATGGGTCATTCCATACGAAAAGGCAAATGGCTGAGTCCACTCGTAGTTTTAACCAATTTTAAAGATATATAGCTCAAAATTTAGCATTTTTTATAAGGAATCGAATGCTGTGTGGTACTTTTTGAAATATTTAAAATGGCGGCTACCACAGCTGGATATATAACCTAACTTTTTGAATTTCTGGGTTTAAGCGATTATTACTTTTATTATCTGGGATTAAAATTGCTCAAAACAAATTTTTCTTATGTTTTTGAGATCCCCGAGACAAAAAAATATGACTAAATAATCATAAATAAAAAATTCAAGATGGCGGATCCAAAATGGCGGTTAAATTTTTAAGATGCTATTGGATTTAACTGAAACTTGTTACTCGGGGGTTTTTGAGGTCGCTGATTTCGAATCTAATGTCAAAATTTAAAAATTCAAAATGGCGGATCCAATATGGAGGATGAATTTTTTTAAATTGGTCGGATTCGTCCGAAACGTGTTACTCGGGGGTTTTTGGGGTCGCAGATTACGAATCTAATGTCAAAGTTTAAAAAATAAAAATAGTGGATATAAAATGGCGAAAAATGTGTCAAGAGACGTAGCCTTTCAACTGCCATCAGTATTTAATTCTTTTTTATTGTACACCTCTTTTGAATTTTCTAATTTTGACATCAGATTCGTAGTCAGCGACCTCAAAAACCCCCTAGTAACAAGTTTAAAATGAATCCGACGAATTTAGAGAAATTCGTCCGCCATATTGGATCCGCCATTTTGAAATTTGAAAAAATGATTTCAGATTCGTAATCTGCTACCCAAAAAAACCCCAAGTAACAAGTTTCAAAGGAAACTGACCAATTTAAAAAAATTCGTCCGCCATATTGGATCCGCCATTTTGAATTTTGAAAAACTGACTTTAGATTCGTAATCTGCGACCCCAAAAACCCCCGAGAAACAAGTATCAAGCGAATTAGATCAATTTAAAAAAATTCATCCGCCATATTGGATCCGCCATTTTGAATTTTAAAAAAATGATTTCAGATTCGTAATCTGCGACCCCAAAAACCCCCGAGAAACAAGTTTTAAGCGAATCCGACCAATAAAAAAAATTCATCCTCCATATTGGATCCGCCATTTTGAATTTTTAAATTTTGACATTAGATTCGAAATCAGCGACCTCAAAAATCCCCGAAAAACAAGTTTCATAGAAATACGATCAATTTTCAAAATATTGTCCGCCATATTGGATCCGCCATTTTGAATTTTTAAATTTTGAGATCATATTCGTAATCAGCGACCTCAAAAACCCCCGAGTAACAAGTTTCAGTTAAATCCAATAGCATCTTAAAAATTTAACCGCCATTTTAGATCCGCCATCTTGAATTTTTTATTTATGATTATTTAGTCATATTTTTTTGTCTCGGGGATCTCAAAAACATAAGAAAAATTTGTTTTGAGCAATTTTAATCCCAAATAATAAAAGTAATAATCGCTTAAACCCAGAAATTCAAAAAGTTAGGTTATATATCCAGCTGTGGTAGCCGCCATTTTGAATATTTCAAAAAGTACCACACGGCATTCGATTCCTTATAAAAAATGCTAAATTTTGAGCTATATATCTTTAAAATTGGTTAAAACTACGAGTAGACTCAGCCATTTGCCTTTTCGTATGGAATGACCCATATTTAATAGTATCAAATATATTAAAAATTATTTTGTTTTGTGTACGGAACCCTCGATTTTAGTGCGAGTGTAACTCGAACTTGCCCGATTTTTTTTTGAGGTTAAGGTCGACATACAAATGATTTTCGAAGGGAAAAATATTTGATTTATGTTCGTTGATTAAAATTACACAAAAATGGGCGTTTGCCGACTTGCTATTATGAATTGGCTAAGCGTAAACATAATAAAAATATTCTCTTATGATGAGATAGTATCTTTTTATTTGCCATATTTGTCCGCCATCTTGATTTTTCAAAAAAGGCCAGATTCCATTTAAAACTAGAGATAATAAGCTTTCTTTTGCACCCATATATGGGGCAAAATTCCTGAACTGTACAGGTCAAAAAATTAAATTTATTCAAACTTTGCTAAAATGTTTCCATTGTTAGTGGAAGTGCAAATACCACATATTTTCAAATTCCATGAAATAGTTTTTGAGTAACACAGTTTTAAAATTTTGAATTTTTTTAAAATGTAGTTGTTTATATTTACTATATTTCTAAGTAGATTGCATAAAAGTTAACATATATATATACTGATTTTTAAAGCTTTTTTTACAGGTTATTCGATGATAATAAATATTTTTTTGTAAAAACAAAATTTGACCTATAAATTCAAGGTCAAAGTGTTAATTTGATTGTATCTTGAAATCGGAGATTTGAAAAAAAATTTAACCTATCTCAATGGAAAGCTTGACTTTTTTTCTATAAGATATGTAAAAATTAGAGTGGAACTCTAAATACTTCTGTCAAAAATACATCCCAAATACCCGCGCGCGCTCGAATAGCGCGACCTCGCGCGAGTAACCACTGGTTAATCGAGCACGCGCGGGTATTTGAGATGTATTTTTGACAGAAGTATTTAGAGTTCCACTCTAATTTTTACATACCTTATAGGAAAAAAGTCAAGCTTTCCATTGAGATAGATTAAATTTTCTTTAAATCTCCGATTTCGAGATACAATTAAATTAACACTTTGACCTTGAATTTAAAAGTCAAATTTTTTTTTTACAAAAAAATATTTATTATCGTCGAATAGCCTGTAAAAAATCTTTAAAAATCACTATATATGTTAACTTTTCTGCAATCTACTTAGAAATATAGTAAATATAAAAAACTACATTTTAAAAAAATTCAAAATTTTAAAACTGTGTAACTCAAAAACTATTTCATGGAATTTGAAAATATTTGGTATTTACACTTCCACTAACAATGGAAACATTTTAGCAAAGTTTGAATAAATTTTATTTTTTGACCTGGACAGTTCAAGAATTTTGCCCCATATATCCCAATTCACCTTAACCAATTTTGGACAGGGGTGGGGGGTCTCCCGTGGACAGAGAATGTCCCATATATATATATGGGTGATTCTTCTCGTAGCGCCCAAATTACCATTAATTTTTAACCTAAAACTATTACTTTCAGAACAGTTTCCAAAATAACAATGAAAAGGAGGATATAACACCAAAACTTTAATGGAAATAAAATTAGTAGGTTTTTACAATTTCTTTCAAGAAAAATTGAGGGCCCGGATAGAAAAAGTGACTCTTCCTCTTCATGTAAAAGAATTGTCCAATTGTCCTTCTTCCGATTTCTTATG
The DNA here is from genome assembly GCA_037103525.1 of Ganaspis brasiliensis. NCBI lineage: Eukaryota > Metazoa > Arthropoda > Insecta > Hymenoptera > Figitidae > Ganaspis > Ganaspis brasiliensis. The sequence continues at coordinate 2,241,965 of JAZKLR010000012.1, read as the reverse complement.
ATACATTGGGTTTCTGGAAGACAAGAAAAGCAGCTGTTCTTTGGGGTTTTTGAGGTTAAGGTCGACATAGAAATTTTTTTCGATGGGAAAAGTATTTGATTTATGTTTTTGATTCCAAATTACACAAACAAAAGCTTTTCCCGATTTCTTATGATATCTTGGGATTCTGGAAAACAAGAAAAACAGCTGTTCTTTGGGTTTTTTGAGGTTAAGGACGACATAGAAATTTTTTTCGGAGGGAAAAGTATTTGATTTATGTTCTTGACTCAAAATTACACAAACAAAAGCTTTTCCCGATTTCTTATAATATCTTGGGTTTCTGGAAGACAAGAAAGTTCTTTTGGAAGACAAGTTCTTTGGGTTTTTTAATGTTAAGGACGACATAGAAATTTTTTTCGGAGGGAAAAGTATTTGATTTATGTTATTGATTCAAAATTACACAAAGAAAAGCTATTCCCGATTTCTTATGATATCTTGGTATTCTGGAAAATAAGAAAAACAGCTGTTTTGTTGGGCTTTTTGAGGTTAAGGACGACACACAGTGTGGCCAAAAGCACTATTTTTGGACAAAAATCAGCCGACGACTCAAAAATGAACCGATATTAATTTTTTTTTTCAAACACTCATGAATGTTTGCACTATAACGCTTAACTGCTACAAAATCAAGATTTTTTTTATTAACTAAAATAAATGTTAACAACTTTTTAAAAGTAAAAAATTGATTATTGAGAAATTGATTTTCAGATAGTTTGATGCAAGAAACTAAATAAACTTATATATTTTACACACAAAACTTTTTTTGTAATTTTAACTGATAACTATTGGCCTAGATTTATATTAGAGTTTAAGAAATTTATTAACAATTTTGAAATTGTTTAAACAATCTTAGTTAAGAAATAAATTACTTTGAAAGTTTTTCTTACTTAGATTTCGTTTCTTTTGTAAAACTAATTAATTACTATTAGCCTAGAGTTCTAATACAGTTGGGGATGAATGCTAACAATTTTTAAATTGTTTAAGCAATTTTAGTTAACAAATAACTTACTTTTAAAGTTCTCTTTATTTGGATTTCGTTTCTTTTGCATATTTAATTAATAACTATTGGCATAGATTTATAATACAGTTTAAGATGTTTACTAATAATTATCACTGGCCTACATGGGTTTTGCGAATAAGATCGGACCTAGTGTTTCCGAAGGGATTTTTCGTGCTAAACATGAATCTGGGATCAAAAACTTTCCATCACGTCACGTTTTCGTGAAAATAGGGGTTGAAACCCCTAAAAACAGCGTTTTTGGCAGTTTTTGAAAAATCGTGGGGCAAAATCCTGACGTGATATAAACTTTGCTATTATCAGAAATTAAAGGCTGAAACATGCCCTTTCAATTAAGCTCAATGCCAATTTAATCGCATTCGCCCTTAGAGCGGGGGGTGGGTTTTAGTCTAAGGGTGGAGTGAAAAATGAAGGCACCCATAAGACATCTGTTTTTACAGTGATGGTGCGACATATTGGATCCGTTTGTTTGAATTTTTAAAATGTAACTGCATATTCGAAATCAGCGACCCTTAAAACCCCTGAGTAATGTATTTCAAGCAAATTCGATCAAATTTTAAAAAAGTGGTCGGCCATATTGGATCCGCCATTTTGAATTTTTAAAATATAACTGCATATTCGTAATTAGTGACCCTTAAAACCCCCAAGTAACAAATTTAAAAGCGATTACAATCAAATTTTAAATAAATACATTCCTGTCTTTATTTTTGACTCCTCCTTAGACAAAACCCACCCCCCCCCCTCCGCTCTAAGGGCGAATGCGATTAAATTGGCATAGGGCTTATTTGAAAGGGCTTGTTTCAACCTTTAATTTCTGATAATAGCAAAGTTTATATCACGTCAGGACTTTGCCCCACGATTTTTCAAATATTGCCAAAAACGCTGTTTTTAGGGGTTTTAACCCCTTTTTTCTCGAAAACGTGACGTGATGGAAAGTTTTTGAACCTAGATTCGTGTTCAGCACAAAAAATCCCTTCGGAAACACTAGATCCGATCTTATTCGCATCAAAAAAATTGAAATTTGCAGTGGAGTATTATTAGATTGTTTAAACAATATCTTAGTTAACAAATAAATTACTTTAAAAGTTTTTCTAACTTAGATCTCGTTTCTCTTGCAAGTTTAAATTATAACTTTTAGCCTAGATTTATAATACATTTTTCGATGTTTACTAATAATTATTATATTGTTCAAATATTATCGTATTTAACAAATAATACTTTGGATTTTTTCTTTCCTTAGATTTCACTTCTTTCGTAAGTACTTAAAAGGCTCTAGGGTAAATTTCATTATACAATTTAAAACAGCGAAAAATAAGCTAATTAAAACCAATTGGTAATTATTTGAAACTACTTTATAAATCAATGCCAATAGTCAACTAAAATTGTATAAAAATTTAAAAATGGTTTTTAAATATAAACCGTTCTTAAATGATTTTTAAATATGAAATATCACTTTAGGCCAAGTGTAGGTAAATTTAATTAACTTAACAAAAAAAAAATCTGAGTACAAAAATCTGTCAAAGTAATTTATTTGTTAACTAAGATATTGTATCCACAATATGATAATTATGAGTAAACATCCTAAACTGTATTATAACTTTTGCCCAATAGTCATTGATTAGTTTCCCAAATATAAAAACAAAATATAATAAAGAAAACATTTAAAGTAAGTTTTTGTTGAATAAAATTGTTAGTAATCATTCTTAACTGTATTAGAACTCTAGGCGAATAGTAATTAATTAGTTTTACAAAAGAAACGAAACCTAAAGTATGAAAAGTTTAGAAGTAATTTATTTGTTTACTAAGATATTGTTTAAAAAGTCTAATAATTATTAGTAAACATCTTAAATTGTATTATAAATTTAGGCCCATAGTTAGCATTTAAATTCGCAAAAGAATCGAAATCTAAGTAAGGAAAACATTCAAAGCAATTTATTTGTTAACTCAGATATTGTTTAAAGAATATAATAATTATTACTAAACATCTTAAACTCTATTATAAATCTAGGCCAATAGTTATCAGTTAAATTTACAAAAGAAACGAAATCTAAATAAAGAAAAGTTCAAAAGTAAGTTATTTGTTAACTAATATTGTTTAAACAATTTAAAAATTGTTAGCATTTATCCCCAACTGTATTAGAACTCTAGGCCAATAGTAATTAATTAGTTTTACAAAAGAAACGAAATCTAAGTAAGGAAAACTTTCAAAGGGATATCCGGAAGACATCCTAGTGATATGCAGAAGCAATTTTTTGTAATCCCAAGGATATTCAGGGGACATACACAGGATAGGGTATCCTCCGATATTTTAGAGACGTCGTATGTATATCCTTATTTCCTTTCTCGTTGATATTCTAAAAACAGCCTGAGGATGTCCTCTGGACGTTTTCAGGATATCCTAAGATCTCTCTTGCTGTTAGGGATGTTACTACAAAAAGCATAGTGATCTATTTTTAGTAGATTTATGCAAAGTTCGAATCGAATTTTCTTCGGTTTTGAAGAGCTGTAACTATAATGTCAAAAACCGACATTCAAATCAGTCTCGTTCGAATGTCGAAATCCGACATTCGAGTCAGTCTAGTTCGAATGTCGAATATTCGACATTTGAGTCAGCCTAGTTTGCTTATTTCAAATGTCCGATATTCGAAATTCAAACTAGGCTGACTCGTTTGTCGGATTTGTCATTCAAGTTACGGCTCTTCAAAACTGAGAAAAATTCGATTTGATTCGAACTTTGCACAACTCTAATGTATTATTACAATAAGGACATTGTTATAATTTTTTTAATTAATTAAGCAATTAAGCATTAAAAGCATGGGTTGCTACAGAAAAACTAACTATAAACCTTCAAATTTTCCTTTTTAATAAACATTAGTTATTTTAGGAAGAATTCAATTTTTTTAACTGTAATAAGAAAGTATACTTCAAGTTTTTTGCGTCAGTCAGATTCTGAAATGTTCTGTCAAAAAAATTAATAAAATAATCTGTGGCGACTTATACGCGATTTGGCTATTAATTATTTAATTGATAAAACGTATTTTATGCCCGAGAGCGTGGGAGGGACGCGTACCGGCCGACACAAAAACAAGCACAGTTTCCATACTTACGACGCATCGTCGAAAACAGCTGAGCGAGAGAAAAAGAGAGAGTTTATGCCTGTGAAGTGGAGGCTGAGCAGTTGCGAGCTGGACAGGTGAAAAACCCGGAGAGCCACGAGGAGAAATTATCAAGCGGACTTACCAAAATGCGGCGTAATTTTCCGAACTAGTCGTCTCAACGGGCTCCACTTCGTTGTCGGCAGCGAACGCAGCAATTATTGTCACTTCTAAGGTGAAATAATAACAGTCCTAGATCGGTTCTATAAATCCCTTTTATTAAGCACAAAACAATTCACAAGAACGCGGATTTATATACACAAAAATCTATTGAAAATCAATATTATGTACTCGCTATGAGTTCTCGCTTCTCTCTGCTTCCGCGTTCTCACGTGTCACCGGCATTCACGTTCAGTGACGAACCGAGCCGAATACTGTCGAGAGTGCCCGAAGGGACTCTTTCCCGAATTACGCGTGTTTGAAGCAAAGAGAAATTCTGCCGGGAAACAGCAAATTAAAACAATCAAGGGAACAACGATTTCCGTTCGTTACAAATCAAAAAAAGAAAACGTTTGAAATGTTATATTTAGTCACTTTTACACAATTATTAACTTTTCTAATTCATTACATTGCTTGAAGGAGCACGGGAACATGTTCATATTTTTCTAGGTTTATGAAAACTATAGACTTGTAGCCTTATAAAAATTGCAAGTATCTATTAATAGAATGAGGATAAGAAGATGAGTTATAGAAAAAGTTGATAATCGTGGTATTGCAAAGTGAAGATAAAGCAAAAAGTTATTTAAAATTTTGAAATTCGTAAGGTACTGTGAAGGACGTGATAGTGAGATAAATGCGAGGGATAGTTATTCAACCGATTCCTTAAATGAAAAAAAGGAGTTTTGAAAAGCCAAGCACTCCTCTTAAAGTGCAGGTGATAATTAATTTTTTAATGTAGAGAAAAAATAGTATATAAGGAGGGTTCTCATTAGGATAAAATTAGTAAAATATTCTATCCTTTTGAAAATTAATAAGTTAATGATTAAAATTAATTACTAGTTCCATGAAAAATTTGGTATGACTTATTTTTTACGTTGTATTTTTACATACACAGAAAGATAAGCTTTTATTTTTCTCAGCATGTCATTTTCATTGATTGTATGAATCATTTTTAACATTAATTAAAACATAGAAGTATGACAACTCACCCGCAAGATCTTTCTGTAAAAACTATGTAGTTAGGGTGTTCTCTTGGTATTCTTTCAACAAACTTTACGCAAGTAAAGTTCTCCCAATGTCTCATGGCTTGTTTAAAGAGAGCTTTGTGGGCTCCGGAAAAATTTCCATCAATTTCATATGGTATTACTCCGTGATCCCAAACGCGTTCTTTCCGAGCAGTTGCCGCTCTTCGAATTCTAGAGTGTTCTGGTTGATATCTTATTGTGCCTCGTCCATCCTTCAAATACTTCGGTTTGTATAGATTATAAAACTTGATTGAACGTAGATGCCGTTCAAGCAGGAATATTTTCTCACTTGCACTTTCAGCAGAATTCTTAAAAGACTGAGACAGGTGATTTAAATTTTGTTGTTGCTTCCGAATTTTGCGCCTTTGTGTTCTGTAATTTAATTTTCATTTTAATTGGATATGCAATAATCTTATTGTTCTGCACTAGATTTAAAAGAATTAATTAATTAATTAATTTTAACAAACTAGCAAAATACAACGCGCGATTATCTTTTTATACATTTAAGAAATTAAAATGTAATAATAAATAAAACATATCGATAAATAATAGTTATCCAATAAGAAGAAATAAATATTTGTGACGTGTTCTAAAGAAAGGGACCTAAGAAGTCAGTTGGTTATTTTACAGGAGACCGAAAACAAAAATCGCGAGCGCATGGTAATCTCTACAAATCTAGAAATTTGAATTGTTATAACTTAAAAAATATGCAATAATAACCTTTTCTGATTTTCGATTATGAAAAAGGAACCTTTAAGAAAATTAAACATCCATAAACCGAAAAACGATTTTTTGCTTCTCAGGTCCCTTTTTTCAGAACGTGTCACATTTAGAGACTCTAAATATAATAATAATAATAAAGTAATAATTGCTGTTCAGAAGAACAGCAAAAGACTGTTCTTCTGAACTCTCTCAATCTGGTTCGGCAGCACTGTTCATTATAAGATCTGATTCGGTAGCTCTAAAAAAGCATCCAACAACTTTCTTGACCACTGCTTAAGAACATCGGCGGCTATGGGTGAGAACAACAGTGCAAGAAATAAGAATAACGCCTCTAGCAAATGAATCACGCTTTTGCTTACCCTCCAGGATGGATGGAGCAATAGCGGAATGGGAGAGGTAGTTTTAATGAAGTATTACCGCAGCACGTAGTCGAGTCCTACACGAACAAGTGCATAAATGTATTTTTTTCTGTTACAGCTCGGGCAATGCACTGTATTTTACACTGCACCTAAATCAGCAAGCGCCAAATCTACTTGTTGACATCTGTAAAGAGGTTAGCCTCAGTCCACTGAGGCGTCTCTGTGATGAGCAACTGGGCATTCCAATTCATGCTGTAGCGAGCGTCTCCGCGTGGTGTATCGGAGGAATACTGGGAAAACGGCCTGAACGTCTTTAGGGTACGCTCCTGGTTGCTGTTTATACAGCCGCCAACCAAGAATTTAGCGTCCCAAAATGCCGCCTGATGTCAAAGTGAAGAAATCGATAGGCTAATGATTAATGCACGTGCGGTGTGTGCTCTTGCCGTGTTAGGACCCGATCAAGGGTTTGCGAATGGTTCTCTTCGTTCGTCTCTTGTAGGGCCGCGGGGGAGTGCACGTTGCAAGATTGTTTGGTAAAATCCTAGAAATAAGGAAGTGGATTCGGCTTCCCATCTAGGTACCCATACCTGGAAATATAAGATTGTTTGGTAAAATCCTAGAAATAAGGAAGTGGATTCGGCGTCCCACCTAGGTACCCATACCTGGGTATAATGGTACCATGGGCGACCAGGGTGGCCCAAGAAGACGTATGTCTTCCCCCGGGTTCTTTTGAGGTCGGACTCGTTGTGGCAGTGGTTGAAAGCTCTATGCTTAAGCAAGATATTGAAGAACACTTGAGCCTGACGATAGTATAGCGTTAAGGAGTCAGTGTCTGATGTGTCAATGTGTGAGTTGCATGTTTCGACTCGGTTTAGCGGTTATGCACAAATCGCGAGAGCTTGGAATGTGCCCGTCCCCAAACCGAGGGGTCACACTGAGGGCAATCCACCTTAGTGTGAAATTCGGTAGGTAATGTAGAGCCTAGGAGGCTGACCCGGCGGCGATCTTAGTAACTATCCTAGTAGGCTGAAAGCCTCGAGTGACATAGTTGAGCTCGGGGTAACTAGGTTGAACGGGTAGCGAAATGTGACCACAAAGGAAACAGGAACCAGCTGCGAGGCATTATGGTTTTGCACTACACAAGGCCGCGTGTGGTGTACGTAATCAACCCCGTGAAGGAACCGTAGGCGGACCTGTGTGGTATAGACCCGTACGGGTGGGAATAGCACATAAAATCACGGATGCGCCTGTCCTAAACTTGTTTTGTATAAAAAAAACTTTTTATTTAGACAATACAGTCCATCAATGGTGTCAGCATGAAAAATACAATAATAATATACCAAGCTAAAAAAACATCATAAGTTTCATTTGTACCATACAAATTACCCCTTTAAGGACGGGACGGACACTTCTTTGTATTCATTTTTAACGTTAATTTTATCTATTTTTGGAGGTATACAAAATTATAGGAATCACCATTTCTGACGAATTTTTTATCGCTCTTGAGTAAGGATTCCTGAAGTGTGTCCATCATTATCAAAAGGTCTTCTGATTTTATTCAAATTTTATATTTTGATAGTGAATATTAAGATAAACAAAACCCTATAATATTATTAAAAAAATGTTGTAACACCTGTGTCACTTGTTAGATTCTGCTGCTAGTACTCGCCTCGTTGCGATTTTGCACGTGTTCGCTACCCTTGTGTTTTTGCCCTTGACCTCGATTGCTTCCCAAAGGAATTATATTACGTGAATTAAAACTCGTGTGTGACTGGGTGATCTCAGAGTCCTGAACGAGAGGAGTGGATAGTTTGTGACAACCATTTCGGAAGCAACCAATTGTAAGTTTTTGAATAAACCAATTTTATTTTATAAACTGGCCGTTTCCTTTGATTTCCTCCTTGTTTCCTTGTAATAACCTGTAAATCCCTATTGCTGGTTATAATGTTGATATTTTAATAGTTATTAACAATCAAAGTTTTTTACAAACAATCCAATTGCTTCCGTTCTAATTAACAGAATGTTATAAAAATTGGAACTATTACTTAAAAATAGGCGCTTGTCGAAATACTAATTTTTTTTTTAAAAAACGCATGCAATTTGTTTAAATAATCAACACTTGTTATAAACAAATTAAAAATTAAGCCTGTTCTTAATGAGATATTGACTTCGTTCTTTTTCAATATTATTCTGTATAGGGGAGGGTGGTACCATATAGACCCCTCGTACCATACCGACCCCCCTCTGTTTCTCAGTGATCGTGTTACTAGACAAATCGTGAATACCATCTAAAGAACACTTTCAGAACTCTGACATTTTGATCATAGGTAATAATCTCTTGGTAATATTGTATCTCGGAATTTTACGTAAAATTAGATTTTTGCAATAATATTTTTTGTTTTTGACCTATCTTGAATTTAAGTTAAAAGTGTTGAATTTAGTTCAGAAAAATTTAAGTATAAGTTTTTTTGGTTGCTTATGGCCTTAACTTTAATACACAATATTAAATTTCAAACGCTTTCATTGACATGAATGATCGGCAAGACATTATGTGAAAATAGTGAAGGTGGTCCGAAACCGACCCTCCCCCCTTTTCTTGCATTGTAATAGTAACTAAATTATTTGTAATTACCAAATAATACCCATAAATGTATTTCAATAAAATAACAATAATTAAGCTAAGATAATATAGCTTGTAATAAAGATCAAACTAAAAACACTCATTTTTTGTTGTAATGATAATTCTTTTACTCTTATTCTAAAAAAGGCCTTAAATAATGTATTTAAATAAAGTAAAAGTAATTTAAGTTTATTCCATTTTGTTGTTTTTTAATTCAAAGTACAATACAAGTTCTAAATTTTGTTTGTTTTCGCTATTTCCTGCAATAAAAATAGGAGGTCGGTTTCATACCACCCTTTTTGAGATTGTCGAAAAAGTCAGTTTTCGATTTTCTCTCTGTATCTCCCACTGAATGAGATCCAGAGCCTCGGCAACCAGTGGAAACATAGAAAAAAGATTCCTTTACTGAAAAAAAATTTGACCTCAGAAATTAAACAAGTTGTTGTCACCTTTTTGGCTTTTGCCTTTTAGGGGGTCGGTTTGGGACCACCCTCCCCTACAATTGTTCACATTTCCTGAATATAAAATTTTGGGGCCCACATTGTAGGAATAAAATACTTTTAATTTTGTTAAAAGAAATACCGTTTAATTACTAATGTGAAGTTTTCAACAAAAATATACTATCCATATCTTTTTTTTTCTTTAAATATGCTGAATCGACAGAAACTTTTAAATTGAGAAAAGCAAAATACAAAAGTTATATTAATTTCTGAAATAAATATTATAAACATATACACTATATACATGTGATAGTTAAAAAGTAAGGTTATTTGTAAATGTTTTATAAATGTTTGCAATCTTATTTTAAACATTTTTAATTTCATGTTTCTTTAAAAATTAATTTGATAGATTGAAATATATTTTGTAAATATTTTACTATATTATGTAATACATATACTATGTTTTCGTTTGCAATAATAAAATTTTAAATTATATTTAAATAATAATTTTTGATAATAACATTTTTACAATTGTTGAACACAACTAATATATAATTTCGTTTTGTTGTGTTCTAAAATTGTAAAAATATTATTATTAAATAATATTATTTAAATATGATTTAACATTTTATTATTGCAAACAAAAACAGAGTATATATATGTCGTAGGCGAAAAGAAAAATCCGTCATTTAGCTTAAAGGGTTATATACACTTAGCATTTTCAAAAAATCAATTTTTTTTTATTTGCTTATTTAAATGTACATATATTTAGGTAAACACCCTGAAAATTTCATGTCCATCCAGCCAATATTTTAAAGTCGGTGAGCAAGATTTCTCGAAAACGGCTCGACCGATTAGTCTTAAATTTTGACACAAGCTTCTTAATTACATTTTTTAGTAATTAATTGAAGGTTTTTTTTACCGATAAAAATTTTTTTTTTATATCAAATTTAAGGCCAAAATTTTTGTCAAAAATCGATTTTTTTTTGTTGACAAGCCGACATTTTGTCAAAAAATTTTATTTTCCTTATTCCTTCGATTAATTACAGGATAATATATTATATTAATGAAATCTTTTTGGTTTTTTCATTTTACATGATCCAGTCCAGAAGAATCTTGCTCACCGCAAGACGCCTTTTTTTAGGAGCTCCGGGAGATAACGTATAACGGTGTTGAAAATCATAATATTTAAAAATAAAAAATGTTTAAAGACACTTAAAAGATGTTAAAATAAGTGTACAAACTTTCACATGATTCAATTAAACGGCCTTCTAAAAAAAAATTCATAAAAAATCGATTTTTTTGGGCCTATTAAGTGTATATAACCCCTTAAAGCCTAGGCTTTAAGCTAAACGCGGGTGAATAGAAAAATCGACCTGTTTACGATTATTATTCTATTAATCACCTAAAGTTTTTAGTCACTTAGGTTGCCTAGGCATTAACCTAAACGCGGAAAGCGCCTCAGGCGAATAGAAATAATGTTGATATTTTTATTTCTCAATAGAGAAATAGCAATCATGGGTCAACCATGGCTATTTTTAAAACTAAATAAGTAACTTTTACAAAATAAAAAAATTCTGAAACTCAATTTTTTGCATATTAGAAGAACTTTCAATTCGTTTCTATTTATTATAAAAATGTATAAGTCTGCTTAATAATAATCTACTGATTAAAAATAAATTTATTTATTGCAGCAAGTCAAGCTTTGGTGGCATTCAAGTGCCTTTTTAACTTTTTTTTTCAAATTCATCTCTATTTACAGAAACTCTTTCCATTTTGAGCTAAGAAAAGTAATGTGACACTCGCGTAAAGCAAGAAGAGACTAAATGTTTTTTTGAATATTCTACAATATTAATTTTAAAAGATAGTTTTAGCTAAGAATATGTAAATACAAAGATTATAAACACTGATTTATAATCAAAATATCAACATTATTTCTATTCGCCTGACGCGCTTTCCGCGTTTAGGTTAATGCCTAGGCATTAACCTATATAGTACTATATAGTATAGTAAAATATAAAATATAATTATAGTAAAATATTTAGCGAATATATTTTAATCTATCAAATTCATTTTTAAAGAAACATGAAATTAACATTTTTAAAAATAAGATTTTAAACATTTATAAAACATTCATTAATAACCTAACTTTTCAACTATCATATGTATATACTATATCTGTTCATAATATTTATTTCAGAAATTAATATAACTTTTGTATTTTGCTTTTCTCAATTTAAAAGTTTCTGTCGATTCAGCATATTTAAAGAAAAAAACAAAAGATATGGATAGTATATTGTTGTTGAAAACTTCACATTAGTAATTAAACGGTATTTCTTTCAACAAAATTAAAAGTATTTTATTCCTACAATGGGGGCCCCAAAATTTTATATTTGGGAAATTTAAACAATTGTATACAGAATAATATTGAAAAAGAACGAAGTCAATATCTCATTAAGAACAGGCTTAATTTTTAATTTGTTTATAACAAGTTTTGATTATTTAAACAAATTGCATGCGTTTTTAAAAAAAAACTTTTAGTATTTCGAGAAGCGCCTATTTTTAAGTAATAGTTCCAATTTTTATAACATTCTGTTAATTAGAACGGAAGCAATTGGATTGTTTATAAAAAACTTTGATTGTTAATAACTATTAAAATATCAACATTTTTTTAATAATATTATAGGGTTTTGTTTATCTTAATATTCACTATCAAAATATAAAATTTGAATAAAATCAGAATACCTTTTGAAAATGATGGACATACTTCAGGAATCCTTACTCTCTTTCAGAAACTGTTATCAAAATTTCAATAAAAAAAGTTTTAAAAAAGTTATGAACTCTTTTTTGAAAAAAATGTGAAATTTTGACAATTTTGTTTAAGAAATGATTTTTTTTTCATATTTTCAATAATCGGAATGTTTCAACTATAAATATCGAGTGTGTAATATCTAAGCTTGAAAGTGACGAACCGTACTTTTGAAAATTTCAAGATGGCGGATCCAAAATGGCGTCTAACAAAAATTTTTTTTCAATGTATGAGCACATAGTGTACGCTACATTAAAAAAAATTTTCATTTTTATGACACTTAGTGTCTAAATGTTTTTTGACTTTCCGATTACGAATCTGCAGTCAGATTTCAAAAATTCAAAATTGCGGATCCAATATGGCGGACGCTATTTTGAAATTCGATCGGATTTGTTTGAAAAATGTTACTCGGGGGTTTTTGGGGTCGCTGATTACGAATCTTATGTCAAAATTCAAAATTTCAAAATGTTGGATCCAATATGGCGGACGATATTTTAAAAATCGATCGGATTTGTTTGAAATTTGTTACTTGGAATTTTTTGGGGTCGCTGATCACAAATATTATGTCAAAATTTAAAAATTCAAAATGGCCTATCCAATATGGCAGACGATATTTTGAAAATCGATCGGATTTGTTTGATAATTGTTACTCGGGAGTTTTTGGGGTCGCTGATCACGAATCTGATGTAAAAATTTAAAAATTTAAAATGGCGGATCCAATATGGCGGACGATATATTGAAAATCGATGGGATTTAATTGAAACCAACTGATTAAAAATTTAAGGTCTTTTAGCTAATAAAAGTATTTTAACGTTTTCCGTCTCAAACACTGAATGGAAAAAAAGGCATTGGCGACAAGTGTTCAATACGAACACAAAACTTTTGTGAAAGTGGTACTGATTATTTCTGTAAATATTGTTTTAAAAAATTCCACGAATATTAAATGACTGTCTTTGTTCCGTTTATATAAAAAAAATTTTAAATACAAAAAAAATAAATACATTTACAAAAAAAAAATACAAATTTTAAAAAAAAAATTACTCTTCACTTTACGTTTATCTCCTTGTGGTTTGAGTCGGGCAACATTGAAATACTTTTAATGGCTAAATAACGAGAAATATTACATCAGATGGTTTTAAAACATTCTCATCGATTTTCAAAATACCATCAGCCACCTCGTTTCTGTCATTAAAATTTTGTTTAAATTTAACATCTGATTCGTGATCAGCAAACCCAAAACATTCAAGTAACAAGTTTCAATCAACTTTAAACAATTTTCAAAATATCGTCGACCATTTTGGATCCGTCGTTTGGACTTATTTAAATTTAACATTAGATTCGTGCTTAGCGACCCCCAAAACCCCCGAGTAACAAGTTTCAAACAAATCCGAACGATTTTCAAAAAATCGTCCGCCATTTTAGATACGCTATTTTGAATTTTTAATTTTTGACATCAGATTCATGATCAGCGACCCCAAATACCCCCGAGCAACAATTTTCAAACAAATCCGATCTATTTTTAAAATATCGTCTGTCATATTGAATCCGACATTTTGAATTTTTAAATTTTGACATCAGCTTCGTAAACAGCGACCCCAAATACCCCCGTGCAACAATTTTCAAACAAATCCGATCGATTTTCAAACTATCGTCCGCCATATTGGATCCGCCATTTTCAAATTTAAAATTTTCACATAAGATTCGTAATCAGCGACCTCAAAAACCCCTGAGTAACAATTTTCAAACAAATCCGATCAAATTTCGAAATACCGTCCGCCATATTGGACCCGCCATTTTGAATTTTTGTAATCTGACTTCAGATTCGTGATAGGAGAGTCAAAAGACATTTAGACACTTAGTGTCATGAAAATAAATTTTTTTTTAATGAAGCGTACACTATATGCTCATATATTGAAAAAAAAATTCGTTGGACGCCATTTTTGATCCGCCATCTTGATATTTTCAAAAGTACGGTTCGTCACTTTCAAGCTTGGGTATTACGAATGCGATATTTTAAGTTGAAACATTTTTCCGATTATTTAGTATACCTCCAAAAATAGAGAAAATTAACGTTAAAAATGAGTACAAAAAAGTGTCCGTCCTGTCCTTAAAGGGTTAATAAATAAACATAAAGGGGGTGCAAAGTATCACAATCTTACTCCAAAACACACTTGTGGCTCAGTCCAGCTGAACCGTGTCAACAAAATTCCAGTGATTTTCTGAAATGTTAAAACTTTCATGAAAATCTGTAGTTCACAACATAACAAAAAAACACTCCAGTAGAAAAAGCCCTAGTTAGCAAGCCCTAGTTAGCCCAAATAGAAATTGCTTTCTGGTCGGGGGCTGGAAGGGATAATTTTTTTCAAAATAAGAACATCAAAAACAGTCGGCAACTGCTTTGGATAATAGTATCTGAAGTATAACTGGATTTTACAGGTCAATATCTTCAGGGAAGTTAAAATCGACTACTCTAAAGTACCCATGTACCCAACAGATGTGCAGGTCAATTCCGGTCAACTTCTTCAGGGAAGTTATCCTCAAAATGTGATAATCGACTTCTCTGAAGTACCCAAGTACTCAACCGATGTCCAGGTCATTTCCGATCCACTTCTTCAGGGCAGGTGACCTCAAAATGTGCAAATGGACTTCTCTGAAGTACCCAAGTACTCAACCGATGTCCAGGTCATTTCCGATCAACTTCTTCTGGGAAGTTAGCCTCAAAATGCGCGAATCGACTTTTCTGAAGTACTCAAGTACTCAATCGATGTCTACTTCATCTCTGATCAACTTCTTCAGGGAAGTTAAACTCAAAATGTGCGAATCGACTTTTCTGAAGTACTCAAGTACTCAATCGATGTCCAGGTCATTTCCGATCAACTTCTTCAGGGTAGTTAACCTCAAAATGTGATAATCGTCTTCTCTGAAGTACCCAAGAAGCAACCTGATGTCCAGGTCATTTCCGGACAACGTCCTTAGGGAAATTAACCTCAAAATATGAAAATCTACTTCTCTGAAGTACCGAAGTACTCAACCGATGTCCAGGTCATTTCCGGACAACTTCCTCACAGAAGTTAACCTCAAAATGAAAAAATGTACTTATTAGATCTACCCTAGTACCCAACCAATGTCCAGGTCTCTTCCGGTGAACTTTTTTAGGAAAGTTAATCTCTAAATGTGAAAATTTACTTATCTAAAGTATCCAAGTACACTGAGAAAATAAGCCTCTAGCCAATTTCTAGGTTGAGGGACTCTGGAAAAAATACACGAGATACCGGCGATCACAACTAAACTTCAAGGTTAACAGTAGCATTTAATCTGCTAATAATAAACATAGAGCTTTGCAGGTGCTATATTAACTACCATTCTCTGCTCAATTTAATCAAAAATTGGTTATATTTAGTCATCTTATTTTCTTAGTGTACCCAACCGACATCCACGTCATTTCCGGTCAACTAATACAAAAAAGTTAACCTCAAAATGTGAATATCGACTTCTCAGAAGTACCCCAGTACGCAACCGATGTCCAGGTCACTTCCTGTCAACTTCTTCAGGAATGTTTACCTCAAAATAGAAACATGTACTTATTAGAAGTACCCCAGTTCCAAACAAATGTCCAGGTCACTTCCGGTCAACTTTTTCAGCGAAGATAACCTCAAAATGTAAAAGTCGATTTTTCTGAAGAATAGAAGAACCCAAGCGATCTTTGTGTCATTTCCGGTCAACTACTGTAAGGATGTCAAACACTAAATAAAAAATTCGTCTTCTCTGAGGTTTCTTAATATTCAACCGATGTCTACTTCATTTCCGATCAATTTTCTCAGCTTTGTTTATGAATTATGTCTAATTCATATAGTAGAAAACTACTAATTCTTAGTAGAAAACTACTAATTCATAGTAAAAAACTACTAATTCTTAGTCGAAAACTACTAATTGAAATAGTGAAACTTTACTTTTAAAAAAAGTAGATTTTTTTACTAGTTTAATTAGTAGTTTTCTACTACAAAATTAGTAGTTTTCTACTAATAATTAGTAAAATTCTTACTATTTTAATAGTAGCTCACTTTTTGCTAATTCATTACTAGAAAGTCACTAATTCAGATTTAGAGAGCAGAATGTTTCTTGAATATTTCAGAAAAGTAGATTTTCACATTGGAAATTTAAGTTCTCTGCGAAAGTTGCCCGGAAATTATCTGGGCATCGTTAAAGTACTTGGGTCTTTCAGAGAAGTCGATTATCACATTTTGAGGTTAACTCCTTTGAGGAAGTTGACGTAAAATAACCTAGTTATCGGATTGCTACTTGAGTATTTTAAAAAAGTCGATTTTTTCTTCTTAGGGTTAACTCCCCTGAGAAAGTTAAACGGAAATGATATGGACATCGGGAGGGTACTTTAGTACTTCAAAGAAGTCGATTTTTACATTTCAAGGTTATCTTCCCTAAAAAGCTTGAACGGTTAGTTACTAAGGTACTTCTAAGAATAAAATTTCTTCATTTTGATGTTAACATCCTAAAGGAAGTTGTCGGGAAATGAACTGGACATCGGGCAAGTACTTGACTAATACAGAAAGATCGATTCTCGCATTTTGAGGTTAACTACCCTGAAAAAGTTGACCGGAAGAGACCTGGACATCGGTTGAGTATTTGGATACTTCAGAGATGTTGATTTTCATATTTTGAGGTTTACTTCCCTGAACAAGTTGATCGGAAATGACCTGGACATCGCTTGAGTTCTTCAGTACTTTCGAGAAGTCAAATTTTATACTTTTAGGTTAAATTCTCTGAAGAAGTTAACCGGAAAAGACCTGGACAGCTGTTAGGTACTAGGGAATTTCTGAGAATGAAATTTTTTCTTTTTGAAGTCAACTTACCTAAGAAAGTGGTCCGGAAATGACCTTGACATCGGGAGGTACATGCGTACTTCAGAGAAGTCGATTCTTACATTTTGAGGTCGACTTTCCTAAAGAAGTTAGCCGGATATGACCTGGATATCGGGTGGGGACTTGAGTACTTCAGAGAAGCAGATTCTCGCATTTTGAGGTTAACTTCCCTAAAGAAATTGAACGGAAAAGACCTGGACATCGGTTGAATACTTAGGTACTTCAGAGATTCGATTATCACATTTTGAGGATTACTTCCCTGAAGAAATTGATCGGAAATGACCTGGACATCGCTTGACTACTTCAGTACTTTCAAGAAGTCGAATTTTATATTTTTAGTTTAATTTCTCTGAAGAAGTTGACCGGAAGAGACCTGGACATCGGAAGAGACCTGGACATCGGTTGAATACTTGGGTACTTCAGAGAAGTTGATTTTCACATTTTGAGGTTTATTTCCCAGAAGAAGTTGATCGGAAATGACCTGGACATCGCTTGAGTACTTCAGTACTTTCAAGAAGTCGAATTTTATATTTTTAGTTTAATTTCTCTGAAGAAGTTGACCGGAAGAGACCTGGACATCGGTTGAGTACTTAGGTACTTCAGAGAAGTCGATTATCACATTTTTAGGTTAACTTCCCTGAAGAAGTTGATCGGAAATGAGCTGGACTTCGGTTAAATACTTAGGTACTTCAGAGAAGTCGATTCTCGCATTTTAAGGTTAACTTCCCTGAAGAAGATGATCGGAAATGAGCTGGACATCGGTTGAATACTTAGGTACTTCAGAGAAGTCGGTTATCACATTTTGAGGTTAACTACCCTAAAGAAGTTGACCGGAAGAGACCTGGACATCGGTTGAGTATTTGGGTACTTCAGAGATGTTGATTTTCACATTTTGAGGTTTACTTCCCTGAAGAAGTTGATCGGAAATGACCTGGACATCGCTTGAGTTCTTCAGTACTTTCGAGAAGTCGAATTTTATATTTTTAGGTTAAATTCTCTGAAGAAGTTGACCGGAAAAGACCTGGAGAGCTGTTAGGTACTAGGGTATTTCTGAGAATGAAATTTTTTCTTTTTGAAGTCAACTTACCTAAGGAAGTGGTCCGGAAATGACCTTGACATCGGTTGAATACTTAGGTACTTCAGAGAAGTCGATTATCACATTTTGAGGTTAACTAACCTGAAGAAGTTGACCGGAAGAGACTTGGACATCGGTTGAGTATTTGTGTACTTCAGAGATGTTGATTTTCACATTTTGAGGTTTACTTCCCTGAAGAAGTTGATCGGAAATGACCTGGACATCGCTTGAGTACTTCAGTACTTTCAAGAAGTCGAATTTTATATTTTTAGTTTAATTTCTCTGAAGAAGTTGACCGGAAGAGACCTGGACATCGGTTGAGTACTTGGGTACATCAGAGAAGTCGATTATCACATTTTTAGGTTTACTTCCCTGAAGAAGTTGATCGGAAATAACCTGGACATTGGTTGAATATTTAGGTACTTCTGAGAAGTCTATTATCACATTTTGAGGTTAACTTCCTTGAAGAAGTTGAACGGAAGAGACCTGGACATTGGTTGAATACTTAGGTACTTTAGAGAAGTCGATTATCACATTTTGAGGTTTACTTCCCTAAAGAAGTTGATGGGAAATGACCTGGATATCGGGTGGGGACTTAAATACTTCAGAGAAGTCGATTCTCGCATTTTAAGGTTAACTTCCCTGAAGAAGTTGATCGGAAATGAGCTGGACTTCGGTTAAATACTTAGGTACTTCAGAGAAGTCGATTATCACATTTTTAGGTTTACTTCCCTGAAGAAGCTGATCGGAAATGACCTGGACATCGCTTGAGTACTTCAGTACTTTTGAGAAGTCGAATTTTATATTTTTAGTTTAATTTCTCTGAAGAAGTTGACCGGAAAAGACCTGGACAGCGATTAGGTACTAGGGTATTTCTGAGAATGAAATTTTTTCTCTTTTAAGTCAACTTACCTATGGAAGTAGTCCGAAAATGACCTTGACATTGGGAGGGTACATGCGTACTTCAGAGAAGTCGATTCTTACATTTTGTGGTCAACTTCCCTGAAGAAGTTGACCGGAAATGATGTGGACATCGGTTGAATACTTAGGTACTTCAGAGAAGTCGATTATCACATTTTGAGGTTTACTTCACTGAAGAAGTTGATCGGAAATAACCTGGACATTGGTTAAATACTTAGGTACTTCAGAGAAGTCGATTATCACATTTTGAGGTTAACTTCTTTGAAGAAGTTGAACGGAAGAGACCTGGACATTGGTTGAATACTTAGGTACTTCAGAGAAGTCGATTATCACATTTTGAGGTTAACTTCTTTGAAGAAGTTGAACGGAAGAGACCTGGACATTGGTTGAATACTTAGGTACTTCAGAGAAGTCGATTATCACATTTTCAGGTTTACTTTCCTAAAGAAGATGATCGGAAATAACCTGGACATTGGTTGAATACTTAGGTACTTCAGAGAAGTCGATTATCACATTTTTAGGTTTACTTCCCTGAAGAAGTTGATCGGAAATAACCTGGACATTGGTTGAATACTTAGGTACTTCAGAGAAGTCGGTTATCACATTTTGAGGTTAACTACCCTAAAGAAGTTGAACGGAAGAGACCTGGACATCGGTTGAATACTTGGGTACTTCAGAGAAGTTGATTTTCACATTTTGAGGTTTACTTCCCCGAAGAAGTTGATCGGAAATGACCTGGACATCGCTTGAGTACTTCAGTACTTTCGAGAAGTCGAATTTTATATTTTTAGTTTAATTTCTCTGAAGAAGTTGACCGGAAAAGACCTGGACAGCGGTTAGGTACTAGGGTATTTCTGAGAATGAAATTTTTTCTTTTTCAAGTCAACTTACCTATGGAAGTGGTCCGGAAATGAACTTGACATCGGGAGGGTACATGTGTACTTCAGAGAAGTCGATTCTTACATTTTGTGGTCAACTTCCCTGAAGAAGTTAGCCGAAAATGACCTGGATATCGGGTGGGGACTTGAGTACTTTAGAGAAGTCGATTCTCGCATTTTGAGGGTAACTTCCCTGAAGAAGTTGACCAGAAATGATGTGGACATGGATTAAGCACTTTTGTACTTAGAAAAATCGATTTTCACATTTTGAGGTTAACTTCCTTTAAGAAGTTGACCGGAAGAGACCTGGGGAGTGCGTTGGTACATAAGTACTTCAGAGAAGTCGAATTTTACATTTTGAGTTTAACTTCCCTGAAGAAGTTGACCGGAAGAGACCCGGACATCGCGTTGGTACCTAAGTACTTCGGAGAAGTCGATTATCACATTTTGAGGTTAACGGCTTAAAGAAAGTTGACTGAAAATGACCTACACGGAAAAAACTTTAGCACTTCTGACGTACTTATAGGTAAGTCTATAGTGCAAAATGTAGAGAACGCTCTTATGCATCTATTTGGCACGTCTGCCGTGCCTTTTCGGTAAATTAGAATTACATTTAGCGCACTCCTGCGGTACATTCTGAAAGTACAAAGACTTTTGCGTTGCTGTATTTCCAAATTTGGCGCAACTGACGTGCCAAGACCTTCCTTGTGACGTGCCTAACCTGTAGTACGAATGCCGTGCTATAGGTAAAACGTCAAAAGTGCTGAAATTTTTTCCTTGTAGATATCATATAGGCTCTTAAGTATTTCAGATATGTCGATTTTCATATTTTGAGGTTAACTTCCCTGAAGAAGTTGGCTGGAAATGACCTGGACATCTGTTGGGTACTTACGTACTTTAGAGAAGTCGATATTTTTACATTTTGAGGTTAACTTTCATGTATTATATGTCCACCATTAACTTAAATTTATGCACTGCTGTTCTTAAAAGCTTTTTTTCATCCTAATATATCTGGTCGGGCTATAGCCGGATGCCTTGATATTTCGCCCAGATTCTCCCTGAATATTGCGGGGGGACACTTCTGGTCAGGAGCCAGCTAGAATCCCGAACAATGACCAGCTTACACCTTGGCTCCCCTACCAGTGCCCGATCAGATCCCAAGTTTAATCTGTGCTCCTTTGCCATGGGATGGCTAGCGGCCAGATTCAATTTCTACACGGGGCTTTTAACCGTTTTTTTAAATTCCACGTCTTTGTTAGTTTTTTTTTGCATTAACAAATTTTAACAACACTTTAAAGAAGAATTAATAACTCAACAGTGGTTTGCAATAAATTAATGATACTTATGTGGATTATCTAAAAATGTTCACTCTTTTTAACAAATATAATTGCAAAATTTTAATATAAAAAATTACATATTTTTAATAACAATTTTATAAACAATTTGAAATATTTATGTGTTCTACCCCTACGGTGGAGATAAAATAATTGTAAAAAGCTAATTTATTTTAATTATATGTAAGCGCGTTATTCATTTGTTAACTTAAATGAATTAAAATATTTATTAACTAAATAAACATTTTTGTTATTCAATAAAACAGGGTCAGCCTTCGCCAAGCGGATCGGCTGAAATTTTAAAAATTCTATTTCTAATGAGACATCATTTTTGTTATCCTTAAACTATGTAAATTAGTCTCTAAAATTATTAGAACAAAAAAAAATTTTTTTTCGACGTTATTAGAGATTAAAATTTTTAATAGTGCAAAATGAAAACATATTTTTCTCGAGATCTTCTTAACCGATTTTAAAAGTTAAAAAAGCATTTTAATTGACTTGAAACTTAGTTTTTAAAAATATTTTTTGTTCTGAAGAATTTTTAATTTTTATCGTCTTTTTAATTATTTATTTAATAAGTGTTAATAAAAAACAGCTTTCTGCGTGCATATCATGAAATTTTAAAATACTGTTGTATTCTTCACACTTTTTTGAAAATAAAACCGTCATGAAAAAAAATGGCCCGCGATTAGGAACAAGGATATTACATTTTTTTTTCGGCGTTCAAAATTTTTTTTGCATAGGTACTGAACAAAGGTTTAAAAATTATTTATGTTTAAATTTTCGTTTGTTTTCAATGGTTTTTATAGACAACGGATTTATGTAACTGACGTAAAAATGTTTTTTGCACGCCGAAAAAAAAATTTAATATCTTTGTCTCAAATCGCGGGCCATTTTTTTTCTTAACGGTTTTATTATCAAAAAATTGTCAAGAATATACAGTATTTTAAAATTATACGTAATGCACGCAGAAAGCTGTTTTTTATTAACATTTATTAAATAAATAATTTAAAAAATCGGGCAAGTACGAGTTACACCCGTACCAAAATCTAGGGTTCCGTACATTTATGAAACAAAGATATACCTTATTAACAAACAAAGAGCTCTAATTTGGTACACATATGTATTTTCACGTGTAGATTACAGGAAAATTATAGGGATTATTATCTGGATTGACAGTCAAAACGTTGTCAAAAAAAAACTGCATATTTTCGAAAAAAAAGTTTTTCCCCTATAACTTTGACGCTATTTGGGCTAGAGAGCTAAAATTTGGTACATTGGTATATTTTTTATGTACAGATTATGAAAATTAATTAGGAACGTACAGATTATGAAAATACTTCTACCTTCAACTACATGAAACTTTTGCTTAAGGGTACAGGCTTGTATTTCATATAAATAACCTAAATATCAAGAATTTTTTTTAGGGGGAGGCCCTGAAATTTTTATAGGGTTTCAGGGCTTATAACAGTCTTGATTATAGGTCCTATTGCAGCCTTGATCAAGCCTTGTATAAGATTAAAAAATTTTTTTTGTTTTTTTCATAATTTTTCAATTATTTTGAAAAAAAAAAGTGATAACAATTTTCAATCGGGTTTTATATCGTTTTTTTAATTTCTGAGTACACAAATAAAAATTTTATTGGTTTGAGGGGTACTGTAGGACAATTAGGGTGAGCTCTAGCATAGGGGTCTAAACCTCTTTTTGGTCATTTTTTAAATTTTTTTTTTTGTGACCTAATAATATTCAATTTTATTTTCAAATATAATGTTTCCATAATCTGCATGCAAAAATACACGAGTGTACCAAATTTTAGCCCTCTAGCTCAAATAATGGCAAAGTTAGAGAAAAAAAACTTTTTTTTCAAAAATTTGCAGTTTCTCCTTGACAACGCTATGGCCATCAATCCAGATCATGTTCTCTATATTTTTCGTGTAATCTACACGTGAAAATACATATGTGTACCAAATTTCAGACCTCTAGGTCAAATAGTTTAGAAGTTAAGGGGGGGCGAATGGTCCTTTTTAATGCATTTTTGCAAAAAAAAGTTGTTATTTTCTTGACAACGCTATGAACATCACCATGAATCATGTTCTCTATATTTTTCGTGCAATCTACACGTAAAAATACATAAGTGTACCAAATTTCAGCCCTCTAGGTCAAATACTTTAGAAGTTAAAGGGGGGGGGAATGGTTTTTGGCTTCGGACGCACGAGTCTCGCTATAAGGGTTCCGCCGAACACCGAAGGTGCACGGAACCCTAAAAACAATAAAAATTAAAAATTCTTAAGAACAAACAATATTTTTAAAAACTACGTTTCAAGACAATTAAAATGCTTTGTTAACTTTTAAAATCGGTTAAGAAAAACTCGAGAAAAATATGTTTTCATTTTGCACTATTAAAAATTTCAATCAGTAATAACTTCGAAAAAAAATTTTTTTTTGTTCTAATAATTTTAGAGCCTAATTGCGTAGTTGAAGGATAACAAAAATGATGTCCTTATTAGAGCAGAATTTTTATAATTAATTTTAGCCGATCCGCTTGGCAAAGCCTGACCCAATATCATTTTTTCCCTTTTAATGGTCGAATATAGTCAGTCGATTGAAATGATATTCAGCATAAAGACGACTTTTATTTGATAAAATGAAGATATACTAAACACTTTGTCATTATTTTGTTGTTAACATTAAAATAATAATAATAAAAACAGAAATTCAAAAAACTGCTTCATTAAAGTTGTTAAGAATTTATTTCTGAGTGTTTGAAATTAAGAGTCAACCAATTTCGTTAAAATTTGGAGGCTGTAGACTTTTCTGAACAGTAAATCGCACATTGTGACCACAGTGCGCCGAAGTTTCTCGCAGCGTAACGTTTGGCGCGCGAAGAGAAAATAAATATAGTATCTACACTTTTTATTGAAAATACCAATTTTTTTTTTTTGAAACTTAAAGAAGACATCTCTGTGTACATTTTCTATGAGTTCCATCTCAACCGTAGGGGTAATACACATAAATATTTCAAATTGTTTATAAAATTGTTATTAAAAATATGTAATTTTTTATATTAATATTTTGCAATTATATTCGTAAAAAGAGTGAACATTTTTAGATAATCCACATCAGTTTCATTAATTTATTGCAAACCACTGTTGACAATCAAAGACATGGAATTTAAAAAAAACGGTTAAAAGTGTTTTTTTGTTATGTTGTGAACTACAGATTTTCATGAAAGTTTTAACATTTCAGAAAATCAATGGAATTTTGTTGACACGGTTCAGCTGGACTGAGCCTTGTACAACTTTTAAGATTAAGGTGTTCTGAATTCCAACATCTCAGATACCATTTTAACAAACCTAGATGCTGTTAACGCAGACGTAGAGGATAAAGTATCTCTCCAGAACGACATAGGGTCCCCTATCGCAAAAACCAACGTTGGGTTCCATGTAGAAACCAATGTTGGTTTCGACGTTGGAATTCACATTGGATCTCTTGTGGAAACCACAATGGATTTTCGGACAGGATTTTATATGAGAACCCATATGGATTCCGTTATGGGTTTCCATGTAGAAACCGTTATGAAATTCGTGATAGAATTTTAGATGGAATCGAAATTTAAAAAATTTTGAAAAATTAAATTTTTTGGATATCTTAAAAACGGTAAGAGTTACACAAAATCTGCCAAAATTTTGTGTTCAAAATATGAATGAAAAATATTTAGTGCACAAAAATATTACAAGGTTAAAATTCAAATTATAAGTCAAAATTTCAGATTTTGATAAATTTAAAAAAAAAACTTTTTTTAATGAAGATCTTATATGGGATTTTTTCCAAGAATTCATCATAGGATTTCATGCCGGTTTCTACATGGAAACTCTCAACGGAATCCATATGGATTCTCACATCAAATACTATCCAAAAATCCATCGTGCTTTTCACATCAGATCTAATGTGAATTCCAACGTATCCAATGTAGAAACATTGGTTTCTACGTGGAAACCAACGTTGATTTTTCCGGTAGGGTCAACACTCACAGAGAGTTCGGGAAAATAAACTAATTTGATTTCTTTAAAATGTGGACAATCCACTAAGAAATGGTGAAAGCTATCGCTCAATGCATCGCAAAAAAAACAACGTTTACCGTCCGCTATCCAATATTTCTTGTAATTTATTCTGATCAACGACTATTAATTATTATTTATACGAATTTGGATAAAAGCCCTTTTATAATTTAAATTGCCTCTGTTAATCAAATATTGTTGAGTGCCAGCTTGCAAGCACAGGTGTGGCCAGATCTGAAGACTCCTTGATTGCTCGCGAGCCCGAATATCCCTGATAATCAGAAATTTTTTATATTTCTTCAAAATTGACTTCTTAACTTGCGTAATGGAATCAATACTTAGTATCTCCCAGAGAACCTCCAGACTTCCTTCAACAAAAAAATATTTTAAACCTCTAAACCAGTTCCGCGTTCCTTACTCTTGTATCGAATGTCCCAAAGCCATAAGACGAGAGACACACTGTTTTGGGTATCGAGATTCATCCATTCTGCTAATTTTACTAATCCAAGACAGTAGTCTTGGATATGACAATGAAAATCTACCTAACTCTGATTGTACCTACTGCATAATTAGGAGTGCATCTAGGGAGCCACAGTAAGCTTTCAAAAAACGACAAATTCACTCTTTCGATCAAGTCTAAGTGCTCCAGACACCACATCTGCATTGCATACATAAGCATGTTTAAAATTAAACTGTTAAAAATCTTCGTGTATGTTAAACATGAGTCAGCCCCGGTATTATCAATTATTCTCATTGACGCTCCAATAGCTGAATTGGCCGAACTGGTAAATTTATTAGCGGCTTCAGAAAACGAAAGATGGATCGAGAACGAAACTTCAAGACATTCATATTGATCAGCGACTTCTATTATTTCCTCTCCAAATTTAAACGACTTGAGATGACAAAACTTGGAATTATTGCCCTTATGAAAAATCACATTTTTTGTTTTCGTTATATTAACCGTTAACATGTTCTGCTCACAGTATGTTTTTAACGCGTTCAATTTTCTTACGAATTCAACTGGACTATCTAAGAGCAAAACTACGTAATCGACATAAGCTAGGAGAATAATTTCAATAACACTTAAAATTGTAAGTCCTCTACACCCCTGAGAAATTAAGAATTGTTCCAAATCGCTGATAAATAAAGAAAATAATAGTGGGCTCAGAACATCACCCTGCAGAACCCCTCTCGAAACCTTCACAAAATCAGTTTTATTGCTATTCTTTCTAATACATGCATGTGCGACTTTATATAAATTCTTTACAATGTTAATAAGTTTAGAACTCATGCCGATTCTTTTTAATTTGATCCATAATAAATGATGTGCCACAGATGGAAACGCATTTTTCAGGTCAATAAAGGCTGCGAAGACAGCTGCTCTAGGATATCATAAATGAATTTAGATTGCGGATAACAGGGTAAATAAGTTGTTGAGACAACTTCTTCCTTTCCTGAATCCTGATTGAAATTCTGGTATTACTTTAATTTCCATCGAAAAATTGGATATTCTATTTGCTAAAATTTAAGTATATATTTTTACATTACAGTTCAGTAAAGCAATAGGTCTATAAATGTTGAAATCATTTAAATTACCTTTTTTGTGAAACATAAAAATGATGATTTTTCCCCAAGCTTCAGGAACTCTTTTTTTCTTTAAAATGTTATTAACCATATATTCCAAATACATTAACCAGTTTTCTAGTAATCTTTTATAAAAACCATAGTTAATACCATCACAACCAGCTGCCTTCGCATCTTTACATCTGTTAATACTAAAAATAATTTTCTCTAGATGAATACTACTATCCAGGTAGGGGTGACAGTCTCCATCGATTAAAGGTAACGGCCTAGACGTAGGGGGAAGACTTTGGCAAGATACGAGTGCCGCGATTCTATATTTATTGTGTTTTTAACAGCAGGCTTAAAACGTACTTTATTAATGATGGACCAGAATTCTGAAAAACTCTTTGCCGTCGCTAATTTGTTTACTTCTCTCTCCTCAAAATTACGTTTCTTACAAGACAACAATTTTTTATATTTTTTCGATTTTAATTTATATTGATTATATCTGCTTTCCTCAAAATCATTCTCGTTGCACAACCGAAACATTTTAAACAAATTGTGTCTCTCATCACAACACTCCTTATTAAACCAACGTTTACTATTAGAGACGACATTCGACCCCTGCTGACTCACTCTTCCCATGCCCAATTCAACCGTAGCATTATAGACTGCTGATACGAGATTGTCAATTAGATCGTCAAGATTACCCTCAACTCTTTCCACCTGATCCTTCCATCTCATTAATTCCGTAAAGTCTTTCGATTTGGAAAAATCAAATGAAATACTAGAAAAATTATTTTGATCCTAAATTATCCCCTTCTTTTCACAATTATTAAAAACATGAACTACCACCGGGAAATGATCGGATAGCGTCTCTAATTGAAAATTTTTAAGGTCACTTACCAACGGCAGCGCATTCAACAAACACCCAAAAAGATCAATATGACTCTTCCCCATAGGCCCTACAAAAGTAAATTCTGCAGGCATGGCACTTAAAGTTCTACCATTACAGACTATAAATTCTGTACTCTCCATCCAACTAATAAATAACCCATCTTTATTACACTTAATAATTAAATTCCAAACTTACGGTAAGCAAACTTGATAAAAGTTTTCTAACATCAGAAATAATTAAAAAAGTTACAGAAAATTTAGGTACTGTGTAGCACCCTACTTATTTATTTATAATATTATTACATAACGTCAATACTCTTTTAAACCGCCACACAGTGAAGCAAAAACCTCAATTTTTGGACAAAAATCTGTCACCACGTCAATTTTGAATGAAAATATATGAAACTTCATACACTTACATGTTAAATGCAACAGAATTTGAATCAATTGCCCCTTTTTTAAAATCTGAAGTTACTGTTCAAGAACCATCGACTAAAGATGGTCACTTTTGATAAAAATGAATAAAACTGTATTTTGGATCTACATACCTGTTTTCAAATTAACAATAAACCACTTTTGAGGTAACTGTATTGTCTTATTATGCTTTTAAATACAATTCTAAAATTTATTTCTAAAAAATCACAATAGTGGATCCAATATGGACGCATATAATTTACAAAGTTAAAAATATTAATAGTATTAAGTATGTGAGAAATTATTTGATCACTTAATACGATTTTAAAGTTGTATTTAACAAATTCAAAATGGCCGACATAAAATGGCTACTAATAAAAATTAAAAAGTATTTTATTTCAATGTGATTCATTATCAACGTTCTTTTAAATTTATCAAAATGGATTTTGGAGTTAGTAACTTGAAATTCAAAATAGTTGAAACAATATGTTTTACGAGATTTGAAGAATCTCTTCAAAATCAATGAATTTCACTATCTTAAAGTTTCTTGGCTTACTAAATATAAATTTTTAAACTGTTTGGTAGATTACTGGACACATTGTAAATTACTTATTAACTAGAAGGCTGGTTTTGGTTCATAACTTTATAAATACCTAATTAACGAATTTAGCAATGTGAACTTGATAAATCATTTTCTTCTTAGATAATAAACTTTTCAAATTATTCCACATCGTTTATTTGATTTAGAGAAGTTCTTATACACATTGCATTATGCAGATGTCTGTCAGCTTAAGACATTGAATTCTTTTCTGATAACCATGGCGGAGTACAGTTTTTTTTAAAATTGTATACTTTATTATTTACGACGAATATCACTGAAAAAGTAGTCGCATTAATTAAGAATACATTTTTAGTCACTTCTAAGATGTTTACAAAAACTTAGCAAAAGGTGTAATCTTAAAATGCATTAGTATTTAAGATTTTTCGAGATGGAAGATGAAAGAATAAACAACTTTAAACGTCTTAAAAATTATTACAATGCATATTAAGATGTTACTTCTTACAGTAATGTTTGCTCGTTAGAAACAAGTAATTTCTTCCGATTAGCAAGTAGGTATACTATTCGTTTATTTTGTCAACAAGCTCTTTCACTTCATATATTTATTATACGTCTGCATTTTCTAGCCATTGCTGCTCGAATATTTTTTTCATAATATCTGTTCATCTATTGACGAGAATTAGTAGTCACCATTCTATGTTGGTGATTTTAAATTTGTTAAATACAACTTTAAAATCGTACTAAGTGATCAAATAATCTCTCAGATACCTAATACTAATAATATTTGAACTTTTTAAATTATATGCGTTCATATTGGATCCACCATTGTAAATTTTCAGAAATAAATTTTAGAATTTTATTTACAACCATAATAACACAATAGAGTTACCTCAAAAGTGGTTTATTGTTAATTTGAAAACAGGTATGTAGATCCAAAATACAATTTTATTTATTTTTACCAAAAGTGACCATCTTTAGTTGATGGTTCTTGAACAGTAACTATAGATTTTAAAAAAGAGGCAATTGATTCAAATTCGGTTGCATTTAATATGTAAGTGTATGAAGTTTCATATATTTTCATTCAAAATTGACGTGGTGATGTAAAATTGAAATTTTTGCACCACTGTGCGCCAGGTGGCTTACATTACGCACGTATAAAATCAGCCCAGATTTATTTATTGATTTTATGTAAATATATATCGATTTAAATAATTTTTTCGACATATCTGAGTGGTGTACCGGTTTATTACTATATATTATTGAATTAATTTGCTTGCGGTTCGTGTATTATCAGAAATTATCTCAACTCTGATTTCTAACCGAAAATTTCTAACCTGAAAATCAGAATCACGCTCTGGTCGAACTTATGAATTTTGATTACTGATATCAAAATGCCTGATAACAATAAGTGTACCAAGTGCAAGCTTAAAATTTCGCGAGTTACTCCTAAATTATGTCCTAGTTGTAAAGCACCGTATCATGCAGGGTGTACATCGAAAATTCTACCTGATGAAGCGTTTAGCAAGTGCTGCAAGCACAGATCTTTATCTGCATCTTCGGTGCCTACTGGGACTGTCGACCTGGATTCAATAAGGAAGGCCATACGAAACCTTGTATGATTAACTGTGCCTTAATACAAAATTTTTATTTTTTAAGTTAAATCCGATAGATAATAAGCTGGACGCTTCACTAGTCAGATTAGGTATTGCTGAAGAAAAAATCGATGATTTGACTAACCGGCTTGTTGTTGTAGAAAATAAACTAAAAAATCTTGAATCGCGATCTAACGATAATTCTCAAGTTGACGTAGTTGCACGTAAATGTATTGACGAACTTAATAATAGAACAGTGCGTAAACGGAATTTGGTATTCTTCTGATTTCCAGAACTTGAAAACTTAAATTCAGCCTCAGATAATGGTAATAAGCATGATTAACTGGGCCTTAATGTTGTTAATTAATTGGAAAAGTATATGTCGTCCGAAGATCTTGAAAATATTAGAGTTTTTAGACTGGGAAATGTTGCACAGGTTTAGCAGACGAAGCCGAGACCCGTCAAAATCATCTATGCGACTGAGGTGAGGGCACAAGCAATCCTGAGAATGTTTGTTGCTGCCAAAAAAGAACAAACTCACATTCAAGATCTAAAGGATTTGTGGCTAGCAAAAGATCAAACAAATCTGCAATTGGAGGAGTTAAAATCAATGAAAAAAATCAATTGTAAAGCGCCGGAAGGAAGGCAAAACAGATTTGAGACTTGTTTACCGTCGTGGGATCCCCACTCTAATCAAAGACCGTCCTTCTCCTCGTATACTCTCTCACACAACGCAAACCAACGCATGAGAAACCAGCCCGCTAAAGCAGACACATCTTTCCATTTTAAAATTAAAGGCGATATCCCCTTCTCTCGTGAGCCACAACTTACTCAGATTTACTATCAAAATGTTCGAGGTTTAAGAACTAAAATTCATGAAATTAGACAAAACATTCCTTTTTTTCTGTTAATATTTTTAATGTTACTGAAACAAGGCTTAATTCCAATATAAATTCTACTAAACTTGATTTTATTAATCATGATATTTTTCGCTGCGACAGATGTAATAGAACGAGTGAGTTTACGAAAGAAGGTGGAGTTTTGATAGCTGCGAGAAGCGATTTAAAGTGTATATCTATTAGTCCTATGTCAGAATTAGTTGAACATGTCTGTGTCTTTGTCTTTGTTGTCTTTTTTTTTGTCTTTGTCTTTGTTCCATACCTTGTATGTATTAGGATGTTTTTATATTCCTCCAAATTCAACTTTAAATTGTTTTCTCTGAGGTATGTCGTATTTTTGAGGAGGTCTTTAATACATATCCATCGGATGTTAGCGGCACTTGTTCTCCTGAACGAGACTTAGCGAATCAGCAATCTGTAATTACTTCCCTTATTTCTGACACTATAGACTTTTTAGACTTGTCTCAAATTAATTATTTTTTTAATGAACATGGATCCCTTTTGGACTTGGTTTTTTGTAAAACTGACTATTTTTCATTGACTTTTTCTAATGATTATTTATTGCCGATTGATGTTCATCACCCCCCTTTTATAGTTAATATTTTTCTTAATAACGTCGACCAGACCTCTGTAAATAATGTATCTAAATATGATTTTAAAAATGCTGATCTCGCTAATTTTTATTCTTTTATGAATTCTTTTGTTTGGAAAGATATTTTAAACCTAGATGACGTAAATGAGTCACTGAATGTGTTTTATAACTGTCTGTATACAGCAATGACTCTTTTGTCCGTCTGAAACATCCTCATAATTATAACTATCCTCCTTGGTTTACTGTTGAATTAAAAAGATTTATTTCGAAAAAAATATGCTCATACAGAATATAAAGGAAATACTAATGAAACTAATTATATGAAATTCTCAAATTTGAGATCCAAATGTAAAGCCTTATCAAATCTATGTTATCATAATTATATCTCGAAGACAGAAGAGTCGATCGCTGAGTCCCCTGAAACTTTTGGAAGTTTATGAATGCAAACCGCAAAACTCAGCACATGCCAAATTCTATGTACTTGAGTAATTAGACAACAGATAGCTCAGTTTTGATAGCAAATATGTTTGCGAGACTCTTTAGCTCAGTTTATTCTACTCAGCACATGCCAAATTCTATGTACTTGAGTAATTAGACAACAGATAGCTCAGTTTTGATAGCAAATATGTTTGCGAGACTCTTTAGCTCAGTTTATTCGAGGCATATGTCAAACACGCCGGGCAGAGATTTTTTGGACAATGAAAAGGTGAATCTCCAATCCATTTTTATCACCAGAAACGAAATTATGAAAAAACATGTGTCTTTGGATGCCGGTAAGGGTGCGGGCCCAGATATCATTCCTCCCTCTTTTATCAAGTCGTGTTTTTTGTGTTTTGAGGAACCACTGTATATTTTGTTCAATAGGTCTTTGCAAAGTGGCATCTTCCCCTTTGAATGGAAAAAAGGAATAATTGTTTCTATACATAAAAATGGTGACAAACATAATGTAATAAATTATAAACCTATTAAAATTCTCAGCACATTTTCAAAGATATTTGAGAGTATTTTGTTTGACACTTTATATAGAACTGTTTCAAATATTATTATTGAGGAACAACACGGTTTTGTTAGGGGAAGGTCTGCCGTGACTAATCTGGGTCTTTTTACCAACAATGCATTGGTAATTATTGAACAGGGTGAACAAATGGATGCAATTTATGCTGACGTGGCTAAGGCATTTGATAAAAGTGATCATAATATCTTACTATCTAAGTTGCGTGTCATGGGTTTTTCTAATCACTTGGTTTCATTTATAGATAGTTATCTCTCAGATAGAGGTTAAATGGTCAGAGTTAGACATGAATTTTCATGACCCTTTCTGGCCACGTCTGGAGTTCCGCAGGGGTCACATCTTGGCCCACTGCTGTTTATTCTTTTTATAAATGATATTAAATCTGTTTTTATTCACTCATCTTTTATTCTATATGCAGATGATATTAAATGCTTTAAAAGAATTAGTAACTGGACTCCTTGTCAGGACTTCAGGGATCTGCAAACTAACCTTGATCGGCTAACTGACTGGTGTAAAACTAATCATATGTCCATCAATATAGATAAAACCTCGATTATATCTTTTTCTAAACAACGAACATTAATATTTTTATATACAATTGAAAATGATGAGCTGAACAGGATCAGGCAAGTCCGAGATTTAGGCTTATTGATTTGCAATGATCTTTCTTTTAACGACCAGATCTCCGAAATGGTGTCTAAGGCTCTCAGATCCCTGGGATTCCTGATGAGGAACGCCTCAGTTTTTCATAAAATGAGTACACTCAAAATTTTGTATTTTTCATTAGTAAGGTCGATTCTGGAATATGCCTCGGTTATTTGGGTGCCATTCTATAACTTAATCAGAATTGAGCGCGTTCAGAATCGATTTCTTAGATTTGCCGCGAGACAGCTTAATTTACCGTTTGATAGATATACCCATGATTATAGCATCTTGAGAGATACCCTTTGTGCTCCCTTGCTTGTATCTAGATATTTGTATGCAGATATGGTTTTTTTTCTAAAAAATAATTAATGGCATTATCAACTGTTTATCTGTGCTGACAAAAATAAGACTCTCTGCTCCGGCAAGGCTAACTAGAAATTAATCAATATTTGAGGTAACGTTTCATAAAACTAACTATAGGTTACCATACTTTAGTAGGCTTAGTAAGGAAGCGAACTCGATTTACTTTGAGATAGATTTGTTCGACCCAAGTATAGAGAGATTTACTTTTTAATTGCGTTGGCACCTTTTTGAAAATAAATTATTATAATTTATAGAATGCCAACCTAGCAGAATTTCGATGATATATATTTGTAATAATTTATTATGGTGTTTACAATTATTAGATAATAGGAATACTCTGTATGAAAGGGCTTGTCCCGTATATTATGTAAATAAATAAAATAAATAAGTAAGTATCTATATAATTAACATATTAATTGAATAAAGAATATTCTTCGTTAGTTAAAAGTAATTGTTACTTATTGATTTTTTTTATTATTTCCTGATAAAAAGAAACAAACTCAAAAAAAAACGGAACTAACTTCAGTTTAAGTATAGAAAGGTGGACAGACGAAAGTAAAATAACATATTTTGAATTTTCAATGTATTCTACTATTCGACACTTTAAATTAATCTAAATTATTATTAAAATTAATATAAAAGCGTAATATACAAATTAGTATTAATCATAATCAATATCTCTTCATCAAAAGTATCTCGCCAGCTTTTTTTGTTACAAAACTTAAACAATTTTAAGTTTCAATGTATTGAAGAAAAGATCTTTAAACACTTAAAAGCCGAAGTTGTTAAATTAAACAAATTTACCTCAATGAGTGAAATAATACAAAACTAATTTTTTAAGTATAATAAATTTAATCATTTTTTAAATATAAATTTAATAATATTTTTCATTCTGAAATATGTTTATTTTTTGTTACTTCAACAAAATAATATTAAACTTATGTTTCATATTATATTGAATATTTTTTATGATTTAAAAACGCTTTATAGAATTAATTAATAACATACGTATAATTGTAAAATTTCTCTTAATTCATTTTTAAATATAAGTTTTAGACTGAAGATCATTATTTAAATAGGTAAAATATATTCAGTTTTATTTCAAAACCTCATTAATCAAATTAATCAAACTCAATGTGCATACTCTGATTTACAGGATTTGATATATATATACTTTTTTAATACTAAATAAAATTATATTATTTTATTAAATAAATGATAATTGCTTAAAATTTAATTAATTTAAAAGAATAATAATTAGGTAACCCAAAGGATGCTGTGAAAACCGAACCATCAGTTGTCATATTTTGTATTTACTTCAACTAATGTTTAGTTCAATTTTCATTCTACTCAAGGGCGTACCCAGAGGATCTCTTTCTCTCTCATTAAAACTGGCTTTCTAGGGGAGGCAGCTGCCCCCCCCCCTGGCCTAAGATAGTTACGCCCATGATTCTACTGTTTATTCATCATCTCTAATTTTTCTTTTGGAGAAACATTATTTTACAGAAACTATTTTAGTATGAGTAAAAATTTCCATTTTTCTTTATTTATCTACTATATTGGTTGAATTAATTTTCGTATTACCAAGATTTCATCTATTCTAATTTATATTTTTACAAATTATAAATTAACAGAAATTGCAGGTCACCGAATTCATATTAAACAGAGCTTTCATTTTACAAAATTTCTGTTTAACCGACTTTTTATTTAAACGAAAACTATATTAACCAAATTTAAATTTATCAGAATTCTTATTTCACATAAGTTTAAGTAAAAGTCGAATTTTTTATCAAATCCTCATAATTTGTCCGAATATGTAATTGCACGAACTGATATTTGATAATATTCTTAAAACATAGAATTCCCATTTGTCCGAAACTGGAAATGATCGAACAAACATCCGGTAGAAAGATTTCGCGCGAGATTTAAATTTGATTAATCACAATTTTATTGATAATTTCTGATTTGTGAATTTTAAATCTCACGCCAAATCTTTCTACCGGATGTTTGTTCTATCACACAGTGGTCCAGAAATCTAAAAAATTGGCCAAAAGTCAAAATTTAATTTCATAATTTTTATTGTTTAAATAGTTGTAGTAGTGTCCCTAGAGTTGCTTAAGGTCTTTATGAGAAGTAGAGTTTCCTTTTTATAATCAGATTCGCCTTCCTGATTAGTTCTTTCAGATCGCGCACGATAATTGCACGTTTTGCGAAAAAAGCAGTTTCTATTGAGATACGCAAATTTTTGCAATAGACTTATAAGTTTAAAATTTTGCAGAGTATTGCCAAGTCTGATATAAAAAAATGTTCGTTACATGCACATTTAAAATGTATGTGAAGATTGGTTTCCAAGATCTGCCAAGACAACTTTGACACACACTTGAATGTGAACAAACACGAATTACAAAAAGTGAAGAAAATTGCCTAAAAACTATATTGTTCTTACCTTTGACGAAATAAATAATAAACAATATTATTTTAAAATCGTATCTACTTATTTTAACCTCCAAAATATATTTTAAATATCATGTTTTTCTATTTTTTATACATCAAATTAACATATCCCAACCACATTTGATCCGTCATTTTTTTCAAAACATAACTCGTGCTGAAATTGAATTCAGGTTTTGGTCAGGCCCTGGGTGGAAAGACCGATTTTAAGCTGGGAACTGGTAGGACTATCTAGTCTGGATTTAGCTGGGCACGTCACGATCGGCTTTCAATTCTACCTGGTCGGAGACTCGAACCCTTGACCATATAGTATATTGTGTTCGTGTATGGTGCCTTCAACTTTGGGAGCTGCGCATAAACGCACTCGACCAAGGGAGGTTTATGAAATGTGTTTATAAGAAACATGTGATATATTCAATAAGAGATATTGTTATAAACTATAGATTATTTCTAAAATTCAATATTATTTATTATTGAATAAAATTGTAACAAATTATTGAAATTAATTATAACTACAATTAAATAAATAAATAAGTGAATACATATCGTCGCTTGGGAGAAGAACTCTGCCATTTCGATAAAGCTCTGAAAACAAAACCAACTCGCAAGAGCTCTGAAAACTACGCTGTTTCGAAAAAGTGTGGAAAACTGCGCTATTCTAATTAACATTTGAAGAAACTGCCATTTCGGAATTGACAGATTTTGTTTTTAAAATTAAATTAGCAACGCGAAAGCTTTTTATTAGGTAAAGAATGTCTGTACAAAAAAAGAAGCTAAGGTGACCAAAACAAATTCATTTTTGCACTTTATGTCTGCCATATTTGATCCTCTATTTTTTTGTGAAAAATAATATCAAGTTCAAAATCAGAGATCTCAAAAACCCCTTAGCACCAATTTCTATAAAAATTAAATTATTTGTTGTTTTTTATGTCCGCCATATTGGATCCGCCATTTTTTTCTTTAAAAAATAATATCAAATTCGAAATTAAAGACCTTAAAAACCCCCGATTAACGAATATTAGAAAAATTTATTCATTTTCCGACTTTTGTCCAGGTTTTCGGCGATCTGGACCACTGTGGATCATTTCCAATTTCGGAGAACTGAGAATTTTATGTTTTAAGTGGACCCGGTGGTCTAGAGCTCTAAAATTTAAGGTATTTTTAGGAATTTGTTTAAAGGTTAAAATAATAAACAACGATATTAAAACTTTTTAGATATTCTTAAAAACTTATACTGTACACAAAAACAAGTTTTTTCATTTCTAAAAAAAATTTTAATTAATTAAAAAATGTCATTAATCAAAACCTTTTAAAAAATGGACCTAGGTGGTGCGATAGATTTATTCTCTTCTATTTATCTGAAAAATAAAAACCAAGAAAATTCTTAATCAGTATGAGTACAGTTATGGTCGGAACTAGAATAAACAAAAAATATTGAAAATTGACAAAACGGCGCGCTTTTGACACTCAAACTCTAAAAACAGGCTGTTTTTTAATTAACTTTCATATGTAAAAAATACGAACTTTTTGAAATAAAATATTGGTTCTAGTTCCGACTATAGCCACTGGTGTCCTGAATAACATATCAAAATTTCAGATGATTCGGATAAATAGTTTTTTTTATCCATAACACCGTGCCAAAAAAAGTAGTTTCCAGATAAATGTTTCAACCCATTAACGCCTAAAATCTGTAAAATCGTAGCCTTACTTTCGAATAGTACTACAAGTAGGAAAAGCGTTTGTAAAATGTGGGAATAGCGTTTCTTTATGTTTTTGGAGTCGCTATACAAGATTCCGGGCTCAAATTTTTTTTTTATTCAAATGCAAAACCAACATGGCGTCTTTTTTGCACATTATGATAGTGAGCGTGAAAAGTTGTACTGATCGAATCAGCTATAGAATCTGAAATACTGTCAATATCTTTACAAAAATTTTACAGTATATTCTTGAAAAACTATACTTTCAAAATGTATAAAAAAACAAAAATCTATTTTTTTTTAATTCTACACCACCGGATCCCCTTAACAATTCTATCAAATATCAATTCTTTCAAATCCAAATTAGGACAAATCTGCCGTCAGAAACAAGAACTTACGTAAGTCACTTTTGCACCTAGTTCCAAGGGCGGATCCAGCGGGAGCGATGGGGGTGATCTCCCTCCCAAAAGCCTTAGATAATCCTATTAGAGAGAAAGAGATAGCACTATATTGTTGTCTCTTTCTATCTCATACATCGCCCCCTCCAAAACCCTAGTCTGGATCCGCCTTTGCTTAGTTCGCTATATTACAGTAGTATAAACGCATAAAATTCAGCCTAAGCGAAAATGTGACTTAAGTAAGTTCTTGTTTCGGACGCCAAAATGAGAATTTGGTAAATTGGATATTCTGTCAATTAAAAATTCGACTTACTTAAAATTATGTTAAATAAAAATTCTGGAAAATTAAAATTCGGTTAATATAATTTTCTTTTAAATAAAAAGTCAGTTATACAGAAATTCTGTAAAATAAAATCTCTGTTTAACATGAATCCGAAGACCTAAAAATTTAATAAAGCTAATAAATTGAGAAAATAGAAATTAAATTGGACGAAAACTTGGTAAAATGAAAAATAATTCAACCAACAAATTAAATAAATAAAGGAAAATGGAAATGTTTACTCATGCTAAAATAATTTCTGCAAAATAACGTTTCTACTAAAGGAAAATCAGAGCTAATGAATAAACAGTAGAATGAAAATTAGACTAAATATTAATTGAAGTAAATAAGAATTATGACAACTGCTAGTTCGATGCAATATGTTTAGATAAATTGTGCATTATATCAAATAAGATTTGTGCAAGATTCATGCGTCCCGATTTTTTTTCTTCTGAAAGTTCTTTTTCATCGTGTTCGTGATTGACTACAAAAGTCGTGATTGACTATATAACTTAAAATTTTTAAAAATTAGTCTGACATACATAGTAGATCTACCATTTTGAATTGTCAAATCTTACTTTGAACTATTGAATAGAACTTAAAAATAGATTTGGCTTTTACAAAGTTTTGACTTGTAAATACACGGATTTAGTAAAATTACATATTGTCGGAGTTACTTCAATTACGTGAATCTACACTTGGTTTCTAAAGAAACATGTTGCATGTTCCTTTTTTCTTATTTTATTTCAATTGTTTATAAGTATAAACAATTTATGATTGTGATAAACATAATATTATTTAATTTAGTTTCGTTTCTAACAGTGATATTATTTAATTTCTGCAATGTTCCACTCAGGCTGAATATTCGCGTGTTGTTTACTAAGGAATTTACGTTCCTAAATATAAAAATGTAACGCGTGCCCTTGGCCAGTCCTATATAGCGTTATGATGGCCATTGGACAGTCTTATATAGTGACATGATTGCTATTGGCTATATGCCATGAAAGCCTAATGTGTGCCATTGGGCTGTTGGATGTAAATGACGTGTGCCATTTTGTTTCTGCAGCTTCCATGTTGTTTTTATTGTCACGTGCTTAATTTTGCTCTGTAGCGTTTGCAGTTCTTTTTAAAAACTGATTTAAAGGTGATTGAAATGTGTGTGAAAAGTGATTCCTGAGTGAGATATTCGTGTAGACACTTCTTGCGCATTCTTGAGTTGACACCATAAGAGCAATTGATTAAAAAAATTTCTATAATGCATTAATCCGAGGTCGACATTGTTTATTGTAATGGAAAGAGAAACATTTTCTGAGTTTAACTTCAAGTTTGCGACCTCGACGGGTGGTAACTTTGCCCACCATATTGAAAAAGAGTTAAAATTTTGTTTGGCAAATA
Organism: Ganaspis brasiliensis; assembly: GCA_037103525.1. NCBI lineage: Eukaryota > Metazoa > Arthropoda > Insecta > Hymenoptera > Figitidae > Ganaspis > Ganaspis brasiliensis. The sequence goes on along the minus strand of JAZKLR010000012.1, from coordinate 2,201,682 downwards.
TCTCGTTATCTAGAGCATTAACACAAAAAAAACTTCTTACTAATTTTATTCAGATTAAAATTATTTATCGTTTTGTTTGAAACATTTTTTTCCAGCATTAATATTTCTTGATTTATAATTTAAAATTCCATAAACCATTGGCGTTGAAAATCTCTTTTTCCCCTTTTTGCGATTACTATGCGATTTTTAACAAAAATAAATTATACAGATATTGAAGTCAATGAAATAATACACAAATTTTCATTTAAGGGGTTACATGGGTTTACTCGGGGGAAAATAGGTCTATTTTCAACAATTTTTTTTTCTACCATAAATAAAATATTTTATTCAAACTGTTTACTGTCTTAAAGATGTATATTTAAACAATAATTTCTGAAATTTAACAAAAAAAATTTATAACAGTGTCATTGTTACGTCATTTCCGGTGACTCCTCGGAAAAAAGGTGAATCCGCGTTGACAGTAGAACTCTTGACAGGATCATTTGAAGTGAAAAAAAAAATCTTATTTTATTAAAGACCATAAACTAGAACTTGGACGAAGGAAAAGAAAAAAAAGTGAAAATTGGATTTTTGGCAGACCTTTTCACAAAAAAATACAAATTTTGCTGAAATTTGCTAAACATTTTTTTTTAAATAGTTGCGATTGAACAAAAAAAATTATTCGTTCAAGTTCTCGTGAATTGTATCTTGAAGATCTGTGTAAAATTTGATCCAGATCTGTTGAGTTGTTTTTGAGAACTTTTGACAACCGACTTTGTAAACACAGTTTTGAGAAAAACGCATAAGTTTTGAGTAACAAATTCTGGCTTCGCGAGTCTCGTTCGCAGATTTTTTACAGCTGCGCACACATAATACCCCTCACAGCATGGGATATCTCGTGAATATCTCACGGGACGGAAATTTGGATGACCCAGGGACATCCCAAGGATATCCTGGCGGGATATCCTACGTGGGATATAGTATTTGCAATATGCCATCGAGATGACCTTGGGCTATTACTTATTGTTCATTAAAACCATAATATTCATTATTTGTAACCAAAATGTATCATAAAATAATTAGTAGTAACAAATATTTGTATTTGTTTAAGATAATTACTAGATATGTTTAGGTTTTTTTTAAAAAAAAATTTTTAAATGCAACCAATATTCTTTGCATCAAGTACTAATGTTTTTCTCTTCTGCATGTAACAAGCTTCAGTGGCTCAGTTGGTTACGGCTGCGCTTGCTATGCGCAAGGGCGCGGGTTCGAATCCTCATACCTCCAAATTTTTTTCCTAAATCATTAGAGTATATCTCATGAGTCGGAAATTTGGATAGACTGGTGATGTCCCTAGGATATCCTTTGTGTCCCAGGGATGTCCCTAGGATATCTTAAATTTCAGCGGGATATCCCAGGGATATCCCAGGGATATCCTTTTGTTCTGAGGGACCTGTCTTCGAGCGCGCACCTTCCCCAGGCTATATCTCCGAAACTTTTATTCGGATCGACTTGAAAATTTAGGATAATATTCTCGAGATGTTGTAGAAATTATTAAGACAATAAAAAAAAATTTGATTTTTTAAAGCTGTAAAACCCATGTAACCCCTTAAACTTTTTGTTCTGCGATAATCACGGTGAGTTTTAACCTAAAGGTTCTCCCACTATAAATGTTTTTGCAGATATTGAATGTGGACACTTTTCTAAGAATTTTGCAAAAAAAAAACAAAATCTTTCATCGAGCCGTTTTTAAGAAAATAGATTTTTTAGGTTAACAAATTTAATTTCTGGACTTTTATTTAAAGTATATGCATGGGCGCAACAAAATAAAACTCAATTTGAATTTGGACACTTTCCTGAGTACGTTGCAAAAAAAAGTAATACTAAAGACACTTTCATTCAGCCATTTTTGAGAAAATCAGTCGTTTAGGTTAAAAAACTTAATTTTTGAATTTTTAATTAAAGTATGTCTAATATCGTTACAATAATTAATATTAAAACTTCATTTTTGAAAAAAAAATATTGCGTGGGCCGTATTCTCTTTTTTTTATAGAAGATTACTGAAAAAAAAGTTTCAAATCATTGAAGTGCGACCTCTATATTCGAATTTCATTGCTTTTGTCCTATTTAATTTTTATGCCCGACCCTCTAGGTAACTTGCACAAAAATTGAAAGGGACAAAAACAATTAAATTCAATGGTAAAAATCGCCCTTCAATGATTAAAAATTTTTTTTTCAGTAATTTTCTATAAAGAAAAAAGATTACGGCCCACGCAATAATTTTATTCTAAAAATGAAGTTTTAGTATTAGTTATTTTAACGATATTACACATACTTTAAACAAAAATACAAAAATTAAATTTTTTAACCTAAACGACTAATTTTTTCAAAAATGGATGAATGAAAGTGTTTTTAGTATTACTTTTTTCTGCAACGTACTCAGGAATGTGCCTAAATTCAAACTGAGTTTTATTTTGTTGCGACCACCCTGTCGATAGAAAGTGACTAGAAAATGACTGAAAAATGTCTAGTCAGTCATTTTTCAGTCATTTTTTATTTTTAAATATATGGAAAATAATGTATTTAATAATAAATTTGTTGAATACTATTTAATGTGCTTTTAGGATTATATTCGCTTCATTCTTTTAGAATAATTAATGAAAATTTTTAATTTTTTTATTATTTATTTAAATTTTTTGTTAAATATTTTTTTTATTGTTTTAATGTTGTAAACTATTTTTGAAGTGCACTTGAACACTTTTACAAAGAATCACGAAGCTCGGTGGCATTTAAAATGGTCTAAATGCAATTTTAAAAAGAAAAAATCATTTGACATTTTCTAGGTACGAAATCATTCAAATCGTACCTCAAAAATGACTGAATCCATTCAGTAATTTTGGCCAGTCATTTTTTAGGTATTCTCTATCGGCAGGGCATGCATATACTTCAAATAAAAGTCCAGAAAATAAATTTGTTAACCTAAAAAATCGATTTTCTCAAAAACGGCTCGATTAAAGATTTTGTTTTTTTTTTGCAAAACTCTTAAAAAAGTGTCCACATTCAATATCTGCAAAAACATTTGTAGTGGGATAACCTTTAGGTTAAAGTTGGTTAAAACTCACCGTGTAATTAGGAAACGCTGGAGAGCGCATTGATATTAATTTTGTAATATCTTTTACCCACACAACACCGGAAATTTTCTGTATTATCACTGAATATTGGTCCACGATTCCCGAATATTCGAATCTAATATTCAGGGAAGTTTCGTGGAAGCATTAAACTGGCCGCCATGGGGAATATTGGACGCGAAATATTTCTGAAAATATGTTTATTATTTTCAGGAAATTTCCGCATCTAATCACGGTGGTCAGTGGCGGTTTTACGTGGGGGCGATTGGGGCGACCACACCCCCCGAGAATCTTATATTTGTAAAAGAGAGAGAGCTGGTACTATGGTGCTATCTCTTTCTATCCTCGAATAATACCAACCCTGATTTTCTTCTACCTCTAATTTTTTTTATGGGGATCTTAGGGGACTGCTTCAGAACTATTTTGCAAGAAAAATTAAAATTAAAGAGTGAGCACTTTTTTTTTAATTGTGATTTTTTTATTCTTTTAATAATTTTTTTTTAAATTTCGTATTTACTCTCTACTTATTTAATATGTATTTAATTGTATTTTTAGACAAAATAAATACTAAATAAAATAAATAAAGAAAATTATAAAAATTAAATTTTAAAAACATTATATTTATTAATAAAAAATAAGTTAAATAGATACAATAGACATTTTCAAAAAACCTTAATAATTTAAATCTGTTGCGAGTAATATTCACAAACTATGCTCTTAATAATTTGTCAATTTAATCAGGATTATTTCGTAAAACTTTATATTTATTCTATGTCAATGAAAAGTCGTAATACACCGAAAAAAATATCTTCTTTTTTTCAGCGGAATCCACTCATTTTGATGCTTTTTTTCCTCTACAATATGGTATCAAAATGATTCCCCTCGTTTTGAGAGGATGTTATGCTCATCAAAATGAGAGGAACTTTCCTCTCATAGGGTAAACTTTTTCACTTTCCCACTTAAATTACTTTAAATCATTTGAAGAAAGTTAAAATCACTAACTACCTTCATTGATTCACATTAAGAAAGGAATATTCATCAATATTCGAACGTTTTGTATGTTGTTTTATTAAATACGCGAATAAAATAAACATGTCACACTGCTAGGTTATATTGGTCTTTTACTTTAATTTCACATTCGTACACAAACAAATAATGAAGTCAAAATATTATTATGTGCACAGAACACTAAAATATTATCATCCAGTCTTAAATCTTTTAAAATACTCTGTAAATTGTCTTCCACAATCGAAAACTAAAGGTGAAAATAAACGTTAAAGCTGACGACGCGACGGGACGTGACGCAATACAATTGTTACTGAGTGCGCATGTGCAAATACGATATAGAGGATATCCTCTACTTTTGATCGGATGTTTCCTATCGAAAGTAGTGGATTACTCTCAACGTAAGATTAAACCGTGAGAGTCGTCTTCTAATATTTTTCCTCTTCAAAACAGAGGAAAATACTATTCGTTGTAGTATAATAAGCTCATTTTCAGTAAAAAACTCCAGAGGATTTTATGATAGGAATGTTCCGCTCAAAAACAGAAGATATTTTTTTCGGTGTGAACAGCTTTCGTGGGTTGTTCACTAAAAACCTAAACCTTTTTGATGTTTAGTGCAAAACTATTTTACATAGAAAAATACTTTATGTACTTTTGGTGAACAACCCATGGAAGCAGTTCATTACAACTTTTCAATGACATGGGATACAAATAAAGTTTCACAAAATAATCCTGATTATATTGACAAATTATTAAGAGCAGTCTGTGAATATAACTCGCAACACATTTAAAATATTTATGTTTTTAAAAATGTCTCTTGTATCTATTTAAATTATTTTAAACTAATAAATATAATGTTTCTGAAATTAATTTTATTTTGTGTAATATATACTTCTAAAACATAATTATAATAATATATTGTATAAGTGGAGAGTAAATACGAAATTTAAAAAAAAAATATTCAAAAAATCGCAATTAAAAAAAAGTTCTCACTCTTCGATTTTAATTTTTTTGCAAAATAGTTCTAAAGCAGTCCTCTAACATCCCCAAAAACGAAATCAGAGGTAGAAGAAAGTCAGGGTTGAGATTATTCGAGGACCACCGTGTAATATTCCTATAATATTCAGGGAAAGTTAAAAAAAAATTTCCAAATATTTTTTTGATCTGGTAATTGACCAAATTTATTTGTTACATTTGACACCCGTAGGAGTCTGAAAAATTAACAACTACTGCGCAGCCGTAAGTGTAACAGAAACAAAGTTTGACTAGTGCGCATCATGTACAGTGAATTCACGAATACATACTGTGTAATTGAAGGAATATTAGATGCGGAAATTCCCTGAAAATTAGAAATACATTTTCAGGAAAATTTCGCGTCCAATATTCTCCATGACGGACATCTTAATGCTTCCACGAAACTTCACTGAGTATTAGCTTCGAATATTCGAAAATGTGGACAAATATTCAGGAAAAATTCAGGGGATTTCCGGGGCTGTGTTGCGGTACTGTTTAAAAGTTACTCTACTTAATTGTAAGGCATTTACCAAAAATTTTCTATCGCCGTAATTATTAGAATTTAAAGATTTAAAATTTTAAAAAATAAAAATTTTAACTTAAATATTTAAACAATTTTATTTAATAAGAAATAAATTCTTTTACCAGTACATTTTCTAAATTTCAAATGTTGAAAAAGGGACGATAGAGATCGTCAAACTTTGAAACATCTGAAAGGGATTAAAAAACAGAAATAAAAGTTCCACTAATTTTGTAATTAGAAATTTATAAATTGAGAATTTTCATTCTACTTGTTTTAACGATTCTATGTCTAAAATTTTTCCTCTAAAAATGTTGTTTCTAAAGAAAAAAAAACAATATTTATAATAACTGACTATAATTTAATTTGATTAATTTTCAGAAAATTTTTAGATATTCATAATCGTTAAAAACAAAAAATTTACAATTTTTATACCGAATACCGAATTAGTCATTTTTTAGGTATGTTTAAGGTATTTTCTATCGACAGGGTATTTGGGTATTTCGGTTAAGTATCAGTTGGGTATTCCGGGACTTCAAAGAAGTCGGTTTTTACATTTTGAGATTTACTTCTCTGCGTAAGTTGGCCGGAAATGACCTGGACATCTGTCGGGTACTTAGGCACTTCGGAGCAGGCCTGACAAGACGGGGGGGGGGGGGGTAGAGGGGACTATTTACCCTAGGCCCAGGCTACTGAGGGGGGTCCGGATATCGAAGGCATGAAAAAATTATTTTCTTATTAATCTTATAAATAACTTGTGTGAAAAAATCTCAGGTTGGTCATAATATAACAAGGTTTCTGGTGGGGCTAATTATATCGAAAATTTTGCTTAAAATTTACAAAAATTTCGAATAAAGTCTACTCTCTAAATTTCTTGTAGTGAGTTTTCACTCCACTAAGAGTGGAAATTGAGCCACTCTAATCAGAGTGACAGGCCCACTCTAAAAGAGTGAGATTTCACTCTTAAAGAGTGAACTTTCACTCCAATTTGAGTGGAAATTCACTTTTTGCTTGGAGTGAAAAATTCACTCTATAAGAGTGAGATTCCCGTATCCACAGTTCTTGAACAAATTCTAAAACTAATTTTTGCCGTGTAGAACTAGTAGAAACCTGCTTATTGAAAAAAAGGTCGCACTTTGAGTCCTCAAATGCTGTTCCAAATCTGCTACCACTTGAAAGGTCACATTTGAGGTCGCGTTTTTGACCATTTTTTTCAATAGGGCTCTGTAACGAAATTTTAGGACACTTATATAACATTGTTCCAACACAGATCTAGAACCAGCTGGAAACGTTTGTTATAGTAGATCATTTGTTAATTTAATGTTCTAGAACAATTATTATTTCACTGTCCTATAGAATTTTTACATAAGTGTGATTTAGAAAAGTTGGATAACTATATCGTAAAAATGTTCTACAATTCTGTTACAGTAGAGTTATATAGCATGTCTATTATTAGTTTATAACAAATGTTTTATAACTTTTTAAGCTCTCTGTTATAGAGCTTGTAAAACATGTTTGCTGTGCGATGTAAAAATTAGAGCTAATTACATACCTTTGTCGATAGTGACGTCTTTTACGGCCTTTAATTTTGTGTTGTTTTTCGAATATTGAAATTGATGAATTAACCTTCTGAAGTAAGTGAGAGTTGTCCTTTTCAGTGTGATTATCTATTCTTGTGATTGCTCTGTAAGTAGTGCTGTCAAGCAAAATACCCTGACTTTTATTTCCACATGAATCATGAGACATAGCCTCTTTTGGTGTTGAATTGATTTTTTTACTATTAACAGAAAACTTTCCTTTGCTCCTTACGGTTGTTTGTTCTAATCTACAAGTATTAAGGAATATATACAGTAAGGGAGATAACATACCAGACATAGGGTTTTTCTATGCGATAGGAATATCCCTGATAAATACAACTGATTTAGATTAGAGGAAGCAAAATAGATATTATAGAAAAATTGCGCATACGCAACAAGAACCCTTACTGTATACAGTCGTTTCTCAATAAATTAAATATGAAGGGACTAAGAAACTTCAAATTATTAACAGTTTTATTCATCGAATGTGTTAGTCCTTAAGAAGAAATTTGAGGATAATCAAATTAACAAGAGTTTCATTATCTAAGAGTTGAAGGTTTCGTTAGCTTGAGTTCAGCTTATATACACTGAAAAAAATAGCATTGAATCAAGAAAATTGTATTTGGTTTAAGTATATCGTCGGCTTGAATAGGGACTAGCCAATTATGATATTGGTTCAAGAAAACGATAGTCTTGATATAGTATGGTTGAGCAGATTCTTGATCCAAGAACATATAGGATCGAGTTGACAATTTGACAAGCTTGTAAGAAACGTAAAAAATATTGACTAGAGAAAATATTATCTCAGTATGAGAACATATTTTCTAGATCTAAAATTATCTTTTTTGGAATTGCAAAAATATTTTCTTGTTTTAATAATTTCCTGACTCTCCTCATCCTTCCCTCATACTGCTTTTATTCTCTTTATCATTATATTTGCATTGTTTCATATTTATTACACCTTTATTTTATTAAATTATTTAAGTAATATTAACTTTTTAGAGTGAACAAATTAACTAAAACGAATTACGAATTGTACTTTATTATGAGCAAAATCAACTAATGACGACTTGTATGCAGAAAAACTTTAACCTAACCTCTGAAAAGTAGTCGAAGCTCCACCTAACTTGAACTTTGTAACACAATAATTTGATTACATAAAAAAGCGGGATATTTAGACAGTCTACAGAAGTGCTTATAATTAACACCGCCCTTTAATTCTGTAATATAGCGAATACATATGAAACTGTCTACGACAAAACGTGACTTAGCTCCAAAAAATAAATTTTGAGTTTTTAATGCCAACCGACAGATTTTCATTTGTTCTTTCATTTCCAAATATAAAAAATAGTTATTTTAAAAAACTTTTTGTGTTATTAGGCAAGAAGCGTAGGCATGTCCCTTACAAAAATGTAGTACTGGATTCAGTACTGGGAAGAAGTACTAGGTTCAGTACTGGGTTCAGTACTGGATTCAGTACTGGGATAAGTACTGGGTTCAGTACTGGGGTCAGTACTGGGAAACCAGTACTTATTTCGCGCAATATAATTTTTTAAGCACAATAACTATTTTTTTTTTAAAACCAGTACTTTTTTCGCGCAATATAATTTTTTAAGCACAATAACAATTTTTTTTTAAATTTCATTGGAACTGTGATTTTGCTATCAATGTATTCCTCTCTATTTAATTTACAACAAAAAACTACTGCGCAGCCGTGGGACCTATAGAAACTTAGTGCGCAATGTGAACAAATTTTCAACAGTGCATGGCGAAAAAAGTACGGGTTTTCCAATACTGAACCCAGTACTGAACCCAGTACTTATCCCAGTACTGAACCCAGTACTGAACCCAGTACTGAACCCAGTACTTATCCCAGTACTGAACCCAGTACTTCTTCCCAGTACTGAAACCAGTACTGAATCCAGTACTTCTTTTTTGTAAGGGGTTACATTGGTTTCAATGCATTGCTGCAACTTTATTAGCTCACCCTAAAAAGTTGACGTTTGGGAGCTAAAACACGTTTTCTCGTGGACAGTCACATATATATTTCTAATTACATAGTAGGAGTACCACTTTATTTCAATTTTTAATAACAATTTTAAAGAAAATCAACTCAAGATGATAAAATAAATGCCTTATTATTAACAAAGTGTGCAGTTTATATAGGAACATGGGTTCCTATATGCGATCCTACATGGATTCCTATATGCGATCCCGTATACCAGGGAACTTTGGCACGAACCCACAAGGGAACACTGTACATAGGTTCCCATGTACATTGGATTTCAAATCAATTTGTGAAAACTTAACATGTTGCGCAGTAGTTTTCTATAGCACTTACGGCTGCGCAGTGGATTTTTTGTTCTTGTAAATAGGGTGTGTAACAGTTGCGGACAAATGAATTATTTTCTTAACATTATTCTTTTTCTAGATTAACTTAAATTGTTTAATTGATTAAGATTCCGTATGGAACACATACACATGGGATCCTATGTACAGTGTTCCCTCGAGGGTTAGTGCCAAAGTTCCCTGGCACACAGGATCCCATATGCGAGCCCATGTAGGAACCTTCAAGGGATTCTATACGGCAACCCATACGGGAATACACGTGGGAACACACACGAAATTTTTAACTGGGGTGTGTCCATCATTTTCAAAAGGTATTCTGATTTTGTTCAAATTTTAAATTTTGATAGTGAATATTAAGAAAAACAAAACCCTATAATATTATTTAAAAAATGTTGATTTTTTAATAGTTATTAACAATCAAAGTTTTTTGTAAACAATCCAATTGCTTTCGTTCTAATTAACAGAATGTTATAAAAATTGGAACTATTACTTAAAAATAGGCGCTTGTCGAAATACTAAAAGTTTTTTTAAAAAATGCATGCAATTTGTTTAAATAATCAACACTTGTTATAAACAAATTAAAAATTAAGCCGGTTCTTAATGAGATATTGACTTCGCTCTTTTTCAATATTATTCTGTATACAATTGTTCACATTTCACAAAAATAAAATTTTAAGGCCCACATTGTAGGAACAAAATACTTTTAATTTTGTTGAAAGAAATACCGTTTAATTACTAATGTAAAGTTTTCAACAACAATATACTATCCATATATTTTGTTTTTTTTTCTTTAAATATGCTGAATCGACGGAAACTTTTAAATTGAGAGAAGCAAACTACAAAAGTTATATTAATTTCTAAAATAAATATTATGAACAGATACAGTACACACATATGATAGTTATTGCATTGAAGTATGTAACGTTAAAAATAACGACATTTTTTTTTTCTATTTTTCACTAGAAAAGTAAGATTTTGGATCAATAGAATTGTTTAATTACAAAAATAGATTAGTTTCATCATTAAACTGCCGGGAAAACGTAAAAAACGATAAAAACAAGATTTTTTACAATTGACGACATTTAATAACAGAAATATATTAATTTCCGACAATCTTTCATTAGGAGTTTAAAAAAGCACTCAAATTCAAGTTACAAAAAAGACGACTTCACAAACAAAATAAATAGACAGTCTTCGTTATTGACAAAAACTGCTATCTTTTACTATTTTTTACAATTTTCGGTCAGAAAATATAAAATGTGGATTTTCTTTTCTACTGGGTTCGAAAGATATCAAAAAACGAAGTTATAAAAATGGACGACCATAAAAACTTAGTGAGCGGACGGCCTTCGTTATTGGCAAAAACTGATATTTTTTAATATTTTTTACAATTTTCGGGCAGAAAATATAAAATGTGGATTTTCTTTTCTACTGGGTTCGAAAGATATCAAAAAACGAAGTTATAAAAATGGACGACCATAAAAACTTAGTGAGCGGACGGCCTTCGTTATTGGCAAAAACTGATATTTTTTAATATTTTTTACAATTTTCGGGCAGAAAATATAAAATGTGGATTTTCTTCTCTACTGCGTTAGAAAGATATTAAAAAATGGAGTTATAAAAATGGATGACTTTAAAAATTTAGTGAGCGGACGGCCTTCGTTATTGGCAAGAACTGATATTTTTTACTATTTTTTACAATTATCGGGCAGAAAATATAAAATATGGATTCTCTTTTTTACTGGGTTCGAAAGATATCAAAAACGAAGTTATAAAAATGGACGACTTTAAAAATTTAGTGAGCGGACGGCCTTCGTTCTTGGCAAAATCTGATTTTTTTTACTATTTTTTATAGTTTTCGGGCAGAAAATATAAAATGTGGATTTTCTTTTCTACTGCGTTGGAAAGATATTAAAAAATGGAGTTATAAAAATGGATGAATTTAAAAATTTAGTGAGCGGACGGCCTGCGTTATTGGCAAAACTGATATTTTTACTATTTTTCATAATTTTCGGGCAGAAAATATAAAATGTGGATTTTCTTTTTTACTGGGTTCGAAAGATATCAAAAAACGAAGTTATACAAATGGACGACTTTAAAAATTTAGTGAGCGGACGGCCTTCGTTATTGGCAAGAACTGATATTTTTTACTATTTTTTACAATTTTAGGGCAGAAAATATAAAATGTGGATTTTCTTTTTTACTGGGTTCAAAAGATATCAAAAAACGAAGTTATAAAAATCGACGACTTTAAAAATTTAGTGAGCGGACGGCCTTCGTTCTTGGCAAAAACTGATTTTTTTTACTATTTTTCATAATTTTCGGGCAGAAATTATAAAATGTGGATTTTCTTTTCTACTGCGTTGGAAAGATATTAAAAAATGGAGTTATAAAAATGGATGAATTTAAAAATTTAGTGAGCGGACGGCCTTCGTTATTGGCAAAACTGATATTTTTACTATTTTTTATAATTTTCGGGCAGAAAATATAAAATGTGGATTCTCTTTTTTACTGGGTTCGAAAGATATCAAAAAACGAAGTTATAAAAATGGACGACTTTAAAAATTTAGTGAGCGGACGGCATTCGTTTATGGCAAAAACTGATTTTTTTTACTATTTTTCATAATTTTCGGGCAGAAAATATAAAATGTGGATTTTATTTTTTACTGGGTTCAAAAGATATAAAAAAACGAAGTTATAAAAATCGACGACTTTAAAAATTTAGTGAGCGGACGGCCTTCGTTCTTGGCAAAAACTGATTTTTTTTACTATTTTTCATATTTTTCGGGCAGAAAATATAAAATGTGGATTTTCTTTTCTACTGCGTTAAAAAGATATTAAAAAATGGAGTTATAAAAATGGATGACTTTAAAAATTTAGTGAGCAGAAGGCCTTCGTAATGGGCAAAAACTGATATTTTTTATTATTTTTTACAATTTTCGGGCAGAAAATATAAAATGTGGATTTTCTTTTCCACTGGGTTCGAAAGATATCAAAAAATGGAGTTATAAAAATGGAAGATTTTAAAAATTTAGTGAGCGGACGGCCTTCGTTATGGGCAAAAACTGATTTTTTTTACTATTTTTTATAATTTTCGGGCAGAAAATATAAAATGTGGATTTTCTACGTAAAATTCCTGTCTAATTTTTAATAGGGACACTAAGCGATTACATAGCCTCTTGTGTTCAAGTGCTTGCTGCACCTCCTCGTGGTGTCAATCAGGAATACACTGTTTTTACACTGTAGCTAAGTCAGTAAGCGCCAAAGCTACTTGTTGACACCTGTGAAGAGGTTAGCCTTAGTCCGCTTAGGCGCCTCTGTGGTGAGCAAATAGGCATTCCTAATTCATGCTGTAGCGAGCGTCTCCCCGTGGTGTATGGGAGGAATACTGGGAAAACGGCCTGAACGTCTTTAGGGTACGATCTTGGTTGCTGTTTATGCAGCCGCCAACCGAGAATTTAGCGTCCCAAAATGCCGCCTGATGTCAAAGTGAAGAAATCTATAGGCTAATGGTTAATGGACGTGCGGTGTGTGCTCTTGCCGTGTTAGGACCCGATCAAGGGCGTGCGAATGGTTCTCTTCGTTCGTCCCTTGTAGGGCCGCGGGGGAAGTGCACATTGCAAGTATGTTTGGTAAATCCTAGAAATAAGGGAGTGGATTCGGCTCCCCACCTAGGTACCCGCACCTGGGTATAAGGGTACCATGGGCGACCGAGGTTGCCCGAAGGCGTTGCCTTCCCTCGGTCATTTGAGGTCGGACTCGTGGTGGCAGTGGTTGAAAGCTCTATGCTTGAGCAAGATGTTGATGAACACTTGAGCCTGACGGTAAGGTAACGTTAAGGAGTCAGTGTCTGAAGTGTCGATGTGTGAGTCGCATGTTTCGACTCGGTTTAGCAGTTATGCACAAACTGCGAGGGTCTGGGAAGTTCCCGCCCCCCCCCCCCCCCCCACCGAGAGGTCACACTAAGGGCATTCCACCTTAGTGCGAAAATCGGTAGGCATGTGTAGCGTACTGAGAGGATGACCCGGCAGTGACCAGAGTAACTCCCTAGTAGTCCGAAGGGTCCGGGTGACATAGTTGAGCCCGGGGTTAGTAAGGCGAACGGCTAGCGAAACGTGAACCTAAAGGTAACAGAAGCTCAGCTGCAATTCGATCCTTTCTTGTTATGTACGGCAGGCTGACCTGGCGGTGATCAGATTAGCTCCCTAGTAGCCCGAAGGGTCCGAGTGACATAGTTGAGCTCGGGGTTAGTAAGGCGAACGGCTCGTGAAATGTGAACTTAAAGGTAACAGGAGTTCCGTCTGCAATTCGGGGTGTCTTGCACTGCACAATGCCGCGCATGGTCGCCGTTTCGTGACCCAGTGATGGAACCGTAGGCGGACCGGTGTGGTATATACCTGTACAGGTGGGAACCGCACGTTAAACCATGGATGCGCCTGTCTACTGGGTTCGAAAGATATCAAAAAACGAAGTTATAAAAATCGACGACTTTAAAAATTTAGTGAGCGGACGGCCTTCGTTATTGGCAAAAACTGATATTTTTTACAATTTTTTACAATTTTCGGGCAGAAATTATAAAAGGTGAATTTTCTTGTCTACTGGGTTCGAAAGATATCAAAAAATGGAGTTATAAAAATAGACGACTTTAAAAAATTAATGAGCGGACGGCCTTCGTTATTGGCAAAAACTGATTTTTTTTTACTATTTTTTACAATTTTCGGGCAGAAAATATAAAATGTGGATTTTCTTTTCTACTGGGTTCGAAAGATATCAAAAAATAGAGTTATAAAAATGGACGAGCTTAAAAATTTAGTGAGCAGATGGCCTTCGTAATTGGCAAAAACTGATTTTTTTTACTATTTTTTACAATTTTTGGGCAGAAAATATAAAATGTGGATTTTCTTTTCTACTGGGTTCGAAAGGTATCAAAAATTGGAGTTATAAAAATGGATGAATTTAAAAATTTAGTGAGCGGACGGCCTTCGTTATTGGCAAAAACTGATATTTTTACTATTTTTCATAATTTTCGGGCAGAAAATATAAAATGTGGATTTTCTTTTTTACTGGGTTCAAAAGATATTAAAAAATGGAATTATAAAAATGGATGACATTAAAAATTTAGTGAGCGGACGGCCTTCGTTATGGGCAAAAACTGATATTTTTTACTATTTTTTACAATTTTCGGGCAGAAAATATAAAATTTGGATTTTCTTTTCTACTGCGTTCAAAAGATATTAAAAAATGGAATTATAAAAATGGACGACTTTAAAAATTTAGTGAGCAGACGGCCTTCGTTATGGGCAAAAACTGATATTTTTTACTATTTTTTACAATTTTCGGGCAGAAAATATAAAATGTGGATTTTCTTTTCCACTGGGTTCGAAAGATATCAAAAAATGGAGTTATAAAAATTAAAGACTTTAAAAATTTAGGGAGCGGACGGCCTTCGTTATGGGCAAAAACTGATATTTTTACCATTTTTCATAATTTTCGGGCAGAAAATATAAAATGTAGATTTTCTTTTTTACTGGGTTTGAAAGATATCAAAAAACGAAGTTATAAAAATGGACGACTTTAAAAATTTAGTGAGCGGGCGGCCTTCGTTCTTGGCAAAAACTGATTTTTTTTACTATTTTTCATAATTTTCGGGCAGAAAATATAAAATGTGGATTTTCTTTTCTACTGCGTTGGAAAGATATTAAAAAATCATAATCCTTTAATCACGTCCAGACTCATTTACGTTGACATGCTGTTCTTTTATAAATTATTAAACGGACACATTGATTGCCCAGCACTTCTAAGTAGGATAAACTTTCATGTACCTCAAATACTAACTAGAAATTACTCGTTGTACTTTGAAACTTTTCACAGAACTAATTATGGGAGGCAATCTTTGATTGATAGATTGAGCAGAGAAGCAAACCGCTCGAACGACAAAATTGACTTCTTCGAGAGTAGTATCTCTAGATTCGTGTCATTATTGCGTAGACACGTATATTAGATTTTAATTATTATTGCCATTCTAGCTACACGTCTTTGAAATAATGTAAATATATATATAGTTGCGTTTTGTAACTTTAGGATAGTAGTACTTTGTACGAAAGGGATGGTCCCGTATATATTTCAAATATTAAATATTTTCAAATATTAAAATGGAGTTATAAAAATGGATGACTTTAAAAATTTAGTGAGCGGACGGCCTTCGTTATTGGCAAGAACTGATATTTTTTACTATTTTTTACAATTTTCGGGCAGAAAATATAAAATGTGGATTTTCTTTTTTACTGGGTTCGAAAGATATCAAAAAACGAAGTTATAAAAATGGACGACTTTAAAAATTTAGTGAGCGGACGGCCTTCGTTCTTGGCAAAAACTGATTTTTTTTACTATTTTTCATAATTTTCGGGCAGAAAATATAAAATGTGGGTTTTCTTTTTTACTGGGTTCAAAAGATATAAAAAAACGAAGTTATAAAAATCGAAGACTTTAAAAATTTAGTGAGCGGACGGCCTTCGTTCTTGGCAAAAACTGATTTTTTTTACTATTTTTCATAATTTTCGGGCAGAAAATATAAAATGTGGATTTTCTTTTTTACTGGGTTCAAAAGATATCAAAAAACGAAGTTATAAAAATGGATGACTTTAAAAATTTAGTGAGCGGATGTGCCTTCTTTCTTGGCAAAAACTGATTTTTTTTACTATTCTTCATATTTTTCGGGCAGAAAATATAAAATGTGGATTTTCTTTTTTACTGGGTTCGAAAGATATCAAAAAACGAAGTTATAAAAATGGACGACTTTAAAAATTTAGTGAGCAGACGGCCTTCGTTATTGGCAAGAACTGATATTTTTTACTATTTTTTACAATTTTCGGGCAGAAAATATAAAATGTGGATTTTCTTTTTTACTGGGTTCAAAAGATATCAAAAAACGAAGTTATAAAAATGGACGACTTTAAAAATTTAGTGAGCGGACGGCCTTCGTTCTTGGCAAAAACTGATTTTTTTTACTATTTTTCATAATTTTCGGGCAGAAAATATAAAATGTGGATTTTCTTTTCTACTGGGTTCAAAAGATATCAAAAAACGAAGTTATAAAAATCGACGACTTTAAAAATTTAGTGAGCGGACGGCCTTCGTTATTGGCAAAAACTGATAGTTTTTACAATTTTTTACAATTTTCGGGCAGAAATTATAAAAGGTGAATTTTCTTGTCTACTGGGTTCATTTTTTTTTGTTTTTTTTTGGACCCATACCAGGGTATAAACGGTGCCAAAGGCGACCGGGGCTTGCGGGAGGGGATTAGCATGGCTCTCCATCCTCCCGTCCCGGTCACTGTGTTGGACTCTTGGTGGCAGTGGTTACAGCCCACATCGCTTGGGGCTAGCGGTTGGTAGGAGCGACGGACCCTTTGCATGCTATCTGACATGATCGGGGTCACAGAACTCCTACCAATCACGACGTGTGAGTTGCGGTCTCAACTCGGGTAGCAGCCTGCTTAGCTGCTAGGGATTAGAAAGGTCCCGGCCCCCCACTCAGTAGTAGGTGCTTCGCCGTTGTCGATGTGAAGTGACTACTGCTGTGTGGGAACCGAGGGTCCGCAGGGTCTTACCGCCCTGTGGGAATCGGTAGATTTGGGAAATTCCCAAATCGCGTTGACCGAGCGTATCTCGGTCCCAGATTCATGCGTAGGCGCATGGGTGTAGGAATGTCCTTATGGGTGGGTCCTGCACCTCAAATCAGAGACAGTATGTCTACTGGGTTCGAAAGATATCAAAAAATGGAGTTATAAAAATAGACGACTTTAAAAAATTAATGAGCGGATGGCCTTCGTTATTGGCAAAAACTGATTTTTTTCACTATTTTTTACAATTTTCGGGCAGAAAATATAAAATATGGATTTTCTTTTCTACTGGGTTCGAAAGATATCAAAAATTGGAGTTATAAAAATGGATGACTTTAAAAATTTAGTGAGCGGACGGCCTTTGTTATTGGCAAAAACTGATATTTTTTACTATTTTTTACAATTTTCGGGCAGAAAATATAAAAGGGGGATTTTCTTTTCTACTGGGTTTGAAAGATATAAAAATAGACGACCTTAAAAATTTAGTGAGCGGAAGGCCTTCGTTATTGGCAAACACTGATTTTTTTTACTATTTTTTACAATTTTCGGGCAGAAAATATAAAATGTGGATTTTCTTTTCTACTGGGTTCGAAAGATATCAAAAAATGGAGTTATAAAAATGGATGACTTTAAAAATTTAGGGAGCGGACGGCCTTCGTTATTGGCATAAACTGATATTTTTACTATTTTTCATAATTTTCGTGCAGAAAATATAAAATGTGGATTTTCTTTTCTACTAGGTTCTAAAGATATCAAAAAATGGAGTTATAGAAATGGACGAATTTAAAAATTTAGTGAGCAGACGGCCTTCGTTATTGGCAAAAACTGATATTTTTTACAAAAAAAAAAGGACATCAGTTTTTGCCCGGTCACTGGGTTGGACTCTTGGTGGCAGTGGTTACAGCCCACATCACTTGGGGCTAGCGGTTGGTAGGAGCGACGGACCCTTTGCATGCTATCTGACATGATCGGGGTCACAGAACTCCTACCAATCACGACGTGTGAGTTGCGGTCTCAACTCGGGTAGCAGCCTGCTTAGCTGCTAGGGATTAGAAAGGTCCCGGCCCCCCACTCAGTAGTAGGTGCTTCGCCGTTGTCGATGTGAAGTGACTACTGCTGTGTGGGAACTGAGGGTCTGCAGGGTCTTACCGCCCTGTGGGAATCGGTAGATTTGGGAAATTCCCAAATCGCGTTGACCGAGCGTATCTCGGTCCCGGATTCATGCGTAGGCGCATGGGTGTAGGAATGTCCTTATGGGTGGGTCCTGCACCTCAAATCAGAGACAGTATGTCTACTGGGTTCGAAAGATATCAAAAAATGGAGTTATAAAAATAGACGACTTTAAAAAATTAATGGGCGGACGGCCTTCGTTATTGGCAAAAACTGATTTTTTTCACTATTTTTTACAATTTTCGGGCAGAAAATATAAAATGTGGATTTTCTTTTCTACTGGGTTCGAAAGATATCAAAAATTGGAGTTATAAAAATGGACGACTTTAAAAATTTAGTGAGCGGACGGCCTTCGTTATTGGCAAAAACTGATATTTTTTACAAAAAAAAAGGACATCAGTTTTTGCCAATAACGAAGGCGTAAAAAATATCAGTTTTTCCAATAACGAAGGCCGTCCGCTCACTGAATTTTCAAAGTCGTCCATTTTTGTAGCTTCATTTTTTGATATCTTGCGAACCCAGTAAAAATGAAAATACACATTTTATATTTTCTGCCCGAAAATTGTAAACTATAGTAAAAAATATCAGTTTTTGCCAATAACGAAGGCCGTCCGCTCATTAATTTTCTAAAGTCGTCTATTTTTATAACTCCATTTTTTGATATCTTTCGAACCCAGTAGACAAGAAAATTCACCTTTTATATTTTCTGCCCGAAAATTGTAAAAAATTGTAAAAAATAGCAGTTTTTGCCAATAACGAAAACCGTCCACTCACTAAATTTTTAAAGTCGTCTGTTTTTATAACTCCATTTTTTGATATCTTTCGAACCCAGTGGAAAAGAAAATCCACATTTTATATTTTCTTTCCGAAAATTGTAAAAAATAGTAAAAAATAGCAGTTTTTGTCAATAACGAAGACTGTCTACTTATTTTGTTTGTGAAGTCGTCTTTTTTGTAACTTGAATTTGAGTGCTGTTTTAAACTCCCAATGAAAGATTGTCGGAAATTGATATATTTCTGTTATTAAATGTCGTCAATTGTCAAAAATCTTGTTTTTATAGCGTTTTTTACGTTTTCCCGGCAGTTTAATAATGAAACTAATCTATTTTTGTAATTAAACATTTCTATTGATCCAAAATATTAATTTTCTAGTGAAAATTAGAAAAAAAAAATTTCGTTATTTTTAACGTTACATACTTCAATGCAATTTTTCAAAGAAACATGAAATTAAAAATGTTTAAAATAAGATTTTAAACATTTATAAAACATTTACAAATAATCAACTTTTTAATTATCGTATGTGTACACTGTATCTATTTTTAATATTTATTTTAGGAATTATTATAACTTTTGTATTTTGCTTTTCTCAATTTAAAAGTTTCCGACGATTCAGCATATTTAAAGAAAAAAAAAAAACGATATGGATAGTATTTTGTTGTTGAAAACATTACATTAGTAATTAAACGGTAGGGGAAAGGCGGGCAGCCCCTGCCCCTTAAGGAATTTCAGTTATTATTTCTAAAATGAACACAAAAATGTATGTTTTGAATTGTAAATATAATTTTCAAACCTTAATCTACACTTAGAATTTAATTATTTATGAAAAAACTTCTTAATATTTGAAATATAAGAAAATTAAAATATAGTGTAATATTGGTTATTCAAAAAAAGTATCGGGTACCTCCGGCCACAATTAAAAACCAATTGAAACCTAATTATTTAGTACACAAAATTGTATTAGGTACTCTATAATAATAATATAAATATTTTCATATTTGCAATAAAAGAAAAGAAACTTACCCATATCGTGAAAATCCGAAAATTAAATAACGTCAAATTTGGTTAGATTAACTGTTTATATTTTAAAATAAATGAAAAACAAATGAAGATTACATAGAAATATTAAATTGGCCGGCGCTGGACGATAAGTTATTTTTTAGAAAAAGTTAATTTATACACAAATTATTAGAAAATTAAATAAGTAAATTGCAATTATGTATAAAATGATAGTTCAGCTTTATGATACAGCAAAATATTTAATTCAAAAGCTTGGAAAACATAAAAATATTGGATAATTAAGTTCGTCTATTTTCTGAAAAATGACTCTCATCTTACTGACGAAATTTTTATTCAAGCATATTTCTCATGTAAATTGATCAATTGAACATATATTTTGGAATTTATATCATGAATCCATACACAATTAAAAACTTTAATCCAAATTTTTATAAGTGACGTAGTTTTTTAAATATTACGTGTGGCCGTGGCTACCCCATGGCCATGGCTACCCGACTTTCCCCTATTTCTTTCAACAAAATTAAAAGTGTTTTATTCCTACAATGTGGGCCCCAAAATTTTATTTTTGTGAAATGTGAACAATTGTATACAGAATAATATTGAAAAAGAGCGAAGTCAATATCTCATTAAGAACAGGCTTAATTTTTAATTTGTTTATAACAAGTGTTGATTATTTAAACAAATTGCATGCATTTTTTAAAAAAACTTTTAGTATTTCGACAAGCGCCTATTTTTAAGTAATAGTTCCAATTTTTATAACATTATGTTAATTAGAACGAAAGCAATTGGATTGTTTATAAAAAACTTTGATTGTTAATAACTATTAAAATATCAACATTTTTTTAATAATATTATAGGGTTTTGTTTATCTGAATATTTACTATCAAAATATAAAATTTGAATAAAATGAGAAGACCTTTTGAAAATGATGGACACACTTCAGGAATCCTTACTCTGCTTTGTAAATATATGAGCCTCTTGTTTATCAGTATGAATATAAAACAACTTAACTTTCTTTTCAGTTACACAGTCTTTAATAAAATCGTATTTTACGTCTATATGTTTCGTACACTGAGAAAAAAGGTTTAGTTTTACCAACAATATTTTATAGTTGACCATTGTTGGTTGTAACAACAATATTTTGATTGGTATAACAAAACGATTTGGTTGGCGTAACACATCAAGTTGTTTGGGACAACCATATTATTTTGTTGCTCTTATTTGGTTGAACCAAACATAATTTAGTTGTGACAACCAAACATAATTTGGTTATGACAACCAAACAGAAATTGGTTGTGACATCCAAACATAATTTGGTTGTGACAACCAAACAATTACTAAAAAAAATTGGTGATTAGTTTGGTGATTAGCCGATAATAATATAAATAAAATCTAAATAAAAACCAATACCAGACGGTCGGCCGAACCTGGGTGTGATAGTTGAGCCAACGGTGTCTGTTACTGAACTTTCTAGCTATAAGTTTTATTCCATATTGGTCATTCATATCTGTCATGGGCTGGTGGTTAGCCTACTGGACTGGCAGCTGGAAAACCCGGGTTCGAATCTTTATGACTAATAAAATTTTCCTGTTTTAGGTTTTCATTAATATGAAATTTCTACATTCTCATCTGATTATATTTGTGTAATTAAATTTATAACATGTGAATTATGTAATTATATGTGTTGGCCGACCGAAAATGAGCACCTGGGTTAGTTAGCTCCCAAATAAAACTTTTTTTTATGACAACCAAAATTTTTGTTATACCGAATAAAAAAATTTAGTTGTGCCAACCAAAAGTTTTTGTTATGCCAACAAACAACACTGAACCAAATAATTTAGTTGTCTCAACCAAAAAGTTTGGTTGAATAAATACCAACCAAATATTTTAGTTGGCTCAACCAAATTTTCGTTGTTATGACTAAACATTTTTCTCAGTGTAGGCATATCCGATGGTTTACAATCATACATGTTAAATTTCTTAAGGGGTAAGGCCACTGTAGAATTTTTAAGGAATCCATTTTTGTTTTATTGGCTTTAAAGGTCCTTTAAACCTTCTAGAAATCAGGAAAAAAAGTTTGGTACCTATTTTTGTTTCAGATTAAAGTTTTCGACAACTAATTTGGGTGCTACGTAGCGTCTCATGCAAAACATGCTTTGAAAGAATGTCTCCAACTCCGCCATTTTGAAATATGTTTCAATTAAAAATATTTATTTTGTTCACTTTACTCTCTAAATCTGAATTAGTCAAAAATGACTAATTCTCAGTCATTAATGACTAATTTAAATAGGGCGGATTCGTTGACTGTGAATTAGTCAGCAGGTTCTAATTCAATCACTTACAAATGTGTAACTAAATGAATTTGTAGACTGGTACTATTACACTGAGAGAAATAGATGCTACGGGGTACCATCTACATAGTACCAGATACAATATCTGATCTTAAGTATACGGACAAGAATCTAGATGGTACGGGATAGCATCTGGATGGTACGGATTAGCATCTGGATGGTACGGATTAGCATCTGATAGCATCTGGGTGGTACGATGTAGCATTTAGATGGTACGGTGCAGCATCTCTGATGGTAGAGTGTAACATAACCTCTCAACCATCAAAGATAGTAAATTTCTTACCATCTATTTCTCTCAGTGTAATCGTTTAAGACATCGTCGTGAAATTGCAGCAAACTAATGTTGATAAACTGTTCCCAAACTGTAATTAAATAAAAAAAGTAAAAAAATAAATTTGGAAGCCTATACAAACAGTATTAGTATTACACTCCTTAACTACTTATAACTAATAATCGCCTATACCTTACAGGAAAATCCTCTTTCGCTAGGGATTGAACGCACCACCCTAACACTAACAGTCCGCAGCCCTAACCAACTATCTATGCAACGCACGCTGTAGGGCTTTATAAGAAATTTGAAGACATTCTTACTACAGACCACATATAAAGTAACACTGTCAATTATAGATAATTAGTTTACAATGTGTTTTACTAATAAATTGCAATTAGTAAAATAATCCAGTCTTTCATTTTTTAATTTTAAAGTCGCTAATTTATTAATTAATGCAAATTTAAAGTTAAAAACAAAAGATACAAGTTAGGTAAGCTGATATGTTTATACTAAATTATGTGTACATACAAATCAACATGCTGTTATTTACCAAGTTTCTATAAAATAATATCTAAAAATAATAAGCTGCACATCCAGATGCAATTATAATATCCCATTCTCGCAGTATGGGATATTGGTAATAGCCGTACTATTTCTGTTTCCCATACTTTCCTTGCTTGTTAATATCCCATATTTCAAGTATGGGACATGGATAATTGCCATGCTTGTAAATATCCCATATTTTAAGTGTAGGATATCGATATTTACAATACTTCTAAACTTCCCATATTGCAAGTATGGGACATGAATAATTCACTCTTGTTAATTTCCCATACTGCGAGACTGAGATATTGATAATAGCCGTACTACTTCGGTTTCTCATACTTAAAGTATGGGATAGGGATAATTTCCTTGCTTCTTAATATCCCATATTTCAAGTATGGGACATGGATAATTGACACGCTTGTTAAAATCTCATATTTTAAGTATAGGATATAGATATTTACAATACTTTTAAATTTCCCATATTGCAGGTATGGGACATGAATAATCCATTCTTGTTAATTTCCCATACTGCGAGAATGGCATATTGATAATAGTCGTACTATTTTGGTTTCCCATACTTAAAGTATGGGATAAGGATAATTTCCATGCTTGTTAATATCCCATATTTCAAGTATGGGACATGGATATTTACCATACTTCTAAATTTCCCATATTGCAAGTATGGCTCATGGATAATCCATTCTTGTTAATTTTTTATACTGCGAGAATGGTATACTGATAACCTTCGTACTTCTAAGTTTCCCATACTTTACGTATGGGACATGGATAGTTACCATACTTCTAAGTTTTCCGCTTTGCAAGTATGGCTCATGGATAAGTGAATGTTAGGTATGTAATATAACTAAACTTTTTAATTGACCATTCTAGAAGTATTGGATATCAACCATATCCGTACTACAAGTAGGTGTTTGATTTTTAAACTTTTTTGACAATTTTCCATATTCAAACTATGGGAAACTTGTAAAAGTATGTGCTGCGGACTATACCCAATTTGTTTCAATTTCCTATATTAAAAGTATCATCATTGACTGTATGAATGATTTATGTAGTTGCTGTAATTTTGTCATTATAACAGGAATGGTGTGTGGTCCATAAGCATATAGTTACCATACTTCATATTTCCCATGCTGCTAGTATAGCAAATGGATAATTCATTTTTGGTAATTTTCCATATTGCCACACTGAGAAAAAAATACTATTGAATCAATGACATCTGTCTTTGGTTCATTCAATAGTGTCATTGCGGGCTGCCATTAGCATATGCTATTAAATCTAAAGCACTGCTTTTATGATTCTAAAGTGTCGCTTCTATTGAATCAAACCATGATTAGTTGCATTATCAGCAAATTGTTTTGAAATATATGTATATGCTGTAGATTTAATAAAATAAGTTCTATTGTATCAATAAGTCATTCCTACAGAAGAATAGTATATAATGTTACCCCTAAAGTAGCAGTTTGTTACATTATATACAAATGCTTTCAATTTGATAGCATGGTGCTATCAAATCGAAAGTATCTGACTTTGAAGCAACAAAACCATACTTTTGGGAGATAAATATAATGAGTCAAAATAAATATTAATTCTCATTAACTGGTAACATCCTATCAGTTGTACGGAATCTTTGTATTTATTTATTATATTTTATATTTATTATTTTTACTATTTTATAACATTTTTACATTATTTTTATACATATAACATATACATCTTAATTCTAACGCACAACTTATAAATTAAAATATTTGACGCTGAGAGGTCTCGAACGCGCGACCCCTGGGCCTAAAGCCCGACGCTCTAACCACTATGCCATACGCTCGCTGGTAGCCGTTTCACGAACCTCCCATATAAGCTACAATCCAAGAGGTGGGGGAAGAACATTGCCAAGACCTACGCGCAAATGGGCCGAATACAGTGCCTAAGGATTCAATAACATCTGCTATTGGCAGTCCGCAAATACACCGTTTATTCGAAACGAAAGCATATGCTATCAAATCTAAAGCAGGGTGTTTACAATTCTACAGTTTCTTATATGATTCAAATACTCAAATATTTTTTTCAAAAATACCATGACAACATTTTAAGAGAACTATGTTAAATAAATATTAAAATATGCTATTGATTTAAGTAAATTAACAATTGAGTAGATAGCAGCGATTTGATAGCACCATGCTATTATTTCAAAAACTTCAGACTTTTGCTTTAAAGGTTTATGCTTATGAACTAATAAATCTGTCAATGAAGTAATGACATGGAATTCAATAGCATGAATGTATTTGATTCAATAGCATTTTTTTCTCAGTGCATAATTATTCTTTATGATATTGTTTAAATTGAAAAATCGATGCCATACTAGTAGTGTGGGATTCGGCATGATCCCATACTTGTCCCATTGTCTGGTCAAGTTTGATGAAAGTCAGTTCGTGTCTTGCCCCATACTATTTTAGATTTTGCCCATACTGACCATTTGTTCGCGGGAAATCATAATAATTGTATTGCCTTTCTATCCATATAAAAAAATTGTTAAAAACAGGTGGTTTTTTTGCGTTTACAGTGGCCTTACCCCTTAATGATTTTTTCGATTAATTCTTTTTGAGAAATATTTAACAAATTACCGATTTTAGTAATTTCCAGACCAAGAAAAGTTATCTTTTCGTTGTCAAACTTTTTTACTTTAAAATTTCTGATAATTTATCTGTAATAATTATTAAAACTTCAAAGATTTTTGAGAACATTATAATATCATCTACGTAAACTAATAAAAAAATAACATCGTTATAATACAGAGAAGGATCTTTTGGCGAGCATTTGTGTCGATTCAGGGTGAAAGGGACCTTAACTGCAAAACATTCGATTTTTAATTTTTATTATGAATCGATAGAATTTGAGTTGCTCTTTCACATACAGTAAACAAAACTTGTTTATGTCTATTACTTTTTCTGTTATTAGCGATGAAACATAGACATAACCTAACAATAACATAGGCCGGCACAAGTTCAAACTCCCTTTTTGTAAAATTCAAAACATTTGATTTTTAATTGTTAATATGAATCGATAGAATTTGAGTTGCTTTTTCACATACATAAATCGAAACTTGTTTATATCTATTAGTTTTTGTGTTATTAGAGGTGAAACATAGGCATAACCTAACAGTAACATAGGGAGGCTCAACTTCAAATGGGCGTACGCGTAAAACTCAGTTCTGCAGCTAAGGTCCCTTTCACCCTTAATCGACACATTTTAAGAATGCCTAACTCACATTTAATTGCTGTACATACACCTGAAAATTCAGAAATCATAAACTCAAAGTGGGTGTTTCGTAAAAAAGTTTTAAACGGTGAAGTGATAAGTTGTCACAAAAATGTGCCTAGAATGTCTAAACAAGTTTTAAATATCTTTAAAATATGTAGGACAATAGGATTAATAGTATATTATGCACCAAGCGTCATAAGTGCGTCTTTATAGTCGAGCGCAGATATTTCCAACGAGTTGCAGGCGAGAGCAAGACCGAGGCGAAGCCGAGGTCGCTCGAGCCGGAGACGAGTTTGGAAATATCGTGCGAGACGAAAGACGCACCTATGACACATGGTACATACGATTCTTTATGCAACAAAGGCGTATTATGGTCACTCTACGTTACCTATGCCGGTGCATGCTAAGTTTTTCCATATAGCCCAGCAGGTCAATAAAGTAACCATTACTGCCCTAGGGTAATAATGGATACTTTATTGACCTGCGAGCGGTCCATAAAGTATCCATTATTGCCCTAGGGTAATAATGGGCACTTTATTGACCGCTGGACTATAAGGAAGAACTTAGGATGCGCCTATATAGGTAGGTAAAGTGACCATAAAACGCCTGAGTTGCATAAAGGATTGAAAATTTGCTTAAATTTTCTGAAGTACCTGATTTCAATTCCGTCGTCTTTTACTTCAGGGATTTTATATTCACTATTTGATTCAAAATTAAAACTATCATCAAGTTTATATTCATTGCGGTCTACGATGATTGGATTAGATTTCTCAAGTGGAACCACAGTTTCTGTTTCTTCCTTGTGTTCGCTATTTGCGTAATTCTCATTTTTAAATTGCAAGACTTCTGTAAATATAAAAACCCATAGAATCAGTGTATATGATTCTTTTAATATCAAAATTCAGAATTTTTAAATTTCAAAGACAAACTCACCAGTCAAACCCTCTTCTTCAACTTGTAAACCTTCATTCAACATTTCATCCCTATACTTTTCCAACTCATCGAGATAACTTTTGTTATACTTTTGCTGTCGCCACTCGGTTTCGTATTTGATATTTGGTAAAGCGATGTCACTCAAGAAGCCACCTAAATAATAAAACCAAAACTAGTTAAATATACCGAGAAACAATTGAATCATTTGCACTGTCGCAGGACCTAGAGAATTAGCTCTCGAGGCTGATTGTCTAACTATTGGTTGCTGTGGTAACTTACATGAGTAATAGTGACAGAAAATTCGAAAATATTGTTCTGTTTCTCCCCATACAGCACAAAGTATTTCCAGAAACTTGCCTGATCCTAACATTTCAAGTTTCGGAATATTCAAATAAATAGTCAGGCAATACTGGTGCAAAAACGAAAATGTCTGCATGTGAGGAAATATTGACGCGAAACTTGAGGGAGTATTTCTCTGAAATATTCAGGCAATTTTTAGCGTTAAATGATACGCACTGGTCGATCTTGGTTTCTATGGCCCGTAGGACTGCGCAGTAGTTTTTAAGTTAGGTACTAGAATTCTACAGACGTCAAATATAACATAAAATTCTGATTGGCTGCAAATTAAAAGCAAATTTTTAACTTATTTTGAAATAGTGCCTGAACACTGCTGGAGCCTTTTTTCGTAATATTTCATGAATATTGCAATGCAATTTTTAGGCAATATTCGTGCTGAATATTTCCTCATATGCAGACGTTTTTGTCCTTGCACCAATGTTGCCTGAACATTTATTTGAAAAATCCGAAACTTGAAGTGTTACGGACAGGTAAGTTTCAGGAAATGTCTTTTGCTGTATGAGTCTTAATCTTGTTCACCCAAATGCATTAATGCCGTTCTTCTGGTTAGTTCTGCACAGCAGTAAAAAGAATGAGCAGGACATAACCGGAAGGACGGCATACATGCAGTTGCCTGTAAGTTACCCATATAGGAACCTGCAGAGGTGTAACCCTGCATTTTAAGCCAAGAAACCTGTTTTGTTACAGCACACATGTTCAAAAGTGGGAAAGCGGACAAATCAAAATCACAATATCATCGCGAAGCGCTCGATCTGCGACTATGCAAATAATTAAAAAATGTTCATTTATACCAAATCCATCTTATTGACTATATTTAAATACTTGAAAGACATCAATTTTGTAGAATACTATTGTTTTTGATAACGAAAATTAATATTCCTTTAATTGGTTGTTCACAACACACGTTAAATCTTATTCGTAATCAGATGATAGTTATTTGCATTGCTAGAAGTTTTGCTAAAGAAAAAAAGTCTTTTGAAAAGACTTTGGCGATTTTCGTATATTCCCCCCCCCCCCCCCCCGTTGAAAAACATGTACATGAACAGATACACGAACGCGTATACGTTCATGTACATATTCATGAGCTTCATTAAGTCAAAAATTCCATACATGAACGTGTACTCGTGCATGCATACGTTTATGCACATGAACATGTGTATTGTATTTTGAACTTTCATGTACGTGGTTCAGGTACGTGTTTTTTCAACCGGCCCCCCCCCCCCCCCCTAGACACAAAACTGTTTGACTTAAAAGGCTCAAATTTGGTATACAAATGTATTTTTGCAGGTAGATTACAGGAGAATTTTAGAGAACATGGTTGGAAGGTTTGGTCATAGCGTTGTCTATATTGTTATACGTACGTACTTACATTTACGATTTTACCTAAAAGAGGAATGCAAAATACAGCCAACTGACATATTGTTCAGATCTTTTTTAGCATCTGGCGATTTCAGATCGCGTTAATTGACTTTTCCCGAACAGCACCGGATGTTTCAGCAATATTAGCAAGGTTGAGGCAAGGCATTTTTACCTTGCCTACGATGTGGTTTATTACGCTATTAGTTGTTTTGTACCTTTTAAAAAAACTAACTCGTCTAACTACCCCACTTGGTTTAATAACGATATTAAACGTTTAATTTCACTAAACAAAGAAGCTCACATAAATTATAAAGTGTCTAACGATGAATTCGATTATTTAATTTTTTCTATCCCGCGTGCAGAGCGTAAAAAGAAGTCCAGCATTTGTTGTAAAGCGTATTTAAAGCAAGACTACATGATTTAGTTCTTCAGTCTAATGTTCGGCAGCCATAAAAAATTATGTTGAATCTTTATTTTGTTACAAATTGTTATTTTATTTTTTTTTTTTTTGATACACATTACATGTCGCTAAGGATTTGTATACTATTTATGTAATTGGGTAAATAACCCGTATAATTTATAAATAAATAAGTAAATAAATAATAATTGAATGAAATAATTGAAAAATGACGAGAATAATGAAAAATTGAAGAGAACATTAAAAAAAATAGGAAAATAATTGACAATTGAAAACGAAATTTGAAAAATGTCAAGATTAATAGTCAACGGAAAAGAATAATTTAAAAAATTGAACAGGAATTATTAAATTTAAAGAAAATAATTGCAAAACGGTCTGTACTCATAATGTTGTGAATCTCGTGGCCTGTGTTGATAGTGAGAAAACCTCCTTGTCTGCTGTCACTGATGAAAATATTCCCTCAAGAGTTTACGTCATCGAGGATTCGATTGGCAATACTGATGTCCAATTATCTATTTTACCGGATGTCAACTCTATGTCTCGTAAATGTGTTTCAGAAATAAAGGATAGACTTTCACGTAATAATAACCTTATTCTTTTTGGTTTACTAGAAACAAGCTTATCTAATAATAATGTATCTAAAGATTCTACTGCTTCTGATCGGGATTCTGCTTTAAATAATATTAAAGAGCTTGTCTCAGATTTTAATTCTCCTGTTTCTATGGGCGTGATTAAGTTTGCGAGGCTTGACCCATTTGTCCAGGGACGACAAAACCCTAGACCCCTAAAAGTACTTTTTCCTAACGAAGTAACTGCAACGACTTTTTTTATGAGGTTTCTAAAACAAAAAAGAGATGCGAAACTGCCAAAGACACAAGAAAAAATTTGGATTGTTCCGGACAGAACAAAGCTACAACTTCAGGAAATTTCCGAGCTTAAACTGGAACTGTAAAAACGTTCTTTAGCAGAAGAGCAAAATCTTCGTCTTGTCTTTCGAGAAGGGGATCCAATATTAGTTTTAAACCGTTCCACGTAAAAGCGATTAGTGGGTCATTTCAATTCTGTGTCCCGAAAGGAGAAACTGATATGGCGTCCCCTCTTCTGCTCTTCGCGGTCCAAGAAATAAGGGCATATCGTCGTCATCCTCTAATCTCAGTGTCTCATTCGTATTATTGTATCTGTTCTTCAGAAAGTTTGATGATGTTTTGTGTTTCAAACTTATTGTGCTTTAAGTGTCAAAGCCATTTTTGAGACTTATTTAAGCAACAATTTTAATTAATAACTTAATAATATACTAGGGGGGCTTCTCCTCCTGCGCGCTTTGCGAGCCAACCCCCCTACTTTTAACTTCAACCTTCTTTAATTTAAGTTTTAATTCAATTTTTACTTTTAAGTTTTAAAATAAATATTCATTTATATTATTGTATTAAAATACACAAATAACTATATTCATTGAAATTTAGATTCTCTAATTAAAATAGGTATACTTATATAGTTAATTATTTCAATTAATTTTTATCTAAGATATAATTCTATATAAAAATATACGCTAATATATTGGACTTATATAAAAAAGTTAAAATTGTAAATAGATTTACCTTTATTTTAATTTTACTCTTTATAGATTGATTTTTAGCCAAATTCTTTGAAAAATATTTTAGGTCACTTAATTTTCATAGAATTTTTTTCCAATATGGATTGCGAGGAGGTATAATAAGTTTTAAACTTTATCACAAACCAATCTTACATCTCACCTAAACGAAAAGTTTATTAGAATATTTTAAATACACTGAAACTATCTTTTGAATTATTTCTTATAGACAGGAGAAAAATAAAGAAATACAACTCAATTACAATTATTACATCTTGATCCAAAAGTTAGATCGAAGCTTGATGCTTTAAAAGAGGCTTCCTAAATTTTCCAACTTGAAGTTTCTACCTTAAATTAGAATCACGATGTAACAATATAAATTTAGTTGTATTTTTTCAAAATTTTCTTCTATCTATCCGTCCGTCAATTTTTAATAGTTGTTTATTATAATTAATCAAAAATAAGTTAAGTTACTACAAATTAAGTGAATACAAATTTTAACTTTAAAATTTAACTTTAATTTCACATAAATTTAATATTCTTTGTTTACATTTAAAATTTAACCTATTCACAAAAAATGTTGATTCCATAAAGAATTTCACTTTTGCGCCAAATGTCGTACTGTCAAACATAAAACATGAAGTTATCTCTTTGCAAATGTAAACAAATAATTTTAGATTTACAAATATTCAACATTTGCCATTTTATACATTTCATGAAAATTTAAAATTCCACATGGAATCAAAATTCTTTTTTGAATTGTACAAAATTGTACAGTTATGAGAAGGAGATTCAATCAATGTGAAATTTATAGTGTAAAAATTGAAAAATTAAGAAAAAGAAAGAATACATAATCTCCAAAGTATGTAAAATTTTCTACACCGAAAAAAGTTTAGTACACGATACGTTCGAAATGACCAAAATAGATAGATGATTACAATTTGGTAACAGAGCTGTCTCAGTTTGGTACGGGAGCCGTACCAAAGTTTAGAGCAGCAGTTATCTTACGTCCTGGGGAACATGTTTGGTACAATATTTGTACCAAAATAATGCAGGAGCAACACCAAAGTGGATTTGCTGTTATTTGGAGGTTATAATGCTTCTGCTGTAAGGAACTAAGTTTGACAGATTTCCTAACCTCTTTTCGGTGTACTTTTCATTTAATTTTTAATTTAATTTAATTTTTAATTAAAATTTGTTTCTTCATTAAAAAACATTAATTATTTTTAATTTCTTTTTTATTTTATATAATATTTCTAAAATTTATTTTTCTTAATTCATTTTTATATTCATAAAATTTAGGTTATTTAAAAATAATAATCTTTACTCCAAAAAGATACCTGCGCTTTTGCTGTCTTATAATTTCATAACTTTTTTTAAAAAAATCTTTTAAAACAATAATTATTTTAAATTACTAATTTGTCAATAACATTTCTAAAATTTCTAAATTTATTTTCCTTTAATTTTCAAATTCCACTAATATTTCCCTAAATGACAAAAAGATTTCGTGTCTGTCGTTGTGAAAATGACTTTAGAAAATAAGAGTTGAAAGGATTATAATAATAACAATTCATCAACAAAAAATATAAAAATTAAACTCAATATATGTTAGTTCATTGAAAAACATTAATTTTATTAAATACCTTCTTTATTTATTATACATAATATTTCTAAAATTATTGTTTCTAAATCATTTTTAGGGTTTCGTACACCTTCGGTGTTCGGCGAAACCCTTATAGCGAGACTCGTGCGTCCGTAGCCAAAAACCTTCCCCCCCCCCCCTTAACTTCTAAACTATTTGACCAAGAGGGCTGAAATTTGGTACACATATGTATTTTCACGTGTGGATTACGCGAAAAATATAGATAACATGGTCTGAATTGATGGCCATAGCGTTGTCAAGGAGAAACTGCAAATTTCCGAAATAAAAGTTTTTTTTCTCTAACTTTGCCATTATTTGAGCTAGAGGGCTAAAATTTGGTACACTCGTGTATT
The DNA here is from genome assembly GCA_037103525.1 of Ganaspis brasiliensis. Lineage (NCBI taxonomy): Eukaryota > Metazoa > Arthropoda > Insecta > Hymenoptera > Figitidae > Ganaspis > Ganaspis brasiliensis. The sequence goes on along the minus strand of JAZKLR010000012.1, from coordinate 2,168,429 downwards.
TTTGCATGCAGATTATGGAAAAATTATGATTGGAAATAAAATTAAATATTATGAGGTCACAAAAAAAATTCATAAAATCACCAAAAAGAGGTTTAGACCCCTATGCTAGAGCTCACCCTAATTGTCCTACAGTACTCCTCAAACCAATAAAATTTTTATTTGTATATTCAGAATTTAAAAAATACGATATAAAACGCAATTGAAAATTGTTATCACTTTTTTTCAAAATAATTGAAAAATTATAAAAAAAAACAAAAAAAAATTTGTAATCTTATACAAGGCTTGACCAAGGCTGCCACAGGACCTATAATCAAGACTGTTATAAGCCCTGGAACCCTATAAAAATTTCAGGGCCTCCCCCTAAAAAAAATTCTTGATTTTTATGTTATTTATATGAAATACAAGCCTGTACCCTTAAGCAAAAGTTTCATGTACTTGAAGGTGAAGTATTTTCATAATTTGTACGTTCTAATTAATTTTCATAATCTGTACATAAAAATATACAAATGTATCAAATTTTAACTCTCTAGCTCAAATAGTTTCAAAGTTATGATGAAAAAACTTTTTTTTGAAAATATGCAGTTTTTCTTTTTTTGACAACGATTTGACTGTCAATCCAGATAATGTTCCCTATAATTTTCCTGTAATCTACACGTGAAAATACAACATATGTGTACCAAATTAGAGCTCTCTGTTTGTTAATAAGGTATATCTTTTAGATTTTGGCACGGGTGTATTTTATATTCATAAGATTTAGGTTATTTTTAAATAATCTTCACTCCAAAATTATGTTTAGAGAGAATTTTGGCCTGGACTCAAACCTGGGCCAACGACTGGCTTAAAGCTGACCTAGGCCTGGCTCTAGACTGTCCCAAGCCTGGCTAAAAACTGACTGAGCCAGGTCGAGGCCAGTCTTGAGCTCGCTTTAGACTGTCCCAAGCCTAGCTCGAGTCTAACTCAAGACTGGCCCAGGCCTGGCTTAAGACTGGCTTAAGATTGGCTTGAGCCTGGCTCAAGACTGGCTCATGCTGGCCCATGACTCTAAATTAAACGTGGCAACCCTGTAGGGGGTCAAATCTTGAAACAGTGGAAGCAGCGGCGGCAATAACTTTTTATAATATAGGGATATATATATATGTTATATCTAAAATTCCTGAATCAGCGGCGGCGGTAGCGATACATTTTTATAACATATAGAGATATTAAAATTATAAAGGTAATAGGATCTTGATGGTTTTCGTATGGGTGTAATACTAGTTGTCAATCGAAACTAACTTCCTATTTTGGAATCTAAAATTTTTTTCATATGTTTAAAAACCCTCTTAAATGTAACATTATTTAATTTTTGACCACTCTACTTTTTTATCTGTACTGACAACTTGTTTCAATGTTAAAACTTATTTGATTTTATCAATTTGAATACAATGGCGTATGCTGTTTCTCTTATGTATATACTTCAGCTAGTTATTTTTGTTACTTATATTACTATTAATGTTATTCTTCTTTTTCTTTTTATCCCTTATACCCATTAACTGTAACCTAAATACTTATGTACTAAAAAGTCTTCTTGTATAAGGCCCGTTTACAATAAAATAAATAAAAAGATTAATAGTCAACGGAAAAAATAATTTTAAAAATTGAACAAGAATTAATAAATTTAAAGAAAATAATTGCAAATCAAATTAAGAAAATTATAAAAATAATTGTTAGAAATAATTGCACAGTTAACAACTGGGTTGAAAAAATAAATGAATAATAATTACCATTGAACAAAATAATTAAAAATTGAAAAATGGAATTGAATTTAGAAAAAAATTGAACAATTGAATTTAAAATTAAAGAAAGTTGTTAATAATTGAAAAAAGGCAATAATTTTTTTAATAATTAAGGAATTAATTAAAAATTGAAAAAAGGAAATAAAATTTGAAGAAATTGAAGAATTGAAGAAAAAATTCAAACATTGAATCTAAATTTTAAGTACATACTTCGAAATATTTACAAAAAAATTATATATTTTTGACCCCGAAGAGGTGAAAAAGTTGACAAATCATCAAAATAGGTGAAATAGGTGACAAAATTGAAAAAAAATAAAAAGGCGACTGTCTGTGATGCCTGCATTAATTAAACAATTTTTTGCAATGTTAAGAAATAATTTTCGTAACAAAATACATAAGCAAAAAATTACGTAAGCTGGGGGTGGGTGGGTGGATCAAAACCTTACGAAGGCTTACAGACGTGGTGCGTGGGTCAATATTATCGATTTGATATATCAATTTTCGGTTGGATTTATCCATTTTTATTCGTTATATCGGTTAGGGGCCGTCCATAAATTACGTAAGGTATTTTTCTTGGATTGGGTTAAAAATATATAATTTTTTTGTAAATATTTCGAAATATGTTCATAAAATTCAGATTTAATATTTGAATTTTTTCTTCAATTCTGAATTATTTTCTTCAAATTTTATTTCCTTTTTTCAATTTTCAATTAATTTCTTAATTATTAAAAAAATTATTGCCTTTTTTCAATTATTTGTTTTTTTATTATTAATAAGTTTCTTCAATTTTAAATTTAATTTTTCACTTTTTTTCTTCAATTTACAATTTTTTTCAAATTTTAATTCCAGTTTTCAGTTTTTAATTACTTTCTCATGTATTCAATAATTCTCGGTTTTTTTAAATTATTTTTTTTTAATTCTCAATTATAGTCTTTAAATTTCAATTCCATTCTTCAATTTTTAATGATTTTCTTCAATTTTCAACTTTCAATTATTTTGTTTAATGGTAACACAGCCCCACAAAAAACATTAAACCAGACTACACTTTTCCTACTTATTTTGACTTCCTGATCACGAATTTGAGGTCCAGAAAAATTTTATAAAGTAGTTTGTTTTTAAATTGCAAAGAACGATTTTTTATTTGAAAAATTACAAAAAAATGAAAATTTTTTTTCCCTATGAACTAGGCAGTACGTATTAAATGTATTTTAGAGTTCTAAGCACAAATTTAATGTTATAAAAGCAATACTAATGATAATTTTGTTGTTATTTGCAAAAAATTAATTAATTTTTGCAAAATTAGTAAACATATATTTAAGGGACGATCTTTGTCAAACAGAAAAAAAAGCTCAATCCGAAGTTCCTGTTAATAGATTTTAATGATCCTAGGCTTAAAATGTTCGTTATCAATTGCTCATTAAATACCCCATGTGCCTTTTTCAAATTTGTAAAATGGCCGCTCAATATGGCGGCTGGAAACCAGTAAAAAATAGAGAGATCGCATTAATAAACATGTTAAAAAAAGAATTGACTTTCGAAACAATTGGCTGATGGCTTAAATTGTTGGTAACTAACGTCCCTAAAAAGTTATTATGCTAGGTCTGCAAAATCCAAAATGTCGAATCCAATATGGCGGTCGAATTTTTAAAAAACCATCGGATTTAATTGAAACCTTCCACTTGGGAGTTTTCGGGGTCAATGATTATGAATATAATGTCAGTACAGTCAAAGTCCGATAAGTCGCATAGTTAACATTATTTTAACATAAGAGTTTATAATTTGTGATTTAAACGAGGTATTGAATTTTCTCTTTATATAGATATATATGCCTCTTATCGATTCGTATATGAGAAGTGGGAGTATAAAAATTATACAGTTTTGTAAATACAAAATATGTCATTAAAATAATTAATCTTATTAACATATTTTATTTTTTTAATTGAAATCAGTTAGAGGTTAATTTTTTGTTATAATTTTAATGATTCTTTTTTTTAATGCAGTTAAATTTTACACTATTTTTTATATTAAAATTATTTTTATTATCCGAAGTACAAATTTAATGTTAAAACAACTTTAAGGGGGAGTAACACCTTTGACATAATAAAAATTGGATTTTTTGTTTCTTTACTTAATCGGTACTATAAGGGATGTAGAATATAATTTCAATCATAAAAATTGGTTCTGGAATTGTTTTATGCAAAAAATATGCAAATATGTCAAAGCGCTCTAAGAGTGCTTTAGAGCGCAATTTATGTTTCCTTTGCGTCATTTCTACTAGATTTACTGATTAAGTTTACCTGCAACGCGTCTTTTTTATTTTCCTAATGTCTGACAAAAAAATGAAGGGGAGAGTCGCCAGTTGTGAGACGGCTCCAGTTGTGAGACGGCTCCAGTTGTGAGACAGTCCATTTTTTTTAACACGAAATATAAAAAGGCTGATTGGTATACATAAAAACATTTCTTTTTAACAAGCCAACTTTTGCGTGTACACCGAAGCGGATATATGTATTGTTTGTGTTAGATGCCAACACTGTGTGTGAAAATCGACTAAAAAACTTTTTTTCAATATGTGCAAAGTACTTTTTTTTAAGTTAATTAATTGGAAAAGCTAAATGTTATGCATTTTTATTTAGTATTTTCCTTATATTTTGTGCTGCAATATTGCATTGTTTCAATCTACAGTTGGAAATATTTTTTTTTCCTTTTTCAAAATAGCGCTAATTTCCGGTTGTGAGACACAGTCACCAGTTGTGAGACGGTGGCGCCACCCATCTGGAATAGCCTATACAGGCCGACAAAACTTCATTAACTGCATGTTGCCTAAAATGTTACAGCCGATTCTTATAGGATTTTGTCCGTAGAATACGAATTTGACCTTGAAAATATTGGATTGGCTCTAATTTTCGAGCAATTTAGGTTTTAATATGCAAAAAATGCCTTTATATAATACCTTGCGTCAAGAACTCTACTAAAAAGTCTGTTTTTAGAGTTCTAGAGATTAAAAGGAGGAGAAACCTACTTTTAATCACAGTTATCCCCACCAGCAACGCCATTCAAGCACCCCAGTGGGCACACATGTCCGAAAGACGTCCCTATGTCGGCTTTTATGTTCAAAAGACGTCATTAAGACGTCTTTTGGAAATTTTTGCCCACTGGGACGCTTGCCAACCTAAACATCAGCTGTCGCGTCACGTGCTAGAACAGCAAGCGTACTTGAATGGCATTGCTGGTGGGGTTAAACTGTGATAAAAAGTAGGATTCTCTTCATTTTAATCTCTAAAACTCTAAAAACAGCGTTTTCAGTAGATTTCTTGACACAAGATGCGCCCTTGTTACACAAATAACTATTTCGGGATTATTTGAATGTCTGTAAAACAATAAATTACAACAGTAAATCTGCCTGCATAGGACCAAATGCAAGCTTAAACATTGCTCTTTGAGACCCAAAAACAAAAAAATTTAAGTATGTCATACTTTAACAGCATGTGATGGAGAATGACGTCACTGGTATAGGCAAAATTTGTCCGCAAACTTTCTCTTAATCAAAAACATATAACACATTTTCATACAAAAAATTTTTTTTTTAATCGAATGTATTCAATAGTTTTTGGTCGCTGATTACGAATTCGACATCAGATTTAAAAAATTCAAAATGGCGGATCCAATATGGAGGACAAAAAATTAAAAATCTGTCGGATTTAATTGAAACAAGTTACTTGGGGGTTTTCGGGGTTGCTGAATACGAATCTGACATTAGATTTTTAAAATTCACAATGGCGGATCCAATATGGCGAACAAAGAATTAAAAATCTGCCGAATTTAATTGAAACATGTTACTGGTGGGGTTTCGGGGTCGCGGAATACGAATCTGACATTAGATTTTTAAAATTCAAAATGGTGGATCCAATATGGCGGACAAAGAATTAAAAATCTGCTGGGTTTAATTGAAGCATGTTACTGGGGGTTTTTCGTGGTCGCTGAATACAAATCTGACATTAGATTTTTAAAATTCAAAATGGCGGATCCAATATGTCGGACAAAAAATTAAAAATCTGTCAGATCCAGTTGGAACATGTTACTTGGGGGTTTTCGGGGTCGCTGAGTACGAATCTGACAGATTTATAAAATTCAAAATGGAGGATCCAATATGTCGGACTAAAAATAAAAAATCTGCCTTATTTACTTGAAACACATTACTCGTGAGTTTTCCGGGTCGCTAAATGCCAATCTGACATTAGTTTTTTAAAATTCAAAATGGCGGATCCAATATGGCTGATAAAGGATTAAAAATCTGCCGGCGATTTAAATGAAAACAGGTTACTTGGGGGTACTTTACTCGATGGGTAAAATCATTTTATCTTACCTTAAAATGTCGGGTAACGACAATTTTAACTTACCTTTGTTGGTTGGGTAAAGACATTTTTATCTCTGCTTTACTGAACGGATGAAAGTCATTTTATCTTAGCTTAAATGGTCGGGCAACGATAACTTTATCTTACTTTTGTTGGTTGGGTAAAGACATTTTTATCTCTCCTTTACTGGACGGGTGAACAACATATTGTATCTGCCATTTGGAATTTTGAAAACCTGATCACACATTCGTAATCTGTGTTCGCAAAACCCCTAAATACTAAGTTTCATTAAGATGTGAATTTTTTTAAAAAATTTTTCCGCCACATTTGGTGCGCCATTTGGGTTTTGAAAATCTTAGAACAGATTTACAATCAGTGGTCTCAAAAATCCCTATATACCAAGTTTCACAAAAATGTAAATTTAAAAAGAAATTGTCAGCCATTTTGGATTCGACATTTTGAATTTTAAAATTTTGATAACCGATTTGTAAGCAGCGACCCTAGAAACCCCCAGATACAAATTTTTACGTAAATTGGTTTACATGATCAAAAGTTATGTTGTTTTAATCACTTTTCTGGGACTGCGTACATCACATTGGATATTAAAGGTTATGTATAATACTTAGGTTTTTGTTTTTGGGTCTAAAAGGGTAATATTTAAGCCATCATTTGGTCCAATGCTGACAGATTTATTGTTTTGCTTTATTGTTTTACATATACTCAAAAAATACCAAAAATGCGTGTTTTTACCCATTTAAACCGAAATTGCTTGAAAACTAGAGCCAATCCAAAATTTTCAAGGTCAAATTTAGATTCTACAGACAAAATCCTATAAAAATTAGCTTCCATTGGTTGAGCAACAAAATTTTGTTGGCTTGTATATAATATGTATTATCAATATATTTAGTAACTTATACTAAACATAATGTTTCATGCCAAATTTTTTCAATTTTAGCATTTTTTTATAAGTGTCTCACAACTGGACACCTTTTTTTTCGACTAAAAAGATGTGCTCGGAAAATTGATCATAAAATTTTTCGAGTTTATCTGAACACTACCCAGGCGCGAGAAACCAATGCTGACGCTGGGTTGAGGCTTGATTCTAGCTTTGACACCCAGAGTGGGTAACCGAGACTGGGAACAGTCTTTAAATCACTGTCGCTCAATATTGGTTCAAGATTGGACACCAATGCTCGTTCCATGCTTGGTTCAAGACTGCTTGAATCCTCATGCGCGAAGCTTGAACATCCAATCTAGATTCAAGCTTGAATCAACTGTGACACAATTGCTCAACTTATCATAATATATATTTTTTTTATACATTAAAGTATATACATATGTGTCACTCCAGGGTGAAAAGGACCTTAGCTGCAAGAAATGAATTTTGCGGGACGGGCGTTTGAAGTTGAGCCTGACTAAGTTATTGTTAGGTTGTGCCTATGTTTCATCGCCAATTACACAAAAACTAATAGACATAAAAAATATTTCTTTTTTGTATGTGAAAGACTAACTCAAATTCTATTGATTGATAATAAAGATTTAAAATTGAATGTTTTGAATTATTCAGGGCAGACGTTTGAAGACGAGCCGGCCTTTTTTTGTTGTTATGTTATGCCTATGTTTCATCGCTAATAACACAAAAACTAATAGACATAAACAAGTTTTGATTTCTGTTTGTGAAAGAGCAACTCAAATTTTATCGATTCATAATAAAAAATCAAAATCCAATGTTTTGCAGCTAAGGTCCCTTTCACCCTGGAGGGTCACATATATAAAGTAATATTAATTAGATAATAAATATAAATATTACAACTGCTGCAGTTTTATTAATTTTATGAATATTTAATATTAATTTTGTATAATTATATATAAATAAATAATTTTTATAATTTACTTTTGTATTATATATTATTGAAATTAATTATTTAAAAAATATTATTAAATTAAAGTTATAAATAATAATTGTAAATTATTAGTTAATTTTGTTTGCATATTTTGCAAATATTGTATAAAAATATTTATTTATAAAATATTAATAAGTTAGGATCGAGATTGGATTGTATAAACTGTATATCAGTAAATACAAAGGATAAATAAACTCTGTTCTATTTATTTATTCTATTTATTTAAATAATATTTAATTTTTAAATAATAATATTAAATTAAAGTTATAAATAATTAAATAATAATAAGTCATTATCAGTTAATTTTGTTTACGTATTTTGCAAATATTGTATAAGAATATTTATTTAGAAAATATTAATAAGTTAGGAGATTAGATTGTATAAACTGTATATCAGTATATACGAAGGATAAATACATTCTATTCATTTATTTTTGACAATGAATATGTTTCAGAACTATTAAAATGTAAATAGCATAAAATCCAGGTCTGAACCTCACAAAGTTCTTTCTAACGACTCTCAGCTACCCGTCGTAGCCGAGTGGTACTAATAGCGTGCGTTCACCGCGAGCGAATTCGTCTATAGGGCCGTGGGTTCGATCCCCCCTTGAGCGTGCGAAATTTTATTTCATAATTGAAGTGTTTATATGTTTTAAAATTGTTAAATACTCTTAGGTCGATAATAATTAAGTGTTCAAATATGCAATTAATCTTAAATTATAAAAAAAAAAAAATCTGAAAAATATCAATTTAAATAATTATAGATGAACATTAAAAATGTTTAAAAATTTTTTTTTTTATTAATTTTATGATAATCTGCAGCAGTACAGTAATTAAGAAAATATGATAATAATAATATTATTATTGTATTTATAATTATAAATAATATAATAATGTAATATATAATAATAATATTATTATTATTATTATAATTATAAAAATTATCATTATTAACAATATAATACAGCAAGAATATTATTATTTTAATAATTATTTAACGTTCTGTCTTCTGTAAGCGACAGTGGAATCAGGCTTGACGAAGCTATAATCGGACTTCCGAACATTGATTGAGTCTTGGACTCCAATCCTCAACCAAGCTTGGAGCGTCAGGCTTGAATCGCTGTTACATTCTAGCTTGGACGAGTCTTGCTTCCTCCGACTCACCAATCCTCAATCAATATTGACCAGTCCTCAGTCAAGCTTTATAAAGCCTCAAATCATCGTCCCTGCGCGCCTGGGTACACTTTCTATGAATAAAAGTTGCGTATTTAAGTTACTTTTTGAACGGTGTATTTTATTTACGATTTCGTTTACCTATTTCTAATTTATAGGTCAAAAATAAAACCCGTCTCACAACTAGCGACTCTCCCCTACAATAATGAGGAAGGAAATAGGCATAATAATATAGTAATACGAATCAGTGTTTCGTAAAGGGATGATACCTCTTACGTTTTACGTTGCAAAACTTAACGCGTTCTTCTCGAAATAAAATTTTTCAAATTGGTCGGCATGATAACTCCCACAATTTTTAACAGATTGACTCCAACCTAAGGGTTTATTGTTCGTTATGTACTACTGCTTGAAGTACGCAGCCTTTTTTTGATAGTATAATTAGTTTTTTTTTGGAACTGATATTGTGATAAAATTTGTCTAAAAAATGACGATTATTTTTTCAAGTTGGCACTATTTTCGTAAAAATTAACATTTTTCAAAAATATTACGTGCTTCCAAGCTAAATTTATCATAGATTCAGATAACCTTAGGAGTTTTGTTCCAGCTCATATCCGTTAGCCACAATCATGCCCACGAATAAGAGCGGGCCAATAAACAACGAAAGTTGTGACGCCCTCTATAGAGCAAACACAAAAAAAAATTTTTAACAAAAAATATTGTTTTATAAACTAGAAACCTGTATAAATTTAAGGTAAAAAAAGGTTTGTTGATTGCTTCATTAGTTTTATGTTAAAAACATTTAAAAATAAAACGGATAAAATTGATCTTCAAAGACTTGTTAATTTATAACATTTATCTTAAAACACCTAGCGAGTTGTAGTTTTTTAGTTTGTTAACTTTTTCTATTAAAAAAAAATAGTTATTTGTGGCACAAGGACCCTAAATGGCACTTTATAGTACGAGTATGTATCGTAATACGAGCCTAAGTTCAATCGCAGCCGAGGCGAAGCCGAAGTGAAGATATGAAGCCGAAGCTCCACCGAAAAGAAGCCGAGGCTCTGATGTGACTTTGGCGAGTTGTACGATACACGAGAACTTAAGTGCCGAAAGGGTCCAAGTGTCACATAACATTTTTTATCATACCAAAAACTAAGAATTTGAACCTAGGGAGAGGTGGTTATCGTAAAAAAGGGCTTTCGGTTGCATTTATAAGTGGGAGTAGGTCGACAGACTTAGAAATGCCCCCGGAAGACGGCGAAACCGTGAAGAGCCGTGAAGTTTGGGCAGCTGTACCATAAAGTAAAGGTCAGCTGACCAGTATCAGCCAATCAGATTGCGACTCTATTTACTTCACGGCCTAGGCCGAGAAATGAGCTCTTAAAGGTTCCCATACAAGCCGTAAAATCTAACTTTTGATGTAAGTGTGATAAAAAAGATATTTATCAAAATTAACATCAATCACCACTTAAAATTGTTTAAACAAATTATTGTTAATAATTGTTATTTTTTTACAAGTGCACCTAGAACTTCTGTTTTTATTATATGTTAAATAAAAAAGTATATTTCAATGGAAAAAATGACTGAGTTTCACTTGCAGGTTTAAAGTAGAATCAAAATTTTCATTTCTTTATAACTGAGAATATGGAGCTTTAAAAGAAAGCTGAAGTTCCACATAAGCTTCAAAGTAGCTTTCAAAGTAAATTTCGAGCAAATATAAAGTTATAAGAGTTTTAAAAAAGAGGGGGAATTACAGAAAAAGGCGCAAATATGCGCAACTTTTTTTCATAAAAATGTACGCAAAGACATTGTCTTCAAAGACATTTAAGAGATTAAGCAGAATATTGTGGAATATATAACTTTTTTTAAACTTTTCTGAAAAAAATGTAAGACTTTTGTAAAATTTTACAAAAAGATACTTACATAAGGGCTATTTTATTTCAAACCGTTCCACTAACAAAAGACTATCGCGTGAAAAGGATTTTTTAAATTGCTTTAATTTGATTAAAACTAAATTAAAAATAAAATGTAATAGGCGAAATTGAAGGTAAATTTCTCAAGCTTTAAAATGATACTAAACTTTTTTTAAAAAAAATTTAATTTCATGTGAAATTTTAGGTTTAAAAATTTCAAACATTAATATCTCAAAACACCCCCTCTTGGAATTCGATGTAACTTACACTAAAATTATGTTTAAAATTTCTATTTTTTACTATGTAAAGACCATAATGGACGTTTCACTGGTTTTGTAAAAAAAAATTATTTAAAAGATCAATTTATTTAATCTGACATTAATTTGAATTCGCGTAGTATAACCATTCTCATGGTAGAATTTGTTTGTTTTTCTTTTTCTATTAATATTGATATGTCAAATGAAATAAAATGATTTTTTATTAAAATTTATTTCTACAAACTCCATGAAAAGTCCATTATGGTCTTTACATAGTAAAAAATAAAAATTTTAAACATTATTTTAGTATAAGTTACATCGAATTCCAAGAGGGGAGACGTTGTGATGGTCCCTAAAGTTGATTATCCAGAATATTAGATGGGTCGAATTTCATATGGCAGAAAGATTCTTTTATTCAATATTTATTTCTTCGAATTGGTATTTATAAAAACGCGTAGTTAGACGAAAAGTTTTAAAAATGAATTATCACTTATTATAATTTTTGTTAAAATTAATTTGCAAATACTAGAAATTGAAGTTTAGAATTTTTTTATTAATATGACTTTTTATTAAAATGAAGTTTGTTTAAAGAGAAATCTTTTGTTCACGAATTTGCTTTTAACAAAATTAACGTTTAATGTAAACGTCAGATAACCTGACTTTCGTGTGCCAGAATTTTTACATAACCTTATTTACGTATTTTGTAATTTTTATTCCAATAAATTATAATTTGTTAGATTCTAGACACCACAGACATTTAATTTGATAAAATATCCACTTAGCCGAATTTAAATATGACAGAATTACAATTTAACAGAAATACTAATAGGCGGGATTTTTATTTAACACAATATCTATTTAATAGATAGTTTAATTATTCGAATCTTTGTTCGGAATCATTTCTATATTTTAGAAATGTTATTTAATAGAATTTACAATTGTTAGAAATTGTGAACTGCAAACTTTATATTTAAGCAAATGTCCATTTATCTTGACTTTTATGTAGTAGAATCTCTATTTAGCAGAACTTTTATTTAACAGAATTAAAATATAACCTATAATTCATGCAACCAAATTTGCATGTGACAGACTGTTTACGAACCCGAATTTTAATGTGATAGAATCTCTATGTATCCAAATATTTATTATGTACAATCTCCAAGTGATAGAACTTTCAACAGTCTGGCAATTCATTTGGTCGAACTTTTGTTTGGCACTTTAATACAACAGAACTTTTAAATAATCGACTTTTCTTGCAAGCGAATTTAAATGTGACAGTCTCTATATTAAACAGAATTTTTATGCAGCTGAATCTCTACATAACCGAATATTATTCATACAGACTGCCCACCCAACATAACTCTTAATTAACCACACTTTATATCGCCGAACTTTCGTTTGGCAGAATCGCTAAATGACAGAACTTCCAATTGGCCGAATCGTTAGCCAATCAGATACAACTATGTACTTGAACTTAAATCTGATTGGCTAACGATTCGGCCAATTGGAAGTTCTGTCATTTAGCGATTCTGCCAAACGAAAGTTCGGCGATATGAAGTGTGGTTAATTAAGAGATATGTTGGGTTGGCAGTCTGTATGAAGAATATTCGGTTATGTAGAGATTCAGCTGCATAAAAATTCTGTTTAATATAGAGTCTGTCACATTTAAATTCGCTTGCAAGAAAAGTCGGTTATTTAAAAGTTCTGTTGTATTAAAGTGCCAAACAAAAGTTCGACCAAATGAATTGCCAGACAGTTGAAAGTTCTATCACTTGGAGATTGTACATAATAAATATTTGGATACATAGAGATTCTATCACATTAAAATTCGGGTTCGTAAACAGTCTGTCACATGCAAATTTGGATGCATGAATTATAGGTTATATTTTAATTCTGTTAAATAAAAGTTTTGCTAAATAGAGATTCTACTACATAAAAGTCAAGATAAATGGAAATTTGCTTAAATATAAAGTTTGCAGTACACAATTTCTAACAATTGTAAATTCTATTAAATAACATTTCTAAAATATAGAAATGATTCCGAACAAAGATTCGAATAATTAAACTGTCTATTAAATGGATATTGTGTTAAATAAAAATCCCGCCTATTAGTATTTCTGTTAAATTGTAATTCTGTCATATTTAAATTCGGCTAAGTGGATATTTTATCAAATTAAATGTCTGTGGTGTCTAGAATCTAACAAATTATAATTTATTGGAATAAAAATTACAAAATACGTAAATAAGGTTATGTAAAAATTCTGGCACACGAAAGTCAGGTTATCTGACGTTTACATTAAACGTTAATTTTGTTAAAAGCAAATTCGTGAACAAAAGATTTCTCTTTAAACAAACTTCATTTTAATAAAAAGTCATATTAATAAAAAAATTCTAAACTTCAATTTCTAGTATTTGCAAATTAATTTTAACAAAAATTATAATAAGTGACAATTCATTTTTAAAACTTTTCGCCTAACTACGCGTTTTTATAAATACTAATTCGAAGAAACAAATATTGAATAAAAGAATCTTTTTGCCATATGAAATTCGACCCATCTAATATTCTAGATAATCAACTTTAGGCACCATCACAACGTCTCCAAGAGGGGGTGTTTTGAGATATTAATGTTTGAAATTTTTAAACCTAAAATTTTACATGAAATTAAAATTTTTTTTAAAAAAGGTTAGTATCATTTTAAAGCTTGAGAAATTCTCTTTCAAATTCGCCTATTACATTTTATTTTTAATTTAGTTTTATTCAAATTAAACCGATTTAAAAAATCCTTTTCACGTGATAGCCTTTTGCTAGTGGAACGGTTTGAAATAGAATAGCCCATAAACATCTTATATTATATTATGAATGCGTGTAGTAGTTAGCTAACACCTTTAGCTATCTAAGGAAGTACATAAATTCTTCTAACTCTTTTGCAAACAAATTTTATTTACTTCTATCAAAAGGTGTCCAACCTACACAGCACAGGAAATTCGCTGAAACTTCCCTGAATATTGGTTGACATTTCCCGAATATCTGAAAATGTATTTCTAATTTTCAGGGAATTTCCGAGTCTAATATTCCTATAATATTCCTATTATTCGTATATAGGTCATTCCATGTGAAAAGGCAAATAACTTTGTCCACTCGTGGTTTCAAGCTATTGCAAAGCTATATGGCTTAAAATTTAGCATTTTTTATGTGCAATCGAATGCCGAGTGCCTCATTTTAACATTTTTAAAATGGCGGCTACTACAGACACATAAGTGCCATAATTTAAAAACTTGCGTCTTTAAAACTTTAAAATATCTTACATCTTGCGACTAAAAAAATTTAAAACCTCTAATTTTAATGTTTTTGAGGTCGCTAAATACAAATCCAATGTCAGAATTTAAAAATTCAAAATGGCGGATCCAATATGGCGGATACATTTTTCAAAATTTAATACATTTAACTGAATTCAGCTGAAACATGTTACTCGTGAGTTTTTGGAGTCGCTGAATAAGAATCCAATGTCAGAATTTAAAAATTCAAAATGGCGGATCCAATATGGCGGACATTTTTATAAAAAAGTACTGTATTTTGCTGAAAATTGTTACTCGGGGGTTTTTGGGGTCGCTAAATACGAATCCAAGGCTAGAATTTAAAAATACAAAATGGTGGATCCAATAAAGCGGAAAATTCATGAAACAATTAAGAAACGATTAAATTTACGTTTCAAGAATGCACCGGCAGTTCCAAAAATTCAAAAAAAAAAACACGGTGTTATTCCAGCATCAGATACGACATTAGAAATAAAAGAATATTCTAGTGCTAAAGAGTGTGCGATTTTTAAATATAAATAAATAGAAAATATTTATTTAGAGCAAATTTTGATAAGAAATCTAAAAATTATACTTCTACGGGTTCTAGTCTACAAACATCAACAAATATATATTCAAAAATTCAAAATGGCGGATTATACTTGTCAATTTGATTAAAGTTCATTAAAATATCATAGTTCTTAGTTAAGAAGTGCTCAAAAAAATAATTTATTTACAAAAAACTTGACTTTTAGTGTTTTTGATTACGAATCAGAAGTTAGCTTTAAAAAAATTGTAAATGTCGAATCCAATATGGCGGCAAATATTATACAATTTGTGTTTATTTCTTTGAAATTAAGTGTTAAAAAGCAATTAGGACCTCTACGAATGAATCTGAAGTTAGTCCCTCCGATTTCAAAATAGCGAATCCAATATGGCGGCAAATATACAATTTGTGTTTATTTCTTTAAAATTAAGTGTCAAAAGGCAATTAGGAACTCTGCGAAAAAATCTGAAGTTAGTGCTTCTAAATGTTAGATTATAAATATTAAATAAAATAAATAAATATTACAAAAATTTGATTCGCCATTTTGAAATCGGAGGATCTAAATTCAGATTCACTGGTAGAGACCCTAATTGCCTTTTAACACTGAATCTCAAAGAAATAAACACAAATTGTATATTTACCGCCATATTGGATTCGCCATTTTGAAATCAGAGGGTCTAACTTCAGATTCATTCGTAGAGACCCTAATTGCCTTTTAACACTTAATTTCAAAGAAATAAACACAAATTGTATAATATTTGCCGCCATATTGGATTCGACATTTACAATTTTTTTAAAGCTAACTTCAGATTCGTAATCAAAAACACCAAAAGTCAAGTTTTTTGAAAATAAATTATTTTTTTGAGCACTTCTTAACTAAGAACTATGATATTTTAATGAACTTTAATCAAATTGACAAGTATAATCCGCCATTTTGAATTTTTGAATATATATTTGTTGATGTTTGTAGACTAGAACCCGTAGAAGTATAATTTTTAGATTTCTTATCAAAATTTGCTCTAAATATAAGTGAAAATATATTTTACAAATCATTTTTCTAACAAATATCGTGTTCTTCACTAGGAAAATGTCATGTAGGTAGATTATTTTGGGAAAGTCACAATTTTCCTGCATCTTTACTTTTTAAACAATTCTTCATGAGTATTTTAAAAAACAAAACTTTAAAATTTGTTAAGATTTGGGCCTTCGATAGAATTTTGAAACGAAAAATGCCCTTTCATCCTACTGTGCGAAGGCGGGCTCGAAAGCTAGTTATTCATATCATCATAAAAAATTTCATTTCATTTCATTTTCCACAAAAAAAAAAACAAAACAAAAACAAAACAAAAACAAAAAAAACATATATATATTTTTATACAAATTATAGTTTATATGCATGATAATTTATTTTAAGTTGTAAATACGCTTCTATACATATTATTTCCTACATTCTTATTTTTTAACTATTAACTTATTTGCACTGAAGAGGGCCCGCATTTGTGGCCGAAACGTTTGCTCGCTAAATTTCATGTTACTTTTCTTTCAGATTAACGACCCCAAAGCCAATATAATTTGCACTTTTGTAATAATTTATAAGGGTCAATTAAACAAACCTGACATACAAAATTATGTCTCAAAAAAAAAAAAAAAAAATTACGAGGTATGGGGATATGAGGGCAAATTCCACACGGGATATAAAAATTAAGTTCATTAAACTTAAAAAAAAGTTTAAATAAAATACTTATTGTATATAGTTATTCAATAAATATTAAAACTGAAAAAAATATATATACGCGTAGTTTCATTGCAATTGCACATAGAAGATATCAATATGTAAATACAGAAGTTCAGAATAAGCATGCAAATTTTTTAAAACTATCGTGTTATTGGGTACTTGACCAGCTTCTATCTCTTGTAACAATGTTTATCTAACATGACCTTTACGTTTACATAAACATTTTTATCAAATACTCAGTTTAAAATTAATTGCACCAGTAATTATTTAGTATTATAATCCTATTAGCAATGAAAGAAAGTGCAAAAATAATTTTTTTATTCCCCAGGCACAAAAATAGCGCTTTTAAATACATGAAGACAGGCATTGGAAGTCGTTCATTTATTCAAACATATAAAAATCGCGTCTATTT
Organism: Ganaspis brasiliensis; assembly: GCA_037103525.1. Classification (NCBI taxonomy): domain Eukaryota; kingdom Metazoa; phylum Arthropoda; class Insecta; order Hymenoptera; family Figitidae; genus Ganaspis; species Ganaspis brasiliensis. Next base: position 2,151,071 of record JAZKLR010000012.1, on the reverse strand, counting down.
TCAAATGATCAAACAAATGAACGACATCCAATTCTTGTCATCAGGTATATAAAAGCGCCTTGTTTGGGCCTTTGGAATAAAAAGTATCGTAAGCAACACGGAAATAAAGGCAGCCCAATTTGTTTACATTGATGTTTGCGTACTCGTGTACAGTCCTGTCAAGGTATGCTTTAACATTTTTCTGTACAAATTGTTCAGCAAAATGTTACAGCATACATTGCTAGGAGTGTACTTCTCAGGCTTCGCCCTCGACTCCCACTCGTACCACAAACATCAACGTAAATAAATGGCTGCCTTTATGTCCTTGTTACTTAATATACTATTAAACAAATTGTTTAATATTAAAATTTTTTATAACCGTGATAAATCTTTCTATCCCACAAACATGATACTTTTAGATACTTGAAGACAGTGTCAAAAGTAATCTATTTGTTTAATCATATGAAAATGGCTCCCATGTTCACTCTTTGGAAAAAATGACCCTAATACCAATGACTTTTTTTTCCTTGAGAAAGCTTAGATTCAATTTTCAAATAGTCTGGCTTAACCCCTTGACTGTGCTGCTGAAATATCATAAAGTGGGCTCAAACTGTGCAGACACTTCCAATTATTTAATTTTTATAAAACTGTGTACCAGGTAGTTTTTCGGGTTGCTGAGGACGAATTTGAAGTCAAATTTTCAAAATTCAAAATGGCGGATCCAATATATCCGCCAAAATTTTTGAAAATCTTAAGTTGTCAATGAAATTTGAGATATTTGTTACTAAGGGGTTTTCGGGGTCGCTGAATACGATTTTAATATCAAAGTTTAAAAATTCAAAATGGCGGATCCAATATGGCCGCCAGAAATTTTGAAAAAATTCAAATGCCAACGAAATTTTGCGAAACTTGTTTATAGGGGGTTCCTGGGGTAGCTGAGTACAAATCTGACATAAAAGTTTAAAAATTCAAAATTGCGGATCCAATATGGCTGTCAACAATTTTGAAAAAATTAAAATTCCATCATTTTAAGATTTTCAAAAATTTTGCGGCCATATTGAATTTTGGAAATTTGACTTTAAATTCGTACTCAGCGACTCGAAAAATCCTCTAGTACCAAGTTTTTTAAAAATCCGTTAAGCCATTCTCTTGTTTTCATCATGACGTGTGTATTGTTATTAAAACAATAAGATGAGAATGCGTCTGTAAGAAAGATGTACTGTAAGATGTAGTTATCCTTACATATGCATTCTTTTGATATGTCATAACCGAAAGTAGGTGCAATGCTACTTTCACGTCCTTGTCACTTGCTCATCCGCACGCCACTATGATAAGAGTAACTTAACACCTTAAACGCGGAAGCAAGCGTAAGTTACACATAGACATCATTAATTGCATTTAAAATTAATAGGTATTATTATTTGACAAATCAATACAAAATTAAAGAATTAATTAAGTCGAAAAGTTTAGAAGTCAAAATATCATATATGGGTACAGTAATTATGTATGCATATATTGATTAGTTTTTTTTTATTTTAAATGTTAATTGTTGAATGATCAAGAACCTTCCGTCAGGACAAGGTGTACTAAATAAAATACCAAAATTATTAATATCACTATAGAAAGGGCAAGCAATATATTTGCAAATTGATAAACAGAAACTACATTTATTTACATCATATATTAAGGGATAAACCATGACGATTGCTCAGTACACGGTTCAGCCACCGGGCCAGTATAGGCGTCGTCGATAAACTTTGGAAATCGATATGAAATCATTATAAAGTTATTATAAATGCTCTATTATGAAATAGAGTAAACCGCGAGTCTAGGAGTGGTCTCATATAACAGTGATACGTGACTATTGACACTTTTGCATGAAAACGTGACGAAAAATCAACAATAATCTCCCGCAAATGGCGAAAATCGTCTTTAAATACAAGCGACGCCAAATGGAGAAGGTCGAATGCTCTAAAATCGTCACAGTGTTAACATCACGGAGTAACTAGTCAGTTATCAACGATTCGCATCTTACTTGAACCTTAAAATCGAGATCAATCCATAGAGCATTGCGCGTTTCGTGATTTAACTGATGAAAAGCTCGGAGATCGTCGAGCTGTCGAAATCGTGAGTGACCCGTCGGTCTGGCAAAATTTTAAACGTTATATCTAACTTGAATCAAGTGTGTTTTGAATTCAATATCTAGAATATTGTTAAAAAATATTGTGAGAACCGTCGCTAAATAAGACTATTAACTAAGTGTTCGTGTGTTGTCAATCCTAAGTTCTAAGGGTGTTATTCAACTTCCATTGATTGAAAATATCGACCGCCATAGCTGTTCGGTGTTGTAAACCACCAGCACCTAAATTTCTTCAAATGATATGTAAGTAATTGTTATTTTATACGACTGTAGATTACTGCTAGTTATCGAGAGCGATTTTATATACATTGACCGGCAAAGATAAAAGGGTTAACGAATAACGATTAACGATTAATTATCATAGGTTACTTTCTTATGCACATTAAACCCTAAGTTGTTCATAAATAAATTAAACTAAAACCACAAAGTCTTTAATAAATTCCTTAAATTTTATTATTTACACAGTATTGTCTAACCGTTGTTATATAGATTTTTCTTAATTAACCTCAGTAATTTTTAATCAATTTTGATAAAGCTAAGCACATTGACTTCGGGATTCGATAAAGAAAAGAACAGTAAGTACAAACCAATTTATTTGACGAAAACCCCATAGGTTTTTTAAAGTGAACGTCCCCTCAACAAAAATATAAATGCTAGAATTCCTTTCTAGTTAATCAGATCTGTTGCATCTCCTGAACTATATTTGATTTATCTAAAATATCCTCGCCTTTTGCTCAGATGTAACATACGTCATCCACAGTCAAGGGGTTAAATAAGAAGCCAAAGCTCTAGTGTATTTCGTTGAAGTCTATCGTGGCGCCACATTTGACTGTAACTATACACTGAAAAAAAATATGGTAATGCTTACCAGAATTTCACCACATGCAATGGTACGTTAGAAGGATTACCTAGATACAATGGTTAAATCAACTAAAAAAATTTAGGTTACATTTACTAAAAAAATGTTAGGTTCAACTATATTTTGTAGTGACATTTACCATAAATGCAATTGTTATCGTGCCAAGTGAAAGAGAGTAAAAGAGATAATAAAAAATCGAAACCTAATTCGTTTTTTTAACTCAAATTTTCGAATTGTCTTAATCACATGTTATTTTTATTATTACAACATGCTACTCAAAAAAATAATTTATAAATTACAATAAATACCTGACCTGGGATTCAAATCCGCGGCACGCGATTAGCAGTCCAACGCTCTGACCACTGTGATACGCACGCTTATACAAATGCTTTGCAAGCTGTTTATTTTAGTTAAAAGGCTTTTAATACCTATTTTTCTACTTTAAAGCAAAACGGTTTCTACAACTGTGAGGATAATGTTAATATAACCGTATTTAATTAAACATATTAATACAGTTAAATTGACCAAAAGCTGATGGTTATTGTAACCAACTGCAAGGTAAATTCGACTAGAATAACTTTAACTTTTTTAACTGGTAAACTTAACTACATAAACATAGTTGACTGTATCAAAAATGTGGTTATTCCAACCAAAATAAATTTAACCTATGAAATATAGTTGTTTTGATTAAAAAGGTTTTTTTCAGATAACACATTGAAACCTTGTGTCGGTACAAGGCTTTTGATTGGTGTGTTTGTGTAAGTATCAAATAGGAAGTGAAATGCAATATTATTATTTTTAGTTATTTTGTTTATATTGAATTCAATATTTCAGGTGAAAAATTCAGCCGTATTTTCTAGACGGAAATCCGTTAGAAATTTTTTTAACTTCTTAATTTTAAGAGATATTGAAAAATGTTTATCAAATTCCAATTCTAAGGCCTCAAAGGAGTCTCATTATTTTTCAATTTTATATAGATTAGGGTGCCCCCAAAAAACATGACTTTTAATTTTCTATAACGCAACCTCAAAAAATTGTTCCTAATGGAAAAAAACGAGACACGTATTTTTTCCTTTTGAAAAAAATCATTTTTAGAGGTCGCGCTAGTCCATTTTTCATTCAAAACACGGACTTTTTCAATTTTACAATTCTGTCGTAGTTAAGGCTAATGTAAATGGAAATTTTTCTTGATGAAAAATTATTTCCATGGTACTACTAAAAGTCTACAGTGTTTAAGGCAAAGAAAAAAAATTTTTTTAGGTCATATTTGACCTTAGAAATGGCCAATTATTAGTTTTTTCGTAAAATTGGCCCTAAACGGTCAGCTAATATTTTTTTTTAAATGAAGAAAGTTAATTGAATTTTGTTGCCTGATAAAATATATGTTAGAAAAAATAGTTGGTAATTAATTCATATATTTTTAGTGGTCCTTACTTAGCCAAAAGTGAAAAAATAGTAAGTAAATCCTTTGAAACAGATACAAAACATAATATGTGACTGTCCATGAGGAAACGTGCCTTAGCTCCCAAACATCAACTTTACAGGGTGAGCGTTTAATGTTTCTGCAATGCATTGGAGTCAATGTAACGTGCCTACGCTTCTTGCTTAATAACACCAAAATTTCTTTAAAACAACAATTTTTTATTTTTGGAAATGAAAGAGTAAATAAACATCTGTTGGTTGGCATTAAAAAATCAAAATATATTTTTCGGAGCTAAGGCACGTTTTTTTTACCTATCGTATATTTAATGAATTGTTTTTTCAAACAATATATTCGAAAGACATTATTTAGTTATTTTTGGAGACTTTAGTTAAAAATCAGATGACAACATTTTTGAAAATTAAAAATGGCAAAACCAAAATGACAGAAGATGTTTCAAAAATTAATTTGATTTTCTGGAAAATTGTAACTCAGAGGTTGCTGAGATTTCCAAGTTGGAATCAAAAGTTAGTTTTATAAAATTCAAAAATACGAATCCAATAAGACCAACCTAAGTTCAGAGACGAGCATATTTCACAAAATGTCACAGTTTATTCATATAATGTCAATTAAAAAAAAATTAATTCAAAATTAATTTTTTTATTTAATAATTGTGTAATTTCTGTCTAGTTATTTAAACATTTTTGTGTAAAGTAAATCAGTTACTTTTCTGAAGATTGTTATTTATAACAAAAGAGTGAGAAACATGAATGTTGTGACATATAGGCTAAAATAGAGAAAATATGGGTTATTGTTGAATGTGGCAAATCATTTCTTTTTGAAGAATTATATGAATATTGTTTAAATACTTTTTACTACGTAAAAAATAAAAGATAAGTATTTTAATGTTTGCAAAAATATATAAAAGTCTTTTAATTTCTTCTCTTAATCAGTTGTCATAATACATGTTTTCAAAAATGAAAAATGGCTAATATTATTGCTACACAAAATTTGCAAGAAAATCAAGATATTTGGCTTGTAGGGAGTTCAAGTAAGGAAATAAATGGTTGTGTTTTACCATCCAATCAGCAGGTCTTGGCTAGATTTTTTCTTGCATCTTCAAGACAAAATTACTGTTCAAGAAAGTGCAAGAGTAACAAGTAAAGAAGTAATCACTTATTGGATACAAAATAAAATTCCTTGCGGACAAGAGCGAAGTGTTATTGATATTATAAAAAAATTGCAGAATACCTGGGCCAAGTTAAAAAAAGACAAACATAAAACTTCTGCGTGTGTTTTACAAAAGCGTAATTATTTCATTGATCAACTAGACAATCTTTTTGATATAATTTCTATGTCTAATGATTATGAAGCCAAACTCGCAAATTCAACAAAATTGCTTTTAAATTCGTTAAGGAAAAATAAAAGAATTGTGAAAAATGTGTTAAACAAGTGTGAACAAAATAATGAAGAAATTTATGAAGAACAAATTACAAGAATCGTTAAGCGAAGAATAGACAAAATTCAAATTTCTCAACAATGTAAGGAAAATTTTGACCCGGGCAGTGATGATGATGATTATGATTCGATCAGATGATGACAGATCACGATGATGACTTCAATTTTGTTAATTCAAAAGTGCATGAAAGAAAAGAAAAAGTCAATATTATGACAGACGAAGTTTGCGCCGCCTTGAACAGAACAAAAATTAGCAACAGAAATGCAGCTTATATTATGCTTACTACTTTAAAGCCTTTAGTTCGGAAAATGATTTACCTAAAATGTCATGTAGTGCTGAATCAATTTGAAGAAGCAGGCAACAATTTCGCAAAAAAGTAGCCGAGAATATAAAGAGAAGGTTTAAACCAACGTATCTTTCGTCGTACACTGGGATGGTAAGATGATGCAAGCTTTAACTTCTAAAGAATCAGTTGATCGCTTAGTCGTTCTTATTCCAGGAGAGGGTACTTTAAAATTGTTAAGTGTTCCCATAATTCCCAATGGTACAGGTGAATCACAAGCTGAAGCAGTGTTTCAATTGCAAACAGACTGGAATGTATCAGATTGGGTTAATGCAATGTGTTTTGACACAACAGCAAGTAATAGTGGTAAAGAAATTGTAGCTTGTACTCTGCTTGAGAATAAATTAGAAAAAACTCTCTTCTCTCTAGCTTGCAGGCATCACTTAATGGAATTACCAGTCAGTTCGGTGTTCGATGTTCTTTTTGGTCCTTCTAGCGGTCCGGAAATTAAAATTTTTAAGCGATTTTAGAAAATGTGTCCAAAAATTGATAAAACTCAATATGAATCTGCAATGGAAGATTTTACTATTAATCATTTAATTACACCAGTTCTAACAGATTTATTCACCTTCGTCAAACATCAACTAAGTCAATTTCAACCAAGGGATGCCTACAAAGAACTGCTTAACCTAACTCTAATATTTCTTGGGGATCCTGAAACCAACACCGACAACATTTACGCTCCTGGTGCTGTTCATCGTGGGAGGTGGATGGCTAAAATCATTTATAGTCTAAAAATGTATTTACTAAGAAAGCAATGTTCCCTCCGAGCCCATGAACTTAGTGCTTTACGTGAATTTAATCTCTTTGTTGTTCAACTGTACATGAAAAACTGGTATTTGTGTCCGCAAACTACATTTGCTCCTTCTAACAATTTGCAATTTATCAAAGATATTTTAAAATATAAAACGATAAATTCAAAAGTCTCTAAAGCAGCATTTACAACAGTGTCTCGACATAAAGTGGTATTTAAGTGAAAAACTAGAGAGATTAGCTTTTTTTAACGACAGAATATCAGCTGAAGAAAAAAGAGCTATGGTGTGCGTGATAAAAAGCCTCGGCTTCGCCTCGGCCTTTATATCACGCACATCAGGAAATCGAACTTTCTGGCCTAGGGTTGTAATATACTATTTCATCAAAATAAATATTTTTCGAGAAAAACCTAGAACCAAATTAGCCTGAATCCCATTCAGCCAAAAACCATCTTACCGAAAATGCATTCAGCCTAATCCCATTTACCCTAAATTGTATTAAGCCTACATCCCCTTTAACCTAAAACGCATTTAGCAAGAAACCTTTTTAACCTAAAATGCATTCAGCCTAAATCCCACTTAAACTAAAATGCGTTCAGCCTAAAACCCATTTAACTTTAATCCCATTAAACTAAAATGCATACATCCTAAATCCCATTTAAACTAAAATGCATTTACAGATTAAAACCCATTTATCCTAAAATGCATTTAGCCTAAAACCCATTTACCCCCAAAAGCATTTATCCTACATCTCATTTAACCTAAAATGGATTCAGTATAAACCCCATTTAACCTAAATCTTATTTAACCTGAATACCATTTAACCTAACTCTTATTTAAACTAATTCATATTTAACTTCAATTGTATTCAACCTAAATCCCTTTTAACCTCATATGCATTCATCCTCAATCTCATTTAACCTAACATGGAACCATCATAAACCCCATTTAACCTAAAATGCAATCAGCCTAAATCCCATCTAAACAAAAATGCTTTTATTCTAAAACCCTTTTAACCTAAAATGCATTTAGCCCAAATTCTATTTAATCTCAAATGCATTCATCCTAAATCCCATTTAACCTTAAATGCATTCAACCTACATCCCATTTAACCTAAAATGCATTCAGCCTAAATCCCATTTCACCAAAAATGCATTCCGCCTAAATCCAATTTAACCTAAAATGCAATCAGCCTAAATTCTGTTTTACCTAAAATGCATATAGGTTAAAAAAATTTAACCTAAATCCCATTGAACGAAATTTATAATGTAAAATTTAGGCTAGACGGGATTTAGGACAAATAGTTTTAGGCTGAATGCCTTTTTGGATTTAATGGGTCATAGTCTGAATGCATTTTAGGTTGAACGAGATTTAGGTTAAATGGGATTTAGACTTAATGCATTTTAGGTTTAATGGGATTTAGGCTAAATAAAAATTAGGTTAAATAAGATTTATTATGTTTAATGGGTTTTATGCAGAATGCATTGTAGTTCAAATGGGATTTAGGTTAAATATGTTTTAGGTGTAATGTGTTTTAGACTGAATGCATTTTAGTTTAAGTGGGATTTTGGTTAAATATGATTTAAATTTAATCTTTTATATTTTCTGGTTTTTATTTTTTTGACCCAAAAAATTCAGATTCAACATTTTTTTTGGATGTGCCATCTAAAATTATTTTTATTAATGTATTTCTTTAAATTTATTGCAAAATGTGTTGTAAGGAACATAACAAAATTAATGCAAAAAGATTAAAAGCCATCTAACACAAAGTCAGTTATATAAAAAAAATGTAGGTTTTTCAATTTTTTTGATCCAGAAATCAATTTTATACTTATGGAGCAAAATTTCTGAACTGTCCAGGTCAAAAAATAATATTTATTGAAACTTTGCTAAAGTGTTTGCATTGTTAGTGGAAGTGTAAATACCAAATATTTACAAATTCCATGAAATAGTTTTTGAGTTACACAGTTTTAAAATTTTTAATTTTTTTAAAATGTAGTTTTTTAAATGTATTATATTTCTAAGTAGATTGCATAAAAGTTAACATATATATAGTGATTTTTAAAGCTTTTTTACAGGCTACTCGATGGTAACAAAAGTTTTTATGTAAAAAAATTATTTAACCTTGAAATTCAAGTTTAAAGTGTTAATTTAATTGTATCTCAAATTCGGATTTTTTAAAAAAAATTTAACCTATCTCAATGGAAACCTTGACTTTTGTCCTATAAGATATGTAAAAATTAGAGTGGAACTCTAAATACTTTTGTCAAAAATACATCTCAAACACCCGCAAGCGATCGAATAGCACGAGTAACCATTGTTTCTCTAGCGCGCGCGGGTATTTGAGGTGTATTTTTAACAAAACTAATTAGAGTTCCACTGTAATTTTTACATATCTTATAGGAAAAAAGTCAAGCTTTCCATTGAGATAGGTTAAATTTTTTTTAAAAAATCCGATTTTGAGATACAATCAAATTAAGACTTTAAACTTGAATTTCAAGGTCAAATAAGTTTTTTACATAAAAAATTTTGTTACAATCGAGTAGCCTGTAAAAAAGCTTTAAAAATCACTATATATATGTTAACTTTTATGCAATCTACTTAGAAATATAATAAATTTAAAAAACTACATTTTAAAAAAATTAAAAATTTTAAAACTGTGTAACTCAAAAACTATTTCATGGAATTTGAAAATATTTGGTATTTACACTTCCACTAACAATGCAAACACTTTAGCAAAGTTTAAATAAATTTTATTTTTTGACCTGGACAGTTCAGGAATTTTGCCCCTTATATATCTCTGTTATACGATATTTTTTATCAAATTATTCTAAAATATGACGAAATAACAGGTAATACTCAATTATAGAAAGTTTATCAGCAGTTCATAAAAAAATGCATAATTTAAAAATTTTCGATTTTTTGAATTTTTTGAAAAAAACGTATATCTTCGTTTCTTATCAATATTTTTTAAGTCTGTAAGTTTATAAACCTAACTTGGATCAAGACCTAACACTCTGCCAAATTTGGTGTCAAACGATTCAGCTGTTTCTAAGTGATGCGCGAACAAAGGTTCTGTGACATACATACATACATACCTACATACATACATACAGACATGAAATTTTTTATGGGTATATTTGAATTCCTTGATGCTGAAAACGAAAAATTAGGCATAAAATTTAAAGTTCTAAGCAATGTACAGACAAAACTCTGATTTTATTAATATAGATTAAAGTCAAATACACAGCCCCACAAAAAAAAGTGTCGTCCGCGGCGGACTAGACTAGTCATTCCCTATATATTTTGACGCGCTGAACACGAATCCGTCATCAGCATTGGCCTATCACGTCTAGATTTGATAGTTACTCTGGCGGCGATCAGAGTAACTATCCTACTAGTCCGAAGGGTCCGAGTGACGTAGTTGAGCTCGGGGTTAGTAAGGCGAACGGCTAGCGAAATGTGAGCTTAAAGGTAACAGGAATTCCGTCTGCAATTCGGGGTGTCTTGCACTGCACAATGCCGCGCCTGGTCACCGTTAGCGACCCCGTGAAGGAACCGTAGGCGGACCGGTGTGGTATAGGCCTGTACAGGTGGGAACCGCACGTTAAATCACGGATGCGCCTAACCTCAATATCACTAAAATGACACTTTTTGTTAATTAGAATCTGAACCCGACTTAAGCCCAAAGCACAACGAATACGGTTACGGGAGCAGGGCATGAGATAATAAAGGACAGAGACTGTTTCTGTCCTTTTCTGTCTCATGCTCTGGTCCCGTAAACGTATTTCTATCTGCTTAAGCCCTTAACTTTAATACATGCCTAGAGTTAATAGAAAGCTTGATTTATGACCTTTTAAACGTTTTTTTAGAAATTGTTCTACGATGATTTTTAACGAAATTATGATGTTTTACTTTAAATTTGACTTTTTTTCAAATGTTAAAAACACATCAATTATTGATGTGTTATGGTGTAATGGAAAAAAATGATTTTAAGTAAAACATCATAATTTCGTTAAAAATCATCGTAGAACTTGTCATAAATCAAACTTCCTATTGGCTCTAAGCATCTATTAAAGTTGAGTGGGGTTCAGATTCTAATTAACGAAAAGTGTCATCTTATTGATTTTGAGGTTAGGGTCAAACCTCTAGCGCGTCAAAATACATAGGGAATCACTAGTCTAGTCCGCCGCGCACGACACTTTTATTTTTTTGTGGGGCTGTGTTATGCGTAAAACTAAACCATAGTGACTTCAATCAACTAGAAAAAGATTTACTGACTTTTTAAGCCCATTTTGCACTTTAAATTTAAATTCTCAACTTTTAAAGTCAATATTAAATGTTAAATCACATATTTTTCTTTGCTTTCGACAAAGTAGAAATTTGATGTTATTATTAAAGTAATTTCGTGAGAGGTGTAAATGTTTTTGCAACGTTTTTACCTATATAATAGTTGAATAACCAAAAAAAAAACATTTTTTTAAAGAAAACTCGACTAGCACGACCTCTAAAAATTAATAAAAATAGATTTGAAAAATATTCATATCCATTTTTTTCTTTGAAAAACAAAATGTTGGGATGGGAGTAGTTTTATTTAACTACTTGTATGGTGTACTATATGTTCTACTCTCATTAACGCATTTGAGAAGAAGACATATTATGTTTTGTATCTTCTATGTAAGAAATCAGTTAGTTATAGATATAGGTATACTGCTATGCTTTTTAGAAAGTAAGAGAGAATAAGTTATAGAATTTACCTGGGATAGATAAACACAAGAATAAGTGAGAAACGCAAGGTGAGTTCACAGTTGTGGTTCTAAAAGCATGAGAGAATAAGATTACCTGGGAAAGATAAAGACAACAATAGCTTGAGCAACGCAAGGAGAGTTCACAGTCGTGGTTCTAGAAGCAAAAGAGAATAGGTTTACCTGGGATAGGCAAAGACAACAGTAGCGTGCGCAACGTAAGGAGAGTTTACAGTTGTGGTTCTAGAAGCAAGAGAGAATAATAATAATACAACGAAGCTGAATGCTTAGAGGGTTTCATCCCTTTAAAACTGCTCACTGAATTGACTCCTGAATGTATGTACAACGTCTAAAAAATCTACCAAGTGAGCACGAGCTTTGGAGCTAAAATCGTAGTAGAATTAGATGGTGAATTGAGTTAAGAAGTGATAAAACTAGATTTACATATCATCAAGATGACAATGCAAAAAAAGTATACAGTTAATCTTTTATGTGTTATTATTGATATTATCCTGCCTTACCCCCTCTTCTACTTTAACTCATTTTACAATCACCTTCCCTGACTGTTAATATAATAAATACTAGAAAAAAAGCGCGCGCTAAAGCGCACGCCAAATTTTATTGTTTCTTAAAATAATGTTTCATTTATGTATAATTATGTGAAATAAAAGAAATACATAATATATTAAAAAAAGAAAATTAATGATAATTAGACATTGCAATAAATTTAAATTGATGTGATCATTTGCAAACTATACCTTCTCTCTCTAACCAAGGAAACAGGTATAAAAGTATCCTTTTTCGTTAACTGTTAACACTTTTCCGTTAACTTTTAACGCTTACCTTCAGTACTTGTTTCTTATATGGGATTATAACACTTCAATTGAAATACATTGTAAATAGCTTTTTCTTTATTCAACCCTCATATTAGAATATGTAATTAAGTGTTTATATTAAAAAGTTTAATTATAATATTTAATAGAAAATGAAATTAATTAATTTCTTTGAAAAAAATAAATTTTCATTTAAAATCATTTTGAAAGCTATTCACATTGATTGTATTAATATTTTAAACAAAAAGGGGTACAATTCATTTGATTAAAAATATTGGAAGCTGCTCTGGTGGGGGAATGTTTGGTTGTGGAACCTCCGATGGAAAAACATCTGCTAGGAAGACCTCTCGTAGGAAGGCCGATGAGTAAAGCTGTTTTAAAAGTTAACTTTAAATTTTCCAAAAGTTAAGTGAGTGTTGTCAAAGAAAGTACAAGTTTATGATATAGATAAACATATTATAATTACTACGTTTTCAGGAAAATGGAAAAGAAATATAAAATGCTGTCAAATGTGAACTTAATTGAATTAAATGAATGTGAACTTAGTGCCATTACATCGTAAATTACATTAAAATGCTGTTTTTAAAGAAGTTAGAAATAAAAAATGATGTCAAACTAGTGCAACATTAAAATACTTTTAATGACTTCAGAACATACAACCATGTATCTAATACTTAGCCCAAGATGAAAAACTTCATGTAAATGCGATCAATATTGAAAATATCGACAGCCATATTAGTTCCGCCATTTTGTATTTTAAAAATTTTTAAAATCTGACTTCAGATTTGCAATCAGCGACCCCAAAAACCCCCGAGTAGCAAGTTTCAAATGAATCCGATCAATTTCGAAAGTTTCGACCGCCATATTGGTTCCGCCATTTTGAATTTTGAAATTTTTTGAAATCTGACTTCAGATTCGCAATCAGCGACCCCAAAAACCCCCGAGTAACAAGTTTCAAATGAATCCGATCAATTTCAAAAATATCGACCACCATATTGGTTCCGCCATTTTGAATTTTGAAAATTTTTGAAATCTGACTTCAGATTCACAATCAGCGACCCCAAAAACCCCCGAGTAACAAGTTTTAAATAAATCCCATCAATTTTAAAAATATTGACCGCCATATTGGATCCGCCATTTTGAATTTTTGAAATTTGACTTTAGATTCACAATCAGCGACCCCAAAAACTTTCAGGCACTCATTGTCATACAGATAACATGAGAATTAAAAGAAGTGTCCACTGGGTGACAAATTTTTGAAAAAAAAACTGTCATCGCCATTTTGGATCCGCCATCTTAAAATTTTTAAATGTATGGTCCATAACTTTGAAGCTTGGATATTGTGGACGCGATATTTTAAGGTGAAGAATTTTTGTCATTACTGCTTACATGAAAAAAAAATCATTTTTGAATCAAAAATGTCAAAAATTTGCATTTTTTTCCAAAAAAGTGGCCATAGCTTTTGGATTTTTTTTTTGTTGAAATTTTGATAACAGATTCTGAAAGAGCGATAAAAATTACGTATGGAAATGTTATTTCGAAAATTTTCTACGTGCCTAATAACAAAAAATATTAACGTTGAAAAAGACTGAAAAAAAGCGTCCGTCCCGGCGTTAAAGGGTTAATAGGTGGAGCAAAATAATTGCAAAAGTATAAAAGAAAATAAAAATTGAAAAAAATAATTGAAAAATTAGATAATTAATTGAAAATTTAGGAATTTAATTGAGGAATGAAATTTGAGAATGACTAAAATTTGAAGAAATTGGTTACAAAATGATAAAAATAGTAATTAAAAATTGAAAAAAATTATTAAAATTTGAGAAAAATATTTTAAAATCTAAAAAATTAATTGAAGAATAACGAAAGTAATAAAAAATCAGAGAAACTATTTGCAAAGTATTAAAAATAATGAAAAATTAAAGCCAATAATTTTAGTTTTTTAAAAATAATTGAAAAAATTACAACATATAGTTATAAATAATAAGAAAAAATAATTGTAGAATGATGAAAATAATTGTAAACTAAAAAAATAACTAGAATTTGAGATAAATAATAAAAAAATTCGAAAATAAATCAAAAAATAATTTAAAAGACAAAAATTAATTGAAAAATAAATTTATTAAAAAAATAATTGATAGAAATAATTGTTAATTGAAGAAAATAATAAAAACTTGTAAAAATAATTCAAAGAATTACAAAATATATCTGAGATAATAAGACTACTATAGGTATATTATAATTCTTCAAACTTTAATTAATTTGAAATTTCATTGATTAAAAATTTAATTAATCCTCGTTTTAAGAATAATAAATTTATAATTATTTAAAAATTTCTGTAATGTTTAACAATTCTTTTCTATTATGCTTTTAATTATTTGCTTTAATTTCCATTTACTTTTATCATTATTTAAAACTTTTCTTTTAGTTCTAATTATTTTTTAATTTTCACCCTAAATTATTAATTTAATTTCCGCAAGTTTCAAATATGTTCTTTTCTTTTTTCAAATAAATTGATTGATGAAATTTTTACTTAAAAACTAAATTTTACTAAATGAACGAATTATTTCCTTCCTATTAATAATTTTTATATTTATTGATTTTAAAGTTTCATTAAAATGATGTTTTAAATACAGTAAGTAAACACTTTTTGTCTAATAAAGTACTTGCAATTTAGTAACATTTATAATAATCAACTTCGAACTACCTAAAAAAAGTAATGTAATTTTTTTGTTTTTATAAATTTTTTTATTAAAAAAAAATATATAAAAAAAATGTTGCGTCCCTTCAAGTTTTCGCCCCCCGAGGAATGCGCCCGGTACCACGGCACCGACGCCAACACCCTAGTTACGGCACTGACTTTAACTTTTAGAAAAGTTAACTTCATCTTTTATGGGGTTTACATGTTAATTCCCTTACGAAAGTTTATGACATAAAATGTATGTCATACGCGCTTGACGTAAATTACATGACGTTTTTTCGCGACGTCAAGTAAATCACGTCAGAAAAATTACGTCAAAAAAAAAATGCCACAAATCGCTAAAATAAATGATTTTTTAAGAAATAAACGATTCTAAACAGCAAAATACAAAAAACAATGAACAGCTTGGGTTGTAAACTACACATAAAGGTTATGTGTAGCTTAAAATTAATAAAAATTATATTTCAGTTAATAAATACAATTTTTAAATTTAATAAATTAAAAAAGAATTTTAAAAATACAAATTACTGTAAAAGTGAACGAATTAAGATTAATTGTTGCTACAATTAACTGCGAGAACCTCACATAATGAGGATATTTTTTAAAAACAAATTTGGGGGGACAGGGAATCGAACCCGGGTTCGCCGCACGCAATTAACTAAAACCTAACGCCTAACCAACTGAGCTATCTCGATTAACTTCTAGACAAACAACAAATCTTTTTCTTAAACTGCAAGTCCATATTATGTGTTTTGCTGGAAAATATGTAAACAAGCAGAAATCTAAATTCCTAAACGACTTATTATGATAAAACTTATTGTTTTAAAGAAGCCAGACAATATACAAAGAAATAAATAGTTAATTTCTAAAAGAAAACATAAAGAACTGAATTCCGTCAACCCAAAGCAAAACAACAATATAAAATGAGTTCAAAATTATTGCAAATGATTAATGAATGCCTCCTCAATCAGATTGCACTTGCACAATCTTTAAAAATTGGCAAATTAATAATAAAAATAGCGAAAATAAGTAAGTTGTTTAAGCCAACTAATCTGCACAGATTGACCACCAATCAGAGGAGGTCACGTGCTTTTCCGCACGAAAATCAAATCACTCTTGTTGACTTAAAGAATATATCAGTACAAAAATCAAAAGTTTAAACAAAAATAATTGATTAATCAATTCTGATCATTATTGAAAGCATAATTATTTCATTTCATAAGAACAAAATGTTACAATTAATAAAATTAAATTTAAAAGTAAACTAATTAAATCCAAATAAAAATAAAATATTTATCTACCACAAAATTAACAATTAAAAAAAAAAAACTTTAATTACACAAAAAAAAAAAATTGAGATATAAAGATAACAAAAATTAAAATGTACGACAGGTAGTAGCAGAAAGGGGCACAACAATCAATTTGCACAAAAAAATCTAATCAAAATCTAAAATGGTTGATCATACTCAAAAATATACAATTTAATTATTTGAATTAATAAAAAAATGATCAACCCATGAAAACCACCCTAAAGGATGATATTCTGACAAAATTATTAAAAAAATAAAAATTCGTTCAAAAAAAAATCTAATCACAATCTGAAAGAGTAAAACATACTCAGAAATATACACCCTAACTTTGTAAATTAATAACAAAAAATATCAACACCTGAAAACCACCCCTAATAAAAACATACGGATAAAATTAAAAAGGAAAATATCAATTTACGCAAAAAAATTGTAAAAAAAATTTGAAATGCTAAAACATTAAATATCTAAAACAATAATTTTGTCCGTTTATTATACATATGGGAACATTCCTTCATAATTATGCCTTGCCAGAAATTATTGGCAAGATACACTAAAAAATTTTCAGTCAAATATCAATTATTTTCCACATTTCTAGATCTAATTTTAAACTTTTTCATCTCTAAACAAACAAAATTAAACATAAATTGAGCTACTGCACATTGATTTCAACTTGTGAAAAAATGAAAATTCAAGGCATTTTTGCCTTGCCAGAAATATTTGCCAAAATACTCTAAAAAATTTTCAGCCAAATATCATTTATTTTCCGTATTTCTAGATCTAATTTCTAACTTTTTCATATATTAACAAACAAAGTTGAACAAAAATTAACCCAACGCGCGTTACATTCAAATTGTCAAAAAGTGAAAATTTAATCAATTTTTGCCTTGCCAGAAAAATTTGGCAAAATACACTAAAAAATTTCCAGCCAAATATCAATTATTTTCCGTGTTTCTAGATCTAATTTCAAACATTTTCATATATTAACGAACAAAATTGTACAAAAATTAATAGACTGCGCATTACACTCAAATTGTCAAAAAATGAATATTTAGTCAATTTTTGCCTTGTCAGAAAAATTTGGCAAAATACAGTTAAAAATTTTCTGCCAAATATTAATTATTTTCCGTGTTTCTAAATCAAAATTCAAACTTTTTCATATATTACCAAACCAAATTGTACAAAAATTAATCGACTGCGCATTAGTTTAATCTTGACAAAAAATTAAAATTCCATCAATTTTCGCCTCGCCAGAAAAAACTTGCAAAAACACTAAAAAATTTTTAGCCAAATATTAATTATTTTGCTTGTTTCTAGATCTAATTTTAAACTTTTTCATATATTAACGAACAAAATTGTACAAAAATTGACCCAGTGCGCATTAGTTTCAACTTGTCAAAAAATTAAAATTCCATCAATTTTCGCCTTGCCAGAAAAATTTGGCAAAATACACTAAAAAATTTTCAGCCAAATATCAATTATTTTCCGTGTTTCTAGATCTAATTTCAAACTTTTTTATATATTAACAAACAAAATTGTACAAAAATTAAGCGACTACGCGTTACATTCAAATTGTCAAAAAATGAAAATTTAGTCAATTTTTGCCTTGCCAGAAAAATTTGGCAAAATACACTAAAAAATTTTTAGCCAAATATCATTTATTTTCCGTATTTCTAGATCTAATTTCTAACTTTTTCATATATTAACAAACAAAATTGAACAAAAATTAACCTAACGCGCGTTACATTCAAATTGTCAAAAAGTGAAAATTTAATCAATTTTTGCCTTGCCAGAAAAATTTGGCAAAATACACTAAAAAATTTCCAGCCAAATATCAATTATTTTCCGTGTTTCTAGATCTAATTTTAAACTTTTTCATATATTAACGAACAAAATTGTACAAAAATTAAGCGACTGCGCGTTACATTCAAATTGTCAAAAAATGAATATTTAGTTAAATTTCGCCTCGCCAGAAAAAATTTGCAAAAAACACTAAAAAATTTTTGGCCAAATATCAATTATTTTCCGTGTTTCTAGATCTAGTTTCAAACTTTTTCATATATTAACGAACAAAATTGTACTAAAATTAACCCAGTGCGCATTAGTTTCAACTTGTCAAAAAATGAAAATTCAATCAATTTTCGCCTCGCCAGAAAATTTTAGCAAAATACACTAAAAAATTGTCAGTCAAATATCAGTTATTTTCCGTGTTTCTAGATATAATTTCAAACTTTTTCATATATTAACGAACAAAATTGTACAAAAATTAAGCGACTGCGCGTTACATGCAAATTGTCAAAAATACACGGAAAATAATTGATATTTGGCTGAAAATTTTTTAGTGTATTTTGCGAAATTTTTCTGGCAAGGCAAAAATTGACTAAATTGTCATTTTATGACAATTTGAATGTAACGCGTAGTCGCTTAATTTTTGTACAATTTTGTTTGGTAATATATGAAAAAGTTTGAAATTAGATCTAGAAACCCGGAAAATAATTGATATTTGTCTGAAAATTTTTTACTGTATTTTGCCAAATTTTTCTGGCAAGGCAAAAATTGACTAAATTTTCATTTTTTGACAATTTGAATGTAATGCGCAGTCGATTAATTTTTGTACAATTTTGTTTGGTAATATATAAAAAAGTTTGAAATTAGATCTAGAAACACGGAAAATACTTGATATTTGGCTGAAAATTTTTTAGTGTATTTTGCCAAATTTTTCTGGCAAGGCAAAAATTGACTAAATTTTCATTTTTTGACAATTTGAATGTAACGCGTAGTCGCCTAATTTTTGTACAATTTTGTTCGTTAATATATGAAAAAGTTTGAAATTAGATCTAGAAACATGGAAAATAATTGATATTTGGCTGAAAATTTTTTACTGTATTTTGCCAAATTTTTCTGGCAAGGCAAAAATTGACTAAATATTCATTTTATGACAATTTGAATGTAACGCGCAGTTGATTAATTTTTGTACAATTTTGTTTGGTAATATATGAAAAAGTTTGAAATTAGATCTAGAAACACGGAAAATAATTAATATTTGGCTAAAAATTTTTTACTGTATTTTGCCAAATTTTTCTGGCAAGGCAAAAATTGACTAAATTTTCATTTTTTGACAATTTAATGTAACGCGCAGTCGCTTAATTTTTGTACAATTTTGTTCGTTAATATATGAAAAAGTTTGAAATTAGATCTTGAAACACGGAAAATACTTGATATTTGGCTGAAAATTTTTTAGTGTATTTTGCCAAATTTTTCTGGCAAGGCAAAAATTGACTAAGTATTCATTTTTTGACAATTCGAATGTAACGCGCAGTCGCTTAATTTTTGTACAATTTTGTTCGTTAATATATGAAAAAGTTTGAAATAAGATCTAGAAACACGGAAAATACTTGATATTTGGCTGAAAATTTTTTAGTGTATTTTGCCAAATTTTTCTGGCAAGGCAAAAATTGATTAAATTTTCACTTTTTGACAATTTGAATGTAACGCGCGTTGGGTTAATTTTTGTTCAACTTTGTTTGTTAATATATGAAAAAGTTAGAAATTAGATCTAGAAATACGGAAAATAAATGATATTTGGCTGAAAATTTTTTAGAGTATTTTGGCAAATATTTCTGGCAAGGCAAAAATGCCTTGAATTTTCATTTTTTCACAAGTTGAAATCAATGCGCAGTAGCTCAATTTATGTTTAATTTTGTTTGTTTAGAGATGAAAAAGTTTAAAATTAGATCTAGAAATGTGGAAAATAATTGATATTTGACTGAAAATTTTTTAGTGTATTTTGCCAATAATTTCTGGCAAGGCATAATTATGAAGGAATGTTCCCATATGTATAATAAACGGACAAAATTATTGTTTTAGATATTTAATGTTTTAGCATTTCAAATTTTTTTTACAATTTTTTTGCGTAAATTGATATTTTCCTTTTTAATTTTATCCGAATGTTTTTATTAGGGGTGGTTTTCAGGTGTTGATATTTTTTGTTATTAATTTACAAAGTTAGGGTGTATATTTCTGAGTATGTTTTACTCTTTCAGATTGTGATTAGATTTTTTTTTGAACGAATTTTTATTTTTTTAATAATTTTGTCAGAATATCATCCTTTAGGGTGGTTTTCATGGGTTGATCATTTTTTTTATTAATTCAAATAATTAAATTGTATATTTTTGAGTATGATCAACCATTTTAGATTTTGATTAGATTTTTTTGTGCAAATTGATTGTTGTGCCCCTTTCTGCTACTACCTGTCGTACATTTTAATTTTTGTTATCTTTATATCTCAATTTTTTTTTTTGTGTAATTAAAGTTTTTTTTTTTTAATTGTTAATTTTGTGGTAGATAAATATTTTATTTTTATTTGGATTTAATTAGTTTACTTTTAAATTTAATTTTATTAATTGTAACATTTTGTTTTTAAGAAATGAATTAATTATGCTTTCAATAATGATCAGAATTGATTAATCAATTATTTTTGTTTAAACTTTTGATTTTTGTACTGATATATTCTTTAAGTCAACAAGAGTGATTTGATTTTCGTGCGGAAAAGCACGTGACCTCCTCTGATTGGTGGTCAATCTGTGCAGATTAGTTGGCTTAAACAACTTACTTATTTTCGCTATTTTTATTATTAATTTGCCAATTTTTAAAGATTGTGCAAGTGCAATCTGATTGAGGAGGCATTCATTAATCATTTGCAATAATTTTGAACTCATTTTATATTGTTGTTTTGCTTTGGGTTGACGGAATTCAGTTCTTTATGTTTTCTTTTAGAAATTAACTATTTATTTCTTTGTATATTGTCTGGCTTCTTTAAAACAATAAGTTTTATCATAATAAGTCGTTTAGGAATTTAGATTTCTGCTTGTTTACATATTTTCCAGCAAAACACATAATATGGACTTGCAGTTTAAGAAAAAGATTTGTTGTTTGTCTAGAAGTTAATCGAGATAGCTCAGTTGGTTAGGCGTTAGGTTTTAGTTAATTGCGTGCGGCGAACCCGGGTTCGATTCCCTGTCCCCCCAAATTTGTTTTTAAAAAATATCCTCATTATGTGAGGTTCTCGCAGTTAATTGTAGCAACAATTAATCTTAATTCGTTCACTTTTACAGTAATTTGTATTTTTAAAATTCTTTTTTAATTTATTAAATTTAAAAATTGTATTTATTAACTGAAATATAATTTTTATTAATTTTAAGCTACACATAACCTTTATGTGTAGTTTACAACCCAAGCTGTTCATTGTTTTTTGTATTTTGCTGTTTAGAATCGTTTATTTCTTAAAAAATCATTTATTTTAGCGATTTGTGGCATTTTTTTTTTGACGTAATTTTTCTGACGTGATTTACTTGACGTCGCGAAAAAACGTCATGTAATTTACGTCAAGCGCGTATGACATACATTTTATGTCATAAACTTTCGTAAGGGTTGCATTTAAATTTCCCAAAAGTTGGCTTTAACTTTTCTGAAAGATAACTTTAACTATTGCAAAAGTTAACTTCATCTCCAATGTGATTTACATGTAAATTTTTAGAATCACCTTCCCTGACTGTAAAATTCAACTTTTCTAAACTTTTCTGAAAATTATCTTTAACTTTTTCAAAAGTTAACTTTAACTCTTAGTTAACTTACGTATTTAACTTGAGTGAACCTGCACTAACTTGTTCTAAATTGCAAAGAGGGGTTTTACATCATTCTGAGAAGTGTTGAATAGAAATGTAATATTCATCAAGCTTATACTGACATACCAATAATGTTGCAAGTGCATAACACGTCATGATATATAATCATGTAGTATAGTATGAACCAATCAGCGATGAAATTAGGAAGTGGAGGGGGGTGGAGGTGAAGAGGGGTTTACAGTTAGGTATATAAGATGTTGTCTTGGCTTTAAATTGCATTTATCTTCCAAGATAGATTTTATTGTACACATCCAAGGTTTTAAACAAAGCTGTAACGAATTTGTCTTCAAAGAGTTGGCTATTCTTCCACTTGAAGCAGATGCTCAACCTCGAGTTTATCTCTTTGAACCACCGTATAGTTGGAATTCCTTACCTGGACGCTACAAAAGTGAGAACCGTTGGTTGACCAACAATTATCATAGAATCCAATGGATAGCTGGAGATGTATCTTATGAAGAACTACGTATTGTTTTGCAAAAAAAAACTACGAGGTGCAAGAACTATTTACACAAAAGGTAATGAAATAACAGGGTGGTTAGAAAAATATTTGTTAAATGTGCAAAATTTAGAAGAAATAGACTGTTCATCAATTAAAAATATTAAAACTGACTGCTTGTTAAGTACATGTACACTAGGGAGGGGGGGTCGATTCCGGACTTTTTTCGATTCGAGATTTCTAATAGTGCGGAAAAGTTGCCTTAGTACTTCCTGATTCCAATGCAATTTTTCGTTTTGAGATCGGACTGCATCTTCAACCCCAACTCCGACCTTGAAGTTTCGTAAATTTGCCTAAAATCGTGAATTGACTACCTAGCGCTTGAAATACGCCTCTCATGGCAAAATGTATAAAACAAAAGTTGTTTGTCGCGTCATTAGCTACCGAAATGGTAAATATGATTATGACCGCAGGACGAACCGTTTCCGAGATATGAGCGAAAAGGCCGCGTGACGCAGCGCAAGGTGAAAATTGTTGTAGGTCTTAGCTAGCCTGTGTTGGATACCGAAAACCCACCACTTGGAGGTGGCTGCACTTTGGGTTCCTCCCAAGCCCAACCAACGACCATATGTCAGGCTTTTTTTAAGTCTGAATCTGTATCAAATTTATTGATAAAATAGTATTTTGTACTAAACTTTCGCAGTTGTTGCCTGGATTTCAGTGTAGAGCGTATAAACCGACCACGAGACTGGGGGGTAATAACTTTAGAAGAAGCCTCTGTCACCAGTTTGACGGTTCTCTCGACTGCCACGGTGTGAGAGGGGAATTCACTAAATTTCCATATCTCTGCAATGTCTCCCGACAACCCTTTTATGAGCTCTTCGTTAGAAACTGAACGAAGAACTGGTGAAACAGTCAAGGTAATAGTCTCCCAGTTAATGATATCGTAATAATTATTAGCTCTAAAATTCAGCTTTGGCACTTTATAACATCTAACCCATACATTTACGGTGTCAGTCTCTGCTTCTCTGGCTGCCAGAAGACTGTCACGGGACAACTTTCTGACTTGTACCCGTTCGAGAGTCATCATACTAAGGAGAATGTTTTCTGGAAGAGCAATGAAAGCATTATGTTGATTGGATGAATGGACAACCTTGCGCAGTTTAGTAGGTAAGTATCTCGACCTTTGGATTGTAGCAAAAAGATGGTGCGAGCCATCTTTGATTGAACTGCGGAATCTTATTGAGAACCACAA
This sequence comes from Ganaspis brasiliensis, assembly GCA_037103525.1. Classification (NCBI taxonomy): domain Eukaryota; kingdom Metazoa; phylum Arthropoda; class Insecta; order Hymenoptera; family Figitidae; genus Ganaspis; species Ganaspis brasiliensis. The sequence goes on along the minus strand of JAZKLR010000012.1, from coordinate 2,127,161 downwards.
TGGTGAGTAAAAAGGAAAGGATGTCGATTCATCCATTCAATAGAATGCTTTCTTTGCTCTTTCAGAAAACGTTTTCCTTAGTATGATGACTGATGAAGGGGTAGAAGTCATGGTGACTCCACAATAGGGATCTATAATCGTCGACGATGATGGCACAGCGTCGATGTCGACACTTTGGTTGGTGGTTCTTAACTATTTGGGAAAACGTTGCAATTGGCTTATGTTCCATGTTCGACCATTTCGACAGTTAACTGATCGCAGCTGACAACATGACTTTCCCTAAATAGTTGAGAATCACTAACCAAAGCGTCGACATCGACGCTTTGCCATCAACGTCGACGTTCATAGATCCCTATTGTGGAGTCACCATCAGAAAAGTTGCCCCTTGACTGTCTTCTGGCAGCCAGAAAAGCAGAGACTGACACTGTAAATGGATAAGTTAGATGTAATAAAGTGCCAAAGCTGAATTTCGAGCTAATAATTATTACGATATGATTAACCAGTTCTTCGTTCAGTTTCTAACGTAGAGCTCATAAAAGGGTTGTTGGGAGACACTGCAGAGATATGGAGATTTAGTGAATTACCTTCTCACACCATGTCAGTCAAGAGTATCTTATAATGGCATCTTCTAAAGTTATTGGCCACCAGCCTCGTTATCGGTTTATACGCATACGCTCTACACTGAAATCTAGATAACTGCCAAAGTTTACTACAAAATCTTATTTTAACAATAAATTTGATACAGATTCAGACTAAAACAAGCCTGGCATATGGTCAGTTGGTTGGGTTGGGCTTGGGAGGAACACAAAGTGCAACCACCTCCGCGAGGTGGTTTCTGGGCAACCAACACAGGTCAGCTGAGAGCTGCAACAATTTTCACCTTGCGCTACGGTACACTTTTCTCTCGTATCTCGGGAAATGTTCGTCCTACGTCCATGATCATACATACCATTTTGGTAGCTAATGAAGCGACAAACAACTTTTGTTTTAAAGATTTTGCCATGTGAGGCGTATTTCAGGCGCTAGGTAGACAATTCACGATTTTAAGCAAGTTTCCTAAATTTCAAGGCCGCAGTTGGGGTTGAAGATGCAGTCCGATCTCAAAACGAAACATTGCATTGGAATCAGGAAGTACGAAGGCAACTTTTCCGCACTATTAGAAATCTCGATTCGAAAAAAGTCCGGAATCGATCCACCCTAATGTACACATCATGTGGCACCGATTGTAAATTGTGCTGCCAATAATGTATCAAGTCTTCGGAATTGGTTTCTCAGTGCACGAAGGGAAGTGAAAAATGTTTTAGTAGACGTCGATGAAATTGATTGTACTTCTACCACTTTGAAATCCTTTTACAAACAATGTGAATCTTTTTTATAATAAATTTTAAAGATTTTATAGAAATAAATGAATTCAATACTTTCAAAAATCAATGTGTCTTTACTGCTTTACCTATAATCTTAGAATCATAATAAGGAACTTAATAAAAATTTAACTTTTTTAATGAAATTATTAACTTTTATTTTTCTTTTTATGATTAAATTAAATTATATAAAACAAAGGTAGAAAAAAAGAGAAACAATTTATAAGTCAACTTTTGGTTTTATTTAAACCATATTTTAAATTTTTACAGTACATTATAGTTTTTGTCTCTTAGTACCTCTCTCTCTCATGCACGTACTTAAACACACTTTTTTGAATATTTACAAATTACAAGTAGAAATAAAATTTGCATTTCTGCTTATTTACAATATATTACAAGAGGTTTACTTAAACTAGTGGCATTTCTACATCATTAGAATCTAATTTTTTTAGTTTGTAATGCCTCCAAGCGAGAGTGTCACTGCTATTTTCTAGTAAAACTCTTTTGACGTCAAAAGGACTTAAAGCTATTTTTGTCTGTTTCAAAGTATGTACATTATGGAGTTTTGATCAGATACAATATTGTGTTCTAGTTAGCATTTCAACATTTTTTAAGCAGTAGACATAGTCATCAAAGGTAATAGTTTACTTCACAACTACCTCCTTTACAGCTTTAAGGGGGTCTTCTACTCTTCAGGCCCGAAATTTAGTGGTTTTTTTTGGGAATTAATTGTGAAGAAACTACTGAATATTTTTTGACAAATTTTTTTTATTTTCAAGATACATCCTTTAACTTTGAAATTTTCTTATTCATGATGAAAAATAAAAATGGTGGTGATCTTGAAACGCCCTTGCGTAAACGCGTTTCAGAAATGCAGAGCTCCCGCTTGAGTCACGGTTTTGGCACTGGGACAATCCAAAATCAAAAAACGAATTTTTTTCATGTGTATAGTTGCGTTGACTATTTTTTCCCGTGGCAGATTTTTTTTATTTTTTAATTTGTCAAAATTATGCGAAAATTCGCAAAAATTTTCATTTTTTTCTTTTTTTTTTTAGTTTAAGGGGCTATAAAAAAAAACAAAAAAAAATTTCAAAAATCGTACATGGAGAAAAATAGCTTCATCATTTCTGAGTAATTTAAAAAAAATTAAAATCGGACCATTTTTACAATAAAAAGTACGCAGCAGCATAAAAAACACTACTTTCGGAGAAACGAGTTTAAAGTTAACACATGGTGTATAACTTGATTGTAGTAACTTATGAGTTAATCTGCTTATATCGGGCCCGAACAAGGTTTTTTGTTTTTATATGGGACTTTGGACTTTAGCAAAGATAAAAAAATTATAAATTGGTAATTTGTTGATAATAGAATCATTATAAATAAACAAATGTTACAAATGAACAAAAATTCGTGGGTTTTTTCGGTTCCCAGAAACATGCAAAAGAACGTGATTCTCACGAAATCCTTTCTGTGGCGTATTCTCAGATGCATAAAGATTGAAATAAAAAAGAAAAAAATTTTTTTTTTTAAACCCCGAGAGTAGAAGACTCCCTTAACATTTTTTATAAAGTCCACCCTCAACTCGAATACTATACATTTTACTCCGCAAACCAACAAATTCTGTTATAACTCTCCTACTACACTCATCTTTCATGAGACCTAAAACTTTTTTGTTGACTTGCGGCATTCCATGTATATTATTAGCAGGATAATCAGAAGTATCGAATTTGGAAATATCTGCTGTCATATCAGAATAGATGTTTTCACATTTGAAATGATAAACAAGAATATCGGTATCAGTGTAGAGCAATTTACAGTTATCATTATACTTTTTTCACATGTAATCGTAATGAAAATCATACATGAGTGTTTTGGAAATGTCTAAAACGCTAAGACCAATATAGATTGGTTTATTCATAAGCACTTCCGTTTTTCTAAGCTCCACAGCAACTAAATTTTCGCTTAAGACAGATCGCGAGTCGAAGTTAGGTTTAGATATAAGAGCTTCAGCTCCATATCTACCTTCCCACTTAATTACAAGTTTAACATCTACACATTTCTGTACGTTTTCCATTGTCTTACCGTATACAGCATTATTCATAATGTTTGTTTGAATTGTAAAATTCTGTGAATGTTTCTAAGTTTAATACCATGTGCCAAAGCTTGCTTCAACACACGGTAATGGATAACCTATTTTTGTTTCGGTAGAAGGGTAGTTAGTGACTTTGTCTCTTTTGATCCTGGTGGTTTTAAGTGTTCAGAACAAAATGACAAATCACTAGGGGCGTCGGAATGCATTCCAGTGGAGTGTTGACTTTTTGATAAATTACCCCTTCCTCTTTCCACCAACCTCTTTACATCGTACCCCCTGTACCCCCCCTCTCTGCAGTTTTTTTATTTCTGGACTGTTGAGTTCACAACACAGACAACATACCTTCCGCCGCCCCTGCAAATCACTGTGACTGTTGTGTAATTCATCGGGATAGACTAAATCAACTTTTAAAATATAACCAATAGGTGCATCATCTTCAACGTTAAATTTAAAATTATTATTTACATTTGGCACCCACGTAAAACCACCGTAGGGAAGTGCTTGTATCATAGCCCATAAGCCCAACCAGACAGGTTGTTCGCATCCAAGTACATAATCTAAGTTGACTCTTCTTTTTCGTTATATTTTTCCATATACTGATTATTAGCTCTAGCACCTCTATTGGTACACTGGCTTACTCCACCTTTAATGACACGGTGAAGAAACATAACCATATCTATATCAGTTAGAAGTTCCAACTTTACATTACTATACTTTAACATAGAATCCCAACTCAATCTAGGTGTTGTATAATAATGAGCTGGATCTAAACCGTACGCAATAAGACACTGGTTTCTAAAATTTTCAAAAATATCTACGAGTAGTAAAATGTCGGTTTTCATGTACAAATATAGATAAAAAATGCAGAATTTATAATATTATGTTGAGGAAGAGAAGATGCCAATTTATCCAAAGACGATGTCATATGTCTTTCTTTGTTATCGGGGAGGAGGTCAACTTTAACTTCAAACTCAGTGGCAATGGAGTTTATAATGAAATGCGCATCGTATCCACTCAAATTGCGGAATACTACAGGAATAGTTCTTGAATCCTGATAGTTGATATTACAATCCTGATGCGCTACACCCTTGTACTTCCCAGTTATATGACAATGATCATTAACTTTTACAGTCCCATGCGCGATAGACTTTTTACAGATATGACAAATGTTAGTGCTTCCAAAAGCAGCTTATTGACTTGCATTTAGTTTCTCCATTGGAATAGTGACCATAAATACAGTCTCAATATCCTCTGTCAACTTTTTTAACTCTTTAGCAAACCATTTCGCAGGATCTTCTTCATCCTTAGGTGATGCTTTGTATACTGATAAAGTATCATCATAACACTTTAAATAGGAGACGCATGACTATTCTAATTCCGATTAGCTCGAACTTTCATTTGGTCGAATTTGAAAATTGGCCAATCAGAAATTATCAACAAAATTGTGATTGGGTAATTTTCAAATTCGCGCCAAAATCTTTCTAACGAATGCTTATTCAGACATTCGCGATTTCGGACAAATGAGAAATCGGCGTTTTAAGAATTCTATCAAGTATTACTTCGTGTAAATCAAAATTCGAGCAAATGAAACTTCGTTTAAGTGTCGATTCTATTAAATAGAAATTCGTTTACTTGAGAATTCTGTTGAAAGAAAATTTGACTAAAAATGAATTCTATTAAATGAAAGTTCCGTTATCTGTAAATTCTATTATATTAATATTCAATGAAATGCGAATTATATTAAATAATATTTTGTTTTAATACAAATTCGAACATGTAGAACTTCTATAAAAATGCATTCACTCACTTAAAAGTTCTTTCAAACAGGCATTCTATAAAATAGAAATTTCATCACCTGGAAACTCTGTTAAATGAAAATTCGATAAATATAAATTCTATTAAATAAAAGTTCACTTGCCTGTACATTATACTATATAAATATTTAATGAAATAGGAATTATATCAAATAATATTTCGTTTTATTAAGGATTCTATTAAGTATTACTTCGTGTAAAATGAAATTCTGCCAAAAGAAACTGCGTTTTAGTGACGATTCTATAAAATAGAAATTTGTTCACTTGAGAATTCTGTTAAAAGAAAATTCGACTAAAAATGAATTCTATTACATGAAAGTTCACTTAACTATACATTCTATTATATAAATATTCGATGAAATAGGAATTATATTAAATAACATTTGCTTTTAATAAGGATTCTATTAAAAATTATTTCGTGTAAATTAAAATTCGAGCTAATGAAACTTCGCTTAAATGTCGATTCTATAAAATAGAAATTCCATCACCTGGGCATTCTATTAAATGGAAATTCGATCAAATATGAATTCTGTCAAAAAAAACTTCAGTTATACATGAATTCGGCTACAAGAATGTTCTGGATAATGGAATTTGACCAAATGAAAGTTCGAACTAATCGGAATTAGAGCTAGTCATGCGTCTCTTAAATAGTATCCAATGCTCAGAAGTTTATGGTTTTAAAATACTTCTGTGCAATCACCTAAGGTTGAAGATTCCGTTTTAGGAAGCAATAAGCTCTTGGAGTCTGCACATATGATAAATTATTATCGAAATTATTAGGCTGTGGTAAAATTTTATTTAGTTTTATTCAATTTCTTACAATCTTCAATGTGTTCAATAAGTTTTTCTTTTCTATGAAAGTAATGCAAACAGCGATCGCAAATATATGTTTTGTAATCATGTTTAGACAATTGACTGCTTACAAGTCGCGATAAATGTTTAATTCAAACGTAATGATAGTTTAATGAAACGACTGTTTTATCAGCAGAACCATCTTCCTCAACATTCAAACTTTCATCTTTATAATGATCTTCAATGCGTAAAAGATTCACATGAGAATCTCTTTTCTCTAATCTAAGGTGTATCACTTGTAGCATTGATTATCATGATTATTAATAACATTGACGCAGGCATGCTTATTTTTAATAACTTTTGTCAGACGAATGTAAGAACTAGCGTGCATGGGGTTGAATTTATTAATATTAACATCAAATCTATAGATGGAGTCAAGAGTCCAATTGGATTCTTTTTCCTTAAATTCCTCCATTTTTTTAAGTGTTAGCTGTTTTACATTAACATTATAAAATTCATCTGAGTTAATGGAAAAATGTCACTCGCTTTAACTGCAAAGTTTTTTTAATCGAATTCTTCTAAACCGTTAGGTAGGGTTTCCTTAAATTTGGCATACAATACCGTGTACGTTTTTACTGGACCAAGCGTATTTAAACAAGTCTCGACGTGATTTTTAAAGAGAACAAATGCATCGTCTAAGAACTGATTCACATCTGTATGTGTTTTTACTATTGTCCCCGACTGTAATTGACTATTAAAGGCTGTAGCCGTGTCAATCCACTTAATTTTTTTATTTGATTTGTTGAGCCCGGCGCCGCTCTTCTCAAATAAATTAAAATGACATTTCAAATAATGCATTCTCTTTGGTAAATATAAGATTTTTTGTTTCTGAGGAACAGTAAAGCTATATCTATTAAAGAATTCTTTTAAAATAGCATATTGCTTTTTACATTTATGCTGCCATTCGATTGCACTAATAAGAGGAACGTCAGCTGGTTTGGACTTTACAGAGCATAACCTTAATTCATCAGTGTCAATGAAATTGGCGGAGCATTCACAAATTTCATCAACACTGTTAGCAGAGGCAAAACGTTTTTATACACTGTTTCTACACCAGGGCATTTTGACATTTTTTTATAAAATATGAAAAAGAAAACTGAAAGAAACTTGAAAAAATGCTGAAAAAGAAGGCTGAAAGAGAAGCTGAAAAAAACAGAAGTGGAACGAGCTGCGTTGTTCTCACTGAAGTCGGGCTAAAGATTGCAAAATGTTCACGCCAGAGGAAATTAGGCTCAGGCTAGAAATTTGTACCTAAAACAGAAGAAGAGAAAAATGTTTAGGAATAAAATGGCTTAATGATCAAATTGTTTTTTCAAAACACTTATTGCCAACGTTTCGAACTGGTACCAGTTCATCTTCAGGGCTACAAATAAATTAAATAAATTAACTAAATTACACAAATAATTTTTAGATACCTAATTCTTTGATTTTAAGAGTTACATACCACATATATTACAAAGGTTTGACTCTCCATGGAGTCAAACTGGAAATGGTAAACACCATGTTTTACTTTAATTTAAACTTAAACTAAACTTAACTAAACAAAAGAAGAAGAAAATAAGAAGAAAATGAAAGCCAGGACAGCACAATCATGGCATGTCTTGAGAGCGATTCAGACGCAACTGAGCAAGTATGGAGACATATGTGCGACAACAGAAAAGTAGAAAAGAAAGTCTATATTAGAGTCTAAATTAGAGCAAAAAATGGTGTTTACCATTTCCAGTTTGACTCCATTTAGAGTCAAACCTTTGTAATATATTTGGTATGTAACTCTTAAAATCAAAGAATTAGGTATCTAAAAATTATTTGTGTAATTTAGTTAATTTATTTAATTTATTTGTAACCCTGAAGATGAACTGGTACCAGTTCGAAACGTTGGCAATGAATGTTTTAAGAAAAAAATTTGGCCATTAAGCCATTTTATTCCTAAACATTAAAATTCTGGTCGTTAAAGTATCTAATTGAAGAGAAAAATGTTATAAACAATAAATTGTTATTTACTGGTAACTTTTCAAAATTATTAAAAATAAAATTACTTACGGAACTAAGTGCTGACACCTAGTGTATTTGTACATCCTATCCAGGTAGGCAGTGTAACAAGTGTACCTATAACAGAAGAAGAGGAGGGGTATGTTATTACCAAAAAATTGTTTTTTATTTGTAAATAAACAAAAAATTGTTATTTTATTTGTAAATAAACAAAATCTTGAATTACTTACAGATTTGATTATTGACAACTGTGAGACTATGCCTATGTATCTGTAACATTAAGAAACATTATTATAAACAACGAATGGTTATTTTACTAGTAAGATATATAGAATCTGGAAAGCTAGAAGTACTTACGAAGCTGCTCTCGGGAGAGAACGCCTATATATTCGAGGCTCTCCCACTCTCACAAGTCCACCCACACGCGATGGCTCTGGAAAGCATACGCGCAGCCTGCAGCATCATGCCGCGCAGAGTTGCGTGGGCTGGGTCCTGGCGTCACCCACTCTCAACCAGCCACTTGAGTCGCCCACTCACGTCCGAGCGTTAATATTACTTTCCCTTGATTTCCCACGATTTAAATTATGATTTTTGAAATTTGATAACATATATGCAAAAATGGGTAGTGTTTTCAAAATTTAAGTCCCAATACATTAGTTTGGTAGGTGCTAAAAGATATGCAAATTAGTTCTTAGGTAAAAGTTAACAACAATACACAGTTTATGCAAATTAGATTGGTAGTATTAAGGATATGCAAATTAGTTTTTCAGTAAAAGTTAACAATAATACGCAGTTTATGCAAATCATGCCGATAGGTCAGCCTTTTCAGTTAAAATTGGCGCGATTCGATTGCAGCGCCGTCTATGTGTGGTGGCCAGTGTGCTAACTCACTAAAATGGCTGTCGCTAACGTAGAACTCTCACTAACAACAGGCTCGCGGCCGGTAAAGCATATTCCTACAGGGTAAGTGATACGCAACCGGCATATCTCTACTATTAAAAATGTTAACAAAAAAAAAAACCAACTTATAATAATAGCCAACTTTACAATATTACTTCCTGATAGAGAAAGCATTGTTTTACCCTCAAATTATCGTTTGCAATTTTTTAACAGATGTCGAAAATGATGTTTTTAAAAAATGACCGTGTGTTTGTGTGTGTGTGTATGTCCACATTACGTTTGGCTCAATATCTCGAACACCATAATACATAGAACACTTTTTTTTTACGAAATTATAGATCCCTCAGGGGGACGAATTATGATATACGTTTGATCCCCCCTCGTGGTGTCACCTTGTCGTGGTGAGGGGGCTTAGGACCGGCCAGGCGCTTGTCCTTCGGACGCCATCACTAGACGAGCTGTTCGGCTCTTCCCAGAGCTCACCGACTCCCGATGTTTGGCGAGTTTGGGCACAGGGGAATGAACGGGACCCCGTTAATTCGGGAAGTCGCCGTTTTTCGAACCTGTGCACTAGCTATCCTGTGCGGATGATGTTAATTCAGATTCCAAATGGGGGCTAACCATCCTCGTCAGCTGTGGAGGACATGGGTTCTGGGAGGAATAGGACACTCCCGCCTCCTTCGTTTTTCTAAGTTGGTGTGGAGTCGTCTCGATCTAGGGTTGGCGCCCGGGGGACCGGTTGTCTGTCCGATCTGACCAACGACACCCCCAATCCAAGGTTCTTACACCGTGCCGATGGATGGATGGCACCTGGGTCAAAAAATCCGGTCGTGGTGCTGCTGGGGATGGTGCGAACGTCGCCCAACCTACGTGCTCTTCAATTTGGCGTCTGTAAAGTGCAGGCGTCGGTTGCTGATGCCGGGGACCTGGGCGGCGGACGCACTGTCGTCGTCAGTGTCACGCTCGGAGGTGTCGCGAGCTGTGGTCCTATGATACCGGGCTCCCTCCTAGTGATTCAATGCCTTACCTACACATCGGAGCTCTGTGTGGGTGGACCGTTTTTTCTCCAAGGCTCGTGGGAATTACATGGAAGGTTTCAATTTTAAATTAAACGATGAAGAAAGGCGCTCAGAAAACGCGGGAGGTTACTCGAGGTCATCGAGTAATGCTGGCAGGAAGGACGCTAGCGCAGGTCCACCGTACTTAATTGTGGAGGACCTGCAAAGGTCAAGAAGAGGAAGTGCAGCAAGCATAAGCAGCTGTGGCAGCGCGTTTAGTAACGCCACAGCTTATGGGCTTAGTACTTGCGAAGCAGACAAGACTAAGCTTAAAAAGTTACGAGCGGAGGAAGCTGGCATTATAGGAGAGATGGAAAGTGAGCTTCAAATCATGTTGGCGAAGCTTACTATTCAAAAGAACGTAGCTGCCGAGATTCTAGAGATGGGACCTGACAAAGCTGACTGAGAAAATGTCCGTAATGTCCGTAATTCTCCGTCTTTGTCCGTCAGGCCTGTCAAAGTGGACAGATTGTTATTTTAGGTAATTTATATTGTTTTTAATATTTTGATAGGTATATTTCATAACAAAATGTAAAAAATTAAGGATTTCTGAAAAAAGCTTCCTTGAAAATTGTGAGAAAGTATGAATTAACTAAAATTATGTGTCACATAACCTAAAACCTTGGGAAAAGTTGCAGGAACTATAAAAACTACAATGTATTGTTTTCATGTAGCAAATAATGTAGAACACTATTTTGTGCAAGAAATACATTTTACAAACACTTTAAGGTTATTAAATGTACATATACAGATTAAAAAAGAAATCATGTGTAACATAAAAATAGGCAAATACACATATTTTAATATTATGTTAATTAGTTTTAAAAAGCAATAAATTAATTACGCAATGTTTATAAATGTTTCAAAACTATAATTTCTGAATAAAAATATCACCCGATATCAAGTTGAAAATCATATATTGTAAAAATAGTGTAAATTGCAATATTATCTCTTTAAATTTAAAATAAGTAACATGAAATAATGCAGAATTTTTTATAATCTTATTGGTTTCATTTGAAAGATAATTTTTCATAAAATTTGGTAGATTTATAAGTAATATTGCACACTTGTTTATTATAATGTTTTAGGAAAGTTGGAAACTGTTTAAAAATTGAAAAATAAATAAAACTTTTAATTTTTGCGGAAAAGAAATTTTTGTTGAAATTTTTTTCTAGGATATTTTAACAGTTTTCAATTAGTTTCTTTAAAATCTGTAAACATATTTAAAAATAAGTTTTTCAATTACCGAGATTTAAAATTTAGTTTATAATTTTATGGAGTACTAAAATGTTTTTAAAATTTGTGTTAGAGATTTTGTTTAAAATTTTTTTTACGAGATTTTAAGAGCTTTAATTAATTTTTAGCATGTGTAGCATATTTAAAACTAGGATTTTCAAATAACAAAATTAAAAAAGTTGTCCTTATTCCGTTACTTTATATTAATTTTTCAAACCAATTAAATATTTTTCAATTATTTCAACAATAGCAAAATATACCCGCGTTAAATTGAGCGAGAATTACCTTTTTCATTAACTAGAATAGTTTAAATACGAAAGTAAACTAATATGAACTTATTTAGATTAAATTCATTGCTATCAGATTAAATTTTGTGAATTGGTTTTTATTTATATTTTGTTACAAATTAATAAATACAAAGCAATTTGAGAGAATAAATCAGGTTTTGTTTCTCAGTTGAAAATAAAAATTTATTTTAGTACGTTACAAAAGTTACAATATTTTTTAAAATAGTTTTTTGAACAAAATATATTTTAACTTCTATGCGAATTTCATTTATTCCAAACTTCTACTCATATGATTTCCTTATTCTTAAAATTTCTTCAAACAATACGAAATTCAATTAATAACAAACTATTCTCCAAAATTTCTATCAATATTAATTTTAATTTTTCCAAATTAAAAAATTCCCAACTTCTATCGATTCAAATTTAAATTATGTCAAATTTCAATTAATCAACATTGCAATATAACCGAAGTTTTAAGGAGGTTCTATCGTAAATAGAATAATTAACATTACCATTTTAAACAAATTTGGTCTACTAGTAGATAATGCTTTTATAATGATGCAGCTAAATTTTTGAGACCTCAAGGTACTTGTGAAAAAAGTTATACAAAAAAAAGTTTTTAACATTTTACATTGATTCTTATGGGAATTGAGTAGTTTGTCATATATATTTATATATTTACATGTATTTTCCGAAGTACCTTAAGGAAAAAAAAATTTAACTGCATCATATTATAACACCATTATCTACCAGTGAACCAAATTTGGTTAAAATGATGTAAATTCTTTTTAAGATAGAACCTCCTTAAGATTCATAACTCATGTTTATTTTGATTCCTAATGGTAAAAACAAAAATTATATTAGTTTTTTATATTTACAAATTAAAAATCAGAAAGTTGATTTTATTAATATGAATTTAAATTGTTTCAAACTTTAATCTGTATTCAATATAATTCAATATAATTATTCAAATTTTAATTATAATAATACTAATAATAGTAAACTTTAATTAATATTTAAAACTTTTAATGGCTCAAATAGTCAATTCATGTTTAATATATTAGAAACTTTAAATATTTTAAAATTTTAACAATACAGAAATATTAGGTATTTTAAATTTCAACCAATATATAAAAACTTTAAATTATAAAAAAAAAATTTGCATCGAATTTTCAATCAGACTAAATTTTATGATTAAAATTTTAACTATTAAAATGTTAACTAAAATTTGTTCCAATAAAAATTGAAATTGAAATTGAAATTCTGGAGAATTAATAATTAAATAAGTAAAATTGGAAATCATATCTATAATAATAATCTACAAGATTCTTTATTCTTTTATTCATTCTTTCATTATGTCCACATCAGAAGTTTGGTACATAGATATTTTTTGTTCTAAAGCAGATACTTTTTAAAAAATGCATTTAAATTAATTAAAATTTAAATTTATAAATATCAGTACAAAAAATTTTAATTTCATTAATAAATAAATCTATAATTTTTTCTATTATTTTTAACAGTTTTCAAGATACAATTATTCTCTTTAAATTTTATAATTCTTCTTCAATTTTATTTAATTATTTTATTCTGTTGTCGATCATTCTCGACAGATTTCGAATTTTTTTTTCAACTGTCAATTATTTTCATCATTTCTCAATAATTTTCTTTAGTATTTAAATATTTTAGTCATTTTGTAATTTTTGTTTCAATAATCAAGTAATTCCTTAAAATTTCAATTTCATTCTTAAATTTTTAATTATTTTCTTTAATTTTCAATTGCATTCTTAGCTTTTAATTATTTTATTCAATATTCAATAATTCTAGCATTTTCTCAATTATCAATTATTTTTTTGAAATTTCAATACAATTCTTCAGTTTCTACTTGATTTCAATTATATTCATTTATTTTTTATAATCTTTTCTATCATTTTTATCAGTTTTCAATTGACAATTTATTATTCTCCTTAAATTTTACGATTATTCATTAATTTAAAAAAAATTTTGTTTAAATGCCGATTATTCCCACCATTTTTAAAATTTTTTTCCAATTGTTAATTATTTATTTTTAATATTTCATTATTTTCGTCATATTATAATTTTTTTTGATTATCAATTATTTTCTGAAAATTTCTATTGAATTACTTACTTTCCAATTTATTTCTTCAATTTTCATAATAATATTCTTCAATTCTCAAATATTGTCTTTAATTTTCAATTATTTTTATCGATTTTCAATTAATTGCTCAATACTCAATAATTCACGGATTTTTTCAATTATTTTTCCACTCATAAAAACTGTTTTAAAGTTTCAATTCAATTATTTAATAAAATTCTAGAACTCTTCTCTTCAATTCTCAGATATCTTCTTCAAAATTAAATTCCACTTTTCAGTTTTCAATTTTCAGTTATTCTGTTTAATATTGGAAAATTATCGCCTTTTTTCTATTATTTTTTAGATTATCATTTAGTTTCTTTAATTTTCAATACAATTGTTTAATTTTTTTCTTAATTTTTGAATTCCATTCTTCAATTTTTAAGTATATTCTTTAAATTTTCATTCCATTCTTCAATTTTTAAATGTTTCCTTTAATTTTCAATTCTTTTTTCAATTTTAATTATTTCTTTCGATTTTTAATTTTTTTATATTTCTTGTTTAATTTTTTATATTTTTTTTTCAGTTGTCAAGTAATATAGGCATTCTTCGAATTTTGTTTTCAATTGACAATTATTTTCGTCATTTTTCACATATTTTCTTCAATAATTTTTCAACTGTTGACGTCATTTTTTTTAATTATTTTCCACAATTAATAAATTATTTTCCGCAATTTAATAGTTAATTATTATAGTTAATATTCTATTGAAATATTTTATGATAAATGTATAAAACTTCTAACAAAAATATACAAACATAGTAAACATAGTAAAACATATTTAAGGTTATGTTCTACATAAAAATACATATTTGACTTATTTCACATATAATTGTGTTTATAACAGACAATATAAACAATAATATTAATGATAACAATAATGACAACTATAAAAAACCTTTTTATTTCATTTAACACAAATAAATAATAAAAATATGAATCTGTCCAGTCTGTCCGTTTGTCAACATGGTGACCGTCACCTGACGCTGAATGTCGGTCAGACTCTAGTCCAGTCCCATCTCTACGAGATTCAAGCTGGATTGAGAAAATTCGGGCAATGGATCCCTGCATTAAGGAAGAAACACGAAGAGGCTGACGAGGCCGCTTGGATATTTGAAACGGGCCTTGAGCAGCTAGAGGAAGGTCGGCTTGACCGAAAAAAGACAAGGGAGCGCTTCCAGGCCAGGGCAATGAGAAGCCTTGTTCTGGAATGCGAAAGAAAGAAGAGAGCTGCCTCGGAGCGATCTCCGCCGAAGGAGGAGGCTCAGAAGAAAAAGCAGAAGAAAGAGGAGCCTCTTCTTTCGAAGGCTAGGGCTCTGCAGGGTAAGAAGAAGAAGGTGGTGGTTCCTTTACCACTCCCTAAAGTAGCAATAGAGACGGTGCGACCCAGAAAGCCGACGCTTGTGGTGCAAGTTTGTCAGGGACAGACGTATGCTTCTGTCCTTGGCAAACTCAGAAAGGATGTTGACCCTGGCTCTTGCCAGACGACGGTTGTAAGTGCCAGGCCCACAAAGTAAGGGAACCTTCTTCTTTGTTTAGGGGGAGGTTCAAACCGGGAGGCGTTCACAGCCAAAGTTGCTGAAGCCGTGACTGGAGTTAGAACCGTCAGGGCCCCGGAAGAAAAGAGGGTAGCACTCAAAATCCGGGACCTTGACGGTCTCACACAACAGGAAGAAGTGGTAGCAGCTCTTGAGGAACTACTGAAGACTCCCCAAGAAGGAAGGCAGGTGTCGGTCCTGGGACATAACAGAAGAGGAGTGAAGTTGGCGATAGTGGCCTGCTGCTCTCACAGGCTTTTAGAGCCAACCAAACCTTTTTGAAAACATTCGCTATTAGTTTATTATTATGAACAAATATTACCAAAAAAAATTATGTTTTTGAGAAATTAAAATTTTTTGGTTTTTTAAGAAATAGCCGCCATTTTGTAAATTTTGTAAATTTTTTAAAAATTCAAACAGCTCGAAAGATTATCAAGAAAGCTATTAAACTCAAGAAAAAATAATTTTAAATATTTTTTTTTGTTGAAATGACAGCCTTTTGAGAAAAAAGATTGTGATTGCTTTTTTGGGAAAACGATATTTTTACCCTATAGAATCTATAGATGCACATACTCATTCTTCAATTTTTCTCCAAGTGACTTAAAATTTTACTACAATATTCTAAAGATATTATGCATTCATTTAAAAAAATAAAAAGAAATGCAAAAAAAAATAGAAACCCTACCTCCCCTCCCCCTTAAATAAATTACAGATATAAAAATAATTTTTCTAATTTGATTTGACATAAATGTAATAGTAAATAAATAATATGTGTTTCAACAATTTCAACGTTTTTGATAAAAAGTTTTTAACGAATACATTACAAAAAAACATAAATAAATCAAAAATAACCTTAAAGTCCGATACAAATATTAAAGAAACAATTTACGACCAATTCGCGGACGAAAATTTAGAAAAACCCTGTATTAAAATTGGAAAGGAAGATGAAGGGTGAGTAGGAACCTCCTTAATCCGCAATCTTAGTACCTATACTACCTCTAATCTCCCTCAGCTGAAAAGAAACAGAATTAGTTAAAAAATATAAAAAAATCGACGTTTCGGCACTTACCCAGTGCTCTCAACAGGAGCTGGAAAAGAGAAAAAAAGATTAGTTGAACTTCAGCCAGCTATCCGGAAACTGCAAGTGTGAGGAAGCTCAAAACGAGTACCCATAGCTACCGAAAATCCAACCATCACAGCTACAGCCCGAGAGACCACCATCAAAAACGAACATGCAAAACCCGTAACCAAACCCAACGCCGCGCCATCAACACGTGACTCAACCAAATGTTTTCTAATCCTTTTTTTTATTTTTTTTTTATTTTTATTTTTTGTTCTTTTTTAATAATTAAAAATTATTTTGAATCAGGTACCGACATAGAAAACAGCCAATTTAATTTTGTATATTTTTATTTATTTTTATTCCTTTTTTTCAAAAAAAGATCAGATTGTGTGTTTTTTCCTAAGCATCACATTTGATTTTTTTGAAAGAAAAACAATAAAAATAAATAAAAATATACAAAATTAAATTGGGTGTTTTTTATGTCGGTACGTGATTCAATATAATTTTTTATTATTAAAAAATAAATAAAAATAAAAAAAGGATTAGAAAACATTTGGTTGAGTCACGTGTTGACGGCGCACAGTGGGATAGATTGCAAATCTAGGTGGACAAAATACCAAAAATGAAAGTTGGAAAATTTATGCAAATGTGTAATGAAAATGTTCTTAAATACTTTTTCAGTATGGTTCTTAACTCTAGGATTCCAAAAACTATTGTTAAGTTGTTATATTCATGTGTAAACAACGCGGTGTCACGTGCATCTAAGTTGCCTTCGATTTTTAGTTTCTGCTTCCGTAGTGTTTATCACGTAATTTGTAAGTTTTTGGAAAAAAATGAAAACTGGCTGAACTTAGTTTTTCACTTACCAAATACTTCAAGTAATTTATTGCTTTTAAATCTGGAAGTCGGAAAATGTGTTTACGCTATGTCTCTTATCATTTTACAATTAAAATATTTCAGAACGAAAAAGTAGTGTTGGTCGCCCGAAAAAGGATTTTAACGAATGTAGTTTGAGAACAAAAAAAAAGAAAAGTAGAAGAAATGAAAACCAACGTTTCAAGTGAACAATTATTATTCGCCACAAAAACTTTATTATATGATGAGGGAAAAAGAGCTGCAGCAGATCTCTTTGATAAGTCTACTCAATTATCACCATCTAGAGCTGTTACTATGCGTCGTGATTTAAAGAAAGCTCATTCAGAAGTAGGAATTATTCCATATACTCCAGAGGAAGCTTTAGCTTATATTTTTAATACAGAAATGACAAAGAAAAAGTACCTTGAGACCCAGTTAGGAGCGAAGAAGCGGAATGCGAATATATTTCCATCTTACGAAGAAATTAAGAAAGTGAAAATGCAGTGTACTCCAGAAGGGGTGGCAGTGTCAAACAGAGGTAAGTCATAAAACAGTAAAGGTTATGAATCTAGCTGTAAATCTGTTTCAATATTTCCAGGTGCTCAAGTACCATTACAAAATTTACTAGAACATACTACAACACGACTCTTACACTGCACGAAATTGGTATCTGGAGTAAAAAGAGTTCAGCTAGTTTGCAAATGGGGCGCAGATGGAAGTTCAGGATACTCAGAATTTATGCAAAAACCTGTTGAATCTCCTCGTGATAGTACAAGTCAAGACTCTAACGTGACTGATACCAATTTGTTCCTAATGACATTAGTTCCACTGCGCCTTATTGGTTTCTTTGAAAATTCGGGCGAAGATGGCGAAAATGAGGCTCAGCATATTTTGTGACAGAATCCGCGGCCTTCATCCACGCGTTTATGCAGACCAATCAAATTTCTTTATGAGAAGGAAACAGCAGAGCTCATCCGTCAAGAAACTGCTGCCATAGATACTGAAATTTCTAACTTAACTGACTTCGATGCATTAATAAAAAAAGATGGATGCGAATTTAATGTGAATTGTTCATTCAGTATGCACATGACTATGCTTGACGTGAAAGCGATTAACGCTTTGACTGACAATGAGTCAACACAAACCTGTTATTTGTGCAAATCAAAACCTACGGAAATGAATGACCTTGGGAGCAAGAAACATACTAATGTAATTATGGATAACCTAAAATATGGTTTGACAACGATGCACGCATGGATGAAGTTTTTAGAATGTGTTCTTCACATATCCTACAAATTGGAATTGCAGAAATCCACCATTCGAGGCATTACTCCAGACCAAGCTGATAAAATGGAAACGCGGCGAAAACGAATACAGCTCGAACTATATCAAAATTTGGGAATAAAGGTTGACAAAGTGGTTCAAGGGAAGGGCACATCCAATACTGGAAATGTAGGAAGAGTTTTTTTTGAAAATTGTAAAGAATCGGCCAGGATCACAGGAGTTGATGAAAGTTTAATTAGAAAGTTTAGACTTATTATGATAGCTTTGTCTAGTGGATACTCCTTGAATATTGAAAATTTTAATACCTTTGCCAAGGATACCGCAAATTTGTACGTTGATAAGTATCCATGGTATCGCATGCCAGTCAGCGTACACAAAATTCTTATTCATGGAGCTACAGTTGCCGAAGCAATGATTCTGACAATAGGTATGATGTCTGAAGAGGCACAGGAAGCCAGCAATAAAATATATAGACGAGTTCGAGAAAGACACACCAGAAAATGCAGTCGCTTAGACACAACAACTGATTTAATGAACATCATGCTGCAACAGACAGATCCAGTCATCACTCAGTTGAGAGGTTTGACAAAAAAAAGCAGAAAGGAACTGCCTGATAATGTACTACCGTTGCTTGTTTTAGACTCGTTAAATAATGACAAATAAAAAGTTCTACAGAAAATGTTTTATAAAAGAATTTAGTTTTAAAGTTATTATAACAAATGTTTTTAACAACTTCGATAATATTTCAATAGTGAATTTAAGTTTTTAAACCTTGTTCTGCTAAAAATGAAAACATAACAAATCGCAATAGTTTGCATTTGATGTTTGCATATGAATATTACGTATGCACCTATTAATTGGCATACTTATGTTCCTAATGTTTTCACGCACATTATAAACCTTGTTAATAAACAATTATCTTAAAACAATGATTCTTTATTTTACTAATATTTACTATTATAATAATATTTATTTTGTTTTAAGAAAGAGTTTCATAAAAATCTATTGACTTTTTAAAAATTCGACCGCCATATTGGATCCGCCATTTTGAATTTTTGAAAACCACTTTCAGATTCGTAATCAGCGACTTTAAAAAACCCCTTGTACCAAGTTTCATAAAAATCCATTCACTTTTTAAAAATTTGACCGCCATATTGGATCCACCATTTTGAATTTTTGAAAACCACTTTCAGATTCGTAATCAGCGACCTTAAAAACCCCCTTGTACCAAGTTTCATAAAAATCCATTTACTTTTTAAACATTCGACCGCCATATTGGATCTGCCATTTTAAATTTTTGAAAACCGTCTTCAGATTTGTAATCAGCGACCTCAAAAACTCCCTTGTATCAAATTTCATAAAAATCCATCTGCTTTTTAAAAACTCGACAGCCATATTGGATCCGCCATTTTGAATTTTTGAAAACCACTTTCAGATTCGTAATCAGCGACCTCAAAAACCCCTAAGCACTAAGCGTCCCAAGAATACTTCTAAAAGATACCGAGAAATTAATTTTGTCCACCTAAATTTCCAATCTATCCCACTGTGGGGCGTTGGGTTTGGTTACGGGTTTCGCATGTTCGTTTTTGATGGTGGTCTCTCGGGCTGTAGCTGTGTTGGTTGGATTTTCGGTAGCTGTAGGTAGTGGGAATTGTGGATTAAGGAGGTTTCTACTCACCTTTCATCTCCCTTTCCAGTTTTGATACAGGGTTGTTCTAAATTTTCGTCCGCGAATTGGTCGTAAATTGTTTCTTTAATAAATAAATCATTTGTATGATGTTTTAGAAAAAATTAATTCTTTAAACAAATAAATTTGTTTAAACATGAAAAATATAAGAAACATAAAAATATATACATAAAAAAGTCATTTATATGGTTTTTTAGAAAAAAATAGTTGTTTAACCAAATTAATTTGTTTTAAACAATTGTCAAATAATTAAAAATATTCATAAAAAAATTAATTAAACATTAATTAACACTTGGAACAAATAATAATAACTATTTCTATCGATAAAACTGTCAAATACGGATTTTACTTGGGCAAAGTGCGTATAGTTGCAAAAATTTAAAAAAGGCGGCAAATTTGGGGTAGCTTTATACCGGGTTAGGGTTATCAAAATTAAAAGTTATACAGGTAAAACTAATCGTCAGAGAGTAATTTTGAAAAACCCGAAAATACGTATTCACTTTTTTTCGCATTGGAACAAATTCCGGAGGTGTCATGTCCTTTTCCACGAACAATGTTATTTTGGCCACCCTAATATCCAGCTAATGCATTACGGCTTGTCCCCCCTGCGCAGAAGTGGCGGTCCTAGCGGGGAAAACTAGAAACTGCGCATTTCACAGTGTTTATGTAAAACGTTTATGTGTGTATGTGCGTCAGTTCGAAACGTGCGTTTTGTTGTGGTTTTGTTTACATCGTTGTTTTGTGACAGTTCTGTTTATTTTAGGAAAAACATGTCTGAGGATACGTTGAGATTTTATTTTTTACATAGTTGTCAATGTGAAATGGGTTGACAAGAGCAATTTAAAAATATATTATTAATTTCAAATTGCAACATAACCTAAAAGTATAAGGTTTTAATGTATGCATATGTTTTGTTATAATTAAATACAAAAGAAATTGTTTTTTACAACTTATAATGTAATAATAATAAATTTCATAAAAAGGAGCAAGAATAAACGAAGTCTTTCAGACAAAGTTGTTTAATGTTTAATGATTTAAACTAAATAATTTCCTATGTTTTTTTATTTAAAAAAAGAGAAACAATAGTTTAAATAAAATTGCGGATTTAAATAATTTTTATAAATCTTATGAAATAATGTTGAATTTTATTTCTGATAATTTAAAATAGATAATAGACAATTTATAAAGAGAAAGTTCTCCGTTTGCAACCGGCAATTGTCGGGCAATAATAACTTAACAATTTTTACTTCTAGAGGACTACGAGATAACTTCATTTCTATGCAGTTTTTATCCGTCAATCCGTCATCCGTTTAAAGTTTTATAAAAATTGGCAGGTATAAAATATCAACTATAAGAATTGAAACCGGACATAATTCAGATATAAACGGATACGAAACGTGTACGATTTTTCATACGGTTTCCTTCAGGTTTCTTACAGTTTTCTAGCTGACATTTTAAATGATTTATTCAACATTTATTTAAGAAATCTCATTCGGGTTATTAGCCGCGTTCGTTAAGCGGTGCGTTTAGTATTAGGTTTAGGGTTCGAATCCTCTAATAGTATTCATAATTTTGATTGCATTATATGCGTGCATCTATGTGTATTAACAATAATTAAAACTACTAGGAATAGATAGACATTAAAAAAATCAAGAAACAATACAGTAAATATTTTTTTTTTTTTTTAAAACAATGTCGGACACAAATGGATAGAAAACGAATTTTATATTGACACTTGAAATTACTCCGATTATATCCGTTTCTAATGTGGCAAGAATTTTTAATTACTATAAAAGATAAAAAACGGATTAAACCGAAGTAATTTCGGATTAGTTTCGGATTAAAACCAGACACAAAACCCGAGTAATATTTGCAGTAAAAACGGATAAAAACCGATTTCTATCCAATTTCTATCCGGCATTATAAGCAGGGTATTCATGAAATCTGATATCTCTAGTAAGATATCGGCAAGTAGGTGGGATAAAACCCTACCACCTTACGTATCAACTTGTAAGTTACGTTTTGACAAAAATGCATTGCATTTTTCTGTCTTCTTCCAACACATGCAATGACGCATGGATTGGAAGAAGGCAGAAAAATAAAAAAAAAAGATCTATAATGAATAATACATTATTTTTTAATGTAGTGACTGTAAAAAACAAAAATATCTTTTCAATATCTAAAATTACTCTATTTATGAAATGACACAATTAAAGATTGTTTTTAAATGCCCATTGAGAAGCTTCTGTTTTTTTAAAATCCTATGTCAATTATTTTATTAACCAAAATCATAAGCATTTTATACAATGAAGAAAGTGTTTCATTCTCATTTGAAATTTCTGGCACTAGCGTTAAAAGCAGGACGAGAAAAGCGAATGCTCATAGCATTCGACTGTTGCGTGCAATATGCAACAATGCGTTACAATACACGCGACTACAGGTGGTGAAGCGGTCAGCATTTTCACCTTGTGCGAGTATAAAATAGATGAGTTAAAATATTCATAAATACACTAAGCCCGAGCGTATTTATTTTTCGTTTTCTCAAGAATTCTTCATGGCCACCATTCCTGCCGCTATTAGATCCAGTTTCTTATATTAACGAACGAGATCCACCCGCGCGCCGCGGCGCGCTTGATATTTTTTTCATAATAAATGTTTATAATGTGAACTGTTTTAGAAAATTCATAAACAAACGAAATGAATCATTGAAAAATATTAATAAATAAAGCATGAAAATGTTAAAATGTATGATCATGGTTTCCTAATAGAAAAGCTTGAATTAAAATATTTAAAAAATTAAAAAAAATTTTAAATGTTTTTAAAGATTGAAAAAAAAGTTTTTAGAATATTTTAAAAACGGTTCTACATATCCCTATTTTCTACATTTTAAGAACCTAAATAAGACTTTCGGATACATCTTGAAAACGTTTTATGTTTAGTCATTGGAAGTTCCAAAAAAATAAGTTGACATTTTTGTAAATTTAGCAAAATGAAATTAAAATATTATTATAGACATCTTAATTTCATATTTCCAAAAATATATCTCGAAAATTTTTAATTTGTTTTGGGAACTTTATGTTTGAACGTTTTGAAAAAGTTTTTGGAACGCATTTGAGACACTTTAATACGTTTATGGAACGTTTGTGGAACGTCCTGGTAACACGTTTTTAACACATACATGTCCGATTTTTATAACTGTTGTTAATATGTCATAGACGGCATTCATATGAATAATTTCACGCTGTTATAAAAGTCTGAACCACTCTCCCCTCTTAGTTCACATTATTGACATGGTTAAAATAAAAATTTAAAAAGGTTTTCTCAGATTCAAAGACTAAATGCCATTCTATGCTTCTTGATTAACCTTTTTCTTCTGGGAACACTTACCATGAAAAATATAAAACAACTTATTAAAACAATTGCATTATTATTTTTTTTTTTTTATTACATCTGTTACTAATCCATCCTTAATCTTACTAACGATTAACACATAAAATAGAATAGAAACAAACATTCTTAAATTACTAAACAACTTTAAATTACTCATATAATAATAATAATTAAAAAAAATTAATAAAATATTATTTTCAATACAATAATAATTCAATACATTAATTAAAAGTAATGAATTGTTATTAGTATTAATTTAATAAAAAAAGAAATGTAAATAGTAAACAATACAATTGTTTCAAATGTAAATAAACTAAAAATTTAGAAACAAAAGAAATTTAAAAAAGTTATTATCATTCACTATACTTTCAATTACTTAATGATTATCTTTAATATAATTACACTCATTTTATAAATTTAAAATAATTATTTAATAAACTAATGTTTTAAATAAACTTGATAAAATGAATTACTTGTCAAAAAACTTCAATGATAATTATCACATAATGTAATTATTAAACTACAATAGAAACAAACATCCTAACCGCAAATGACATTTATCAATATGATACTTCAATGAAGAAAATACAACTATTAAATTAATGTAATTAGAAAAAAGATTAATAAATTAGAATCTTACAATAAAATAAAATGAAATTATTGAAAATTATTATTATTGCTTATCTGTCACTAACCATTACTACGTAACTGCAGAATAATAACAAAAAACATAACCTTAAACATGAAAGTATAATATTTTTAATTTACAGAAACCTAAGAGGTTAATGAATTATCAACAGACAATAAAACAAAATTAAGAAGCAATTATTATTACTTACCAGTTTCACCATTTCCACGTGACCGAAAAGAAATCAGATGACGATCACCACGTGTAGTACAATAAAAACAAATATCACCTTATATAAATATATTATATATTATAAATATAAATTATAAATATATTATATAAATACCATAAATAATTATGATACTTTTAGGAAAATAGTATATTAAGCAACAAGGGGTTAATTGGACTGACTGTAAACCCGTGTTGCTTACGATACTTTTTATTCCAAAGGCACAAACGGGGTGCTTTTAGATGCTTGTAGGTTAGGGTCTAAATGCGTTCATCTGTTTGACCTTATGAAAATGGTGTCTATTTTTTCCCTAAAGTGGAAAAAAATGCATTGATCAGCTCTTCATTTTTTCCCTAGGGGAAAAATGGATGCCATTTTCACACGGTCGAACAAATGAATGCATTTAGACCCTGCCTACAGGCATCTAAAAGCACCATGTTTGTGCCTGTGGTATAAAAAATAATAACATTTAAATAATAGAACTAAAAACAGATAAATAAGTTACAAATAAAATAAAAAGAAATAAAAGATTATTAATATTATTAAGGAAATAGGTTCGGTTGTGGGCACCCTTTTTGTTTTTGCCCCATAACTTGTGCTCAATAAATATGACACGGTCATTAACGTATGTATGGAAAGCTAGAGACCTTAGCTAACTTCTGGCAAAGAAACTGAATTGATTCCGTCGAATAAAAAATTATTTTTATAAATTTAATAAAGTGGTCATTTTTTGCAAAAATTAAATTTTGATTCGGTTGTGGGTACCTTTAAAAAATTGGCTAAAAATGGGGAGAAATGAATATGAAAAATATTAAAAAATATCAGTTTAATTATTAATTATATGAGTATACATGAAATTATTTAAATTATTTTAAGTTTCATTTCAAAACTAAAACTTATTTATTTTAAAGGCTTTCAGCGGCAAAATTACCGCTTAGTATTAAACTTTTCACATCCACTTCAGTCCTCCTTCAATGTAATTCACTTCCACTTTACTTCCACTTCACTTTCATTTCACATTCACTTCACATCCACTTCAATTCCGCTTTATTTCCACTTTACTTCTACTTTCATTTTAAGTTCACTTTAATTACACTTCACTTCCACTTTAATTACACTTCATTTCCATTTCACTTTCATTTCACTTTCACTTCACTTCCACTTTACTTTCACATCACATCAATATACCGACTATCTTCGTCTCCCTCTTTCACGCATCGAACCTAAAAAGCACAACTATTGTCATTTACACGACGGACGCTTAAGTCACGTTATAAGAATTTTGTCCCTAGATTACTTCCAGAAACCACTGAAAACCCTTAAAATTTGTGAAACACTATTAATAATTGTGAGAAATTACTTATGATTTCATCCAACACGATATTTCGCGGTTTATCTAAAAAAATATTGGTACCCACAACCGAACTTTGCAATCATGTTAAAACGTCATGAAAAAAATTTTGGTTGTTAACATTGCTGTGACACTCGGTATTGGATTACAAAATATATTATATTTACTGTGTAAATATGCATTAGACATACATTTTTAATTGATTCGCTTTGATTTGTGCCACTTTTAAAAAAACTTTTATTTTAATTTCAACGTGAAAAAATTAATTTCTTTGCAGCAAAAAGTACAGGTGTCCGTTCAATTTTGTATTCTCGCAAAAAACTACGTGCGGCCATACCACATACTTGACATTTGTCACCTTTGACAAATATCTTTTCTGTCAAATGTTTCGCAGGGGTGCCCACAACTGAACCATGCCCACAACCGAACCCTATCATTAATCACCTGTCAGAAACGAATGCCAATGTAAACAAAACATCATTCCACTCAAAACACTATAAACTCAACAACTTTACTAAACGCAAAGTCACTTCTCAAACTATCACTCCTTAATTATTACAGTTTCATTTATTTTTAATTTTTTTATTATTTAATAAAATACAATTATTCAATAAAATAAAATGTTAAATATATTGAAAAGTACTACAAATGAACATCTAAACTGTGATGTTATTTTTGATAAAAAGTATAGAAAATCTGCTAGCCAATCAGAAGCCAGATAAAACGTGTTACACCTCTGAAGGCTCGGTACTAAAAATTTTGGGCCTATATACAGATGCATACGAAAAATTAAAAATCAATTTAGCATAGTTATGTTTCAGACAATGGTATTCAAGTCTGGGCCCGGTGGGAAACCCACCATTCCCACCCCCCTCTCGACGGCATTAGGGATCATCCATTTACGTTCCATCTTTAGAAGGAATAGATGGAAATTCGTGAAATGCAACTATTTATAACAAGAAAAGGGTAGTTTAAATTTAGAACTTTCACATTTTTATGTTTTCATGCTAATGTTTTTTCTAATGATTGACAAGAAAGTTTATGCAAAGCGTGTGATGATGGCAACGTCGGATAATTGGGCGGTACAGAGTTATCCAGGTGTCAAGTTTCGGTCAGTCATTGCCGAGCATACCTAAGTGAAGTGTAAAGTAAAGTGTATTATTATCCCGTTCCCTTTCCCAAGGAGACACCACAATAATAATTATTACTAACCGCAGTTCTTTTGAAAACAGTTTTTCTTCATCCCCTATCCGAAAATACGCTCTTTGTGGCAAAATTTCGCTCCAGGAACAGCGACTTTTGTGGCCTGCTCGAGCTCTCGTGCGCTCTGATTGACTAAGAGATTTTGTGGCTCGGTATCGTAGCAAACTTTATCATATGGCGCATATGTTGCGATTTTTGACAGGAACTGAGGCAGCTTATTAATCGAGCAATATTCACAAAAAAAGGATTTAAAAAATTGTTTATTTTTAATCATAACTTCTCAGGTAAGTATCATATCAGTCACATATAACTTAAAATAACTAAAAATATATTGTAAATCATCTGTCAAAAGGAAACAAAACAATAACGAATTGTCTTTGATGTTTTGACACATTATATACTGAAAGCTTGTGCCTATTAAAATAAAAAGAAATAAAAAATGTAAACGTCTGACATGATACTTACCTTATTTTATGTTTTTACTTTTGTTGATGCCCGCACTGACAAGCAAGAACCTCGGTTTTGCACAAGCCGGGCGGGCAGTCCGAATTTCCATACAACCATTCACCTGATCGAGGAACATTTTGTGAGACGCTTTGCAAGGTGACCAGTAGAACGCGCTGAAGCAGGCCACAAAAGTAAGAATAGTAATCAAATATGGTTGACAGCAAACTAGCAGCCGTCACCCACTGGATATTTTCTGAACTTTTTGAACGTACTTTCGGCTGGGATCGAAAAAAAATCGTATACGACACACGGCAAGAAAGTTGGATGCCCTGTTGTGCGTGATAAAATGCCTTGGCTTTGCTGCGGCCTTTATATCACGCACATAAGGAAATTCAACTTTCTGGCCTTGGGTTGTAATATAATATTTCTTTAAATATTTTTCTAATTGAAATATCATATAATAAAACTTTCAACGAATACAACGATATTTTTTTCTGTGCCGGCCTTGGCTATCTTCGCGCCTCTGTGCGAGAATTTGTATGGCGACCTTATTAGTAGTTGATCCCTTCTTGTTATTAGTTTTACTTTATTCTTTAATTATCAAATTTTTCTGAAACCGACTCTTTGAAATCATGGCGCCCCCTAAAACTTAGCGCCCTTGTGCAGCCGCACAGCACAGTGGTCCAAAATTGCAATTTACTGTTTATAATTGCCTACAGCCTACAATTTTTGATATAATATAACCCCCTCCAAAAACCTTTTCTTCATCCCCTATCCGAAAGTACGCTCTTTCTGGACTAACTTCGTTCCAGGAATAATGACTTTTGCGGCCTGCTCGAGCTCTCGTGCACTCTGATTGGCTACGAGATTTTGTGGCTCGGTATCATAGCAAAGTTCATCATGGTTCATCATGTATTGCGATGTTTGACAGGAACAGTTTTTAATTTAATAACCACACAATATTGACAAAAAAAGAATAAAAATATTGTTCATTCTGAATCCTAACCTTCCAGGCAAGTATCATATCAGTCTTTAAATTTTTGTATTACTTAAAATAACTAAAAATATGCTTTCAATCATCTGTCAAAATGAAACAAAACAATAAATAATAATTGTCTCTGATATTTTGTCACAGTAAATTCTGAGCATGTTGTTTAGTATTAAAATTGAAATAAAAATAAATAAAAAATCTACATGACTGATATGATACTTACCTTTTTATATGTTTTTACTTATTTGTTGATGCCCTCCCCGACCAGCAAAAACCTCGGCTTCGCCTCGGTTTTGCAAAAGTCGGGCGGGCAAAATCGAATTTCCATACAAGAATTCAGCTGATCGAGGAACATTTTGCGAGACGCTTTGCAAGGTAGCCAGTAGAGCGCGCTGACGTAGGCTACAAAAGAATAGTAAACAAATATGGTTGACAGCAAGTTAGCAGCTGTCAACGCTTTTTAGAACATTTTCTTCAACTTTTCAACGTACTTTCGGCTGGAGATGAAGAAAAATCGTATACGACACACGGCAAGAAAGTTGGATGCCCTGATGTGAGTGATAAAACGCCTCGGCTTCGCCTCGGCTTTTATATCACGCACGCCAGGAACTCCAACTTTCTGGCCTTGGGTCGTAATATACTATTTCTGGATCCGCCCCTGTAACTAGGTACCTACATGTACATCTATACGTGTGATTCATAGAAATGTCGCATTTTTTGAGAAACTGTCTAGAACACTATATTTTGAGAATATATGGAAACTCAAATGGGAAACAGTATAGGATCTCATATGGGAAACTATATAAAATTAAATATTTAATTACCATTTTGGAAAGTATATGCAATTTTATATGGAATTACTATTTCTGGAATTTATTGGAGGTCCTATATGGGGTCCCACATGGGATTCCATATGGGATCCCACATGTCATCCGATGGGACAAGTCCTATCGGTTATTATATGAGATCCCATACAGGATCTCATATAGAACCTCACATGGGATCCTACATAGGATCTTATAAGAGATTTTGAAGTAGAACATGACATAACTAAGGGGCTAGATTTCTGTGTACGCTACTGAAAGAAGGCGGGATTTCTCGGTGACCTCATTAAATGTCCATTAAATCGAGAGTCCCTAAATCAAAGTTCTCCTGTACCCCTTTTACACCAACTATAAATTGCATTGAAGTATATAACGTTAGCAATAACAAATTTTCTTTTTTTTTAATTAAAAAATGATTATTTAGGAAAAATACATACGTTAACTAACAAAAGTATATTAGTTTCTTAACAAATAAACGGGGTAACAGTAAAAACAATAAAAACAACAAATCCTTGAAAATTGACCACTATTATCCAAAGGGAAATATTAATTATTGACTTTCTTTCAGCAGGGATTTGAAACTCCATTAAAAATCAAGTATCTCAAGAGAACGATTTTAGCAATTCAGTGAGCGGACGGCCTTCGTTATTGGCAAAAACGCACAATTTTGACAAATTATTACCTTTTTCAAACTGAAAAAACCAAAACTAGACTTTCTCTCATGGGGAGAAACAAAAATCGAGTAAAAAAAATGGAAGAATTTCAATACTAAATGAGAGGACGGCCTTCGTTATTGTCAAAAACACACAATTTTTATTTTGACATAAACAAATGATAACTACACACAAAATGTGTCTGGTAGTACAGACAAAAATGTCCGTGGCTACCCGACAATGGTATGTTTCCGTAAATTTGCTATAAAAAGTAAAAAACTTTAAATAGACAAACAATATTAAGAAATTTTATAGACTGTAAGTATATTTATGTATTTCTACAAAGAAAAAAATATATTTTATGTTGTTGCATAAAAAATTGAAGTTAAATGTAGTCTTAAATTCTTAAGAGACTATTGCTTTGAAAGGAGTTAACATTGATTACTAAAACTTACTTAAAATGTCATAATTTTAAGAAGTTTAACAATAATTACACAGCCACACAAAAAAAAATAAAGTTCCCTGGCCTGGGTATGAGATCCATATTTTCCTATGTATTTTGATGCGCTGAATCTGAATCCGTCATCAGAATTGGCCCAGCACGTCTAGGTTTAACCCTAACCTTAAAATCAATAAAATGACACTTTTTGTTAATTAGAATCTGAACCCGACTTAACTTTAATACATGCCTAGGACCAATAGAAATCTTGATTTATGACCTTTAAAACGCTTTTTTGAAAATGGTCCTACAATGATTTTTCGCGAAGTTATGATGTTTTACTTAAAATAATTTTTTTCCATTACACCATAATGTGTTTTTAACATTTGGAAAAAAGTCATATTTTAAGTACATCATAACTTCGTCAAAAACCATCGTAAAACAATTTCTAAAACGGCGTTTTAAAGGTCATAAATCATGCTTTCTATTGACTCTAGGCATGTATTAAAGTTAAGTCGGATTCTGATTCTAATTAACAAAAAGTGTCATTTTATTGATTTTGAGGTTAGGGTCAAACCTAGACGTGCTAGGCCAATTCTGATAACGGATTCGGATTCAGCGCATCAAAATACATAGGAAAATATGGATCTCATACCCAGGCCAAGGAACTTTATTTTTTTGTGTGGCTGTGTAATTATTGTTAAACTTCTTAAAATTATGACATTTTAAGTAAGTTTTAGTAATTGCTTCACCATGACGCAAAAGGCTTCACCATGACGCTGAGGCTTCACCATGATGCTTAATGAATACTATTTTTTTATACAAATTATAAGCAATTTTCAATCCGTTTCGCATTTTTATCATCTATATTTGAGAGATTCCATATGAAGTGATGAAGGTAAAAAAATTATTTGCCAATTATGCTTAAATTCGAGGTATTTCCACGATTTTTTTTTTAATCGAAAGCTGAGATTTTTTCCTATAAGGGTATGTATATGAAAAGTTAGGCCTTGAATTTTTAAGCCAGGAAAATTAGAGTTTTAGATCGCTGATATTATCATTTAATGAAATTTTTTTTTATTTCTTGCGAAATATGTAAAAGTGTTACAATGACGATTGTAATATCCTACACAAATTTGGCTCTCAAAACGTAAAAGAAGCAAAACATCAATTGTGGGTCCGGATTCCATAAGGTGTTACGCGCGAATTATGCCTGAAAAGTATTGTCCTCAATCCCGATTGATCGACTATTTTTAATTATAATCTTAATTATCAATCCTTGTGTAGGATCAGTAGGCCAATCTTTTTTTCCTCTGAAAAAAAGTTGTAGCTTTTCCAGTATTCTTAATAAATAAATAAAAACTGAGATTTCGAAAAGTGAACAATTTTAACATTTTTTCACTTCAACTCGTGATAATTTGGCCAATTTTGAGAATTTTTTAATAAAACCAAAAGGAAATTGTAGATTATCATATTCTCAAAGTAAAAGTAGAAACAAAAAGTTTTTATTTTTATAAACAAAAAAAATAATAATTTTTTCCCGAGATATTGAAAAAGTTGTGTGTGTCAAACTTTGAGCTGTTCGTTTAACGGGCAAAAGTTATGGCAAAATTTTGTTATGATGACAAACGTGTTTATTAAAATAAAAAGAAGTTTTTTGAAAATTTTAGGAAAATCGTAGTACTGCACTGGTTCAAAAGATATTAAGGCTGTAGTCTCCTTTAGAGGCTTGAAAAATCGATTTTTTGGGTTTGTCTTAAATCTATTCCAAAACTATCCAAGAATATGTCTTAAAAAATTTTAGAAGCCAATTGGACATATTTTCGAAGCTAGAGTAGTTTTAGTGGCCGAGGGTGCGCGCTCCGCCCTTTTATTTATTCTATTGTTTGACTATACTCGTCTACACTTGAAAAGGTCCAACCGTCCTTTGAAATATTATTTGTAGTTTCTAGAAGGTCTGTGTTGAGTAGTTATTATATGGCCCTGGAATAGCTGATTAATATCATTCTAATTAGTGTAAGTATCCAAAACTTTTTTTTTTTGGACCGAAAACTTTAAAGCGCGTTTTCTCCAGTTTTCATTTTCACAAGTCTTAGAAAACGGTGCCGGCGATAGCAAAAAGAATATATGTCCGATCAAAAAAATCAAAGTGATCTAGCTTCAGTATTAAATTATCTTCTATTTGAACTAAAAAAGTTGAAGAAAAGTATTATTTAAACTACTTGTTTTCCAACTTGAAGTGAATTTTTTTTTTCAATCTTAGAAAAAATTTAGACTTTTATAACTTCTTTGGTATTTTTTTAGTTCATATAGAAAAGAAACTTATATAAATTAAAAAAAAATTTGGTTCAACTGTTTCAGATAGAATGCGCGACCTCCATCACCGGCACCGACTTACAACTGCAGACTCCAAGCACTCCAGAAAAATCAATGCAACTTCGAAAAATTACAATATTTTTTAGTAGTAACAATTGTTTTTTAAACCTCAAATATAGTACATTATTGCCTAAAAATTTCATTTTCAACAATAATTTCTATCCCTTTCAAAAAAATTGCTGAAAAAACTCTTTTATTCCGGCTTCTAAAGGAAACTACTGCCTTAACATGTTTATATTTTATAGCGCCGCGCTGTTTAATGTTTCTTTGTTCAATTTGTCCGTTGTGCGTGGAGTCGAGTCGAGTGCGGCGCTATAAAATATAAACATGTTAATATCTTTTGAACCAGTAGTACGATTTTCCTGAAATTTCCCAAAAAACTTCTTTTTATCTTAAGGAACACGTTTTTCATCATAACAAAATTTTGCCACAACTTTCACTAGTTAATCGAACAGCTCAAAGTTTGACATACACAATTTCTTTAGTATCTCGGGAAAAAAAATATTACTTTTTTTGATTATAAAAATAAAAACTTTTTGTTTCTACTTTTTCTCTTAGAATATTATAATCTACAATTTCCTTTTAGTTTTATTACAAAATTTTCAAAATTGGCCAAATTATCACGAGTTGAAGTGAAAAATTGTTAAAATTTTTTGCTTTTAGAAATCTCGGTTTTTTTTATTTATTAAGAATACTAAACTAGCTACAACTTTTTTTCAGAGGAAAAAAATATCGGCCTTCTGATCGTACACAATGATTTATAATTAAGACTATAATTAAAAATACGATCAATCAGGTTTGAGGACAATACTTTTCAGGCAGAATACGCGCGTAACACGTTATGGAATCCGGACCCTTAATTATAAGATTTGTTTCTATCGCAGTAAATCTCTTAATAGAAGTCAATTGTTGCTTATACTAAAGTATAACTAAATTCTGATATAAATATTATAAAATATTGTAATTTTTTAAAAAGGTTTTACCATGATGCACAAACACAGAAAAAACCTGAATTCATATTGAACCCGTTTTGACTCGTTTGTGAGACGCAGCGAAAATGATATTTCATTTTCTCTTGTTAAGTTTTAGTCCAAAAAGTTGCAAAATGACTTTTTCATTTTTAATAAGTTAAATATATTTTTAATAGTTTTGTTATTGAAGTTTACCAAAAAAATTTATTTTTCTTTCGTAACTGACCCTGGGGACAGGCTTCACGATGACGATTTGGCTTTTAACTTTGCATTTCAAAAAAATATATTTAATTTTATAAATTAAAGTGGCTACAGGCTTTTGTTTTGTAATCACTAGAGTTACTTTTTTTTGTTGAATTCAATACCATATGTGCAATTTGTTTCTTAAAAAACATAAAAGAAATGGAAAAAGCTTAGACCGGCAACCTTACAAAAAATTCAAAAGCGCCCAAATTTATAAAAACTTTTTTTATTCTTTAAATCTGAAATAGTGAAAAATTAGTATCTCAGGGTCATATTTTACTAATTGAAAAAGAGAAAGCTCGTTTACCCTCAAAAGAGTGAAAACCTACTAATTAAAATAGTAACTCTAAGTGACAAGATTCCTCTAAAAGAGGATAGGGAGACCGGGACTATTTGGCGCAGGGGCTATTCAAATGTGAAAAGTTGAATTAATTTCGATCTTTATTCAAGTTAATGTACTTGATGGACTGTGACTTTGTACGTAGTTTCATTGTTATTGATTGATTATTGCGGATTCTAGGTCAAAATAACTGATTTTTGTGCTTAAAAGTAAATTTTAAACGTCTTCAGTTCTTTGTTATATCTTTTTAAGAAATGAGATGAGAAAAAATTAAAAGTCAAGTTTTGAACTCTGAATATTTATTTTGAAAGAAAAATAAAAAAATTTTGATTTATATTTACAATATTTGTAAAAATTGGGGAACTATATGAAAAGCCAATTCGAGATTACTTGGCGCATCACATGGCTGGGGGGAGGGAGTAACATATTATGCTAAAACATGTATTTTAGCAAAAATATGCTTTACGTCAACAAACTGAACTTTTTAGGAGGAGTGGTTACCTCCATTCTACCCAAACGTAGATATCCTATATAAGAAACGAGTACTCAGGGGCGGCTTTAGGCAAAATGTTCGGGAGGGGCGATATATAAGATAGAAAGAGATAGTGCCATCTCTCTCTCTCTCTCTCTCTCTCTCTCTCTTATACAAATATAAGATTCTCGGGGGGGGGGGCGGTCGCCCCAATCGCCCCCCGTAAAACCGCCACTGTGAGTACTGAAGGTAAGCGTTAAAAGTTAACGGAAAAGCGTTAACAGTTGACGAAAAAGGATACTTTTATACCTGGTTCCTTGTTAGAGAGAGAAGGTATGCGTTAAAATTATACCTTGTATGAGGGTTAATGGCTTTAGGAAAAAAGATAAAATTTTCGAGTTTTGAAGAAAAGAGAGAAATTAAATTAAATTCTGAAATTTTACCTCATTATTAAAATATTCTTCAAATTAAAATTTTTCTTTCTAAATACGAACAATAGACTAAATAAGCCCATCGTTTTTCGAACCAACCCTTGCATAATGAGCAAGCTTTTTCGAGTTTTAACGAAAAGAGAGATTAATACAATAGTGCGTGGTATAGAAGTGCATTGTAGTGAAAGTTATAAATGAATAGAACTTGAATGTGTATGATGTGGAAGTGAATAATGCTTATTATTGTGTATTTTTTATTAAGTGTTAACAGAATTGTGTTTAATGTGAAAGTCTAGAGTGTTAATATGCTTATTGTTTATTAAGAGTTTGTGTTAAATAGTTCTTAATACGGTGAACAAAAAGTGTTTATTAAAGAGATGAACTGTAAGTGTTCAATAATAAATAATAAATTGACTCTAATAGTAAATATACGGTAAAAATTAAATGTGAAAAGTGACAGTGATTCAAATAAAAGTGTGCAAAATGTGTTGACTAAAGTAACAATATTTAGAAAGTGTTTACATTTTTTATTTTCTTCTTATTTTCAATAAAGTTAGTGTTATGAAATGCTTAAAGTGTCCATAAAATGGGATTGTGGATTTATTAAACAAGTGATTGATAACTGTTTCATAAATAAATTAATTCTGAATGTTTAATAAATAATAAAGTGATTATAATGTTTCTAAACAGTCGTTACAGTGTAAAAGAAGTGTTAATAGTATAATTATATAGAAAAGGTAAGATAAAGATATGAGACAATGACATAAGATAAACAGATGAGACAATGAGATAAATGAGGTAAAAATATGAGACAATAGCATGAGAGAATAAGATGCGATAAACATGTGAACCAATGAGAGAGATCAGGTAAAGAGATGAGATAATGAGATGAGATAAATAAATACAAGATAAACATATGAGATACAGAAACAAAAAATACATTAAGACTTGAAATATAAAGATACTTTGATGACATGTACGATAAAGAGGTGATTATGGAGTTATATGAAGAGACATAGAAAATAAGATTCACTTTTTGTTAATATTTTTTTGCAAGTTGTTTTAGAAAAATAAGTTCTCAGTTAGGCAGGAGATATTTCAATTCAGATGATAAAGATTGGGATATTATTCGTAATAAGGATATGCTAAATGCCAATCACATGTATAAGTTTTAGAAATTATTGGGACTTGCATCAGGTGATAGTTTTCAAAAACAAATTACAGAATATTTAGAAATGTTAGATGAAATAAAAGCAATTAATAAGAATAAATCACATATTCAAATATTGTTTAGTGAAAATCGACTTTTGGGTCACTGAATTTGCACTTACTATGATGGAAATAAACTTTTTGTTTGCAGTCAGAGAAAAGGTCTTTTTGGAAACAAAAGAAAATCCTCTTGAATGAAATTTTATAGAAGCAATAAGATTTCCTCTTGACTCCAGCGGAATTAATTTGGAGG
This sequence comes from Ganaspis brasiliensis, assembly GCA_037103525.1. NCBI lineage: Eukaryota > Metazoa > Arthropoda > Insecta > Hymenoptera > Figitidae > Ganaspis > Ganaspis brasiliensis. The sequence continues at coordinate 2,090,545 of JAZKLR010000012.1, read as the reverse complement.
CAATATTATATTACGTTAGTAACAAAATTATTTTCATTTTCGTGGGAAAATATCGACTTTCATCTTTTTTTACTTCAAGTGACAGTTTAAGTTTTGTCAACATGGAGAAAATCATAGAAAATTCTTCGAGATTGGGGATTTTCTCCACATATCATAGAAACTATACAATGTTAGTCTCATTATTTTTTAAAAAAAATTAGCTTAATTAAATTATTTTTATAATAATAATGATAATGTAATTAAATGACAGGACACATTTATAGTTAAAAAGAAATTCATTTTGAGACAAGATTAAATCATCTTGCCTCAAACGGATCCTGTCGAAAAGAAATTATAGTTGGAGCAAAAGAAAATCCTTTTATGCTCTGAAATAAAAGTAAATTTCTTATTGTGTCAAAATGATGTTTGTTGTGTCGAAAGGACCTTTCTCTGAGTGTATGATAGTCTTAATGAAGGTTGTCTAAATGAAGATCAAAAAGAATATTTATGCAGTTTATATCCATTTAAACCTAATGTAGTTTTTTTAAGAGTATAACAACCAAACTTTGTTGATTGTGGTGCATACGCGATTGCGTTTGCTGTTTCTTCATATTTTAATATTAAGGGAAGATAACAGTGATTTTTTTCCAAAAATTGAAATTATTTTATTTTTTATTTTTGTTTAGTATAATTATCTAAAAAGACAGAAAAAATAGTCTGAAGTAAAAAAAAACCTCGAAAATTTATATTTTTGATTAATTAACTAACTGTAGTATGTTTATTTTTAATTTACAGTTTTTATGGTGCACCGCTTGAAAGAGCAGTTTTTAAACTAGAAGAATAGTATATGATGCATCGAGGGTTGGAAGGCCGTGTTTTTTTGACAAGCACAAATGTTCGAAGAACGAATGTAGCACGAGCGTAACGAGGCAAAAAATCAGCCTCCCGAGGTGCATATGCTATTTTCTACCTCATATGTACGAAAAACTGTATATAATTATTAATATAAGTTTTTCTTATTGTGCTTTACTATTTAAAAATATTGCCGAACTTTAAGTTAAATTTTTGTACATTTGGTCCTTCAAACTTTAAACGCGTTTTTCTCGAAACTGTATATTTTCAACTTGTTTATACTCTTATTTTGACACTATTCAACGAAATATCTTGAAATTTGGACAGAATGTTCCTTGAATGTGTAGTTTTCGCGTAAACTAGGATTTTTAAGATCCATTAATATTTAAAAAAGTTATTAACAATTTAAGTTGCAAAATTAGGGTTGGAAAATTCAAAAGACTGTCATTTGGTTATTTTTCAATAAATATTTTTATCCAAGTTTACACGATAGTCAAAATGGTACAGATTAAGAAACTATTTAATTTTTTATTTCACATAGAAAGTGCTGTTAAAGAAGAAATGAGTGATAATAATTCTGAGAAATTAATAATTTCTAGCGATTGTAATGAGACAAGTAAAAAAAGTCGTGCAGAATATAAAAAAATATCGTCAAAGGCTTAAACTAAAAAGACAAATAATAATTGATGAGAGAGAAAGAGAAATGTTACTTATTAAAGATGTAAGTAGGGAAACAGATTTCTATGTGTGTAGTAAAAAAAATGTCTATAGTAAGTTAAAGTATCTTAAAGAAGTAGGAGGAGATGATAAGAATGAGAACTTACAATGAATAGTGAGTCAGATAAAAATTGTTAACACCTCTAATCAGAAAATTAAAAAAAACTATTGTCAAAGATTGAAATTGAAATAAAAGATATGCTATGATAAGGATGAAAATAATGAAACACTATATTCAAAAGATATGCAGGAGAAAGATGTAAGGATTTGTGATGAGAAAATGAAAAAAGTCACTCAGAATATCAAAAACAATATCGTCAAAGATTAAAATAAAAAATAAAATCGATGAGGAAAAAATAGAAGTTTCGGAACATACAGTTAAAAAAATAAAGTCATTTAAGAAAATAAAAATTGTTGTTGCAGTCATCGTGATGTATCGTTGCCTCCAGAAAAATACTCCCATAAATTAAGAAAATTTTTAGATGGATCTTATAAGAAATCTGGCCATTTTAGGAATAATATAAGACTTAACAATAATTCATTTGCTTCTGCATCTTGAAATTCCAATGTAGTTAATTTCAATAATAGAATGCGGGGACCATTTTGATATAAAATTCAAGCTCGAATTCATTATTAAATCAACAATTTCTTATTTCCTGAAATTGATAATGATCCATCTTTTGGTCAATTATTCCTGTTGGATCCAGAAGAATCAATTTGCTATAAATTAAACAAGCATGACAACTTAGATGTGGATATATTATTTAGTATTGACAAACTATTAAGAGATTGTAACGCATATACAAACTGTTTTTTGATGATATCTGAGATCATTAAAATGGAAACTGCGTTTGCAAAAAAAATAATGAAGAAATTCCAGAATTACAACTAATGTTTACTTCAAAAAAAGGATTGGATAAAGGAAGGTACACTCCTGGCAAGGTATACTTTAACATTTTGCTTAACAATTTTATATATAAAATATAAAATAGGAGTAAGAGATCATACCTTCAATCAATTTTTATATGATGGAAAATTGTTTCAGCAATGGTTAGTTGATAACTATCTCAAAGTTGAAAAATTTATGTTACAGTTTTGTAAAATTAATCAAACAAAATTAAGAAGTGAAACTTACAAAGAATTAATTGATCATTTACATAATCAAGAAATTGAAAATAATGTACATGTTGGCAAGATGTTAATATAGCCTTCAACATTTGTAGGATCACCTCGTAACATGTTAGAACAATATCAAGATGCAATGACCATTGTAGCTTTTGATGGTAGACCAGATTTATTTATTACAATGAAATTTAGTTCAAAATAGAAAGAAATTGAAGAAAATTTATTACCTAATTAGTCAGCTTCTGATAGACCTGACACCGTAGCAAGAGTCTTCATTTAAAAGTAAAAAAATTAATCGAAACTATAGTAGATGATAAACTATTTGGACAAGTAAAGTCTTATGTTTATGTAATTGAATTTCAAAAGCGCGGTTTACCACACATTCATTTATTGGTGATCTTGGAGAAATGTTCTAAAATATTAAGAGCAGAGAGTGTATTTTTATACGTTCAGCATATGATTCCCATGTAAATGTTGAATCTTTGAAGCTAAATATCTCAATTTTTAGCATTGCAAGGGGCCCTGAGGTTTTTACCACACATAAAGCATACAAAAAGAAACATTTATCCAAAGTTTCAGAAAATTCTACAGAAAATCGATTTGCCGGAGAACTACCTTAATTCTACATTACATAAAATTATAATGCAAAATAATATTCATGTACCTTGCGGGTAGACGCTTTAACATATAATGGAAGTTTACTGTACCTCATATTAATTATATTATATTATTTTATATATATAGACGTCTTAAAATATAAAATAATCAACAGTAAAATAATGTCTAAACTTACAATAACTATATTCTATTTCTATTTCTTCAACATTGGTATATCGCAATTTTTTATAATTATCCTTCATATTCTTCATTTAATTCTTCATCTTTATTTTATTTAATTAATTTTCAAATAATAAAAATTTACAAATTGATCTACACGATGAATCAAAGATCATATCAATGTAAATTTTTTCCAATGTCTTCTTATCATTAATTTTCTTTTTTTATTATATTATGTATTTCTTTCATTTCATATAATTATACATAAATGAAACATTTTATTAAGAAATAATCAAAGTTGGCGTGCGCTTTACCTCGCGCTTTTTTTCTGGTGTCTATAAAAATACTATTTATAACTTAAAAATTCGACGTTCTTATATATCTATAATCATCACGTCTATTTAGTGCTGCCCACGAGACAGAGACTAGTCTCGGTCTCGTATCGTATCGTCTTGGTTTTTCGATACAATACCAAACCGAGACTAGTCTTTAACAAACCGAGGCGATACCGATACTACTGAGACACGAGACCGAGACTCTCGACGAGACTTTAAGGAATTAGAAAATAAGTTAAAAATTAAAGCATTTACGGAGACAATGTATTTTTAATCAAATCCTAAACAAAACGAGACCAAAACCATCCATCTTATCTTTATTTTAGTTTTTGATCCCTACGACTTATTACCTTCTGCAGTTTGATTGCGTTAATTAATCTATTTTTATTAATTTATAGTTGTTTTTTACTAAAAGAAAGCAACTAACTAAAGCAAATAAGCAACAAGCTTTTATCAATAATTACATTTTTTAATTTAATATATAAAAAACAGAGAGTTTTTTACTAATTTTAATTAGTGACAAATTATTCATTAATTTAGATTTAAAAAGCGATGCATAAATTAAACTTTTTCTAGTTATTGAGTGTTGCTTTGCGTTGTAAGAAATGTTAACTTACAGTTATGTAAAACCTAAACATTTTTATTATATTTTTTTAATTTATATTTTTACAAATTTAAAAGTCTCGCCAGAAGCAATTAACAATAAGTTTTAAGAAATTTAAGATTTCATTATCCGTTTTTGAAGAAAAATAGCATTGTTAAAATACCAGATAAAAATTCATCACAGTCGAAATGTTGGCATTTTCTAATTTCTATGGTTTTTATTTCCTTGGATCAAGAAGTCATGCACCAGAGAAAATATTTTACTTTCTTTCAGAAAATGTGTGCCGCAAAAATTTAAACAAATAAGTAAAAAATTTAATTTTTATTTTTTAATAAAACACTTACTTTAACTTTACTCCAAATTACATGTTATTTTGTCAAGTAGAACTTAAAATAGATTGATTGAAATTTTTCGAGACTCCGAGACTTCGAGACCGACACGGTGATCTTTAAGCTAAGATAGGTCTTACAAAAATGATGATAAAAACGGCTTCTTTACCATGTTTTGTACTTATTTGTAGGTTAAAAATCCGTTTTGACCGAAATCGTACCTGTTCCCGTTTTCGAGAAATTTGAATTTCGTATTATTTAATAGATTTTTAAGATTTTAAAGATATTTTGTTTTAATTTTATTTATTTTTTTTTTATTTTGAATAAAATATAATCTTAAACTGCATCTAACATTAAAAATTAATGTTAGTATTAGTTAAGGTGACTGTCCAGTGTGTGGGAGTCAAAAAATCGATTCTTTTTTTATTACATTTTCTTAAAGAAAAACTTCATCAAAATATGTCCTCAAAATCCCAAACCAAAATTCGCAATACTTTTAATTTTGTCGCGAACAGAAGAGAGCGCGCCGTGCCATGTATACACGTGTTTTGACGCGCTGACAGCTTATTAACAACTTAACGTACATTATTTAAGAAAAATTTTTTTATAGTTTAAGACGTCAATTAAAACATCAAAATTTTACATCCCCAGCAAAAAATATTTAATCGATTGAGAGATTTTATGATGAAACAAAGACGGATCTCCAAAACTTTTTTTCATAAGTTTGCTATTTTTTTATTGTTGTTGTTTAAAACAGTGAATTTTATTGGTATCGCAGACTTAGATTGATGTCTATAAAATAATAATATCTTTGATTTTTTCATTTCCAGTGACTGCAAGAGGCCCCGGAATGTACCAAAAAATTAATTTTTTTTCGAGAAGTCCATTTGGACAATAAAAATTATTAACAAATTAAAGTAAATGATTTTTAAACAAATTTTTTTTATATAGTTTAAGACCTCAATTAAAACATATCCAAATTTCGTAACGATCGCTTTTTATTTACCCGCTTAAAAAAATTCTGTAGAGAACTTTGTTTCATAAACAGTATTTTATTTCATGAAATTGTAAGGTCTCGTATGTTAAACCTTTATGTTAGATAAATAGTTTTCATGGGAACATTTTTATGTAAACATTATTTTAATAACAATGAAAAAAGTGTGAAAAGTTTGTTGGTTAAATAAATGTCGTATTTAAAATTGTTTTATGTTAAAAGATATATAATTTTAGGCAGACTTAAACCAAAGGTAAGAAACTGTTAACAGTAAATAATACAAACATGGTTGGACAAACCATGTTCGTGAAAAGAATGGAGTTTTTTTAATATTCAAGGTTTCAGAGAAATATCAAGGCTGATTTACGGTTTTTTCAAGGTTTGACAAAATTCACGTCTTTTTTCAGGTTTTCAAAATTTCAAGGTTTGGTAGCCAATCCAACATGGTTTGTCTAACCATGTTTGTATTAAATAATGTTAACAGTTTCTTACTTGTTTTAAGTCTGCTAAAAGTTATATATCTTATAATATAAAACAATTAAAACACAACATACATTTAACAAACTTTTCACAGTTTTTTCATTGTTATTAAGATAACGGTTACATAAAAATATTGCAATAGCAATTATTTATCTAAAATAAAAGTTTAACATACGAGGCCCTACAATTTCATGAAATAAAATACTGTTCATGAAACAAAGTTCTCTAAGGATTTTTAAAAAAAATGGAACAGATAAGATTTCATTTAAGAGCAGATTTTTAACTAATAATAATATTAATTTTTATTGAGGGTTTCAATTAAAGATTATATTTTATTCAAAATAAATTAAAAATAAAGCAAATCAAAAAACAAAATATCTATAAAATCTTAAAAATCTATTAAATAATACCAAATTTCAAATTTCTCGAAAACGGGAACAGGTACGATTTCGGTCAAAACGGATTCTTAACCTACAAATAAGTACAAAACTTGGTAAAGAAGCCGTTTTCATCATCATTTTTGTAAGACCTATTTTAGCTTCAAGAGCACCGTGCCGAGACCATCCTTGCCGATACCGATACCGTGACCTGAAATTTTAATATTTGACGAGACCGAGACAATACCACATAAAGTCTCGTATCGTATCGTATCGTGGGCAGCACTACATATCATGCGCGAGCTAGTTCAGGAACCGTATGTCTGATATACTTTATTTTTATAAACATCCTGCTTTTTATAACTGTGTGATTTTATATGTTTATTTCATATTTTAAGGATGAGATATTGAAATTTTGATTTTAATTTTTTTAAAAACGATGCTTCTTAATGTCACACTTGTGGAACGAATATTAAATAAATAAAAGAAGATTGATTACAAAAAAGTGCAAAAATATGTGCCAACTATGTACAAAATGTAGTTAATATTACTTTGTCTTTTCTACATGTTCATAATAAAAACAATTTTAGTTAAAAGCAGTTCTATGTTTGAAATATTAGCGTTAATTTTTAAGTGGTTATTTCCTCCTTCGTGCTGTTACTTTCCATTTCAGGGGTGAGGAGGAAAGTAACAAACAAAGAGCTGATTAAAAAGTCCTGCTGTTGTCTAGCTAATTTTTATTTATGTTTAATTCTAATTTTATTTAATAGATGAAGGTCCAAGCTTTCGATTAGTATGTTTACAGAACTTATCTGACAAATAGTTTTGACGCTATCATCAAAAAACTGATTTTTTTTACTTTCCTCCTCGGTCTCCCCTACCTATTAAAAATATTAAAAATCTCTTTATACAAAACTTGTAGGTCTCACAATAGTATATTGTGCACCAAGACGCAAAACGCATGTTTCTCGTCCGAGCTTTGTTTGCAGTACCAGGCGAAGCCGAGTACTGTAAAAAAGCGAGGACGAGATATGCGTTTTGAGTTGAGGTCCACACGATATTTTATGTAAGTAGAGTACGTTTTTCTCGGTTTTTTGGCGAGTTTTTGAGACTTAAAGCAGACCATACGTCAGGCAGTAGGTTTGCAGGCTACGGCAGCATGCGCGCGGACGACAAAGTATCCTTTGCCGACCGTGGCCGGCAAAACTACTGGCTGACGTTATGGTCTGCTTTAGGTCTCAAAAGCGCGACAAGAAACCTAGCAAACCATGCTCCGCTTGCATAAAAATACATATTTTATATTTAATGCATTTTGTAATAAAACCAATTAGTTTACGAGAAAATTGAAAAAATATAAATCACCATAAATGTGATTAAATACCTTCATTATATCAACATTAATTACACACAGTCGTAATACATTACCCGTACTACAGGGTTATGCGGGGTGGCGATGTTCTGCCGTTCCGCTAAAAGCACACCCTTATTTGGGGACCTTAAGACCACTCCCGGCTAGCACTTTCCGCACGTATCGTCATCAGGAGTGATCTTATATCCCCTACTCTGCTGCCAAGGCGGCTTCTTCCCCTATTCTACGGGACCTACTTTCTTTGGCGACCATCGAGATCTTTGACCCTCATAACTTAATGTATGAAGGTCTCGATGGTTCGCCAATCTTCAATAGAATGAGTCATAAGCAGGATCATGTTCTCCGGTGTAACCTTGCGGTGTATACTGACAAACATGACCTGCATCTCCGCGTCCCAACGTTTGCAGCTAAAGAGTGTGTGCTATGGGTCGTCCACTGGGAACTTGCAGTACATACACTCCGAGCTAGCAATCTTTTTAAATCGCTCAAGATAAGATTCAAAGCACGCATTCCCTGTGAGAGCTTGTGTTAAGTAGTAGAAAACTAGTTCTTGCTTTCTAGACTGAATTCATCTCAAATTTTTCAAAATTTGCAGGTGTGGCCTCTTCAGTAAATTTCTTCAGTAAATTTGAGAATTTGTTGCAAATGCTTAGTATAAAGAAGTCTTGGCAGTGGTTATGAAAAAAAAATTTTTTTTGGGATATTATGAGTATGTGCATCCATAGGGTCAAAATATCATTTTTACAAAAAAGCAGTCACAAATTTTTTTCAAAAGGTTGTCATTTCAACAAAAATGAATATTTTTAAATTTTTTTTCTTGAGTTTAGTAGCTTTTTTGATAATCTTTCGAACCCCGTTTGAAATTTTAAAAAATTTTAAAAATTTACAAAATGGCGGCCATTCTTTGAAAAAACAAACAATTCAAATTTCTCAAAAACATCATTTTTTTTTTTGCAATAATTTTTTATCAGATGAATGAACTAATAGCGAATGTTTTCCAAAAGGTTTGGTTGGCTCTAAAAGCCTGTGAGAGCCGCAGGATTTTTTTTTAGAAAATTTCGTAGTAGCCATGAGGAACGCAGCAGAAGCTATTATATCTGTTGTCATTAAAAAATTTATATATATATTTATTTAATCTTATAAACGAAAAAGGTATTTTTTTGTTGTTTGTATTAATTTTGCTTCCTCATAGAGGAAACTTTGTGATCGTGAAGTTTTTTTATATTCCAAAATATTCATCTAAAAATCGTAAATTTTCATTTTTAATCATATGTCCAGATGTATGTGTGTGTGTGTGTGTGTGTGTGTGTTTGTATGTGTGTGTGTGTATGTATGTGTGTGTCTGTATGTGTGTGTCTGTATGTATGTGTTTCTATATCGTTTTTTGTGTACAGGATATCTTGAGAACGCTTAAACTGATTTCAATAAAGTTTGGATGACTCATTAAACTCATGAATATCGAATCGATTGATCTTTATAACTTTTATATATGATCAAAAATGCGTAAAGTAATTAAAATTTTTTCCTTTTTTTTTGCATTTAAAATTTTTTTTTTTAATAACTTCTCCAATTAACTTTTATATTATGAAATTATTGCTTCCTCTATGAGGAAGCAAATTATTTTGCTTACTTGGAAGCAAAATGTTCATGAAATGGACTTAATTTTCATGTAGTTTATGAAATTTTTGTTTGTTAATTGTAGTTATATTTTTGTGTGGAAATAGTAGGAAAATTTACTTTAAATAAATAATTATAAACTTTTTCAAAAATTCCTGTGTCCAAATGTGGATATTCATGAGCTTAATGAGTCATGCAAATTTTATTGGACTCCGTTTAAGCGTTCTCAAGACATCCTGTAGGGTAAGTCCGGGAGAGATGGGACCCCTTTTTTAAAACCACTGCAAAATCTAAGGAATTTAGCAGAAAATTCTAATTCTTATAATATACTTGAACAATAACCTTCGTACATTCGCACGTGAAACGGTTTTTAATTTTTGTCATTTCTTCTTTATTTATAAAGAAATTAGAACAAAAGCAACGATTCCGGGAGAGATGAAATTGTCCGGGTGAGATGGAACACGGTGTTTCTATTTTTTGTAAATGCCCTTATGACAGAAAATTGAGTAGTAGAAGCCAATTAATAAATAAAATATACTTTCTTTATGTCATTTTAGAACTTTTTTTTGCAAACATCTTCGAACTTTTACAATCTTTAATCTTCCATATTTGGATATTCTCGCGAACCTCGGTTTTGCAAACTGTGAAACATAATTTTATTTATAATTTTTCTAGCAAGAAATTACCATTTTATATTTTGTTTATGAACTTTTTGACTCTTACGTATGTAATTAAAATTTTATTTGATGATTAATTTTCCGTGAAACCATCTCTCCCGATGTTCCAACTCTCCCGGAATTACTCTACACAGAAAACGATATACATACACATACAGACACACACACACACACACACACACACACACACACACACACACACACACACACATACACACATACACACACACACACACACACACACAGCCACACGCACATACATACATCTGGACATTTAATTATACACTCTTTAGATGAAAATGAGTCGATGTCGACTATTTTTGGAATATAAAAAATCTTCACGATCACAAAGTTTCCTCTATGAGGAAGCAAAATTAATACAAACAACAAAAAAATACCTTTTTTGTTTATAAGATTAAATAAATATATATATAAATTTTTTAATGACAACAGATATAATAGCTTCTGCTGCGTTCCTCATGGCTACTACGAAATTTTCTAAAAAAAAATCCTGCAGCTCTCACAGGCTTTTAGAGCCAACCAAACCTTTTGGAAAAAATTCGCTATTAGTTCATTCATCTGATAAAAAATTATTGCAAAAAAAAAATGATGTTTTTGAGAAATTTGAATTTTTTGTTTTTTCAAAGAATGGCCGCCATTTTGTAAATTTTTAAAATTTTTTAAAATTTCAAACAGGGTTCGAAAGATTATCAAAAAAGCTACTAAACTCAAGAAAAAAAATTTAAAAATATTCATTTTTGTTGAAATGACAACCTTTTGAAAAAAATTTGTGACTGCTTTTTTGTAAAAATGATATTTTGACCCTATGGATGCACATACTCATAAAATCCCAAAAAATTTTTTTTTTCATAACCACTGCCAAGACTACTTTATACTAAGCATTTGCAACAAATACTTAAATTTACAGAAGAATCGGAGACCCCACCTGCAAATTTTGAAAAATTTGAAATGAATTCAGTCTCTACTTATCCAGGTGGCGAGTGTTGGTATCACCCGATACGACCACCGGCCTGTCTCCTCCCCGCCCCATCTTTCTTGCCTTCTGTCGACGAGTCTGCTTCTCGCATCTCGAGGAATTTGGTCCTTGCTGGGTTACGTGTGTGCTGAAGAATTTCTCTTCTTGGAAAGAAGGAAGACTTCCTCCCTTTCTTGTGTCAAAAGTTCTGCCGGCGGGACGCTGGCAAGGAACTGAGCAGCACACATCGGTACTGTCCAATAGGTCGAAATGATACGTAAAGTAACACTTCTTTGCACGGACAGTACCCTTCTACACAGGTGCTGTATAAAGAAGCTTTGAAAAGACAACACTCGACACCAGTCTTCTCTTTGATTCAGAAGGTCCCCAAATATTTGTCATTAGTTGAGCTAAACTTGCCGCACACTTTTCGGCCTTCTGACATGCTATAGCTATGTGGTGCCAGTATTGCCAACTTAAGCTCTGATAAATCTACTAGACAGCACCACAGATTATACTAGAAATATACCAGACCTTAAAATTTTTTAGAAGTACAGTACACATCATTAAGAAAGAACATGTTTGCTGAGAGAAAACCAATGTGAAGGGTCATAGAAGGGTTTATGGTCAATACTGACTTGGCAACACTGTAATGCTTAAAATTCAAAAATTTGTCCAACTCTACACCTAAGTATTTTATATGTTTCCTCCACTGGATCTCAAATCTGTTTATGTGAATACCAGAGGCTGTATAACCACGTCTGCCTGTGACTAACAGTGCTTCGGTATTTTCCAGAGCCTTTTGAAGGCCTCTTTCCTTAAGCCAGCGCTTTTCCTGTCTCAGACATTCGTTCACCAATACGCCCAAGGCTTCTGCAGTTTTAGCAGAGCACATGATCAACGCGACGTTCGCGAAGCCGACGATCACCACGCCTTCAGGTAGACCCATTCGCAAGAAGTTATCATAGGAGACATTCCATACGAATGACCCTATCCTGGAGCCTGAGGGGTTCCTCTTTGCATCTCTTCTTTTAGAGTGCAGGCGTCACCTTTGTATATAACCCACCTGTCGCTAAGATAATTATCCATTATCCGCAACAGGTAGGGCGGTGTCCCTTTGTTTCTCATCGACCGGATGAGATCCTTCCATCGCACGGTATTAAACGCGTTCCATATGTCAATGGGTACCAACGCTCAAAAGACTTTTTTCTTTTCTGGTCCTAATTTGTTCTTTCCTTCTCTGGCTAGGTTTACCGCCTTCTGAATGGCGTCTACTGTGGACAGGCCCTTACGGAAACCAAATTGGTTGTCAGCTAGACTATTCTCACCGGTCAAGTGAGACTGCATACTCTGCAGAACCAGGTCCTTCAGAAGTTTGCCCATCGTATCTAACAGGCAAATAGGCCTGTAAGACGAAACTTTATCTAGAGGTTTGTAACCTTTTCTTAGGAGGACCAACCTCTGTCTTTTTCAGTCGCAGAAGAACTCTACTCTCTTAAGGCAGTTGTTGTAGCATTCCAAGAGAATCTAGGGTAAAGCAACTATCACTTGTTTAAGGATCTCGTTGGTTACCTCATCCATTCCCCTGCTAACGACTTTGTTGCTCGACTTCTCCGATTAGCTGTTTCCATCACTATCTTTTTGCTGCGCGTATCTCCTTTCTGAGGATTCTCTTGACCTCTATATAAGCCTTCTTCAGCAGCGGCTCTCCGTTAGAACGGTCATTTCTCCTTCTTGCTTTGCGGCATGCCTTTCGCAAAGAGGCCAATTCCTCTGACCACCAGTATACGTTCCTTTTTCTTGGGGTTGTGCTTCTACGATGCAGCATAAACGCGTCGCATGCAGTGACAATCATATTTTTCACCGTCAGCACCTCCCCTTCAAGATTATTCGGCCTCTTCACCCATCCAAGATCCTCTAAAACGCGGGATTCTTTGAGGGATCGGCCGAACTTCTCCTAGTCGAGTTTCTTAATGTTCCACTTTGGGACGTGTTCACGGAGTACTCCGTGGCTTCTCGCCCTTAGTGTGCCTCCCCTTGAGACTGAAAACTCGATATACTGGTGGTCACTGTAGGTATAACTCTCCAGGACGCGCCAATCCTCAATTCCTATATTCAGGACCCTGACCGTTTCTCTTAATATCCAAGACCTTCCTTGGTTCGCAACCATTAGGTTGTTCCTGGAGAACGTTCTTGTGAACAGCTTGATAAAGAAATTTGGAAAAATCAGTTCTTCTCAGAATACAAAAAGATAAAGAAATCCGCTAAATCGAAAAGTTGAATTTCGATGGCCCCGTCGAGTTGAAAAGAGTAGAATAATCATGCGAAACTAAGCGGGAGATGCAAAACTTTTCTCCTGAGAAAAGAGAGGACAGCATGAGATTAAGGAAATAGGCAAATACATTCCACTCTTTCTCAAGTCAAAAGTTTCGCACCTGTCTCTTAGTTTTCCATGCTTCTTCTACGCTTCTCACTGCGGTGTAAAGAATACAGATAAATCGTTTTTCCCACATATTGTACACATGTCATAGATATGATGTATGAGAAATAAATCGATTTTTTAACCTCTCATACGGGATAACCCCCTTAAAAATAGATTATGAAGCTACAAGATAAGGAAAAACATATTTTAAAATAATATATAGTAAATCAAAGAAATATCGTATTTTTAAATTTTAGGCGAACACACCAGGCTCCTGTCGATTTTAGGTTTGACAAAAATGAACGCAAAATCTGCGCGTAAAAAAAATATTCATGAATAAGTACGGAATATATTCATAAGTTTGGGGCAATAGAGAAAATTTGACGATTCTTGATGAGCTTTTATTAACCCTCCGTGTGACACCTGGGTCCAGCCAGACACTTTTCGTTTTTAATAGTTAATTAAACACATTTCTAATTCAGTTAGAGACTTGCGCTTTCAGGTAGCTTTCAAAAATTTAATTGGCTTTCGATTTATGAAAAATAAAGAGGAAAAAAAAAATACTTACACAGGATTATTACAAGAATTCTAAAAATACACCTTCGGACCGACACCCGGGTCTGGCTGGACCACTGTACACTGTGCTTAAAAACGTTCAGAATTTGATACTATTTATTCATGCAAACGGCCTTTTTTAGTTTTTCGTTACTTAAATCCTTGCCGTAAGTATTTACACACCTATAAGAATATATTCGTATGTGTATTCCTACTTTGAAAAAAGTGTAAAATAGACTAAACAGAACAGTGAGTTTTGAAATAACAATCCATATTTACAAAGTCGGTAAAATAACTCCTGTAATTATTAAAAAAGGAAAAAAGCACTAAGTTTCTATGGCTCACAGCTCTGCGCAGTAGTTTTTTTGTTAATTTAATACATAAAAATACATGGAACGCAAAATCACAGTTCCACAAAAAATTAAAAAAAAATTTGTTTAAAAATATGTTACGCGAAAATAGTATTGGAGTTTCCAATACTTAAACCAATACTTCAATACTTATTCCAATACTTCAATACTTATTCCAATACTTAATCCAATACTTAATCCAATACTTAATCCAATACTTATTTTTCATAAGGGTACATCTATTTCATAACGGCAATATATTAATGTATTAGGGAATTTTGCTGTAAATCAGTAAATTAATTGCTTTTTGATCAGTATATATGTTCTGTTTAAAATCATTTGCATAAGTGTAAGTGCATTTCAGCACTAAGTGGTGTATTTCAGCACCAAATTAAATAATCAGGCAGGGGAGGTTGAAAAAGTTTACCTGCTTTTTTTATTTTTACAAAAAACTTCAATTTTTTAACTGCACTAAGACAGGCAGTTACGCATCCTTTTAAAAGTGATCACTTACGTAAGGGTGAAGACTAATGCGAAGGAGTAGATTATCAGAGGAATAGAACAGACCAATCAGAAAAAACTTTCCATTGTCACCAATTATCTGATTGGTCTATTGTAATCCACTGATACCCTACTCCGTCGTATGGAACTTCACTCTAAGGCCAGAGTTGTGTAGTGACGGAGCACTCGCGGCAACTGACCGGTGACAGTCCTAGAACCGAAACAATATAACAATAATTATTATCAAAAAAATACAGTGTTTCTATCGACCAGCTTAAAAAAGAGAGAGTGAGGGGGACAAGCTAGGAGGGGGTTGGGGTGCCACTAATACGTGAAGTCGGCGTATTTTATATCAGTCTGTTTAGTGGCACCCCCCCCCCCACCTCCATCTAGGACTGTCCTCCTCACTCTCTCTTTTTTTCAAGCTGGCCGATAGGAACACATTCCGTACGGCCGAAGGGCGTGCGGTAATTACTGTATTTTTGACAATAATTATTGTTATATTATTTCGGTTCTGTGACGGTCACCGCACAGTGGTCCAAACTGCAAAAAAGGTGGCCAAAATTAGAAAATAAAGTATTAAAAAAAATTATTTTTTACTTTTAATTTAGTTAAAGAAAATGTTAAAGTACAATAAATACGTGTTGAAAGAAACAAATTTGTTTATTAAATATTTTTTAAAAAAGATCAAATATTGCTTTTTAATTTTTCTTGATTACCTTTTAGCAGGATAAAAATGAACTTTTTAGCTATAATGGTGTTAAATCTTTTACATGCTATGGACCGTGATAGTCCAAAATGTATTTAAAAATAAAACATATGTATCATTAGCCTGTATTTTTTATATATAATAAAGTTAACAATGAAGTTAGCATCTTAAACAAACAAACCTTTACAGTTTATGTCAAATTAAGAAAAAAACTTTGAAAGTCGTAGACTAAAACTATATTTGTAGTTCACTGTTGAGCTAAATAATTTATTGCGACATATTTTTTATATATTTATCTTACAAATGAAAGAAAAATCAGCTGCCCCTACGATTTTTTTTCACTTTTTAAGTTATTTTGAAAGAATTTAGTGTCATAACAATGGACAAACAAATATATTAAACGATTTCAAGAGGACTTTTCCAGAAAATTCAGCAGAACAAAAACAATGGAAGACGTATTTTTGAGACTATTAGTATCATCTGACCCATTCATTACCAGTCAGAAAAAATTGCCACACAAAAAACTTAAAAATTCGCAAAAGCCGCGATTCTAAATAATTACCACTATTTACTTAAAAAAAAATAATTTTTGTGAAAATCGCATGGGTACAAAAAAAGCGTTCAGTTCCATGTCATTACTAGTATATTACTGTAACAACTATTTGATAGTATTGTTACCATTTTCTTTAAGTTTTCATGTTAAACAAGCGATCTGCAGAAGGAATAGATTTATTTTGCAATATTGTAGAAGTGAGTTTAGAATAAAGCACGTTGTACCGAGCTCACTCTGTCAAGAAAAGTCTATACAAAGGCTGGGAATATCAGCTTTGTAAAAAAATCGATGTATATATATCGCTCTGCACAATTTCAGACTTGGTACGTAACATATGTACACTAATCGCCAGATATGCTTTAACATATTTCCATTGGACCTACGTGTTCAAATGTTAAAGCATATCTGGCGATAGCTGTACATTTACATACACGTGTGTTACAACGCCGGCCTTAGCTCTTACAGATTTTGCGTTCATTTTTGTCAAACCTAAAATCCACACCTGTCCTGAATAAAAAAAAAGTTCTTTCCCGATGCCGAAAGAAAACTCTTGCATATTTTGAATCCTTTCGATTCAAAGAAACAAAATTTTAAAGGTACAAAATCGTATCTGATCCTCCTGACCGTTTTTTATAATTTTAATGTACATTTAGTGCAGTATAATGAAAAAATTTTAGGTTATGTTATGTTTAATATGATGTATGTTCACATGTTTCTTGTTTTATAAAAATTCACTTCACTTAATAAAGGCATATTTCATTTGTTAATAGGACCATATTGTATTTTGAGCATCGTTTTTGAACAATTAATTCGTATTTATAAAAGATTAATTTTTAAATTATTATCTCTTTGTTCATATTAATAGTTGTTAATATGTCCTTTGGGACTGATTCAAACAAATTTTATTAATTATAATGCACTAAACGAACATCAAAAGTAATGAAAAACAGTCAGGAGGATCGGATATGATTTTGTGCCTTTAAAATTTTGTTTCTTTGAATCGAAAGGATTCAAAATATGTAAGAGTTTTCTTTCGGCATCGGAGAAGAACTTTTTTTTCATTCAGAACAGGTGTGAATCGTCAGGACCTTGGTGTGCGAAAAATTACTTTTGTCGTAATTTTTTCACAATATATCAGACATATCGTTTCTGGTCTAGCTCGTGCATAATATGGGAGCCGTAGAGGGGATGGTGCTGACTAAAAATTGCTTTAGAACTACGCCTGTTCGATGATTGTTTTTAAAGTTACAAACGTTGTTACTTTCCACCTCTGTTACTTTCCTCTTCAGTCTTCCCAATATTTCTGTTAAATAACAAACAATATGAAATTCAGTATTATTTATTATCAAGATAACTGGAGCTCGATGAGAAATATTTGACAATTCTAACCCGTGTAAAAAAAGCCCAAATTGGCCCTAATACAACAAGGTCTCTGGTACTGGTTGGGCTAATCTACTTATGTTAAAACTCAACCGGGATTATGTCGGATTCTGGTCACGCCTTTTTTTATTTACGAGCTCAAGCAATAAATGACAAGGCCCATTATAGATCTGAGCACATTTAATTTTCTCAATCTAAATTAGTGAAAAGCCTGTCACTAATTAAATTTATTAAACATTTTTTAAAAATTTATTGTAATACTTAACACCAAAAATTTAGTTAAATATTAAACAATGAATTTTGAATTAAATTAAATTATTTTTAATTATTCAATTAAAAAGTCAAATTTATTTGAAAATTGTCATTAATTCTTATTGTTGATTAATTCTTCATAAATTTAGATTTATAAAAAAAATGTATTCATGAAAATAATAACAACCATAAATTAATATTGACTTTAGCCATGAGCCCTTATTATTTCCGACCAGGCTATAAATGGGTAACCTGACCATAGCCCACTTGAGTTTTCTGACCATAGCACACTCCCGAGCAGAGCTTTACTAAAAAAGTGAGAGTACAATTATTATTATATATTAAAATTAATAAAATTTGTTGAATAAAGATATTTTTAAATCTAAAAGTTCAATAATAAATTGCATTCGATAATAATTTTTTATGGAATTAGGCAAAACAAATCTTATAAAAAGTTAATCTATTCTAATGTAATGAATAGTTTAATCAAATAACAAAAATTAATTTCTTAAAAATACACTTCAGTTTTGTGATTAAAAACTCTAATATATTGTAAAAAAACGTTATTCCAAATATTTAAATACAATACAATATATTTTTGTACTATTTATTTTGCGAAAAGCACTTACACAATAACAGTAACAATGTAATATACAAGAATAATTTCAGTTGTAAAACTAATTTTAGAAATTAAGTATATTCCACTTATTCTTACTTTAACTAGAAATAATTATGTTTATTTTTGGAAGACAACATCATTTTACTTAATGCAATTTATTAGTAAAACATATTATAAATTAATTGTCTCTTTCACCCCAAGTGGAATGTACGTAAATGTTTGTCACAATGTGAAAAACGCGTAACTTTTAAGAACAAAGCAGAAAGTACGTATCTTTGTGGAAAGGCTTTGAAACAGCTCAGTGTAGTTTTTGTACATACAGACTATGAGTAGTTTCTAAAAACACCACTAAAGATACGTACTTTCTAACCTGTTCTTACACTGAAAAAATACTGTGATCAGATTAGACATTTGACTATGGTTGACACGTTATGTTAAGTTTGACAACTGCACGTATAAATTTGTCATAATGCATCGGTGCGCTACTGTCGATTTTACCTAACCTTACAATGTCATTCACGGTTTCACAAATATCAAGTGCTCCATCACACAGTCGTATAGCTAAAACACAAAACTGTATGGCAGTTCCCAAATCAGCAATAAAATATGGCCAATCTGCCCATAATTATCGCAGTCCACGGAAATATTTTTTTCAGTGTAAAACATACGCGACTTCCAATAAATTGTTCAAAAATAGTTGAGTACGTTCGACTTAGGGTGAACGATCTTCATTTAACAGTGTTACTCTGTGGTAAAATGTAAAAATGACTTTAACTTTCTTATGAACCCCTACAGCGTGCGTTGCGTAGGTAGTTTTTGTTTCTTTGAAAAAGAAAATTTATTTTCTGCAAATCAGTAAAATTTACAATAAGGTACATAAATCTCTTAAAAAGACCTTAAACTCTATGGAAAAATAATTAATTAGGTACGCTATCAATGATAATTCTCGCCTAATATCGACTTAATATAGTTGTAGTGAATTACAAACATTATAGATAATAATAATACAATACTATAGGCAATATTACTATCCTATATGGGCGATTCTTACGTAACTGCCCTACTTGGTGGCGTTGAAAAAATACACCTAAATTAAAAATATATTCTGAAGTGTATTAGTGAATTTTAAAGGTATATATGAGAGTAACTGAAAACCAAATATACATAAATATATATATTATAACTTCTATTATATTGCACTATAACTGCTGAAATTTCAGCTCCGTGGCTTGTCGTTTTTGCAAAATGTTAACTTTAATTTAATAATTTTCGGTGAAAATATCATTATTATAACTCAGCCTTTTTCAAGCATAAAGTGTTTACATTTATGAACAATTTAGGTTTATATTGCACTTCATAATACCTTTTTCATACTTAAAAATCTGTAAAAATATTTTGTCCCTCAATTTTTCCAATTTTTGAACGCAATCTGTAGACTTATAATTAAGGTGTCATGTGTTTAGTTATTACGCCTTCTAATAAGTTATATCTCAATTTTGGTCCATTAACACTAAATCACATGTGAAAAAAGTTTTAAAAAAGAAAACTTTTTACTTAAAAAAAATTATTTTTGTGAAAATCGCATGGGTACAAAAAAGCGTTCAGTTCCATGTCTTTACTATTATATTACTGTAACAACTATTTGATAGTACTGTTACCATTTTCTTCAAGTTTTCATGTGAAACAAGCGATCTGCAGAAGGAATAGATTTATTTTGCAATATTGTAGAAGTGAGGTTAGAATAAACGTCAAATTTCAGCTTCATGATATCACGTAAAATTTCAGCACCATGGCCTATATGAAGTGTTCAGTGTGCTTCACGCAGAGAAACTTTTTTATCTGTGGTGGTTATTTTAAAATATTATTCTATAAAGTAGTTTAGCAATGCCGGATTACACTGCTCGATCTCGATTTCAAATTATCCAAAAAATAAAACGAAATATTCATTATTAAATATTGTATTTGCTGTTCTTTTATAAAATTTTATATATGTTAACTAATATCTAAAATACTGTTAGAATATTAAATAATTTATTAATTTATTATTTATTTTCGTTTTAGCAAAGTATCAAAAATAAATTTTTATTTTGTACAATATATTTGTAATAAAAGAATGCGGTTCAGCTCCACATGGCAGTCAATTTTCAAAAATTTGCTATTATTTTCGTATAAATATAGTTGTAGTAAAATCGTTTAAAATATACTTATATTACACCCTAATAAGAAAAATAAGTGCAGAGAAACATTGAATACAAAAATTTTTTTTTTTACCAAAACTTATCTTGAAATCGGGCAGTCACGCAAGAATCGACCATATAAGAAATCAGTTAGTTATAGATATAGGTATACTGCTATCCTTTTCAAAAAGTAAGAGATAATAAGTTATAGAATTTACCTGAGATAGATAAAGACAAGAATAGAGTAAGAAACGCAAGGAGAGTTCACAGTTGTGGTTCTGAAAGCAAGAGAGATTATATTTACTTGGGAAAGATAAAGACAACAATAGCGTGCTAAGCGCAAGGAAAGTTTACAGTTGTGGTTCTAGAAGCAAGAGAGAATAAAGTTTACCTGAGATAGATAAAGACAACAACAGCGTGCAAAACCCAATGAGAGTTCACAGTTTGCGGTTCTAAAAGCAAGTGAGAATAAGGTTACCTGAGATAGATAAAGACAACAATAGCCTGCGAAATGTGAAAGAGGAAAAGGTATAACAGGTGTCTGGGATAGAAAAAGACAGATTAGAGAGAGAGAAAGTGTTAGAAATGTATAATAATATTTCACAATAATTCACACTTTTATTGATAAACTAACTACAATTTATTCTTATTAAATTTGAGGATACGTCACATTTGTTTACCCGAAAAAACACAAATTTAAGGAGAACCAGTAGAGAATCCGTTATCAAAGCACTCGAAACCCGGACCGATATATGTATTGTTTGTGTAAGATGCCAACACTGTGTGTATAAATCGACTAAAAAACTTTTTTTCAATATGTGCAAAGTACTTTTTTTTTAAGTTAATTAATTGGAAAAGCTAAATGTTATGCATTTTTATTTAGTATTTTCCTTCTATTTTGTAATGCAATATTGCATTGTTTCAATCTACAGTTAGAAATATTTTTTTTTCCTTTTTCAAAATAGCGCCAATTTCCGGTTGTGAAAGAGCTTTGTTCAGTTTAGTTCGTTACGTACATTTAATAACACAACAATTATTTAAAGTGTGGTAACATGCGCACAAGTTATTTCATTTGCCTACATTGCGACAGCGATTTCGATGAAGAAAACTGATAGTCATATTTTAAAGAATAAATATTTTTATTTAGTATATAATAATATGTATTATCAATATATTTAGTTATTTATATTAAACATAATGTTTCTTGCCAAATTTTTTAAATTTTAGCATTTTTTTATAAGTGTCTCACAACTGGACACCTTTTTTTTTTTGACTAAAAAGATGTGGTCGGAAAATTGATCATAAAATTTTTCAAGTTCATCTGAACACTACACTTTCTATGAATAAAAGTTGCGTATTTAAGTTACTTTTTGAACGGTGTATTTTATTTACGATTTCGTTTGCCTATTTCCAATTTATAGGTCAAAAATAAAACCCGTCTCACAACTAGCGACTCTCCCCTAATTATAAATTTTCAAATTAAAGAGTATATTACTTTTTACATGTCCCAATGTTTGAAATAAAAATAGGGGTGTAGCCAAAATGAACTTTGACGAGGAAATTTGAAATTTTTTTAATTTTAAGATATTTTTCGAAAACATTTTGCGAGCAAATATCTTTTATTCAATAGAATTTTTCGAGTTGGGGAAGGAGGGGGTTTGAACTACCAAAAACCGCCATGGCTATGCCCCTAAATTAAAATATGTAATCAAAAAGTTCCTAATAAATAATATTTGTAATATCAGTCGACATTTTCGAAATATTGAAACGCAATTTGCAAAGAACTTTCGCGGAAGAATTAAAATGTCCGTCAAGGATGATATTGAACATGAAATTGTTTTAAACATTTATTTTCGATGTTTAGGGTCTTTTTCGGACAATATTCGTGAAATATTCAGGAAAAGTAAAAAAAAACATAAACTATTCTTCCTCTTAGTATTTCATGAAAATTATTTTATATCTCACATACATACTCATGTTTTATGGATTCTACTCTTTTATTGCCCATGTTTAAGCAACACCGCTATTCAAGGTAAACGAAAAAAATTTTGTTTTTGTTTATTTATTTATTTATTTATTTATTTATACAGATTAACGGGCTCTAGGCCCTTTGGTACGTAAGTACTTAACAATAAATTAGATAACAAAGTGAAAGAAAAACTAAATTAAAATAAGAATTAAACATAGGTAATAAATTGAAATTTGAAATTGAAAATTGCCCGTTAGGTTGAGGTATCGATTTTGAAAATTACATTAACGCAGACGTTATCTGACGGATAAGCTGTAGAAATTTCTTCAATAAGTTTATACAATTCAAAATATAAGTTATAATCTAAATTATGAGGAATGTAAAATAAGCATAATATAAAAAGATTTGAATTAAATTTAAACTTGATTGAAAGGTGTTCGAAAAATACGATACCAGAATTGATAAAAAAGAAAACGATTATATCATATGATTGTAGTGGTATAGATTTTCGCGGCTGATGTAAATTTGTTCGAAGTCCTCTGACGTTCTGGTAGTAGACACATACAGGTATGGAGTTGTTGGTGGTATTTGTGCGTAAACTCGAAAAATGAGTAAGATAAGAAAATGTGTCATCTTGTGACTGTCGTTCTGAGCAGTCAATTACTGAGGACCGTGAGCACTGCTCGAACCTGAGAGAGAGGGGGAACTCTGCTTTGTCGATGAATGAATTATCGGCTCTCCTTTCATATAAACTATGCGAAGCCCCGTCTCTCCCTTCGACAATCTGTCTTTCAAGGAAATTCTGACTCTTCTGAATTCCTCTGACTGCATCGGTGTCCTGTCCCATGATAGCGAGAGGTTCGGTGGCAGTAGATCTGAAGGAAGTACATTGTCCTTTTTGAGCTTGGAGAATGCTAAGATGACTGTTTTGACATTAGATTCTTCCGCTAACGTGACTCGGAGAGGACGTGGTTGTGCTCGTGGCATTATCTGCGAAACATTACCAAGACGAGATAAAGATATTATTTTTGGTGTTTCGTGAGGAATTATAGCTTTTAATATGTTGAAGGTCGTATTGAGGTCGGAACTTGAGGTATTTGCTGACGAAGGGTTTGCATTAGTTGGAGATGATTTGTTATCGGATTCCGACAGATTAAACAAAATGATATTGCATTTTCTGCTATTGCGGTTAGACATTTCTCTCAGGCAGTTCGACATGTTCACCTTAGCGGATTTGTCAAAATCGGTTTTTAGTGCAGTGACTTCATTTCTGATACCTGAAATATCATTCTCCAAAGTGTCGACACGAGTCACAGTTCCCGAGATAGATGTCTCTATTGCCTCTAACCTGGCGGTAACTGCATCCAAAGAGTCCTTTAAGGGATTAATGTTAATGCTAAATTGTGTAAACTGTTCGGCTAAAGCAGTTGTTAAAGCAGTTGAGAGGTCTTCCTTGGTCAGCGCATTCCTTGCAGAGGGTGAAGAAGATCTTGCGGCACTACAGCACTTTTTTCTTAACTTGGCACATCCTGGATGAAACGGCGCATTACAGAACTCACAGCGAGACACTTCTTTTTGTATAACAACGTTGCAACCGCGACAAAGTTTGTCTGTATCGGGAACTTGCAACGTGTTCACCGGCATTTTATAGGTTAGAATCTTTATCAGGATATAATTAAAAATCTGGTTAAAGCCGCACTGAGAATTTTATGTAATGGGTAAAAAGGGGTTGAACCAGACCAGACCAGAGAGGTAATATAGTAATAGTTATTCACAGAATATAATAAAACACGAATTAAAATAGAGCCACAAACGGAGCACGTTTTCTCAGAACTAGCGCATGCTAGTTTCGTATACGAAATGCAAAGAAGGATAGTGAATACAAGAGGACAACGATGAATCTTATATGACAGAAGGTATAATTGTAAAGAACAATTTATTTATTTATTTATTTATTTTTTTTTTTTAGGAAAAGGAAGGGCTTCATTCACGCCCTTCCCTGTGAGGTACAACCATTATTAACATTGTTCTTAAATAATATATGCGGAAAATTGTATTTCCCGCATATAATATTTAATTGCAACGTATTTACCTCTCCATGTGAGAAAAGGGAATAAGAATTTTGCATTTAACTCTCTTGTCATAAACTGTTCGTCATTTTTATTTTAAAAATGTTTGCCCACTTCATGAACAAAGAAAAACATATTCTCAAATTGAAAAGAATACTTTGCTGCTTATAATTTTTGTAAATGGAAATAAGGAAATGGAAATCTCTCATTTTTCATGCATCATTCAAGTTCAAATATTTAAAGATATAATCCCGTCGCTAATGGAGCAGTCAGAAACTTTTTCTTACTGTCAACTGTGTAGAATTTCTTGGAAGGCAAAATAGTTTTGAATGATTTTAATTAGAGTATATTACTATTACAGTAAATCAATACATTACTATCTCACAAAAATGGCCGATGTCGGGATATTGTCCACTTAAAAAAAGTGCGAAAAATGCCATTATTGGTACAAAATGATTGGTTAAAATAATACATTACTCCTTTAACAATAAATGTTGCTGCATATAACATTAATTATATCCCAATTATATATCAATATATAAAATTTACAATACAATACTCATTTTATGAGTGGTACACTTTCTGCAAGTGTACTTTTCAACTCCCTCAACGATTATAGTAAGTTAAATATATTACAATATATCCAAATTTATCATGAATATTCAGTAGCCTAACTGCAAAGTTCCAACATGCTCCAAGTTCATCTATGTATCATAAGATAATATTGTAAAATCAGAAATGTAGTTAATAGTGTATACATTTATAAATATAATTATGACTTTTCCAATTTCCCTAACTTTCATACTATTTATTTTGTCCATTATTATGTTTACAACTCTTTCAATTTACTAATATTTTAATTTGTCAATTCAAAATTACCTATACCATAAAAAAGAAGTAATCGAATATTTATTATGGATTCATGAACCCTTAGTCACATACAAATTGTAAATTACAACACAAAATAAAAGAATATGAAAGTAACATTGGGAAGAACAAAGTGAAATATTTTGAAAGGAAGTTAATATTTTAACATAAATTTTTGATTCTAAAATATGAAGTCGATATATGTCGAAGGAATATAGATGGAACAAACAACGTCAAAGTAAATAAGACATAATAAAGGAAAAATTATAATTATTAAACATCCCACTCAGCACCAGAAATTCCCTGAATTTCCCCTGAATATTGGTCCACATTTCCCGAATATTAGAACCTAATATTCAGGGAAGTTTCGTGGAAGCATCAAAATGTCCGCCATGGGGAATATTGGACGCGAAATTTCCGTGAAAATGTATTTCTAATTTTCAGGGAATTTCCGCATTTAATATTCCTTCAATATTCGCAGTATTCGTAAATTCTCTGTACATGATGCGCAATGGTCGAACTTGGTTTCTATGACACTTTCAGCTGCGCAGTAGTTTTTAATGTTCTAGAATCCTACAGGTGTCAAATACAACATACAATTTTCATCAATTACTAGATCAAAAAAATTTTGGAAATTTTTTTTAACTTTCCCTGAATATTCTAGGAATATTAGATGCGGAAATTCTCTGAAAATTAGAAATACATTTTCAGGGAAATTTCGCGACCAATATTTCCCATGGCGGACATTTTGATGTTTCCACGAAACTTCCCTGAATATTAGGCTCGAATATTCGGGAAATGTGGACCAATATTCAGGGGATATTCAGGGAATTTCTGGTGCTGAGTGGGATGTGTCTTCCAGTTACATTTAGTAATGCAGGTAAAATAGTTATTCAAAAATTTCTTTATAAACGTAATTATTAATATAATTCTCACTTCGTTGATTTCCCAAATAAACTTTAACAGAATCAAATGAACGAACCCTAGATAATGCAACATAAAGTTGACCATGATTAAATACATCTTTTCTTAAATCAATGGCAATTTTATTAAATGTTTGTCCTTGAGATTTGTTTATAGTCATTGCAAATGCCAGTTTAATTGGAAATTGTCTTCTCTTAAATATAAAAAGATAAACATTTTCGCAGTATAATAATACACGATGTATGAATACAACATTTCCACCCTTATCTCCAGTCAGTATTTTACATTTAATAACATGATTAGATAAATCTAAAACAAGTAATCTGGTTCCATTGCATAAACCTTCATTAATACTAAGGTTTCTTATAAGCATCACTACTGAGTTTATTCTTAAGTGTAATAAATGTGGCGGTAAACCAGATGGTGACAAAGTATTTAAATATTCAGGTAAAATCACTTCATGATCATTAATATTTTCGCGATTATCTACGCAGTCAATACTTTTATATACTTTCTCTTTACCGTTATCTAATAATTGTACAACTTGATTATTAATGCCATCAACATCAATATTTTTGGGAGCCAAAATTGCGCACAATGCCAAATCGTCATATCTTTTTTGTTTAATTAGTTCTTCATACATATCTTGACAAATGTCTTTACTTTTTTTTCAATTATTTTGCCTGGTAATTGAACACAATCTTTTTCATCGTTAAGAATACCATTTCCTATTTTTATCAAAAACTCTGTAAATTCTGTTTCTTCCGGCAACGCACGCATATTTTCAGACAACGTAAATTTTGAAAAATGTTTTCATAATATACTGTTTTTAATAGACAAGTTAATAATTTCTGATCTTGTACCTTTCTCTTTGATTGGCAGAACTTGTCTAAAGTCACCTCCTAAAATTAAAATTTTACCACCAAAAGGAACATCTACTTGCATCATATCTCTTAATGTTCTGTCCATAATTTCTAAAGCATACTTTGGCGACATTGGAGCTTCATCCCAAATAAATACATCAACATCTTTCAAATACAACCCTTCCTTAGACTGTATTTTAATACCAGATGATGAATCATTATATAATGGTACCGGAAGACCCAAAACTTTATGAACTGTTTTACCCATAGGAAGTAAAATTGCTGCTATTTCAGTGAAAGCCATATTACAAACTTTTTTACCAACAGTTCTTAATAAATGCCACAAAGTAATATATATAAATTTTTTTCCTGATCCTCCAGGCCCATCGACATAAATGCACCGTCAAACATTGTCGGTAGAATCATGAGCTGCACTTAAAACAAAATCAACTATTTCTTTCTGTTTAACATTTAACTTATCATATCTTTCTGTCCCTAATCTTCTTTCTTCATCAACATTCACAGAATGAGGAACATAAACATTGCTGCAGACGTCTTCATTAGGAGGCAATCCAAGAAAATCATGTAAATGATATCCTTCTTCAGAAATTAAGTCTTTTATTTCTATATATGCTTTATTTTCGGCAATGATATTATCAAAACTTCTAAGATAATCTTCGGACATATGAACTTTGAATTGTTCCCAAAGTTCACCAGCATTAATTGGACGACAATGAATTAATATTCTAACGAATAGACGACGTAGTGATTGAGGCATCATCCACACAGTAGCCTCTTTTAAGGTATCTTTCCATTCATGATCGTTCTCTATAAGTCCTAATGTTAAACAAGTTGTCGTTAATGTATCATGTGTAACTCCATTCACAGTTTTTAAGGACTCAAATGAAATTGCACCTTTAATTGTAAGTAATAATAATCGAAGATGAAATAATTCAATTTCACATGGACTAACGGAATACATTCTTCCTACAACATTCTCTTTACGACCTCTTTTATTCCATTTACATGTCCCTTTATTCCATGAACAGTATTTAGGTATCTCAGTGTAGAAATAATTACGAGCATTTACATCACGTTGATTTAATTTGAAATAATCCAATAATTTTGTTGTTTTGCTTAAATCAAATGATATATTTTTATCCACTTGTCCTTGCCGAATCAAAACATTTTGTTCATTTGGCAAATATATAGGTAAACGGCACAGACTATGACTCTTTTTTGATAAAGGTTTACCCAGAATTCTCCATGCTGCTTCAACAGGACCTACATATCTATTTTCGTCATAATGATTGATTTCATTATGATTTATAGTAGTTTCACCATTATTATTTGTAAGAATGATTGATGCTGCATCATGCCCCTTATAAATATATTTATATATGTATTTAACAGATTTAATACTTGATACAACTTCAACATTTATATGAGAATTAAATTGTTGTGAAAGTTTAGCACAATATGGTACAACAAAACTATTATCAACAATGTATCCATTAGATTTTTTATATGCTTGACCTGTATCTTTTCTTCGATACAGAACATAACAATTATCTTCCACTGTAGTCTCTTCTTGCAAAATTTTAGGAAATTTTTTGGAACATTTGCCATCAACAAAACACCAATCTCCACAAGGACCATGTATATTATTTGACATTATAATATTATGTAATGTAGAATTAATCTTTTTGTCAGGAATTTCAGCTGAAATATAACGATCTACAGTTTCTGCTGTTAAAATTTTTGAATTGGATTTTAATATTAGCAACAAATGAATATGTGGTAATCCTCTTTTTTGAAATTCTAAAACGTAAACATACGATTTAACATCTCCAAAACATTTCTTTTTAAGCAATAGTAATATGATCTATTAACCCTTTGTATGTTTCACTTCGCAGTTGGGTTTGATGATTAGCACAATATTGAAGACGATCTTTTTCAACTTTTACATAACTATCAACTAACCATTGTTGAAATAATCTACCACCATATAAAAACGGATTAAACACGTTCTCTCTAATTCCTATTTTATATTTAACGTAATCTGCTCTTGAAATCCTATGCTTCTTTAATCTTTTGTCCTTATTCCGTCTAATCATAATAATACAATAACCCTTATCTCCAAAAGGATAAAATATAGGATAAATGAAGGGTTCTACACAAGGATCCAAACTACTAACTAATTGTAGCTCTTTACTCCTTTTGTTGTAGACTGTTACATAAGATTCAGGTATTTCGCCTTCACAATTTGTATTACAAATTGCTGCTACTTCATTAACTCTTTGAAAATTGAATCTCCGTGGGTCTATTCCTTTCTTCAATGTAAATAATAACTGAAGTTCTGGAATTTCTTCATTTCTTGCATTTGCCAGCTCTGTTTCAATTTCTAAAACATCCTTCATCATATTGAATGATTTAGTAAATACATTATCTCTTCTCAAAACATCCTCTATTTCTCTCAAAACATCTCTATCTAATCTTCTATTTCTATTGATTCTATAATCAACAGCATCGTCAGGATCATAAATAAATAGCTGACCATAAGAAGGGTCATCACCAGTTTCAGGGTATTGTCATGTCACCATGACTATTAATTAATTAATTAATTAATATTTAATTAATATTTTAATCACATTTTAGTGCAATAAATAATACAAATTTGTGTTGTTTTATGTTTACACAATTAACTTTTATTTAGTGAAGCGGACAAACAATTAGTTAAGTATAAATTATTAAATCATTATATTTGGTTTGTTTAAACAAATAATTGGATTGTTTAAACAAATTAAAATAAGAAATTAAGTAATGTTTATCATTCGACAATTGCTTTATATTGAAACCACACATATTGACGAGTTTATTTAAATAAATAAATTGTTTAAACAAATAAACAAATTGTTTAAACAAATTGAAATAAACAATTAAACGATGTTTATGGTTTCTATAGAGATGACCTTGAAATTAATTACAGAAATAACGATTGATTTTGTCTGATTTGTTTAAACAAATAAATAAATTGTTTAAACAAATTAAAATAAACAATTAAACAATGTACATGGTTTCAATAGAAATAATCTTGAAATTAATTACAGAAATAACGATTGATTTTGTCTGATTTGTTTAAACAAATAAATAAATTGTTTAAACAAATTAAAATAAACAATTAAACAATGTACATGGTTTCAATAGAAATAATCTTCAAATTGATTACAGAATAATAATTGATTTTGTCTAAATTTGTTTAAACAAATAAAATTGATTGTTTAAACAAATTTAGTTAACTGAACACTAGATGTCTACTAGCAAAATAATTAGTTATTAAATATTTATCTCTT
The DNA here is from genome assembly GCA_037103525.1 of Ganaspis brasiliensis. Classification (NCBI taxonomy): domain Eukaryota; kingdom Metazoa; phylum Arthropoda; class Insecta; order Hymenoptera; family Figitidae; genus Ganaspis; species Ganaspis brasiliensis. The sequence continues at coordinate 2,059,774 of JAZKLR010000012.1, read as the reverse complement.
CATAAAATAACAAATGTAAACTTATTGTTTAAACAAATATAATTCTTGTAATAAACGAATTCATAATCAGCGTTATCAACAATTATGTTATTTTCTCAACGCACACCTGTTTTAAATAATTACACGAATAAATCATGTATTTATTAATTTGGTTAATTGAAAAGATAGAGATTGTTTTCCTCTTGGTAAATCTGAAATGGGTTCAACGCAAAGAAGAAGACGTGCAAGGCTGCAACACATAGAAGAAAACCTACACAGATACAACACACAGAAAATGACACGCAACGGGCCCGCTGTGCCTTCAGCATCTCGTACTCCAAAAACTGTGCCTTTTTTAGACAAAGGGTCTGTGCCTCCAGCATCCTCGTACTCTAAAAACTGTGCTTTTTTCAAACAAAGGAACTGTGCCCTATTATGCAGCATAACGAAAAATGTGCCGAAAACGAAATAAGGTGCCTCGCTACTCAAAAACTGTGCCTTTTTCTAGACTATAAATATCGAGCGACTTTTTAGTCAGCAGTTCAGTTTGAGTTCAGTTTTCGATTCAGTTCAATCATCAAGAGAGATCGAAACAAGTATTTTCCGGAGTCATTCAACTAGTTTAATCAGAAGTCAGATTAAAACAAGTGTTTTTTTGGAGTCAATTATTAAAGTTGAAATTTGGATTCATAAACGAGAGCCGTTGGAAGAAAATTGCAGTACCAGCTACTATCGAGAACAAGCCTTACGCAGTGCCAACCGTAAACTCTTTGCTGAGGACAACAATTGCAGGAATTTACTACCTCTATTCACGGACACGCCATTTGAGTCGGAAGGTCTTCTAGCCCACTTTAACTCATAAAAAGGTAACAATAATTCAAAAATCCCAAAAAGATAGAAAAACCAAGAATCTTCGAAAATAATGTATATGAAGAAATTCTAATAGTAAACTCTTGTTACAGATTTCGAATCTTCAAAATCCATTAAAACTATTTGGAAAACAATTTCAAATTTACAATTAACCAAAAGATTTCTTCTTGTTATAATAAATATCGTTTAAATGTACCTTTGTGTATTTATTTGACTGGCCTCATCCCTGCGACGGTTATTTAGTTAACCTAGCTAAATCAAGGAACATTAGGGAAATAGTTTCGTTCTTAGCTTTAGAAAATCTATTAATTCCTTTTTTTTTTGAATAATAATATTAATAATAAAATTAACAATATTAGGGACGTAACAGGACGAATCTTAATTTTGGTGCATCGGCCGTGTTGAACCAGTCATTTAAGTTAGCAAGGTTACATGAACATATCAAATATTAGCATTTCTTCAATATTTAAAACAAATAATTATTTACTTTTTTTTGGAAGAATTTTGAAAATTTATTAATCCGTTTCTTTCAGCATTTCTTGTGTTTTATATCATATTTTTTCCTTGACATTGACAAATTTTCTTTTACTTAAGTGAAAGTGATAAAAAAAAATAACGTAAAAGAATTTTTGTCTGCTTAGAATACTGTACATTTGTTTATAACCGTTAGTCTCCTTTTGGGTTGTACGTTCGAAATTATAGAACGGCCACCATTGCACAAAGGGTAGGAGCCGAATTTAAACAAATTAGGACGGTAGCTATACTTCGCGTGCTCGCAAGCTCTGGCTTTCCTTAATAAAATAATCGGTTCCTCCGATTAACCTTGTTGTAAGTGTGTAGCCACTTGAACAAGTGAGGAGGATTAAAATAAAGTGAAAACACAAAAATTGTAACGCGATCATTGTTTACACCCGTCAATTTTAATAATTTTTATTTTCTTTTTACATAACTTTAAAGAAATAAACATTTCAATAGACAAGTTAACAAGAATAATTATAAATAAAATAAAATAAAAATAATATGTTCATTTAAAAGCTATCAATATTTTCCTTTTCGAAATATATTTTCTATGTAAAACTTCGAATCTTACACTAGTATATTATTTGCATATTTTACATTTTTACTTAATTTTACATATTTTACACGAATTAACTTGTTATTTGAAATGATTTTTACAAGTGTCTTATGAAGCAGACCCAGCAATAACTCGTAATAAAAGTAGAAACAAACCCGAATTAGCAAAGGAAGTAAATAAAAATAATAGATCTGCTTTTCAAGATAAAAAACAACGAACCGACAAAAAATTTAATTCTACTCTGACCACTAAACAACTCAAAACTGACTCACCACATCCAGATAAAAGCGTAATAATTAGTGGTAGTAGTAAAATTGACGAAGAATCAATCCTTTTTGATCCTGAACTATCAAAGGACTCTTTTGTAAATTCAACATTTAATCCGAACGACTCGACAGTAATTGATAACGGAGACAAAACATTATTAGCCGATAATAAGGACGAAAATAAATCCGAAACTGAATCAGAATCAGAACCAGACTCTGAAGATTTCGATATTGATAATTTAGAAAAATCAATCTCTAATAAAAAAGATATTTTAAAACCTTTACTTAAAAATAAGAACAAAGATAAAGTAAAATCGTTATTATTTAATTATTCTGATCACGATCTAATTTATCAACCCTTAACAATAAATCATCAACAACAACAAACAATGGCTGTTTCTAATAATCAAACAATTTCGTTACGCGATGCATTAGAATTAATACCTACTTTTACCGGTGATAACATTTCCTTAGATCAATTTATCTCAGCATGCACCGAAGCAAAAGACATGCTACCAACAACTGCGGAAGCAAATTTAACAAAACTAATTAAAACAAAAATCAGGGGTGAAGCAAAACAATGCTTACTAGATGAAACGTATAATAGCATCAATGACCTTATTGATAGTTTAAAAAATGTTTATTCTCCAAACAAATCGATTTATCAACTCCAAGGCAAATTGGGAAGCATTTATCAATGGGAAAACGAAAAAGTGATTTCTTACGGGACTAGGATTCGAGAATTAGGAAATAAAATATTAGATACTCATAGGCGGATTAATCAAGGCGAAGAAGATGAAAATTTTCTTGAAGGATTAAAAAAAGACAGACTGGATTGTTTCATGAGAGGACTTAAATCAGACATAGAATCAAGATTAAGCAATAAGGAACCAGCGACATTTATAAATGCTATAAACGAAGCAATTGAAATAGAAAGAAAATTAGCAGCTACATTAGCGTTACGATCATCTAATAGGAACAGAGACGAAAGACAGGAATCAAAACGGGATAAAGTTCATACTGTTCAAAATGATTTAACATGTCAAATATGTAACAAAAGAGGTCACAGCGCCCTTTTCTGTCGTCAATTAAACCAAAATACTTATTTTAATAATAGAAATCCTACACAAACTTTTAATAATTTTAACAGACAACAATATAGTAATAAATTTCCACAAAATCTAGCTAACCAACAACAACAATATCCAAATCAAAGAAACTTTAATCAACAACATCAAATTCAGTGGCAGCCTCGTCAAGACAGAGGATTTTCTGAACAAACAAATAATAGACCATACTAAAATATGTTTAATCAAAGAAATAATTCAAATAACTTCAATCCTCCGTATTCGAATCGAATTCAAGTAGAATGCTTATATTGTAAAAAACCAGGACACACTATTAGTGAATGTCGAAAAAGAATATACAACAACCAACAACAACTTCAACAATATCAACCTCAAACACAGCAATATCAAAGTCAAAATCAACAACCTCAACAAAACCAACAACAGCAACAATTTAGTCAACAACAACAACAACCACAATCATCTAGATTTCAACCGCGAAACGCAAGAAACCAGGGAAACTCCAAACCCCTCCCCACTCCGGGTGCAGCTCGGGAGGCTCAACAATAAAGGAAAATGCACCTAAAATGAAAGCAAAAGAATTAAAAGAAGTAAAAATAAATATTAGTTTCGAAAAACCAATTCCTTCAATTATTACCGAAATAAATGGTTTAAAAGAACCAGCACGTATGATGGTAGACACTGGAGCAGGTAGAAATTTAATAAAATTAAGTATTGTTGATCATACAATTGAGATTAAACAAGATGAATTATTGCGACTTACAGGAATTAATAATCTTCCAGTTTATACCCTAGGTAAAATAACATTAAATATTTTTGGTTTTCCAACTATCTTTCATTTAATCACCAATAGCGTCCCAATAGAAGAAGATGGTGTCTTAGGATCAGAATTTTTTATCAATAATAACGTTAATATTAATTATGCATTAAAATGTTTAGAAATTGAAGGTCAAAAATACTTTTTTCAAAAAGAAGAATCAATATTAAATACTGAAAGTATTAATCAAAATTACTTAACCTCAATTGAAGAACCACACTTTGATAATTGCCAAATTAATAACATTAATGGCGAAGATAGAACCGAACAAATCAAAAAATTACTTCGACTGGACCATTTAGACTCAAGAGAATTATCACATGTAGAAGAGTTGGTTAAAAAACATGCAGATCGATTTCAATTACCTGACGAACCACTTGAAGCCACACCCCTTTTAGTACATTCAATTCCTACTACTAACGAACGCCCAATAATGACTAAACAATACAGATTTCCTCCAGTACATAAAGAAGAAATTACCAGACAAGTAAATGAACTTTTAAAGAACAAAATTATTAAACCATCTCAATCACCATATAATACACCTATCTTTCTTGTACCCAAAAAATTAGATTCTCAAGGTCGACGAAAATGGAGAATGGTTTTAGACTTTAGGAAATTAAATGAAAAGACGGTTTCAGACAATTTTCCTATACCCAGCATTCTAGAAATACTAGATCAAATTTCTAACGCTAAATATTTTTCGGTATTCGATATTGCAAATGGATTTCATCACATACCAATGGATCCAAAAGACTCGCATAAAACAGCATTTTCAACCCCTTATGGACACTACGAATTTGATAGAATGCCTTTTGGTTTAAAGAATGCCACAAGCACATTTCAACGACTTATAAACATTACTTTAGATGGACTAATCGAAAATGATCTCTTTGTTTATCTAGATGACATAGTTATTTACTCAGAAACTTTGGAAGAACATGAAGCTAGCACTTAGCATTGCAAAAACTTCTGAAATTAATCATATAACATGGAATGGAATTCTAGGGATTATTAATACTATTCTTGAAAATTCATCAATTAAAGTTGTTATCTGTTTAGGAATAATAAAATACGCTACTAAAGAACAACAAGAACAATTAATAGAGGAAGCTCATTCTTCAGCACTTTAGCTATTGCACTACCAAATGCTCTTGCAAGTACAATTGCGGATGCATTTGTTAAAAAATTTATTTGTATATTTGGCTCCCCAAAAGCTGTTCTTACCGATCAAGGACGAAATTTTCTTAGTGTTCTTATTAGAAATTTAGCAAAAAGATTTCGAATTAGACAATTCAAAACAACTGCCTTCCACCCTCAATCCAACGGATCTCTTGAAAGATCACATCATGTTCTTGCAGAATATTTAAAACAATTCGTAGACAAAACTTCTGAATGGGACGACTGGCTTGAACTAGCCACATTTTCTTATAATACTAGTATACACGAAGGAACACGTTGCACTCCATATGAATTAGTTTTTGGTAAATTAGCAAGATTGCCATCCAGCGAACCACCTGAAGACATCGAAAAACTCGAAACTTACGATGAATACTTAATTAAACTAGTAACTAAACTACACGAAATTAGAGGAATAGCCAAAGAACATCTTGTTGCAGCAAAAGAAAAATCAAAAATTTATTATGACAGAAAAATCAACCCACAAGATTTTAAACTTGATGACGAAGTATTTTTATTAAGCGGACCAAAACCAAAGAAATTAGGAGACCAATATTCAGGACCACATAAAGTTTTAGATATTTTAGGCAAAGGAAACGTTAAAATAGAAATAAAAAGTAAACCAAAGGTTGTACATGTAAATAGATTGAAGAAATCAAGAATAAATTCAAACACACATAAGTAAAACTAAAAATTCAAAAACAAGTAATAGAACATACCACACATCTAAGAAGTAATAAAAATTATACTTTTAACTTCAAAATATTAGTATTTTTCCCAAATAAATATCGTTTTCTTTGCTCTTTTCCTTTTTCTTTCATAAAAACTCACCTCTCTTAATTAGAAATATCATTTTACAGAAATGTCTGCCAGATCGAAGACATGGCTAGCCCTTATAATACTAATATCATGGAGAACATCAGTACAAGCCATCATCGGTTATGACTGTGGTTCAAATCAACTTAACCTTACAACAATATTCCTTTTGGAAGTAGCAGAATGCGACATACCTGAACCAGAGGTAAACGTTGAACAGAAATACGTCCAATTAGTGCAAATTAGCGATTTTACCCGTACTAAAGTGACACAATGTAAATTGGAAGTTGATAGAACAATCACACACTGCGGAGCATTTTCACATGCATCAGTAGTAAGAAATGGATTAAGTGCATACATTCATGATATTTCATACGATCAATGTAACACTCTACATCAAGGCGGAACTATAACATTTGGACAAGACGCAAAAATATCAAAGTTGAAACCTAATCATACAACTTATCATAGTATATTAATAGCAGGATACACTGACACAGATGGAGATTGCACAGGAGTTCAATTTACAGATCCATTAGGGACTTGGGACAACGTTGTTGTACAAGGAGTAGTAACTGTAACATTAACCGAATACTATGCAAGTGTTAATTTAAATACAGATCGAATCCACTTACAATCTGGTATCACATGTTCACTCTCAGATACCAATTGTTTTGACATGGAAGGCGGGAATACATTTTGGAACCCTTTACCTCAAGACATTTGCCATCTTAATAAATATGAAGTCTTATATGAAGGTTTCGTTAATAAGACTTATGAAAATAGTACTCAGCATGCAGAAACAATTTATTCTTTAAATACAGAAGATATAACCTTTGCATTATCACAAAGAAGTCTAAACCCAGTTTGCAACTTAATTATGTATAGAACAGAACACCCAAAATTGTTAATTGTAGAAACCCAACCAGGAGCATCAATTTTACCAAACAAAAAACCTACTGTACAAAATATGGATCTTTTTACCTACGTAAACTCTAAATTTGTGTATGTTGAAAGACACATTCGTACTCAAATGAAACAATTATACCATGACATATTAATTCAAAAATGCGAATTAGAAAGACAGGTTTTAAAAAATACTTTAACATTAGCAATTCAAACCCCAGATGAATTTGCATACAACTTAATGAAAGGCCCAGGATATATGTCAATAATAGCAGGAGAAGTTGCCCATATAATAAAATGCATTCCTGTTGAAGTAAAATACCGTGAAACTAAGGAATGTTATCTACACTTACCCATTCACAAAGGAAACGATACACTCTTCTTAACACCTCGAACACACATAATAACTTCTAAAGGAACTCAAACTAATTGCAATTCTTTTATTCCATCAATGTATTGTTTAGGCCAAAAATGGTACAAAATGCTTCCTAACCCAATAGAAACAACTAACCCCGCTACTATTAGACCCCTAACAAGCGTTACATGGCAATACACAAATCCTTTATCATTAGCAACCAGTGGTGTATATTCACAATCCGATTTAAATAAATTAAAAGATCATATAATGTTCCCAGCAGAAAAACCAATGATTTTAAATAGTTTAGTTCGCGGCATGACAGGGTTACCCACAATTAATCAGGGAATTTCTTTAATGGGTTTACTAGACGAAAAAACTATGGAAAAAATTGCTCAATCGACGTGGAATAAAATTTGGACAGTATTTTCCAGTTTTGGTACCGTTAGTGCGGGATTTATAGGGGTTGTCATTGTTATGCGAACAATTAAATTATTAATTGATACATTTATACACGGCTATGCCCTGTATACTGTTTTTGGATGGTCAATCCATCTTATTGGCTCAATTTGGGATTCAGTTACTAATTTACTATTACATTTAGGAAAACGAGAAGAGCCGCCCAAGGAAGCCAAAAGCACAAACGAACAACTCCCTGACAGTAATCAAAACAAAAAACCACTCACTACGACAGAGTCAGAACCAGTACTAAAACACGAACAAGGTAACAATCAGACAACAGAAACATACATATATCCGCAAGAACAACTAACACAGTTAAATTACAGTCAAACTAATCCATATCGCATTTAAATTAGCATGAAATCAGTAAGACCTACAGAAAAAGTGGAGGAAGCACTCATAACAATGGGTTTATCACCTTTGAGATACACGTATGAAATTAGAAGGGATACGAATAATAGATTACTTTTCGAAATATCGGTAGCGAATAAAATATTCCAGTATACCGCAATGGGGCATGATCCGGATATGGTAAAGGAGCATGTTGCACGTAGCTATCTTAAAACCTTACCAATCAACAATAACATCCTTATAACATCCCTTCCTAATGTCGACGTCATTCGTGAACTAAAAAATATTTGCTTAAATTTAAAACTACAAGAACCAAAGTATATTTATCTTTATTTTTGTCCAACTAAACGTAATCACATTATCACTTGTAAAGTTGAAGAAAACAAAGAAAATGGCATCGCCAATACAATCAGAGAAGCCAAAATCCAGGCAACCTGTAGAATGATTCATAAACTATATAAAAAACAAAACAAATCGATAAACAATGTTACGGATGCAATGAATGATTTATCCTTACACACATCAAACAATCATCCTTCCACTAGTACTTCACAACGAAACGAAGAAATACCTCCTCAATTACCACCAAGAAACAAAATTAGAACAAACCCTTTCCAATCCAGTAAAAGTAGAGCATGTCATCCACAAACAAAGTCGTACAAAAAATGCATGAATTGCGGTTATCGGGCTTTGAACCCTTATCATTTTGCATAAATATGATATTTTTCTTTCTAGCATGTCACACCAACCTCTCAACCTCACAGCACAAAAATCTGCCGAATCATCCTCATCTCCTCGTAAAAATTGCGTATTTTCAATTCTACATAAAGATTTACCGTTATCTCATTTTAAACCAATAGAAGGACAAATAGATGTACTACAAATTCTACGTTATTTTACTTTTGAATATGGTCTTTCAACACCCAACATTTCAATGGTAATAGACAAAAAAGAAACATTTTTAACAACATACACAGTATATGTGTCAGTTGGAAGTAAAATGAAAAAGAAAAGAGCATATTCTCAAGTAGTAGCAGCTCAATACGCAGCTTTAGACTTATTAAAATTTTTTGTAAGAACACACGATCTAATTGATGATGAAGATCCCTTCTTAATCAATATTTCAAAAACACGAGAAATAGGAACACAAACTGATCCTCGTCCTAAATTAATACAATGGCACAACTATTGTAGATATTGTTTATATCACGGTCACACTATTAAAAATTGTGACGCTTTAAAACTAATCCGTAGATTTGAACCTCAAAAACCAGTATTTTTTTTAGCACTAAACCCAAATTTACACAAAACAATTGGAATCTTACGCGCAAACTACTCAAATAGCAATATAAGCAAAATTAAAGAAAGACTAATCTAAAAATTTCGTTTGTTTTAGTTACAAGTCTCATCAAGGCTCTACTTGCATGACCCAAAGACATTCCGAGGAAAAACAAGATAAAATCAATTTCATTTATTTGTAATCTATTTCTCAAAAGAATGACCAGCATGCTAAGTATGAAATTCGTTTCCATCCTTTTCACGCTCCTTACTTTTATTATTTCTTCGCACTCTTATAATCAAACAACTCTAACATCGAATTCCACCATTATTTTCGAATCTATGGGATTCATTACACCTTTAAATAGACAAAGACACCTATTAAATTACATAGAAATTTATGAAATTTTAAGATTTGGTCGATTAATAATTGAAACCTTTAAAGAAGTAACCGAACATTGTTCAAACTCATGTCCTAAAGATTTTATCAAAGAAGAAATAATGAACAAAGAAAGAGAATTAATATCAATTTTAAAGGATACCGAGAATATTTTATATAACAGTACAATAGAATTAATCTCTAATAATCAACAATTTTATCACGTTCTGGAGAAAATGCACAACACAAACCTTACTACAATAACCGAACCAGAGCAACAAATCAATGTTTTCCCAACTACCTTTTCTGAAACTTTCAATGACACTTTCCGAGTCCAAGGCACACTAGAGGCTTTCAAAAATTGGCATATTAAAAATCTAAATCAAGAAGACAAATTTTACACACTATTTTCAAGATCATGGATTAGATATTTAAGAGATCCAATTTCTGATTACATAGTTTACACAAAAAAAATATTAGACATCCTAATTTTAGCAACAAACAACAAATGGCATCCTATATTACAATCTTCAATCCCTCAAGAATATCTTCTTAACACTTTTTCACACGAATTTTCTCTCACAAGATTACTAAGACACTCAGAAACAGACGCTTTTACATATAAGAACAAATTATTTATCGCCCTTTCAGTACCATATTCAACACGATATAATCTTTTTAAATTACATTCAATTCCAATGTTTAACACATTCAATAAACAACACCCTCTTATCACACAAATTAATTTAAAAAACTCACTTCTAGCCATATCTAAGGACAATAAAACTTATTTTCACCTGGATAAACAAAGTATTAAAAACTGCTATGAAACAGCATTTAGTAAAATTTGTCCTTTTTTACCTGATATTAAAACAATAGCTGACAATCCTATTTGCGAAATTGAACTTTTTATGAAGAAACAATCAAACTTATGTAATTATAACTTACAAGCATTTCCTAAAGATTCATGGACCATCTTAGAAAGTTATCAGGGCTGGTTATATTCAATTAATTCTCCCACAAATATCAAAATTCGTTGTCCACAAAAAAATAAAATAGAACTGACTATCCAAAATAATGGAATATTAAAAATTGAATCAGAATGTGCAATAGAGATAAATTTTCTCATCTTGCCCAGATTAACTAAAAGAAATCAAGAAGAACGATACCTAGTTATGAGAGAGGAAGACTTAGATACACTTAAAAATAATCACAGAGCTTTGTTCGAATTAATTACAAATCCTAACTTACACATTGATTATCTTTTCAATCACTGGAATAAAACCAGAAAAATTATTCCATTGAATAATTTAGAAGAAAAATTGCTTATTTTAGCAGAAGAACAACTACATACAAAACCAAATTTAGTTTCAAAAAAAGAATTTGATGACCTTTTCATCAATATAATGATAACAGTAATGATAATAAATATTCTTCTATCCATTTTTCTAACATTAGCAGCCATTCTATATTATTTAATTAAGAAAAACTATTTACTAATAAAAACAATTCAAGATAAAAAACAAATAACTCACCAAAGTCTTGATATAGTTCAACAAAAAAATGCACTTCAAATTTTCTCTCCAACTTCAAATCGTAAAACAGTTCGCCTCGAAACTCATGTCTAAAGGCACACATTCAGACTAGTTGATTTAATATAAAATAAATATGTACATATTTACAATTCATCCTTATAGGGATTATAAAGCAATCTACAAATAAAACACAAAACTTAATTAATTTTTATCTAAAAACACACAAAAAAAAAAAATAATAATAATAATATTAATAATAATAATAAAAAAAAAAATGTAAATTTACCTGTTTTAATTCATTACCAATTATTTGATAACGATGATTTCGATAAATAAATGGTAATTGACAATTACCATCATTTTTTTCCATTATTATCTTTCTTATTGGACAAGCTCTATGCTGTAATCCTCTTCTTGTTAAAGAAAGCCAATCTTTTGGATAAAGTACATGTAGCGACTCATTAACCTTAAATCGCCTTTGTTTTAAAGAAAAATCTTCATTTTGTTCATTTCCTGCAACTTGATTTACTTTCACCTAAAAAGGAAATTAATAAGTAAACAAAATAAAAACATATACATTAACACACACATATATAAACATAAAATATCACATTAAACTTACTAATTTCATTGTTCCACATGTTTTTCGGAAAGTAAAAAACTTCCCACAAAAGTTATACACTCCTTGTGGTTTTTCTTCAATTTCTTTCCTAATACTATCCCTCAGAAAACGTTGTTGCTCAACTGGAAATTCAGTCCACCAACTAGGACCATAAAATTTTTTATTCCCTGAATTCATAATATAGAATTTGTTTTTGCAATCACGTACTGTCCAAATATCGTTACACCAGTCTCCTGTAATATCCACAATTACCCTTGGTGTAACAGACTCATTTTGTCTCAGTTCATGCAAATTAGAACTATTAGTTTCAATTATACTATTCTCATTTAACTCCCGCAACACTTCTTGTACATGTCTATTATTGCTGGTATCAAGCAAAATGGATCTAAATCCATTTCAAAATCTGAGTTAACATTTTCACCTACCCTATCGCTAACTAGCCTATCAAGCTCGTCTACCGAAGCTCTTTCAACAACTTCCTCATCTAAATCCTCAATATCTATATTATCAAATAAATTACTAAAATCACTAGCCATTTTTTCCCCTAATTTTCTCTTTCCTTTAAGAAATACTCTTAGTAGAAAAGTAAAACGACGACTGAAACTCTTTAGAGACATTTCTTATTTTCCTTCTACTTTTCTCTTTTTCCCTACTTTTTTGGCAAAGTTAAAATTCTCAAGGATTTCAACAAAAATCAAAGATTCTCAAAACACAAAAGTTCTCTTCACAGTTTGAAAATAGACGAAAATACCCCTTTTTTTCTGTTACGTCTTTTAAGTCAAAGTTGAGTGGACACAGCACGTCCAAGAGGAAAAATCGAGAGATAATAAAAAAAACAGCTCTCGCCGACCAGTCCTTACCTTACCCCTAATAAAGTAATAAATCTACTCACCATTGACGCTTCACCTTTCGCTCCTCTAAAATGCATGTTTACATCTTTACAGTTTTCTCCTTTCCTTTTTTTTTTTTTCTCTCTTTCGCTTTTTCTAAAATGACTTGTTCATGAAAATACAAGAATTCACCATCCGAATTTCTCGCTACAAATATAACTTAATACAATTTAGCGAGAACTTCTGAAACAGAAACTTCATAAAAAAAGAGCATGAAAATTACCTTCTCAATAAATATAATCATTTATATTTTTGATATCACTGTCTAAAAAAAAAAAAAAAAAATATATATATATATATATATATATATATAAAGAATAGAACGATTGAATGAAGCAACATAAAGTAATCAGTTTTATATTTTATGCATGAAATTAAATGAATAAGACAAAAACGCATGTATAATTAAAATAGAAGAATAACTTACCTTTACTCATATTGTATTGCATTTTTCTAAATAGTAGTTGCGTGTATGTTCCAGAAAATGGCTGCGCAAATTCGTGTTATCAATGTTGATACCATTAATAGCCCTGCACAATTGTTAAACGAACTTTCCATAGAGTATGATTTTTCTACGCCTGAATATGAGATGGAAAAAGTCCCATTCATATTAGCACCGAGATATAGAGCAAATTGTAGATTATTCAAAAATGCAGTAGAATTCTTTACAATTAGTAGTGAAGTTTCTACTAAAAAAGAAGCAAAGCAGAACGCGGCGCGGAAAATGCTAATAGAATTGAACCGAAATTTCATATTCAGCGAACAGAATGGATTGCATGAACCTCGATTAGACATTGATATCGAAAATCGAACAATATTATTTAAATGGACAGGCGCATGCGAGCGATGTTTCGTTAGAGGGCATAGCATTTACGTATGCCGAGGGCCTATTAGGAATAAAAACTTAAGATAATAATTTGATTAATATACTTGTATAGACTTATATTTTTCCTTTTTTTTCTCTTTATTTTAAATTTAGATGTTACCTGTAGAAAATAACATTGAAACTGGAGAAGAGGGTAACGGATTAAAAAGCGCCTTCATTGTAAGAAGAATTTTATCACTTTTTTACTGTACTGTAAAATGTACTGATTTAACAGTATTTTATAATGATTATAGCGAAGAATTAATATGTGAAAATTGTTACGAGAACAAAGTTTCGGACCAAGGAAAAATATTCTGTAGAATTTTTTACCCTATTCATTTTCCTATAAAAAATATTACCGACTTATATTGCAAAAGATGTCAAATACAATTATTTGGAATAATAATTCGAGCGAATTCGTGCAGAAAATGCACCGTCTTCATTTTAAAACACCCAAAAATTTACCATGCAGATCTCCAAGGCATCTGTCCTGTTTATGATCCCAGGTACAGTGAAGCCTATGAACTCAATGGAGAAGAATACGATTCCGAGGCCGAAACTGTCATACTCGAATAGAATAACACAAATTTACAGACTTAAAGAATATATAATTATAAAAATATCCTCAAACTTATATCGACAATTCCGACTAACTTCGTTCTCCGATATTGTCGATTTTTCAAGGGGGGGAGGTGTCATGTCACCATGACTATTAATTAATTAATTAATTAATATTTAATTAATATTTTAATCACATTTTAGTGCAACAAATAATACAAATTTGTGTTGTTTAATGTTTACACAATTAACTTTTATTTAGTGAAGCGGACAAACAATTAGTTAAGTATAAATTATTAAATCATTATATTTGGTTTGTTTAAACAAATAATTGGATTGTTTAAACAAATTAAAATAAGAAATTAAGTAATGTTTATCATTCGACAATTGCTTTATATTGAAACCACACATATTGACGAGTTTATTTAAATAAATAAATTGTTTAAACAAATAAACAAATTGTTTAAACAAATTGAAATAAACAATTAAACGATGTTTATGGTTTCTATAGAGATGACCTTGAAATTAATTACAGAAATAACGATTGATTTTGTCTGATTTGTTTAAACAAATAAATAAATTGTTTAAACAAATTTAAATAAACAATTAAACAATGTACATGGTTTCAATAGAAATAATCTTGAAATTAATTACAGAAATAACGATTGATTTTGTCTGATTTGTTTAAACAAATAAATAAATTGTTTAAACAAATTAAAATAAACAATTAAACAATGTACATGGTTTCAATAGAAATAATCTTCAAATTGATTACAGAATATTAATTGATTTTGTCTAAATTTGCTTAAACAAATAAAATTGATTGTTTAAACAAATTTAGTTAACTGAACACTAGATGTCTACTAGCAAAATAATTAGTTATTAAATATTTATCTCTTTATAAAATAACAAATGTAAACTTATTGTTTAAACAAATATAATTCTTGTAATAAACGAATTCATAATCAGCGTTATCAACAATTATGTTATTTTCTCAACGCACACCTGTTTTAAATAATTACACGAATAAATCATGTATTTATTAATTTGGTTAATTGAAAAGATAGAGATTGTTTTCCTCTTGGTAAATCTGAAATGGGTTCAACGCAAAGAAGAAGACGTGCAAGGCTGCAACACATAGAAGAAAACCTACACAGATACAACACACAGAAAATGACGCGCAACGGGCCCGCTGTGCCTTCAGCATCTCGTACTCCAAAAACTGTGCCTTTTTTAGACAAAGGGTCTGTGCCTCCAGCATCCTCGTACTCTAAAAACTGTGCTTTTTTCAAACAAAGGAACTGTGCCCTATTATGCAGCATAACGAAAAATGTGCCGAAAACGAAATAAGGTGCCTCGCTACTCAAAAACTGTGCCTTTTTCTAGACTATAAATATCGAGCGACTTTTTAGTCAGCAGTTCAGTTTGAGTTCAGTTTTCGATTCAGTTCAATCATCAAGAGAGATCGAAACAAGTATTTTCCGGAGTCATTCAACTAGTTTAATCAGAAGTCAGATTAAAACAAGTGTTTTTTTGGAGTCAATTATTAAAGTTGAAATTTGGATTCATAAACGAGAGCCGTTGGAAGAAAATTGCAGTACCAGCTACTATCGAGAACAAGCCTTACGCAGTGCCAACCGTAAACTCTTTGCTGAGGACAACAATTGCAGGAATTTACTACCTCTATTCACGGACACGCCATTTGAGTCGGAAGGTCTTCTAGCCCACTTAAACTCATAAAAAGGTAACAATAATTCAAAAATCCCAAAAAGATAGAAAAACCAAGAATCTTCGAAAATAATGTATATGAAGAAATTCTAATAGTAAACTCTTGTTACAGATTTCGAATCTTCAAAATCCATTAAAACTATTTGGAAAACAATTTCAAATTTACAATTAACCAAAAGATTTCTTCTTGTTATAATAAATATCGTTTAAATGTACCTTTGTGTATTTATTTGACTGGCCTCATCCCTGCGACGGTTATTTAGTTAACCTAGCTAAATCGAGGAACATTAGGGAAATAGTTTCGTTCTTAGCTTTAGAAAATCTATTAATTCCTTTTTTTTTTTAATAATAATATTAATAATAAAATTAACAATATTAGGGACGTAACAGTATAAAGCGTTATTCATTTGATAATATATTTGTCCTTGAATTTTAAAACAAAATGGTCCTTTTCTTTTTCCATTAAAATTAATAACTTTGGCATTAAATGAGGCAAATGCAAATGAATTATTGTAACACCTTATACTTTTCTTAAAACGGTTTGATTTTTTGTGTGAGCCATCTAATAACCCTTTTAATTCCAACGGATAATCCGACACTTCTAACTCGACACCACCATGACCACAACAATCATTATATGAATGTAATTCTTCTTCTTCTTTTCCTTTTTTATTAGATTTATTCAATTTTTTATTATCTTTTTCTTTTTCATTCAATTTAGATTTCTTAGCAACTTGTTCATCTTTGAAGTGTTTTGCTTCACAATGCTTGCAAGCAAATGACATTTTACCAAGAAAATCTCCCTTATAAGTAGGTGAATGAATAGGATTAAATAATAATTGATGTTCTTCTGGAGAATCAACTCATGTACTTACTAATTCTTTCTCTAATTTCTGTACCTTACTTCTAACACGATAACGCTTCACTCTGTCCCTAGTCAAATTTTTTGTGTGAATCCTTTTTAATTTTCTTCTATCATTTTCTGTTAACTTCTCACACTCTGCCATTAATTTTTTTTCCTTATTTCTTTGACGATAACGTTTCTGTCTTTCCTTACTCAAATTCTTTGTGTGAATCTTTCTTGATTCTATGTCCTCATTTTCTGTCAATCTATTAACTTCTTTCTTATTATTATCTTCTAATAATTTATTCTTTTCTATTTCACCAATTGCATCCAAAATGCATGAAGATTTCTTTCGTTTCATTGCAGTTATTACAGTGGATGATACATCACTCATTTTTCTTTTCCTTTCTGTCCTTATTGTAGTCTCCTGCACTTTAATTTCTTCAGATTCATTAGTAAAATCAGAAACTGATGCAGATGACATTGAACTCATTGGATGAAGGAAATGTACATTTTGAAAATCAAGATTTTTTCCCAATTGACAATAATTAGATGATTTGAATTTATCTACTGAATTTTCTTCCTTTTCCTCCATTCTAATAACAATTTGATTTACCTCTAATAATCTGTTTTTTATCAAAAATCAGGAAAAAAAATTTTCTATTTACACCTAAGGAAGTTTACATAACCAATTTACCCCTTACTTCATCTGATGGGTTTAAAAAATTAACATTTTTTTGGTCTTATATAACACCCATGACATATGCAAAATATATAAATAACATTATTTCGACGTATTCGTCGTTATTTAAAAGTTTGTACAGTGAGAAGGCAAAATGTCCAGGCACGTAGTCAAGTTTTCAACGAAGAGTAATACTAAATAAGCTTTTCAAAAAATTTTCAATTAGTTTGAAGATATCAGGGAAGACCGAAACAAATAACCCATAACTAAAGTTTCCAATTTTTACCAAAATTTCCAATTTTTACAAAAATTTCTAATTTTTACCAAAATTTCCAATTTTTATAAAGGATTTACAATTTTGTACCAAAATTTCCAATTTTCCAAATATTCCATAACCAAAATTTCCAATTATCCAAATATTCCAATAACCAATTTACGGAAGACCAAAGTTGCTAGTTTTACAACTAAAATTGAGAGTTATTGTACCAGTGTAAGACAAGCAAGTTAAACGATTGCCAAGTTAATGTCAGCAGACATTTAGAAGACAAACTAACTGTCTCATGAAACCTTTTTTCATTCCCAGTATACCTATCCTCATTATCTCTCGCCCAATCTCTTTCTCTCTGACTCTCTCTCTCTCTCTCTCTCTCTCTCTCTCTCTCTCTCTCTCTCTTTCGAGCTACCTGCCGTCCAAAATTACAAAAATTTGACGGAAGTTTAAGTTGTAAATACTCGAAGATTACGAACTGAGAAAATTATATTTTATTTTTATAATTTTATCAAAATTTCTAATTTTCCATTAATGATCGAAGTTAAACAAAAATTTTCTATTATTTAACAGACTTTCCAATCATAATGTGTAAAAGAGAGGAAGACATTTATTCTTGGTGGCTTTTTTTAGGTTCAAAACATGTTTCTCAAAACAAATTATTCTTATTTTTAAATTAAATTTATTTAGAATTTTAAAAACATTTTTCTAGAAAAAAACGAAAGGAATTTGTTTTTTTCCTGTTTCAACGCCGGAAAAAACATAAGAAAAGACACCAAAATCCATACAAATTTTTTTTAAATTTAAAATGCCAACTCCCTCCCAGGAGGTTATAAGGGGTAAAAGAGGGGTAAAAATTTATGGTTGGTGGTAACATTTTTCTAGAAAAAAAGAAGGAATTTGTTTTTTTATTTTTTCTCTACACCAAAGTCCATGAACGACTTTTCATTAAATTTGAAATGACAACCCTCCCCCCCAAAATCATAAGGGGTAAAAGAGGGGTAACAATTTCTAGTTATTGGAAACATTTTTCTAGAAAAAAAAAGGAATTTATTTTGCTCTTTTCTCTCTACACCAAAGTCCAGGCACGACTTTTCATTAAATTTAAAATGCCAACCCCCCCCCCCCACTTCACTATGTCATAAGGGGTAAAAGAGGTGCACAAACTCATTCTTGGTGTCCTTTTTTAGGTTCAAAACATGTTTCTGTAAAACAAATTATTCTTATTTTTAAATTAAATTTATTTACAATTTTAAAAACATTTCTTTAGAAAGAACAGAAGGAATTTGTTTTTTTCCTGCTTCAGCGACGCAAAAAATATGAGAATAGACACCAAAATCCATACACGATTTCTTTTTAAATTTAAAATGCCAACCCCCTCCTAGGAGATCTTATGGGGTAAAAGAGGGGTAAAAATTTATTATTGGTGGAAACATTTTTCTAGAAAAAAAGAGAAGGAATTTGTTTTTTATTTTTTCTTTACACCAAAGTCCATGCACTACTCTCTATTAAATTTGAAATGCTCCCCCCTTTTATAAGGGCTAGATAAGGAAGAGAAATTTATTCTTGGTCGTCTTTTTTGTCTTCAAAACATGTAAACATTTTTCTGCAAAAAAGGAAGAAATTTGTTTTGGTTTCCTGCTTCAGCGCTGCAAAAAACATAAGAATATACACCCCAATCCATACACGACTTTTAAAAAATTATACTTATTTTTAAATTAAATTATTTTACCTTAATAATTTAATTTTACTTTTTCCTTTTTCATCTTTTGCTTTCAGTAAAAAGAAATTATTCTTATTTTTAAATTAAATTATTTTCAATCAAAAAAAATTATTCTTATTTTTAAATTAAATTATTTTACCTTAATAATTTAATTTTACTTTTTCCTTTTTCATCTTTTGCTCTCAGTAAAAAGAAATTATTCTTATTTTTAAATTACATTATTTTACCTTCATAATTTAATTTAACTTTTTTTGTTATTCATCTTTTGCTTTAACGATAAGTATATTTATACTTTTTGTGTCAATAAAGCTAAAAAATTAAATTCTTTTACCATTATTCTTAATTTTAAATTACATTATTTTACCTTAATAATTTAATTTCACTTTTAAATTAAATTATTTTACCTTCATAATTTAATTTAACTTTTTTTATACATCTTTTGCTTTGACAATAAGTATATTTATAGTTTTTGTATCAATAAAACTGTCAAACTTCTAAATAATTATTATACAAAATGTATAAAATGAACTACTTTCAAAATTGCTATCTCCAAAATTTGTCTCTGGTTTTGAAAAATTTGTCTGCTTCTTTCGAAATTCCCCTTAGTTCCATTCTCTCTCTCTCGGTCTCTCTCTCTCTCGGTACAAGAAGGGTAAAAATTTATTGTTGGTGGAAACATTTTTCTAGAAAAAAAAATTGAATTTGTTTTTTATTTTTTCTTTACACCAAAGTCCATGCACTACTTTTTATTAAATTTGAAATGCCACCCCCCCCCCTTAATAAGGGGTAAAAAAGGGAGAGAAATTTATTCTCGGTCGTCTTTTTTGCCTTTAACACATTTAAACATTTCTCTGTAAAAAAAGAAAGAAATTTGTTTTGGTTTCCTGCTTCAGCGCTGCAAAAGGCATGAAATAAATTATTTTACCTTTATTCTTATTTTTAAATTAAATTATTTTAACTTAATAATTTAATTTTACTTTTTCCTTATTCATCTTTTGCTTCCAATCAAAAATAATTATTCTTATTTTTAAATTAAATTATTTTCAATCAAAAAAAATTATTCTTACTTTTAAATTAAATTATTTTACCTTCATGATTTAATTTAACTTTTTTTTATTCATCTTTTGCTTTTACGATAAGTATATTTATACTTTTTGTGTCAATAAAGCTGAAAAATTTAATTTTTTTTACCATTATTCTTATTTTTAAATTAAATTATTCTTTAAATTAAATTATTTTACCTTTATAATTTTTATTCATCTTCTGCTTTGACAATAGTTTTTTTTATCAATAAAACTGTCAAACTTGAAGTGAATTTAAAATCTAAATAATTATTATACAAAATGTATAAAATGAATTATTTTTGAAATTGCTTTCTCAAAGTTTCGAAATTCCCCTTCTCTCTCTCTCTTTCAAGCATTCTCTTTCTCTCTCTTTCTCTCTCTCTCTCTCTCTCTCTTTTCTTCAAGCTGCGTGTCATCCCAATTTTTCGAAATTCTTCAAGCTACCTGCCATCCCCAATTAGGATCAGGATCATTAGACGAAGAAAATTTTCTAATTATACCTACCTTTCTTATCTCTCTCACTTCAACTATTTTCAATTTTCCTCTCTCTCTATACCATTAAGCGTAACGCTTTTTGCGTTACAAGCCTTAGCTGATTTCTTATATAGGAATAATATGTATTTAAGCTCTATTTAAAATTTTATGCCAAATTACGCATTGTTTTACAATGCTTACCGAAAGCCATAAACCACCCATTTAAAATGCAAGGAATTTTCCTTATAACTAAAATTATTTTTAAACAGAGAAAGAGAGAGAGAGAAAATGAGAAAAGAGCTTTTAAGCGGTCTGAAAATTCTAAGGCACACTTGTATGAAATTGTATGAACATTTTTAAATTTATTTTGAAATGTTAAACATTTTTTTTCATATTTTCTATGTGAAATATTTTAAAAGCATACAACTTTTTAATTAGCAAAGAGAAAAGGAATGTAATTAATGTTATTTAATTGATTTAATAGAATCGATTGTTTAAACAATTAAATTGGTTTATAATCAACTTTCGATAAAATTGAGCTAAAATTATGTGGTTTTTTGTCATTTGTATAGAAGAATCATAAAAAAGTTATTTATTCATAATTCGCAGTGTAGGGGAAAGTCGGATAGCCCCGGACAGCGGGTAGCCCCAGACACTAGCTATTTTACGTATAATACTGCATTTTTATAATTGACACAAATTACAAACTGTGTATAATTCACTTGAGCTTACGTTTTTTAATATATTAATTCATTTTTTCATTTCTTCTTTTTGAAAATAAGTAATTTCTAAATTTAACCTTAAATTGTCTAGACAATTTAACAAACATGAATCGTATTAAACGTCATATAAAAATTCTATTATATTTGGACTTTCTGTTCCTATTAAATAGATGTTTTAATTTATTTCAAAAAAAATAATTTACGGTCATTATTTAAGACACAATTTATTCGCATTTTATCAAATTTAACAATTTAAATAAGCACTTTTATTTTCTCTGTCCGGTGACACCCGACAAGTTTTTGGAGGCTTACATTTTACTACTCATATATGATCTCATTTTTCTCTCAATTAATGTGTTTATTTTATGATCGAATTTATTTCAAAGATGGACAGAGGTCATGTCTTTGTCATAAGATGATTTAATTAATATTTCAAAAAAATTATACAAGTTTCTTAACCAAAAGGCTTAGGTGTCCGGGGCTACCCGACTTTCCCCTATATTCAAATGTTTAAATTTTTTTAATTTCACTGTAAAAACAAGTGTCTTATTTTAAGACATTTTTGTCCTCACTTTTAAGACGTTTTAAAGTGTCTTAATTTTAAACCAATGAGAAAGCATCTTTTAAAATTATTAACCAATGAAATAGCTTGAAATAACCGTAAGACGCTTTCTTAATGCCTTGTGTCTTAAAATAAGACACTTAAAAGACAGCAGTTTTTGCAGTGTTGTTTAAACAATTTATGTTTCTTATGTTTTCAAAATTAAACACTTTTTTTAACAGCCATCGGTTCTTTAGTAATAATTGACAAAAAATTTGTGCATTTAATATTTATTGTATTAGTTTAAACAATCTGAATTGTTAAAAAAAAAATGTTATTGAATTCTCTTAGAAGAATTTCGCTTTCGACTTTCTTCATTAAAAAAATATCACGAATTTTTCCGACTATAATTTTAAACAATCTTTTGATTGTTTAAACAATTTATATTTGTATAAACAATTTAATTTTCCTATATTAGACGTTAACTAATTTTTTCTCAATAACTCATAAAGGGAGATTTTTAAATCTCTTTTACCTCATACTTACCCAGAAAGTTATTTTCCTTAATAAACAGCATATTAATTTAGAAAAAGATTTATATCATACAGTATTATATTTAGGCTAGATAATAATAAAATAGGTATAGTGTGAGAGCAGGTAGCTTAAGATTTAAATTTAGTTGATTATGAGATGTTCAGTTTAAAGTTAACATGTATATTACATGAAGTATGTTTTGAGCACTGCCTCGTAAATTTTTACGATGCTTAAAGTTTCGACTTTTGATTACTTTTTTTGATATATTTTAAGAAAAATCAGTATTTTCTAGCTAATTTGGGTATGCTGAACACGAATCTGAAACTGTTTTTATATATCTGTTGTCATATTTTGTGTGGCTGATGTGGAAACCAAAAACACACAATGGGGCTAAAAGTTAAAAACGTGATGGGGCTAAATGTTAAATGGGTTTTCCCCCATTTTTTCCACTTTATTTTGTGTGTTACGGTCATTTTTTGTATTCAACAAATTACCTTTATTAAACATTTCGAATATTTGTGCATAGAACCAGTAGCGGACTAACTAGATGGGCAATGTAGGCAGCTGCCTAGGGAGGCACATTTTCAGGAGCAGCAGATTTCGATAAGCCACACTAAAAAAAAAAAAGTCTGGAAGGGCAGCAATTCTTAATAACTGCCTAGGGCGGCAAAATGTGTTAGACCGCCCCTGCATGGAACAAATAAAAAAGGCATTTGGACAGGAATTTAAAACTCTTATTTATACAAATATATCTAAATATGATAACATAATAATAACGGGTGATTTTAACACTAATCTAAACATTCTAAATAATCCTTGCAAGTATCTTACATCCTTATTTTATTCTACTGGTCTGTCAATTGTGCCTCACACATCGACTCATCATACAAAAACTTCTAGTACGCGTATCGACATGTTTGTTACTGACAATTTGGATAAGGTCACCTCCTTTTCCCAGCATCCTATCTCTTTTCTCTCCAACCATGAACTAATTAATATAGAATTTAAATTTCCAGGAATTCAGCCACATATCAAGCAAATATACCCTTTTTCGAAACGTTAAAAATATTAATGTAGACGATTTTTTACAATATTTATCAGACCAAGACTGGACTAAAATCTACTCTGATACTAACATTGACAGCAAAGTTAATATCCTTACTGACTACTTATTTTCTGCCGTCGAAACCTTTGCGCCATTACACGTTCTACGTCCCCGGAAAAGCTCATCCCCCTGGATGACACATGAAATAAGACAACTTATTAGAGAAAGAAACAGATTATATCGTGGTTTCAAAAGGAATAGAAGTGCCTCAACCCATTGTGAATATCGCAAGCTCAGAAATTTAGTCCAGACCAAGATCAGGGATGCGTACCACAAATATAACTTTCAAGCTCTTAAAAATACTAATCAAGTCCAACTCAATCGGATTTGACGGAATCTCCATAAAAATAATTCAACTTGCCCTTCCTATAATATTCCCTGTACTGTTACATATTTATAATTACTCATTACAAGTGGGAGTTTTTCCAAGCATTTGGAAAAGAGTCGTTATACGACCCATTCCAAAAACCCCAAGCCCGTCAGATGTATCCGAATTTAGACCTATATCCCTATTATGTACTTTATCTAAGCCTTTAGAACGAATAGTAAGCAAGCAATTAAATAGGCACCTTTCTTTAAATAAATTATTCGATCCATCTCAGTCCGGCTTCCGTAACAAATACAGTACAAGCACAGCTTTATTGAAATTTACTTCAGAAATTAAACTTGCTATGGATAAAAAAGAAATAACGTTGGCGGTTTTTTTTTGATTTCTCTAAAGCCTTCGATTTAGCAGACCATAACTTAATGTTGAGAAAACTTAGGGAATTCAAAATTTCTAAATCTGTCATCACTTGGTTTAGGTCCTACCTTGAGGATCGTATATATAGAGTATCAGATGGCAAAGGTGAGTTCTCTGACTGGGCCAAGGTTAAATGTGGCGTACCACAGGGAAGCTCCTTAGCGCCTCTCCTTTTTAATCTGTTTGTTTCGGATCTCGGGAGTAACATTGAATACAGTAAACAACACAAATACGCAGACGATTTTAAACTTTATCGGTCAGGACCATTGAGTTCACTACAGGATCTGATATACAAGATGCAATCGGATATAGACTTGGTAGCGGAGTGGGCGAAATCGAATGGTCTGAGACTTAACGCGGCAAAAACTAAAGCAATGATTTTTAGTCCTTCATGTAAATCCCCGTATTCCTCCCTCAGTTTCGTTCCCTACCTTAACGTGGAAGGGAATCGCATAGACTTTACTGAAACAGATAAAGATTTGGGGATTGTACTTGATGAATCACTGTCTTGGGAAAAGCACGTTATTAACATCTGTCGGAAAACATATACGACTATCAGGCAACTGTATAGGAACAGGAATTCTCTCTCTACTTCGACCCGTCTCCTTCTAGTAAAAGCTCTAATCTTTCCTTTTTTTGACTACGGTTGTCTTGTGTACGATGATATTACTGATGCACTTAATTGCAGGCTAGAAAAGGCTCTTAATACTTGTATTAGATTTATATATAATTTAAATAAAAGCGATCATATTACTCCATATAGGAACAGAGCTGGTTTTCTTAATGTGGCAAAAAGAAGACAATATTTTTTGGGAAATTTACTATACTCTCTCTTTCAAAATAAGGTTCCAGATTACCTGTTTAATTTATTTGAATTTAAAGCCGGTAACGAGGCAGCTATAAGCAGACTCCGTGACAGAAAGACATTACTAAAAGTGCCTACACACCGTACTTGTAAGTTTCAACGATCCTTCATTGTTAGAGGCACTCGTTTTTGGAACAAACTGCCTTCATATATCAGAGATGCAAGCTCAAATTTTATTTTCAAAAAAATGCTATTTAAATTATTGATAAGCATTGATAATGTAATTTTCGAAGTTACTTACTGGTAACATATACTACCATTAAAACCTTTCATTTTTCATTTTTTTTTCTCTTCATCTTTTTCTTTTCATCTTATAGCTTTATTCTTAATTAATATTATATTTTAAATTATTCAGTTACTTGAAAATTATCTTATCTACTGTTTATATTCATATATTTTTCGTTAATTTTGTATCATAATAATATTCTTCTTTTATTTTTTAATTATCGGCCATGTACAAGATATTAAAAATTACGATGTATACTTTGTTCCACTAAGAGCTACTTAGCCCTAGGAACTTCTTCTTTTCTTAAATAAATAAATATATATAAAAAATAAACAGAAAAAATTAAAATGTTGAAAGCAAACTTAAGTTTTTACTGTTCTTATACTTGTTGTTTTGAATTATTTTTCTTTTGAAAAAAAAATATTTTCTTTGATGAGCTAAATCAGAATAAATGAATATTTGTCGTTATGGTTTGAAATTAATATTATTTTTAATACAATAAAAAGTTTAAATTTATTTAGCAATCATTTTAATTAAAACAGATTTTCTTATTTAAAAAAAAACTTTAATTTTTCTGTACATATATTAATAATGTCCTGAATAATTTATTCTTTGTAAAAATAATAGCTTTACAAAAGACATAAATTAAGATAAATGATTATGTAATTAGTATCCAAGTTTAATGTTATTTTTAATATAATTAATTGCATTTATTCTGAAAAGTTCTATTGTTTCTTTTTTTAAATTTAAATTAACCATTTTTCCATGCTTTATTTACTTATTTTTATTTTCAAAATAAACTTTCATATTTTTTTATTACTCGTAATTATTCGTTTTACAGACAGTTGATGTATATAAAAGCCAAATCTAAGTAATTGATTATTTGCAATTCTGATTCAAGTTTATATTATTTTTAATATAACAAAATATGTTTAATTTATTTAGAATTAAAAATATTTAATTTAACTTTAAACTAGCAAATATGACATTCTCTGGAGACGTTGTGATGGTCCCTAAAGTTGATTATCCAGAATATTAGATGGGTCGAATTTCATATGGCAGAAAGATTCTTTTATTCAATATTTATTTCTTCGAATTGGTATTTATAAAAACGCGTAGTTAGACGAAAAGTTTTAAAAATGAATTATCACTTATTATAATTTTTGTTAAAATTAATTTGCAAATACTAGAAATTGAAGTTTAGAATTTTTTTATTAATATGACTTTTTATTAAAATGAAGTTTGTTTAAAGAGAAATCTTTTGTTCACGAATTTGCTTTTAACAGAATTAACGTTTAATGTAAACGTCAGATAACCTGACTTTCGTGTGCCAGAATTTTTACATAACCTTATTTACGTATTTTGTAATTTTTATTCCAATAAATTATAATTTGTTAGATTCTAGACACCACAGACATTTAATTTGATAAAATATCCACTTCGCCGAATTTAAATATGACAGAATTACAATTTAACAGAAATACTAATAGGCGGGATTTTTATTTAACACAATATCTATTTAATAGACAGTTTAATTATTCGAATCTTTGTTCGGAATCATTTCTATATTTTAGAAATGTTATTTAATAGAATTTACAATTGTTAGAAATTGTGTACTGCAAACTTTATATTTAAGCAAATGTCCATTTATCTTGACTTTTATGTAGTAGAATCTCTATTTAGCAGAACTTTTATTTAACAGAATTAAAATATAACCTATAATTCATGCAACCAAATTTGCATGTGACAGACTGTTTACGAACCCGAATTTTAATGTGATAGAATCTCTATGTATCCAAATATTCATTATGTACAATCTCCAAGTGATAGAACTTTCAACAGTCTGGCAATTCATTTGGTCGAACTTTTGTTTGGCACTTTAATACAACAGAACTTTTAAATAACCGACTTTTCTTGCAAGCGAATTTAAATGTGACAGTCTCTATATTAAACAGAATTTTTATGCAGCTGAATCTCTACATAACCGAATATTATTCATACAGACTGCCCACCCAACATAACTCTTAATTAACCACACTTTATATCGCCGAACTTTCGTTTGGCAGAATCGCTATATGACAGAAATTCTAATTGGCCGAATCGTTAGCCAATCAGATACAACTATGTACTTGAACTTAAATCTGATTGGCTAAAGATTCGGCCAATTAGAATTTCTGTCATATAGCGATTCTGCCAAACGAAAGTTCGGCGATATAAAGTGTGGTTAATTAAGAGTTATGTTGGGTGGGCAGTCTGTATGAATAATATTCGGTTATGTAGAGATTCAGCTGCATAAAAATTCTGTTTAATATAGAGTCTGTAACATTTAAATTCGCTTGCAAGAAAAGTCGGTTATTTAAAAGTTCTGTTGTATTAAAGTGCCAAACAAAAGTTCGACCAAATGAATTGCCAGACAGTTGAAAGTTCTATCACTTGGAGATTGTACATAATGAATATTTGGATACATAGAGATTCTATCACATTAAAATTCGGGTTCGTAAACAGTCTGTCACATGCAAATTTGGTTGCATGAATTATAGGTTATATTTTAATTCTGTTAAATAAAAGTTTTGCTAAATAGAGATTCTACTACATAAAAGTCAAGATAAATGGACATTTGCTTAAATATAAAGTTTTCAGTACACAATTTCTAACAATTGTAAATTCTATTAAATAACATTTCTAAAATATAGAAATGATTCCGAACAAAGATTCGAATAATTAAACTGTCTATTAAATAGATATTGTGTTAAATAAAAATCCCGCCTATTAGTATTTCTGTTAAATTGTAATTCTGTCATATTTAAATTCGGCTAAGTGGATATTTTATCAAATTAAATGTCTGTGGTGTCTAGAATCTATCAAATTATAATTTATTGGAATAAAAATTACAAAATACGTAAATAAGGTTATGTAAAAATTCTGGCACACGAAAGTCAGGTTATCTGACGTTTACATTAAACGTTAATTCTGTTAAAAGCAAATTCGTGAACAAAAGATTTCTCTTTAAACAAACTTCATTTTAATAAAAAGTCATATTAATAAAAAAATTCTAAACTTCAATTTCTAGTATTTGCAAATTAATTTTAACAAAAATTATAATAAGTGACAATTCATTTTTAAAACTTTTCGCCTAACTACGCGTTTTTATAAATACTAATTCGAAGAAACAAATATTGAATAAAAGAATCTTTCTGCCATATGAAATTCGACCCATCTAATATTCTAGATAATCAACTTTAGGGACCATCACAACGTCTCATTCTCTGTTTTTCAAAACAAATTAAAGTTTTTTACGTCATTACTTTTATTTATTCTGTACAATTACTTTGAAAAAGAGTCATTTCTGTAATTGAATGATTTTAATATATCACTCAAATTTATAAATATTTTAAGAATTATATTTTTCAGTATTCTATATTTATTTAATATTTCTTTAACTTCAAATTAACCTTGTAATTTAGAGATTTAGCTTTTTAATTTCAAAAAACTTTTGTTTTCTGCGTATATTTTTATTGTTCTGACAAACTCATTCTAAAAAAAAGTGTTTTAGAAAAGCAAAGTTTTATTAATTTTTTTAATTAAATTTTTTCTTAAATTAAAGTTTTTAAATAAAAACATGTGATTAATTAAATTTTTATTTTTTAATTTTAAAAGTAAACTTAGAAGTTTTGCTGTTCATGTTTTTCTTGTTTAAATGATTGTTTTTAAGAATAACCGCTGTTTTATAAAAGCTAAATTTAAGAACAAAATTTTTTTAAGATATGATTTAAATTTAATATTATCTTGAATGTAATTAAATTTTTTTAAATTTCTGAAAACTAAAAAAGTTTTTAATTCGTCTTCAAATTTAAAAAAAATATATTTTCACAAACAAAATTTAATTTTTTTCTGTGTATATTTTTATTTTTATGAATAATTATTTAAAACAATTTGCTTCTTTAAAGCGTTTAATTTAACTAACTGATAATTGAAAGGTAAGATCCGAATTTAATATTATTTTTAATACTAAAGTTTTATTTTTTATCATTTTAAATTCTGTTTGATTTCTTTAGAATAAATTAATTTTATAATAATTTCTAAGAAATGAATATCAGTTACAGTAAATTTAGAACATGAATTTATCGGTTTAAGATACTACTTTAAGAGTTTTTTAGAATCTTCAAAAATTTAATACTTATATTTATGGAAGGTATTTATTAGAATTATTTGTTCAAAATTAAGCATATTACTTTTTATTAATATTCAGAAAGCGATTCTAATTTAAGAATGTTTAGAAATTCGGTATTATTATATTTCTTTTATTTTATTTGATTAAGAAGATTCTTGTTGCAGCTATGCCTCGTCTGCTCGCCAAGAATCCTAACGCATTTATGGTTTCGACAAGTGGCAGCAGGGCGCGCATCGGACAGCCTTTCCCATGAATGGGTTGCTTCAGCTCTGTTATATAAGACCCGATTCTGTACCGTTGAAAATACAAACCAAATGTGGTTTTACATTTTGAAATCTTCTTAGCCAAGTATTGGCAGAAGATTTTTAAACAACTCTATGTTCATAGAGTTGTAAAAATAAATTTAAACAACTTATTTGTTGGTTATTTCAATGATGGCCCAATAGTGGCTGCCAATAGTTTGACAAGATGAAATCTATTGGCAACCATTCTTTCACGTTATTTAACCAATGGTAACCGATGGCAATTTCCCATTGGGTATAAAGAATAAATAATGCCATCTCCAATAAACAAAGTATATAAAAATAAGTTAAACTATTAAATTTTTATTTTTTTTTGTTGAGAACCCATATAGGAAGCGGATAGAAAACCTTGAAGAACCCGGATAGAATACCGATAAAACCCAGGTAAAAAACAGGGAAACCCGGATAAAAACCGGATTCAATTACGATATTATCCAGTTAAACCCTCTTCTATCCGGGTTCTATCTGGGCTTTATCTGGATTCTATTCGCATTCTATCTGTTTTGTATTAGGCTACAAAATAGATAGAAACCTTATAAAACCCATACAGGGACCGGATAGGAGAATTTGAAAGACCCTGCTAAAACCTGGATATAACTGGGATATAAGACAAGTACAATCGCTATAAGAACCGGATAAAAGACGATTAAAAGTAATGTAAGGGATCAGATACAAAACAGATTGAATCCATGTAGAAACCGTATAAAACCCATGTAAAAACCATGTAGCAAAATTTTGGTAACCCGGATAGAACCCTGATAAAACCCGAATAAAACACTGATAAAAACCTGATATAAAACGGGGACAAAAACCGTATAGAATTACGATAGAAACCGATAGAACCCTACTTATATCCGGGTTTTATCCGTTTTCTATCGGATTTTTTAGCAGGGAATTTAATATGATGCGTGTGAAAGATTGAAACAAATTGCCTGACACAGAACTGTTACAATTTTTCACACGGCGTGTGTCAAATGCAAAGGTATAGAACGAAGAAAGCCGAAAACATCTTAGTGCTTCCAAGTAATAGTGCGTAAGAAGTGAGCTTGAGAACCTGGGACAAAAAATGCATGGGGGCCCCTTCGGAAGTGCACTCATTTTCATTGTGCTAGTTGCGTTATTGATAACAAACAGCTGAAATGTTAGGATGTCATAAACTTGTAGATAAATATATTTAAGTGGTCTAGTAGTTAGTACTTTCGTGCATGCATGCGTTTGTGTTTCGGTATTCGAATATCCTTGCGTCAAAAATTATTTCTCTTAGAATTATCTTTAAAATAAAAACTCTCCGTTAAGTGTGCAGAAGTTAGGAAACTGTAGAATACTAATATAAGCGTCGATAAATTCGAAAACTAATAGTTCTGTATTTTTATAAATACATAAAAAAAATTTGATATACTTCGTTTCAACTTCTGCTACTCACCATATATGAATTTGTGAATTTTCCCCGGCTTTCCCTACTTTCAAACGCTGTTATATCAAAATGTGATATTCATTCAAACATTTCTTTAAACGAAATGTCTCTCAGTGTAGAAACAGGCTGATACCCTACTTCACATTCTGCACGGGAATTATGAAACGATTTTTGGAATTAAGAGCAAATTAGAGCATGATCACTTAGTAACACTGTTCTTCCAGAATACAGTCGGCTCTGATTGCAAGAAAAGATATTTAGTCTCCATTGAAATAGAAATAAATTCTTGAGATTTAAAGCATTAAACATCAACGATTTTTAATAGTAAATTAAATTGCTAAACCTCCCTATAGGGTAAGACCCTTCTTATTTAGTAATGAAGAACCCTCAACCGTTACTAATGACTAGCTGTGCAGACTCCTATCTACCTCATTATTTAGACTTTCTGTTTATGGCACATAGAATTATCCGGCTTCCTTTCTCTGTAAACGAGTACATTATTTTTCATCTCAATATAAAAATACTACATTTTAATAAGATTTTACTGAACATGAAAAAGAATATTGGATGAAATAGATACAATATCATCTAAAAATCCCACACTGAATAAATTTAGCCGAAAAAATTCAACTACCATTGGATAGTTGTGTGCAAAATAGTTAAAGTAATTACTTTTTTAGTTAATCTAACCGTGTTCGTGTTGTTAATGTTCCTATATTTCATGTCATTAAACATTAGTAGATCAATTTACTACTTTAAGTAGTTAAATTTCAAAAACAACTACAAAATTTAATTTGCTAACTACTTTCTAAGTACCCGTGTAGAAAATTGTCATGGCAGTCTAGATTGATTTTTTGGCAGTATAGTTTTTGTCACGCGCTGCTACACTGAAAAAAATTCTTAGTAGATTTTACTACTTTTCTACTACTTTTAATGGTTCATTAAGTCCCCAATGAAATTGTTTCCTTTATGTGAACTACTACTTAAGTGGTTAATCGAAATAATACTACAGTTGTTACAATAATTTTTCTTAATTGATTTTAGTAAGTTAATTAAGTAGAAACAACAAAATTTTTCTTAGTAAAATTTACTACTTTTCTTAGTTCAATAAGAAACAATGACATTTTTGCAATTAAGTTAAGGGTAACGTTGTAATTAAAGTTACTAAGATTATCTATAGATTTAACCAATTTTCTTAGTAAATTTTACTACTTTTTTTAGTTCAATAAGGAACAATGACATTTTTGCAATCAAGTTTATGGCAAAGTTACAGTTAAAAGTAACTATTATTATCTCTAGATTTAACCAACTTTCTTAATAAATTTTACTACTTAAACTAGTAAAATTAAATTAATTTTAATTAAATTAATTTTACTAGTTGCGATATAGTGATTTTACTACATTATTCAGTAGCATTTATCATTTCTCTGTACTCAATTCTACTACTAATTTTGTAATTCAAAGTAACTATGTACTGTAGTTACTTTTACTAAGAATTTTTAACTACATAAAAATGGTAATTTTAACTAAGTAACAACAGTTGAATTAATTACAAATGTAATAGGTTTAACTACTTTTCACTCTACTAAGGGACTGTAGTTAAATTTACCAGAAGAATTTTTTTCAGTGTATTTATAGTAAAGCTAGACTGGGGCGGTCTGGATTCTATCTAGTTTCTAAGATACACTAATAAATCTAATACAGGTTATGTCACGCGCTGCTATGACAGTAAAGCTAGACTGGGGCGGTCTTGATTCTGTCTAGTTTACAAGATATACTTATAAATCTAGTATATAGGTTATGTCATGCATTCCCATTCATAGGACTGTTATACTGGCGTGATCTAGGTGCTAGAAACTCTTTCAGTTTATATTTTCTTCAACCCAATGGGAAATGCCTGAGTGATGCCGATAGTAATGTTTACTAACGGCACGGTACAGATTCAGGGCTCATGCCATTATTCAGCCAAACTCTGGCAAGGCAATGCCGGCACAGTAATGAAAACATATTCAATTCAGTCATATGCCGATATTTCCTGCTCAAAAATATTTCTAAGTCAAATTAAAAAAAAATCAAAAAAAGTTTATTCAAAATGCTTTTAATGACATTTCAAAACACTTTCAATAAAACATTAAGTGATTTTTTTCAAGATTGTACTAATATTAAGTAGGTTCATGCTGAACTAGAAGAAAAATTTCGTGGCACTAGCTAGCAGCGCTAGACGGCATGCAAATTTACATTGTATCTAGCGTTGCTAGCTAGTTCCATGAAATTTTTTTTCTAAATTGAATAATTCTAAATCAAATTTAAATTTTTTTTTGTTCCAGAATATTTTGTTTAGAATGCTTTGAATTGCATTTAAAAGCATTTGAAAAAAGTGTAAAATGCTTTTTTTTGAAAATCGTATTATGCGATTGTCAAGTAAAAATTTCTAAGTCCAAAATCCGAATATTTTTTTACATATAAAATTTAATGTTTATAACGATTTAAAACAAGGAAAACGTTAATTTAACAAAAATGTGTTGGACACTTTTTTCCGATCATTAATTTTAGTAGCTATTCCCTAGAAGGAAAACTTCGTGGAACAATCTAACAGCGCTAGCTACAATGTAAATTTACATGCAGTCTAGCTCTGCTAGCTAGTTCCACGAAATTTTCCTTCAAGGGTTATATTTGAGTCATTAAGACATTGAGTAAATATAATTTAAAATAATTTTCATTTGCTATTGCATTGTCAAATTTTAATACCTACAATTAAAAAAATAATTTTTAAAAAAGTAAATGGTCTTACCCTTAACTGAACTGTAATTCAAATATAGGGTTTCTTATATTTTGAACTAAGCGAGCGTGGCTGTGGGGTTTAGCGTACAACTTGCGTCTGAAGGGTCCCGGGTTCGATCCCAGTTGTCGTGCGATTTTATTTATATAAGATAGTTTCAATTGTTTAAGTCTAGTGAATGTTTAACCGTATGTATAGAAATTGTGTTAAATTATAAGTTGGTCAGATAATTTGCTGTATAAAAATTATTTTTTATAAAAATTTGTTTAAACAAAAATTTTTTGATATGAAAGTTTGGTTCAATAGAAATTCGACTTTCCAGGTGTGAATTTATGGTCGGCCCTGGACCAACCTTTCAACAAGTTATGGCCCACCTTTGGCTCATAGGTCGGTCCAACCTGTTAGACAATCACCATATGGCTGACGTTGGCTTTCGATTGGTCAATTCTGTCGCACTGAGAAAAATGGATATTCACCTGTAACATCTGGATATTAAGCGTTAACATCTGGATGTTAAGCGTTAGCATCTAGATGTTTAGCGTTAGCATCTAGATGTTTAGCGTTAACATCTAGATGTTAAGGTTAAACATCAATTCAACTTTGGCCCAACTTTGGTTTTACTGGTCGGGTTAACTTTGGACGCTGACAATCTGACATCCAGAGTTGGTCCAACCAGGGGACGACTGTTAACTTTGGCAGCCTACCGAAATTCGCACCTGGGTTCATGAATTTCAAAATATTGGAAATTCGGTGCCATATTTTCCCAGGTGCGAATTTTGGGCAACTGCCAGAGTATTGGCTTTTAAAGTTGGCCCGACAGGCCAACCTTGTTAGCCGACGGTCGGCATCTAACCTATAAGACTTATGAGCCAAAAGTGGGCCAACTTGTTATAGAGTTGGTCCAACCTTGGGCCGACCATAAATTCGCACCTGGGATTTGCAGAGAATATTCATACATTTTTTAAAAAAACTTATGTTTACAGATCTAATTAAATGAATTTGAATTGACCACATTCATGACACAGGAAAATAAGAAAAAGAATAAAAGAGCTTATGATCTAACAAAGGTATAATTTAATTATAAGGTTAATTTTTTAACAGTTACTGCAGTATATAGCTATTTTCAATTTAGTATGCGTGGTGTAGTAGCTTTTCCTTATTTTATCTCTACACAGAAAGAAATAATTTATGAAATATTAAGGAACTTTGTACTTGAGTTTAGGGCAAGGAATGGCAATTTAGTAGCAATTCAATCCTATGTATTTTAGGTAAATGATGAACTAGTTCCTGAAAAATTCTTATAGATTAGATGGAAATTCAAATTAATATTCTATCTCCTGTTTGCCCGATTTCTAACATAACATTTACCTGTGGATTAGTGATTTAAATGAAATATTTGAAAATCTCAATTTCAAAAAGTTGAGTGCCAAAGTACCACATTGAGTATTTGGATGCAATCCACTTAGTACTCTTTCAAACTCGAGTACATATGGGTAAAACTTTAGATTTGTATTTAAAATATTTTTTAATTTGCTTGAATATCATCATAATATTATTTTTAACATGATTACATGATTCAACGAATACATGAGTTTTAAGATTAAGGTTAAAGGTATTATTTGATTAATTTAGATGTCCTACTTCCTCAAGATTAATTTACAATTAATTTCATTATCATTATATTATCGTGCTGTCTATTCGTATTGACGTGTGTTTCGTATCTTTTCTTGAAATTCTTAAACAATGTGGACATTGTGATTAACTAACCAATAAATATTTTAGTAAATAATAATAATAAATAAATTATTTATTTAGATTATACTGTTAAACACTGTTAAAGTTAATATATTTTATTTATAGGGGAAGGTCTTAATGCGCTGGCCACTTTTAAATAGAAATTGAAATGTGTTTGCAACTGAGTTAAAAAAATTAATTTACTCCGTTAGTTAGATAACACCTTTAGCTGTCTAACGGAGTACATTACTTCCTTTACCTCAGTTGCAAACACATTTTTATTTGTATCTAAAAGTGGCCCGCGCATTAAGACATTCCCCTAAATATATTTTATAAATATTTAAATACTTTTAATACATTTAAATTTTGCGCCCAATTTTTATTAGTGCGCATGTTTTGTTTAATGTATGAAAGTCAGGAATTGGGTCAGTAGTATTTACTGAAATATATAAAGTGATGAACCACATTTCAGTTTCTACATTACAATTCCATAATTGCTTCTGGATTTTCGTGAACCGTTAATGAAAGTTCATCAAGAATCGTGAAATGTTCTCTATTGCCCCATACTTATGAAAATTAAAATTCTGATCGCAATAATTAGAGGCGCTATTTTTTAATGTATCTACCAAATATTATTCAATTTTATAAAAAAACAACAGAGCAATTGTGAATTTCGTAAAAAGGTGCTTTAAACTTTAATTGTTTATAACTAATTAAAAATTCAAATTTTTAAAAAAGCTTTCCAGAAATATTTTTGTATTACCTGGCTTTAAAAAATTATGTATAGAAGTATTGCAAATTTAAAAAGTCTGTTTTAGGTGGCCCAGTTCAGACAATTTGACTCTTCTTCAAAATTTGTCCGCTATATTGGGTCCGCCATTTTGTATTTTGAAAAACTAACACTGCATTCGTAATCAGCGACACCAAAAACCTCGGAGTAACCAATTTTAAGCGAATCTAAAGGATTTTTCAATTTTTCGTCCGCCAGTAATTATTTTTTATTTTTAAAAACTAACATCTGATTCGTAATCACCAACCCCAAAAACTCCCGAGTAACCAATTTTAGGCGAATCTAAAATGTTTTAAAAATTCGTCTGACATATTGGATTCGCCATTTTGAATTTTTGAAAACTAACACCGGATTCGTAGTCAGCGACCTTAAAAACCCGCAAGTAACAAATTTTAGGCGAATCTAAAATGTTTTAAAAATTCGAAAAACTATACGAACCACTTTACATTTGTTTTTTTTAATTGCTCAATTTTGCTTGGGTGTGAAAGGGTTAAAAAGGGTTACCGAAAAGTTTGTAATATAATAATGTCAGGAAACCGGGAGAAATAGAATCGTGTTATTATAATCCCCTCCCACACCCTGTAAATATAGAAATGGTTGTTGATAAGTAAACAGTTTGATAAAGTAATGGACCCCCCCCCCCCCCCCCGCCCAATAACATGTCTGGATTGTTTATGACAATTGAAATGCAGTGTATAGTGGAAAAAAAAACTAAAAGATTGTAATACATTAATTTCAGAAGACCAGAAGGTATGTAGCTATGATATTGCAACCACCCCCCCCCCCTTCACCCCTGTGTGTAATATGGGAAACTGATTTTTGTATAATACTTGTCATTTTAATTATGTACATGAACTTTATGAACTTATGATATATTTATTTATTTATTTATTTATTCGAAAAAAAGTTCCTAGGGATAGTAAGCCCTCAATGGAACAGATCATACAGAACTAATAATAATAATAACATGGCTATAATCAGAGTACAATAATGATATAAAATAATATCTCAATCGATGCAACAAAGGTATAATAATAATTGAATAAAACAAAACAAGAAAAATGATAATAAAAAAATACAAAACATTATAACAGATAAAATAGAAAAGACAGCTTGCTCATCTGCATATTCCTTCAAACAACCATACTTATTTTCGAGTAGTGTAACAAAAAAAACTCAATGAACACACCTGACAATTACAATTACCAGTATGTAATCTCGAAAACAGAGTTAGATGTTGAACTTAAAAACTTGAAAAAGTGCAACTTAAAGAGCTGCTTTGAGGATGCATCTTTAATAAACTGAGGAACTTTGTTCCATAAACGCGTACCTCTAATGACAAACGAACTTCATATGAAATGTCAAATATACTAATTTAATTGTTTATAAGTATTTAAGAAAAACATGTTTGGGTAGTGGCACCAGTGAAAGAACAGACACCAGTAAAAGAACAAAGTGAACATTTTCCACAATAATGAGCAAATCATCGTTTTTATTATGGCCAATAATATATTTTTAAGCTCCTAATTATCTCCAAATCTTGCATATAGGGCATCGATCAAATATAACATGCAATTTATGTTCGAATATAATTTTTAAACTTTTAGTAGGTTACGTATGCATCTTATTAAAAGAACATAGCTCTGAACACGTCGCCATTATTTTTATATTTCTTCAATATAAATTGTTTTAATTAATGTCTCTTTTTTTTAATTAACTTAAATTAATATGACTTAAGTATTTTATTTACAAAAACATTAAATTATTTATAAAATATTATTAAGAAATACAAATTATTTTACTGGTTACAAATTTGATCACTATCCAGTGAAAGAATTTCATTCATTTGCATGCAAATGAACAATCTGAAGTATTTATTAAAAGATATACACTCAAAGTCCCATCGGTGGGGTTGATCGGGGATGGAACCCCACGGATCGAATGAAAATTTGAAGCATTTGATTCGTCGCTTCAGAGTCTCCGCTTTTCCCTCCAACCCACTTCGTCAACAAACTTCGGCGAACTAAAGGTACGGTCACAGCTCGGTTGCCTGCATGCATGCGGGCAGACGGGGCAAGGGACGCGAATGAGTGTGACTGAGAAAGACTGATATCTCTTTCTCGGTCACACTCATTCGCGTCCCTTGCCCCGTCTGCCCGCATGCATGCAGGCAACCGAGCTGGGACCGTACCTTAAGTAAACAGTGTTCCACCGATCGAAGTTCCACCGATGGGACTTTGAGTGTAATGTCTAACATGACAAATATCAAAAACGTAAACAAAAAAGTTGGTTAGAAGAAATAATACATTAAAAAGTGTTCTTAATAGGCAGTTAATCCAGAAAATTTTACTAAAAGTAAGTTTTAAAATTTATTTTATAACATTAGAGACATTTTTACATTCTCATCCTTAATGAGAAGGTCTTCAATTTGTGCGATTTTGGACTTTTGCTAAAACCCACAGTTCTGAACGTTTTGAGACCTCCTGATTCCAAAAAAATGAGTTTTACGAAAATGTCTGTCTGTCTGTCTGTATACGCAAAATTTTGGGATCGGATAACTTGAGTAAAAATTGTCGTATGAACTTCAACTTTGGTACACTTTTTTTAGGTACAAAAATACAGGTCGAGTTCGTTAGCCAGCAATTTTTGTCCAAAATTATCAAAAATAAAATATTTTCAA
The DNA here is from genome assembly GCA_037103525.1 of Ganaspis brasiliensis. NCBI lineage: Eukaryota > Metazoa > Arthropoda > Insecta > Hymenoptera > Figitidae > Ganaspis > Ganaspis brasiliensis. The sequence continues at coordinate 2,020,095 of JAZKLR010000012.1, read as the reverse complement.
AATTAAAAAAAAATATAATTTTCAAAAAAAAATTTTCTTTAATTTTTTTCTTAAAATACAAGTAAAATCAAACAAATTTTGTTAATAAAAGTTTCCAAAATAATGCAAACCCACAAAGATATGAATTTTTTAAGTTTACACGTGCAAAAAAGTGAACTGTAAGTGGCTAAATCCTATACAGAAACTCTATTATTTTAAAAAAAAATAAATAAACTTCTGGTTTTTTCCTCCTATTTACTTTAATGCATCATACCTAATAAAACTGCATAAAAAAATATTAACTTTTCTAGAAATTTTTGGAATTTTTGAAAAAATTCATTTTTACATTCTCATTTTAAATGAGAAGGTCTTCAATTTGTGCGATTTTGGACTTTTGCTAAAACCCACATTTCTCGACGTTTTGAGACCTCCTGATTCCAAAAAAATTGAATTCTGATTTTTTTTTAAGTACCACATGCGTCTTGCTTGAAAGGAAAATGTGAAATTCGCCCCTGAACTTCTAAAAGCATTGTTAGCGATTTGAAATTTAATTCTTTGGAAAAATTGAAGTTCTTATAAAATTAAAACATTTTTGCAAAAATATTATTATGTCGCAGTTAGTAATATAATAAGGAGGAATTTTATTTAATGAATATGTGAAATTAACTATTTTGGCCTAAAATGAATAATAACTCAGGCACACAAAAAAAAGTGTAATGTCCGTTACTCTACACTAGTGTATTCCTATGTCATTCTCCATGCTGAATCCGCATCTTAAGTCAGAAGTGTCAGATTGGCTATAATTTTTTAGAACACCTCAAAAACTGCTCAAAAACACGAATTTGAGATAAAATAGAAAGGACATTTGCCGAGACACTGCACTAGAGTATTCCTTTGTACTTTTTTCCTTTGAATCTGAATGTAAAGCGAGAATTGTCAAATTGGCTCAAGTTGTCAACACTAGTCAATTTGTTTGCTAGTGTAGTCTTTCGGCAAATTTTATTTGTCTATTTTTGTTTAAATTCGTGTTTTTGAGCACTTGTTGGATTTAATCTTAACAAGTTAAGACAATCTGACAATTCTTACTCCAAATTCGGATTCATCGCGAAAAATCACGTTTGAATAAGGGAGACCGGGGCTGTTTGGCGCAGGGGTTGGTTGACGAACTTAAGTTCATTCAAAAGTCAATAGTCGAATTAATTTTTCTTTTCGTTCAAATTAATGTACTTGATGAACTGTAACTTCACACATAATTTTATTATTATTAATTAATTATTCTGGATTATAAATTCAAAAAACCAATTTTGGTACTCAAAAGTAAATTTTAACGCCTTCATTTTTTTGTCATATCTTTTTACAAAATGCAATCAGATAAAAATAAAAAATAAGTTTTTGTGCCCTGAACAGTTGTTTTTAAGAAACAATTAAAATTTTTTGATTTATATCTACAGTTTTCATAAAAATGAATAAAATGTATAAATAGTCTCTCTGGGGCTACTTGGCGCAGTAGGGCCGGGGCTGGTTGGCGCGCTCGGAACGCTAAGCTACATCTAGTAACAAATAAAATTTTTTTAAATTCAATGTGGTAACACTTTTATTTTATTATCAATACCAAAAACATCCCTTTAAGATAAAAAAAGTGTTTATTATATATTAATATTATTATTAAAACCTCATAATTTTTCGATTTCAGATATTTGTAGTTTTTAGGTTCGTTAACTTCACTTTTTAAACAAAATTAACCTTTTATTTTTAATTGATTCACATTTTTTCAAGATAAAATTTTCTTACAAGACTTATTTTTACAATAAAATATATTGCTTGATCATTATTCACACTTTAGATTTCTTTAAAAACACTGTTCTAAAAAAAAACTACAACTGTTTTCGCAACTTTTTTTTTTAAATTAAAGCTGAGATGTTAAGCAAAGTTTCTGTACAATATAGTTTTCATGTATACAAAATTAGCAGAGCCAATCAACAAAGAGTGAAAAGTGCGCCAAGTAGCCCCGGTCTCCCGAGTCGAAATCCTGATCCTCCTTTACTCCTCCTTTTAGATCTCCTCTAGTCCTCACAGAACATGTATTTAAGAATATCTTAGAAATTTAGAAAAGAATAAAATGCATTGTAATTTTGCTTCTCCATTGCTCCTCCTTATCCTCCAAAATGTGTAGTTATTTCCATTATGCACATTTTGGAGGACAAGGAGGACAAATGGAGGATCTGAATTGCTACATTGGTCCTCCATTGATCCTCCGTTTGTCTTCCGTTTATCCTCCATTGATCTTCATTGGAGGATCAAAGGAGAACCAACGGAGAACTAGTGGAGTACCAATGGAGGACTAATGGAGGACCAAAGGAGGACTAATGGAGGACAAATGGAGGACCAACTGAGAATTCCATTGATACTACACTGGTTCTCGGTTGTTTACCATTAATTAATTTGTATATAATTAATATTAATGGTTTAAAATAATTTTTAGTAAAATATTGTTACTGCATAGAAATTCATAATTTAATTATGCACTGTACAAAATTGATAGTAATTTTCCGATTTATTTTATATGAGTATAAATTGAATATAACACGTAATAAATACGTATCAATATATAATAACTAAATACTTCCTCTATGAGGAAGCAAAAAATAAACAAAATTAAATTTAAAATTAGAGAGTATAGGGTTATTATTAAATTTTAAAGTTTTATTTATTTTTACAATAAAGACGAGCATATAGGGGAGAGTAGCCATCAATGTACCAGTTTTTTCAATGAACCATTTTAATTTTCTCATTAACAATTAAGTAAAAATTCTCCTAATTTTAAATATAAATGAAGTTTGCGTAAACACACTACGTCCATAAATTTGAGACGTGTGGATTTATTCTTTACAGAGAAAATTAAAAAAAAACTGTTTTTGATGCACTGAAGAAAAAATTTACCTAAAATACAAACACGTTTTTTAATTGTAATAAGGCAATTTAAAAATAAATGTACCTACGATTTATTTTGTATCGGGCCTTAACTACAATATTCTAATGAGATAAAGATTTTAAAATATTGGATTAAGTTATAAAAAACCATTTTTGTTGCAAATGTCATGTTGATTCAATGTACCGGGGAACAATGAACCACCTAGAATTTCAATGTATTTTCGATTTCCAGAGTGGTATGTCTGATTATAAAACTAGGCATGCGTACAGCATGTTACAGGGATTGTTATCAGTACTCTTCTCAACATAGCAAAACTAAAATGCCATTTTAGCTAGTTAACTTAAATTTGAGGTATATTTATGTTCTACATTATCAATTAAAAAGTGTTAAGTAATAATTTTTTATAGTATTTGATAGAAAATAAGTTTTTTTACAAAGTGAAAATTGCAATATTATTATTGTTGAACATTTTTAGTGTTTTTATAGAGGTGGTTCATTGTGTACCCAGGTTGTTGAAAATGAAAATAGCTTGTTAGTTTAGAAAAATCCTAAATTTTATTATTTAATCAAAATAAATCGGGTATAATATGTGTGCATTACCTAGAGAAGTGTTGTAGTTTTATATTGATGCAAAGAAGTGATTGAAATTAGTGAAATAGAATAAATAATATGACCTTGAAAAAACCCCGGTACGTTGATGGCCACTCTCCCCTACATTATTTTTGTTAACGGAGCTTATATTTATATCACTTATAGAATACACACCCAATGGGAAATTTACATACGGCGTAGTACGGGCCCAGTACGGGCAGTACCGGCCCGGTACTGGCAGTCAGTACGGTGCCCGTACTGGGATATATCTGGCATATACTGCTCTTCTGCACTGACAAGCAAGTACATTAGTTCGAACACAGATAATATCGTCATTCAATCGTCATTATATCAAGCGCAAGTAGTATTTTATACATAAATACATGTGCAGTAGTGTCCCAATGATGAAGTACATGCGCACTAGTGTTCAAGCGCTCAAATACATGCGCAGTAGCGTTCTAATACTCAAATACATGTGCCGTAGTGTTCTAATACTCAAAAACATGCGCAGTAGTGTCTTAATAATTAAATGTATGCGCACTAGTGTTCTAGACCACAAATACATGCGCAGTAGTATCCTAATGCTTAAAAACATGCGCAGTAGTGTCCTAATGCTTAAAAACATGCGCAGTAGTGTTATAATACTCAAATACATGCGTAGTAGTGTTCTAATACTCAAATACATGGGTACTAGTGTTCTAGTGAACAAATGCATGCGCAGTAGTGTCTTAATGATTAAATGTATGCGCACTAGTATTCTAGTCCACAAATACATGCGCAGTAGTATCCTAATGCTTAAAAACATGCGCAGTAGTGTTATAATACTCAAATACATGCGTAGTAGTGTTCTAATACTCAAATACATGCGTACTAGTGTTCTAGTGAACAAATGCATGCGCAGTAGTGTCTTAATGATTAAATGTATGCGCACTAGTATTCTAGTCCACAAATACATGCGCAGTAGTATCCTAATGATTAAAAACATGCGCAGTAGTGTTATAATACTCAAATACATGCGCACTAGTGTTCTAGTGCACAAATACATGCGTAGTATTGTTCTAATGCTCAAAAGCATGCGCACTAGTGTTCAAGCGCACAAATACATGCGCAGTGGTGTTCTTATGTACAAATGCATGCGCACGAGTGTTCTAGGTCACAAATACATGCGCAGTAGTGTTCTAGTGCACAAATACATGCACAGTAGCGTTCTAGTGTACAAATACATGCAGAGTAGTGTCCTAATGCTAAAAAACATGCACACTAGTGTTCTAGAGCACAAATACATCCACAGTAGTGTTCTTAGCGTTAAATATGTGCTATTCAGTATTCCAAGGTAGTAATTCAAATTCAGTGGACAAATTTTGGGTGTACTTCCGAATAGAGCGTACCTCCGATTTTGATGAAACTTGGTATACTTACGTATTTCGATGCTCTGATTACGAAAATCATAGTAAAAATTGGCGCAAATTGATTTTCATGGTAAAAAATATGTATAAAGAATCATGAAAATTTTGGTTTTTTGCATTTATCTCTTTAAATATTGCAAATATAAAAAACAAATTTATATAAAAGATGTAGATCTCATTAAAATACACATTTTATGTTTAATGCATTTTTTACTGAAACAAATTAGTTTAGGAAATAATTGCAAAAAACATAAATCATCATAAATGTGACCAAATTCCCACACTATATCAATATTAAATTATCTACAGTCGTAATTACGTTATTACATTACGTTTATTACGTACACTTATGTAATAACGTAAAATTACGTAATTTACTTAATGTCTATGCAGTAATTACGAAAATCATATTTAAAAAATTGTAAACTTGATCATATTTATAATGAATACTTTAAAAACCAACACAACTATAGGTTTTCCCACCGCTGTCTACATTCCACTTTCAGTATGGCACCCCAATACCCCCCCCCCCTAGACTGTCTAAGACATGGGGGGTTAGGGAGTAGCATAATATATATAATAACAAGCCAACTTAAAAGATTACATAAAAATAGGTAAATTACGTTATAAATAACGTATTTATGGTGATTTCTAGTTTTTTGCATTTTTCTTGAAAACTATGCACATTTCGAAAAAATTTGGTCACTTCTATGGGGAATTCCGGTTTTTTGCGTTTTTCTCGTAAATTAATCAGTTTTAGAAAAAACTGTTATGTACATAAAATATGTATTTTAACGAGACCTACAACTTTTGTACAAAACATTTTTCGATATTTCTAATATTTAAAGAATTATATGTAAAAAAAACTCATATTTTCAAGGTTTCTTATGGTTTTCACCATGATAATCGAATTTGCGCCAATTTTCACTATTATTTTGGGAATCAGCGTATCGAAATACGTAAGTATACTCAGTTTTATCAAAATCGGAGGTACGCTCTATTCGGAAGTATATCCCAAATTTTATATTATTATTAGTTTAATCTAGATTTTTTTTCTTAGACAGAGACACATATATATTCGAAAAGTTATTTGTTGAATAGTAAAATAATGTGCATTTTCTTCAATAGAATAATAGTGCGTCTGAAATTACTGCTTCTTATATCACTGCACATATTTATGTTGATTAAGACACTACTGAGCATGCATTTAGTGCTTAGAATACTACTGTAAATATTTCTGTTGATTAGAAATCTACTGTGCATTATTTGTTATCTCGAACACTACTGCGCATGTATTTAGTGTTTAAAACCCTGTTGCGTTTATTATAGATGATTTCAAGACTAATGCGCATGTATTTGATGCTCACATCACTACTGCGCATATATTTGTGCGCTAGAACACTACTGCGCATGTATTTGTGAGCTAGAACACTAGTGCGCATGTATTTGTGCACTAGAACACTATTGCGCAAGTATTTGTGGCCTAGAACACTACTGCGCATTTATTTGATGCTTAGAACAGCACTGCGCATTTATGTAATGCGCAAAACACTACTGCGCATAGTTTGTCCATTACAATTTTACAGTGCATATATTTGTACGCTGGAACACTAGTGCGAATGAATTTAATGCTCAGATCACTACTGCGCATATATGTGTGAGCTGAACAATAGTGCGCATGTTTTTGTGCGCTACAACACTACTGCGCATGTATTTGTGCACTAGAACACTAGTGAGCATGTTTTTAAGCATTAGGACACTACTGCGCTTCTATTTGTGAACTAGAACACTAGTGCGCATACATTTAATCGTTAAAACACTACTGCGCATGTATTTGTGCACTAGAACACTAGTGCGCATGTGTTTGAGCATTAGGGGTGTAATATTCTTATTTTCTCAAAGAAATCTTGAAATATATTTTAATCCTCATAAAATGACCTTAATTATCAACAAATCTATCATATTTTATTAACAGTGCGGGCCCAGTATTGGTCCTGTACGGGTGACCAGTGCGGGCATGCCAGTACGGACCCCGTACTACGACATTTGTCAATACTGGCGCAGTACAGAAATTTCCCATTGGGCACATTTTTAAAAAACCTAACCTATGCAAGATTCGAACCCTACAACGCACGCTTAAATCTCAAGATCCCGACAACGCAAGTCGAGTCGCTAGACGCTAGGCCACCGAAGCCTTAAGGATTAAGCTTCCAAGACTATTTCTTGAGAGTGAGTCAAGAAAGATGAAAAACCTCATTAAATATTAACTGCCCTACAGCTAAGACTTTTCAATGAATGCTGTAAATTTGAGCCAAAGGAACAATAAGACATAAATAAGTTGAACTAGTCTGTCACCAACGGAGTCTTATGAAAATACAAAGTTTCAAATTTTATTATTTTTGGGACAGGAATGACCATAATAGCTTGCTTCTATCTGTAAGTTTATTTGAACAGATGTAGATTCTAAGAACACAAGGAAAAAGTACCTACCATAGATTTACATGAATAAATTTATAATGGATCAGCTTGAAACGGATCAATTAAGGAGGATCAATGGAGTATAGTTGGAGGAGCACAGGAGTACCAAGAAATCAGCATTTGGACTCGGGTGGGGCACAGTAGAGAAAAATGTACATAAACGGTTTCTTTAAATTTTTTACTGTTAAATAATCTATCAGTCTGACAGGCTAAATTTATAAATTTCTATTTGTTTAAACATTTTTCTTAAATAACAAATTGTAGAAAAGTAACATGATCGTAAAAATTACTCATCTCTGTTTAAAGAATGAAGAAAATGTATTGAAAAATGTATTAAAATAATTTTGAGTTGCTTAGAATGTGCAAACAATAGTGTAATAATTCATTAAATTATTTAAACAATTTATTATTAATTTCACAATATGTGTAAAATAAACATAGAGACTTCTAGTTTTCTTCTAGTGCAAATTTGATAAGCAAAACAAAACTAATTATATATAAAGAAGATAAAAATTATTACATTTACAAATGTTTAAACAATATATTGAGTCAAATCACGCCAAGTGGGCACCCCTTCGGACCTTTTTCTACCGATTTTGATGAAACTTGGAAAAATTGTTGTACCAATAGGATACATTATATTTGTAAAATATGGTTCATAAATACGAACGGGTTGCCTAGATACAGGGGGTCAAAGTTGATTTTTTTTCGAAACGGTAATTTTCAAAAATTTTTAGCTCCAAAAATATTGTTCGTAGAAAAAAATGTTCTGAACATTTCTTGTAGCACATTAGTTGTAGTTTCCAAAAAAAATTAGTATTACCAGAAAAAAAATTTTTTTGTTTTAAACATTATTAATTGTTTTAAACAATTAAGTTTTTTTTATGCTTTCTCCATCCTCATAAACATCTTCTTTTACATAAAAAATTGTATTTGATATTTAAGTACAGAAATCAACAATAAAATTTAACTGCCCGACATTTGCATAAAAACAATCACAATTTGTTTATTGTGGTGCGCGACGGTTATGCTGTTTTACCTGATGCCGCGTAACCTCGTAATGGTGCTAGGCAAAAGTTTGATTTATTATTGGTTTCCGATTAATCATATTCATAAAAAAAACTAAAGGAAGCTTATAATTTCAAATTAATAAAGACTGCATTTCGTAAGAAAATTATAATAATACATTTATTAATACTTATTAATTTACATTTAAAATAAGGTCAAAATGGTTTTAACCATTTTAAATTTCGAAATTTTAACGATATAAAGAATGAAAAATGAACATTCTAACATTTTTTTTGTTAAAAAACCAGAAAATCTAAAAATTGCTTGAAAGAGTAGATATATCAATTTATAATTAAAATAGACAAAATAGAAAAACGAATTGAAAAAAAATGAAAAAAAAAATGAAAATGACAATTTTTTAAAAAATTGATAATTGCTATTTTTTTAAACTTTTGAAAAAATATAAACTTTTTATAGGTAAATGAATCCTTTTTAATGTAAAGAATAGCATTTTTAATATATAAAGTTGAATTCTAAAAATAAAACAAAAATTGTTAACAAAAAGTCAATTTTTGATTCTTTAATCAAATTCCGAGTATCAACTTTGAAAATTATTGAAGAAGAAGAGGATTTAGATTGAAATGTTTTGTTTGTTTTAACGAATTAGCGAAATTTTTTTTAAAAATCGTTAAACACCCTGAGTTTACTGATTAATTTAGATAATTTTAAGCCTTAATTAAATAAAATAAATGGGTAAAGAATTAAAAAAAACAACTCGTTTTTCAAAACCAGGGTGGCCACAAAACTTAATTAACAAATTTCACTGACATTTCCCTGAGTTTTCCCTGACATAAAATTTGTATTATAAATAATAAACAAATAGCTAGGTAAAATAAATTAAAATTTTGCTATATTCTTAAAAGCAGGGCTGATAACAATCATGATGTTTTTAAAAAAAATTTTAAAATCCGATGTTTTTTTTATATCAATCAAAAATTGATTTTTTAAAAATATAATCAGTAAAATCTCCAAATGTTTATTTATAAAGAGTTTATTGAATAAATGAAGAAAAAATTTAAAAAAACAACACAAGAATGAAACAGTAACATAAAAATATATATAAAAAAGTAGAAACTCTTTTAAAAAATTAAATTATTTATGGACATTTTTATAAAATTAAAATAATAAATAAGAAGATAATTAAAAAAACGTTAAAATATATTACTAAAGAGAACAAAATTTTAAAATTAAAACAATTAGAGAATTATTTGACAAATTAAATAACAAAAATGAATACAATTTTGGAAAATATTAAAATATTGAAAAAGAAAAGAAATTCTATGAAATAGAAGAACGATGTTAACATGAGAATATTTAATACCAGATTAAATTTACCTAATTTAAAATAAAAGAATAAAAGCTTTCAAAAAAGTGGAAAATTGAGATATTTAAAAAATGAAGAAAAAAGCATCAAATAAATGTTTTAAAAAATTCGTAATTATAAAATAAAAACTAAATAATTTATAAGAAGGAAAAATCATAACAAAAATTAAAAAATTAATTAAAACGCAAGGAAGGACTAAAAAAATAGTGAAACATCAAGAAAATTAAATAAATAGGAAGAAAAATGGAGAAATTTTCTTTTTCTTAATCTAACAAACTGTAAAAAAATGTAAAACCAAAAAACTGAAGCAAAATCGTTAAAATGTTGAAATCTTATAATATTTAAAACCATTTAATCTTATTTTAAATGCAAATTTATTTATAACTATTAATAAATCGTTAAATTTTCGAAATCTTATAATTTTCAGAACCTATTTTAATCTTATTTTAAATGCAAATTAATGACTATTAATAAATCGTTAAAATTTCTAAATTTAAAATGGTTAACACCATTTTGAACTTATTTTAAATGTAAATTAATAACTAATAATAAATTTATTATTATAATTTTCTTACGAAATGCAGTCTTTATTAATTTGAAATTATAAGCATCTTTTAGTTTTTTTATAAATATATTTAATCGGAAACCAATAATAAATCAAACTTTTGCCTAGCACCATTACGAGGTTACGCGGCATCAGGTAAAACAGCATAACCGTCGCGCACCACAATAAACAAATTGTCATTGTTTTTATGCAAATGTCGGGCAGTTAAATTTTATTGTTGATTTCTGTACTTAAATATCAAATACACTTTTTTATGTAAAAGATGTTTATGAGGATGGAGAAAGCATAAAAAAACTTAATTGTTTAAAACAATTAATAATGTTTAAAACAAAAAATTTTTTTTTCTGGTAATACTAATTTTTTTTGGAAACTACAACTAATGTGCTACAAAAAATGTTCAGAACATTTTTTTCTACGAACAATATTTTTGGAGCTAACAATTTTTGAAAATTACCGTTTCGAAAAAAAAATCAACTTTGACCCCCTGTATCTAGGCAACCCGTTCGTATTTATGAACCATATTTTACAAATTTAATGTATCCTATTGGTACAACAATTTTTCCAAGTTTCATCAAAATCGGTAGAAAAAGATCCGAAGGGGTGCCCACTTGGCGTGATTATTTCTCATTATTTTAATGTTTTAATATATTGAATAAATGGGGCTAGACACTTCTAGTTTTTTTTTTCAGTTATACAAATTTTTATTATCAGAACACCTGATTATATAAGTAAAACTAGAAATGATTATAATTACAATTGTTTAAACAATTTATTGTTGTTAACTTTCCAATATATTAAACATTAGGCTAGACACTTTTAGTTTTTTTTTTTCTTGGACAATGTTTTATAAGCAGAACAACTAATTATAGGAAAGAACTAGAAACTTTCGCATAATTGTTTAAACTATATATTATTGTTAATCTTCCAGTGTAGCTCCTTTGTACAGTTAGAGAACTACATTATTTTAATTTTTTTTACTTTACTCGTTTAAAGATGATTTTTCCTCATCTAAAACTAAATGTGATTTCAAAATTCAAACCCATTAAATTGTTTTTAGACAACTTAATCAACTTTTATTATCGTTAATTTTTCAAGTTATTGTGACACAATGGGTCTAAATTTTGAAACCATGTACATTTTGATATGAGTCAAAATCATCGTTAAACGAATAGTATATAAAAAAAAATAAAAGAAAAAGACTAAACATCTCTATATAACTGTAAGAAGAAGTTACTCTGAAAGATTTACAATAATAGATTATTTAAACAATTATGCTAAAATTTCTAGTACTTTTTTATGATAGTTTTTTAAAATATCCTGAAATTTTAGCACAATGTGCAAAATTATTTCCAGTTACTGCAAAGAATTCATTAACTTGTGCTGAAATTTCAGTACATTTTACAAAACATTTCTGCACATACCTGAAACTGAGTTTATTAAATGGCTTTATCCAAGAGTGCAAAAAAGTTTTGTAAAATTCGAAAAATTATTTTTTTCCATGTACAAGTGTTTAGCCTAATGTTCAATATATTGGAAAGTTAACAACAATAAATTGTTTGAACAATTGTGAATATAATAATTTCTAGTTTCTATTTATAATTAGTTGTTCTGCTCACAAACTTTGAACAATTAGGAAAAAAGTAGAAGTTTCTATGTTTATATTTTACGTATATTCTGAAATTAATAGGTAATAATAAATTTTGTAAACAATTGTAACTATAGTCATTTCTGGTTTTCATTATATAATCAGGTATTCTGATATTAAAAATTTTTATATAAAAAAAAAAGTTTCTAGCCTTTGATTCAATATATTGGAAAATGAAAAATAATATATTGTTTAAACATTTATTAATGCAATAATTTTATCTTTTTTTTTTAAATAGATTTTTTTGCTTTTACATATTTGCACAATTATTAGGAAAAAACTAGAAGTCACTACGTTTATTTTACTGTTTACATATATTGTGAAATTTTTAAAATGTACCCAGGCGCACAGGGACGATGATTTGAGGCTTTATAAAGCTTGACTGAGGACTGGTCAATATTGATTGAGGATTGGTGAGTCGGAGGAAGCAAGACTCGTCCAAGCTAGAATGTAACAGCGATTCAAGCCTGACGCTCCAAGCTTGGTTGAGGATTGGAGTCCAAGACTCAATCAATGTTTCGGAAGTCCGATTATAGCTTCGTCAAGCCTGATTCCACTGTCGCTTACAGAAGACAGAACGTTAAATAATTATTAATATAATAATATTCTTGTTGTATTATGTTGTTAATAATGATAATTCTTATAATTATAATAATAATAATATTATATTATTATTATGAATTATATTATTATATTATTTATAATAATAAATACAATAATAATATTATTATTATCATTTTTTCTTAATTACTGTACTGCTGCAGATTATCATAAAATTGATAAAATAAAAAAAATTTTTAATGTTCATCTATAATTATTTAAATTGACATTCTTCAGATTGTTTTTTTTATAATTTAAGATTAATTACACATTTACACACTTAATTATTATCGACTTAAGATTAATTAACAATTTTAATACATATAAACACTTAACCTATGAAATAAAATTTCGCACGCTCAAGGGGGGATCGAACCCACGGCCCTATAGACGAATTCGCTCGCGGTGAACGCACGCTATTAGTACCACTCGGCTACGACGGGTAGTTGAGAGTCAATAGAAATAACTTTGTAAAGTTCAGACCAGGATTATGTGCTATTTACATTTTAATAGTTCTGGAACATATTCATTATCAAAAATAAATAAATAGAATTTATTTATCCTTCGTTTATACTGATATACAGTTTATACAATCCAATCTCCTAACTTATTAATATTTTATAAATAAATATTTTTGTAAAATATTTGCAAAATATGTAAACAAAATTAACTAATAATTGATCATTTTTATTTATAACTTTAATTTAATAATATTATTTAAATAATTAATTTCAATAATATATAATACAAAAGTAAATTATAAAAATTGTATATATATAATGTATTGAAGGGCACTTTTATTTAAATAAAGAAATTTATTCAATTTGTATAATTAAAGTTTTTTTGAAATGAATGATTTTACAAAATTACGCTATCGAGCACGTAATCATATCTTAAATATTTTTCAAATTTGAAAATTGTCTTTAAATTATTTCGTTTGGTTATGATTCTTTGAAATTTATTTTTTTTAAATAAGAAAATAATTGTTTACAAATTTAATTTACTTCTAATATATCTTACAATTAAGTAAAATTACATAATTTTTGTTTGTTTATTTATATATGTATATACTTTAATATATAAAAAAATATGTAATATGATAAGTTGAGCAATTGTGTCACAGTTGATTCAAGCTTGAATCTAGATTGGATGTTCAAGCTTCGCGCATGAGGATTCAAGCAGTCTTGAATCAAGCATGGAACGAGCATTGGTGTCCAATCTTCAACCAATATTGAACGACAGTGATTTAAAGACTGTTCCCAGTCTCGGTTACCCACTCTGAATGTCAAAGCTAGAATCAAGCCTCCACCCAGCGTCAGCATTGGTTTCTCGCGCCTGGGTACACTTTTACTCTCTGAATCTGAATGAGTGGTTTTCTACTAATGAAGTAGGAAAAAATCGATCACTATTGAATAATGATTTGACTAATTATTAGTAGTACTAATTATTATAGGAAATAACTACTTATTTGAATTTAAAATATCTACTAATTAAAGAAGTAAACTCTTACTATTCAAATTAGTAGCTATTTTAGTTTCAAATTAGTAGTTTTCTATTAAACATTAAAACAAATTTTTACTATGTAATAGTTACGGATTTTTGCTAATTCATTAGTAGAAAATCACTAATTCAGTTTTAGAGAGCTCTCTAATAAGAATAACTGTGAAGTTCATTTTTCTACGCATGTAAAAAACAAAAGTATCTTAGGGGACATCTATTAATTTCGTGAGGTGTTTTTTTAAATCTGGACCCTCAGGCCTACCTGTTTGGTGTGGTTTGATAAACCTTCTCCCACAAGTGAAATATTTCATTTTTCTCTAAAATGTCTGTGTGAAGTATTATTTTTTATTATATAGAAAAATGAGTTTTATCTCAAAATTAAGTGTTGCCAGGAGATTTTTTATTAACCCTCCTTCCTAATTTGACCTCACGTAATTAATGGACGCTCCTTTATTCAAATATATTTATATGTAATTCGAAAATATTATTTTTAATTCAATTTCAAAAATATAAGAAAATGTTTACTATTTTTCGAAGCTATAAAAAATGTTGTATGTTGAAATAATAAATTAAAAACTCTTCTACGTTTAAAGATATCAAAAGATTTTTTATGTTAAAAAATAGAAGCCATTTTCATTAAATTAAAAAGTATTGGATATTTTTTCATGTTTTAAAATATTGACAAATTTCTTAAGTTCTATAATAAATCTAAAGTTAGTTACGTAGTTTATGAACCACCTTGAAAGGAATCTGAGGAGAAAAGGAGCACCAAGAATACAAAGAGGATGAAAGAAGGACCAAATGAGTACAAAGAAGATAAAGAGGACTAAAGGAGGACCAAAGGAGTACAAGGAGGATAAAGAGAATTAAAGGAGAACCAAACACCGAAAAAAAAATATTCTTCTTTTGAGCGTATTTCCTTTACAATATGGTATCAAAATTCCATCTTCTCAAATTGAGTAAAATATTGCTTATTTTAAGAGGAATATACTTAATTTGACAGGAATTATTCTTCAATTAAGTGAAATATTCTTCATTTGAGAGGAATATTCTTTATTTGAGAAGATACTCTTCATTGCAGATGATCCTTCAAAAAATAGTATCAAGAGTAAATCCTCTAAGATTAAAAGTACTGCTCTTAAATGAAGAAGATTCCTCTCAAATAAAGAATATTTCACTTAATTAAAGAATAATTCCTGTCAAATTAAGTATATTCTTCTTAAAACAAGCAGATTTCTACTGAATATGAGAGGATGAAATTTTGATACCATATTGTAGAGGAAATACGCTCAAAAGAAGAATATATTTTTTTCGGTGAAGGAGGACAAAAGGAGGATCATCAAAAATAAGTAGAGGAGGACAAAAGGAACATAAGGAGGACAAAGAAGACCAAAGGAGCACCAATGGAGTACCTAGAGCATAAAGGGAGTAAAAATGGAGCATCTGGAGGAGTAAAGGAGAAGTAAAGGAGTACTAGGAGGACTAAAGGAGGATCAGGATATCGACTTGGGCTCCCCTGACCTAGTATAGTGTCACGGCCATGACACTTTTTTTGTCTTTTTTTATATTATTACAACGCTACGCACAACGAAGTCATGGGACGCCAGCCTAATACTATAGATTTGAAGACTAGTCTTACTCAATCATTGAATTGTATCGAGGCAGGACATTTAGGTGCAACAATTCTTTGCTTTGAGAATTTGAGTAACTAAAATTTCTTTTTTGCTCAAGTATTTTGCATATTCCGGAAAGTATTAGTATCGAGCGCGAGTGCCGTGAAGAGAATGTATTCCTTAAAGGCGTAGAACTTTAAGACAAAAAAAGTTTTATCTTTTAAGTGAAAACCCAATTTAGAATTACGCTAAACAGTGCCAAAAATGAATAAATGCACTGATACATAGGTGATAAAGGAAGTACAAATGTATAAATCCAAGATCTACATGCATATTATATTTTAAATATGAAATAATGAAAGCAAAAATTGGTCGAAGCGTGCATCGCGGCAGAAAGATTGCTTATGATCGGAGTGGGAAGTACGACGCTTCAGTGCACCGGAGTTGCGGCTGCGGTCGAAATTCTAAGCGGCTCGCATGAGGGGTATGTTCTCCCACTCGTCTCGAACTTGGTAGAATGGGGGAGGAGCGGCTCGAACTTGGCAGAGTGGAAGGGAAGCAGCTCGAACTCTGTGAGGAGGAGTGGGAGAACGTACCCCTCACGCGAGCCGCTTAGAATTTCGACCGCAGCCGCAACTCCGGTGCAGTCTGACGCTTATTCCAAATACGGAGCTCGTAGCACGACGATTACTAAAACTTCGGAGCGCAAAGCGCGACGACGTCCCTCGCGCGCCCCGAGGCGCGCTGAAACTAGCGTGCGAATCGAGCCCTGCGCGCGATGAGAATGTGGCGAAGCGCGATGTCAGATTTTTTTCTTTCATATAGTGTATTTTTATGCATTAATTTAATATAAAATGAGTTTGTTCTTTCACTGGATCTTCAAAATTCTTTCATTGGTGATCATGTTCCTTTACTGGTGAAATCGATATGTTTTATTTATTAATTAAATTTTTCAATCATATTTTATATTTATGTAATTTAAATTTATTAATCGCATTCTACACTAATAAAATTATTTAAAACCTATTTGCGAGATAGTACACTTTCAATACTTTACTTTCAATACACGTATTAAAAAATAATTAATTATAAAAGTACGAATTTCCTACCGTTACCCTAATTAGTTAAAATTTTTAGGCATTGTTAGTGATATACTCCTCTTTTAGTTAATATAATTTTCGTTGATAAAATTGCATCTGCGTAGAAATTAGATTTGTATAAAAAAAATTGAAATAATATTTAATTTGATAATTAATATTGTTTAAATAATATTTTTCCACCTGGAATTATATTATGCAAAAAATATATTTTGTTAAGTTTAATTCATAAGTACGTCAACGGAACAAAAAAAAAACTAATAAAATTATTTTAAGAACTTTACCCATTTAGACATTGTTTGTGAGGATCTCCCCTTTTGGTTAAAAAAATGTTTGTCGATACAATACCATTTCCCTAAAAAATAGATTTGATTAAAAAAAAAAAATCTTGTTTTTATTGTTAATTAAAAAAAAATAGCAACAATATTCAAAATTTGGCTCCCACAGATCGATCCGTAATTTTATAACCTTTCATTTAAAAAAAAAACTTTGAAATTGCGTGAAATTTGTGACCTGTAGACGAATTTGTCCACAACCACCTAGTTTGGCCCCGCGCCGCGTCGCGCTGCACAACTTCGTTAAAGCTACTTGTGTAACCACCGAGCCTAATATTTTTATGTCATTTTCTACAGAACAGTTATTATTCATTTTTTAATAACTAAATATTATATTTTTTCATAATAATTTGTATAATTTAATTTTATATACCGTCAAGTGGGGCTATTTTGTGCACAAAACCGCTCTTTTTTCCACTTTATGCTTTATTAAAATTCAGAATCTAAAAAAATAAAGAATTTATCTATTCAGTTATGTTGTAGACATCCTTCTAAAGGTGTTCTATGAGTTAGCCGACAAGAAAAAAATTTTTGTCTGAGTTATAGAAACTCAAAATTGTGCTCAAAATAAACCCCATGGTGGGGCTATTTTGTGCATCAAAGTTTGCTTATTTAAAAAGTTGTGTAAAACATTTTTTTAACGTTTTTGCTGTATGAAATATTATTTCTAGACATTTTAGAGTACAATAAAAGAAAACAAAGCCAGAAATATTTTTTTCCTAGAAATTGTTAAACTAATTTGAAAGTAAAACACTAAAATTTCACAAAAAAGTAGATTTACAAAGAAAGTTATTTCTTTAAGAAAATTTTACTTAAAATAACATCTATTACACTTTTTGAGTTATTTTAAGAGAAAAAGTTTCAAAATTAACTTGAAAAGCATGTAATTATTAATATTACTTTTTTGAGGTTTTTAAGGCACCATATGTAAAACTGAAATTTTAAGCTTATTTCTTGTCTTTTATAACAAAAATAAGACAAAAATGTTTCAAAATGAAATTCTAAAGTAATTTTTACTAACTACAAAACAAATTATTGAAAAAAACTTGATTTTAAAGAATGCACAAAATAACCCACCAAATCCTGGTTTTTCAGTTTTTTACACTTTTTTCTTAAAATATGCAATAAACAGTTAGCGCATTACGCATACATCATCACAACTAAATGGTCAACAAGTATTATTGATACCTTTAGAAACACTTTTAAACTTCCGGAGATCTGAACAGAATTTTGAGAACTTTGAAATTATTCTTCTTGATTTTCACGATTTTACGATTTTTTTCTGATTTCTGATAAAGAATCGAGTAAATTCATTTAGTACTGTCTGTAGTCTAGATATCAGAAAATATTTATACCAAGTAGCAAACTTAAGCAACTGAATATAAAGATTTTATTCATAAAAAACCTCGAGTGCACAAAATAGCCCTAAGGCGCACAAAATAGCCCCACTTGACAGTATATCGTTTTCAAAATTACAAAACTTAAAATTTTTTTATAATAATAATTAAAATTTTTTGATCCTAATATTTAATATTATGCGAATCATTTTTAAAACTCGATTTACTTACTTTCTGCTTCCTCTTGGTGAAAGTATTTAACATTTTTTGATTTAAACTTAATTTATAGATGTTTTAATTTTAGTGCGCGTTTAATGTAGTGTTATGAATTTTGATATAAAAATGTCTTATTTAAATTTTCATTAGTTGGAAATACTTTAGCTAGATATTATTTAATGTAGGATTGTAAAAACTTCCTAATAAAAAAAATCCAACACTCTACCTTTATTTTTATGGAAGATATTTATTTGTTAATTAATTTTTTATATATATTTATTTATAAATCATAAAATTATCCAAAATACTTCATATAGGGCTCGTTGGATGCGCATTCTGATAAGCTTCAAAGTAGTGTATTCAGAATGGCCGTAACTTAATTTTTTTGTAACTTCCCTCACAGCACCGGATATCCCGGGATATCCTAAAAATGTCCCGTGGATATCCCTAGGATATCCCAGGGATATCCAAGGATATTTTCAGGATATCCTAAAAGCGGCGGTTTGGATATCCTAGGGATATCCTAAGGATATCCGCCGATATCCTGGGGATATCCTAGGGATATCCCATGGATATTCATAAAATGAAATTTAAGATATCCCCCGGATATCCCCAGGATATCCTCAGGACATCCTCAGGACATCCTCAGGACATCCTCAGGACATCCTCAGGACATCCTCAGGACATCCTCAGGACATCCTCAGGACATCCTCAGGACATCCTTAGGACATCCTCAGGACATCCTCAGGACATCCTCAGGACATCCTTAGGACATCCTTAGGATATCCTCAGGACATCCTCAGGATATACCCAGCACAAACAGAATTACTAGCTAGTGCCGTATTGAGAGTTAGGTGACTGAGGCGCTTGCTGCTGGCGCAAACGCATGGGGGCGCCAAAATTTAACGAAATTAAAACAGAATAATAATTTTTAAATTATCAAAAAAAAAATGTTTTTGTAGTTGGGAGCCATAAAAATGAACATATCATTTGCACCAAAAGAGGAATTTTATACATTATGACTTACCTCACTTTGCGTTTCAACCCGTGTGGAAAGTTCCGAGTATTTCGCAGTGTAAGTGGGCACCAGTTGGGGGCTAGGTGGGGCCCACCTGGGCTAGGTAGGCCCCAACTGGCGCCCACTTACAAACTGGGAAATACTGGGAACTTTTCCACACGGGAACTGCAATAGTATTAATTTTAAAACAAAACAAAAGTCACATTTCGTAAAAGTCCCTGCTAAATGCTCGATAATACAAATCAATTATTTAAAAGAAATTAAAGTACATAGGGGGCATTATTTCTGAACTGCCCCAGTCAAAAATTAGAATGTCCTATAACTTTGGTAAATTTTTGCCCTACATGATAATATCAAATCCCCGCAATATTAGCTTTTTTGAAAAAAATTTGTATAAAGTAGAGGGGGTTGAAGTTTTGACTTTTTGAGTGACACCGTCATTTTCGAGTTCATATAATTACGTAACAACTTAATAGATTTTAATTTAAATATAGTGAATTTAAAAGCCTTTTTCAAGCACTTTTTAAATAAAAAATAATTTTAAAAAAAGATTGTAACCCTTCTTTTTTCAAAATTAAGTCTTATTTTTCACTTTTGAGGTTTTTCGGCGGTTTTTGGATTTTTTTTATTTTTTTCAATCGAAAGCTGAGATTTTTTCCAGCGAAATATGTAAAAATGGAAATGGGCCAATAATGGGTTTTCGAGAAAATGTAAAAAATAAGCAAAAAAGTAGGTTTTTTTACATTCTCTTGAAAACCCATTATTGGCCCATTTCCAGTTTTACGTATTTCGTTGGAAAAAATCTCAGCTTTCGATTGAAAAAAATAAAAAAAATCCAAAAACCGCCGAAAGACCTCAAAAGTGAAAAATAAAACTTAATTTGGAAAAATGAAGGGTTAACATTTTTTTTTTAAATTATTCTTTATTTAAAAAGTGCATGAAAAAGCTTTAAAATTCACTATATATAAATTAAAATCTATTAAGTTGTTCCATAATTATACGAACTTGAAAATGACGGTGTCTTTCAAAAAGTCAAAACTTCAACCCTCTCTACTTCATACAAATTTTTTTCAAAAGAGCTAATATTGCAGAGATTTGATATTATCATGTAGGGCAACAATTTACTAAAGTTATAGGATATTCTCATTTTTGACTGGGGTAGTTCAGGAATAATGCCCCATAGAAAGATTTAAATAGAATTCAATTCAATTATTTATTTATTTATTTATTTCAATTTAACGGGCAATGCCCTTTCATACAAAAGTATTTAATTAAATCTAATCCTAGAACAAAACTAGGAGCTAAATCGAATATAAAATTATAAATTTGTTTTAATATTAATTAATTAAAATATTAAATAAAAAATTTATTCCTTTTGAAATGTAGAATTTAATAAATAATGAAAAAATGAAATAAATACCTAGTACCTATATTTTTCTTTTAGAGAATTGAATAAAAATTTAAAATAATAATTTATGTCCCTGAAGTTCTGAACGTTCATTTAAATGAAATTTTTGTTACATGGAAATATTTTCAAGAATAACTTTTGCAACGCAAAATATAAAAGAAGAATTTAATTCTTAAAATATCAAAATCATTTTTTTGGTAAGCAAAACTTTATTTTTGGTCAAATTTGAATTTGTAAAATATTAAAATAATAATTTCGTTGATTTAAACGTTCAGAACTTAAAGGTCATATAATTTTTATTCCCTTTTATAAAGATAATTAATTTAAAATACGTAATAATTTTGAGAATCCAATTACTTAAAAAATTAACCTTTTTCAACATGTAAAATTTAAAGAAATTTACAGGGTGTCTAGCGAATTATCATTTTTATTTTCCTTGCAAATTGATAAAAATTTAGTAGCAAATTTACATTTAAAAAATAATAGATGAAATTCTGTAAAAAATTATAAAGATTAAGAAATTATGATGAACATTGGAAAACCTACAGAACATAAAAATTTTAAGCTATAAGATAAAAAGTTAAAAATATTAAATTAATTAAAAGCTTAAAGAATAAAAAATATGATGAAAGAACGAATAACTTGATAAAAATGTGAAGATATTAATTTAAAGACAATAAGTAAAAGAACTGAAAAAATGTAGGAAACTAAGAACATTTAATACAAAATGAAAATTATTTGAAAAACGGAGATATAATCTTTAAAAAATAAATGCAGCAAACTATGAAGATATGAAGAAATTACAAAACTATGTGAAAATTATGTTCATTTTTGAAGATTTCGCTTTTATGTAAAAAAAATATTTGCTTTCTCAAAAAGGAAGCTAAATTCGTTTTTCATTGTAAAACATTTTTTAAAATTTTTATAAAGGAATCATTACTTAAAAATGCCAATTAGAGTAGTTATATTAAAGACGTCAAAATTAAAATTTTATTAAAAATTAAAAATCCCCATTATTTCTTCAAATTGAGAATAAAATGTATACTTTATACATAATTAAATTGATCCATTTTTACATATAGAATATTTTGTCCAAAGGATCTATGATTATAAAATAAAAATTGGAGAAGGTGTAAAAAGAAAAAGAATTTTCAATGAAAAAAAAAATTAAAACTCATGATTTATTATTATGCGAATTTTCGGTCCATTATAGACTTTATATAGGTCAATCGATTCGTTTTGAGACAATATGATTTTTTATTTGTTAAGTTGTATTTTAAGTGTGATAAACATAAGTCGATTTAGATTATTTTTAAAACTCAAAAATTTTAACGATCACAAAGCTTCTTCAATGAGGAAGCAAAATGTTTAAAAATAAAAAAAGTGGGTGAATAAGTCTATCAATTTTTCTCTATAAAGTATAAATACATTTGCAAAAAAAAAAAAAAATTAGCAATGTAAAATTAAATCAAATAAAACCAAGGTTGCAAAATTTTTTATAAATGAGTAGGGGAGGGGGGCGAAAATTTTTAAGTTTGACTCGGGCGCCAGAAAAGTTCACTACGGGTCTGGTGTATATGCACTTAAAATAAGTGAAAATATCACTTAGGGGCCATTTAAGTATTATTTAAGCATCAATGAGGGGGAAGGGGGTTCCAAAATGCTGACTCTCCATACAAAATTATTTTTTCATCCATTGAAAAATGCTGACATGAGGGAGGGGAGGGGGCCAAAAACCTCTTAAAATATGCTCACGTAATACTTGAACAGCCCCTTATTTAGAGAGAAATGTCACTTATTTGGAAGTGTACATGTATACACTTATTAAAAAGTGTAACACTTTTGACTTCTGAATAAGTAAATATTCATTTCTTCAAATTTAGAAAGAAAAATGTTGTTTCTTAAACCAGGACATCTTTTTTGGCTTGAAATTCCGAAAAGCACAAAATTTAAATTTTATTGAAATTACATATAATTACATATTTTAATGCACTGTTTATGAAAATAATAATAAAAATATCCACTGATTAAAAATATTAAAATATTAAAAATGTCAATAATTGATTTGTACAAAAGTGGTAGTCTTTATCCCTTACAAAAAGAAGTACTGGATTTAGTTCTGGGTTAAGGACTGGGAAGAAGTACTGGGTTCAGTACTGGAAAGTCAGTACTTTTTTCACCATGGATTGTTAATAATTTTTTCATGCTGCGCACTAAGTTTGTATGGGTGCTACGGCTGGGCAATAGTTTTTCGTTGTAAATTAAATAGAGAGGAATACATTGAACGCAAAATCACAATTGCACTAAAATTTGAGAAAAAATGTGTTATTGTGCTTAAAAAATTATATTGCGCGAAAAAGTACTGATTTTACAGTACTTAACCCAGTACTTCTTCCCAGTACTGAATACAGTACTACTTTTTTGCAAGGGATAACAATTCACAATATTGTTATATATATCTACAATATTTTGATAATTGTAATGGTGTTCATGAAAATCAATAATCTATAGATCCACAAATACTCAGATGTTTCCACAAGTTTGACACATGGAATTTAGATTACCACACGTTAGAAATTTTAAAATATCTTATACTTATGCAAATTAATAACCAAATATAATTTTTTGTACAAGGGTACCTTTGTGTTGGCGAGCTACACTATCACTGAAAGAAATTACTTGGGTAATTTTACCTATAATGTTTTTGAACCAAAAAACCCAAAGATTTTATGGATTAAAGTACACAAGATTTTCAGTAATTTTACCTAAAGCCTTTTAAACAACTACCCAATGATATTTAGATAAAAATACACAAGCTTTTTGGTAACTCACAACTACCCTCACAGGCAATTGTACGTAAATTTAACAAACGGATTGTGTATTTTTACCAAAATCTATTTAACGCTAAGAGATCTCGAACTACTCGCAACTTCTGGGCCTAAAGCCCAACGCAACGCTCCAACCACTATGCTATACGCTCGTGAACTATCATTATAAGCTACATCAGGAGGAAAAAGCAATGTCTCAAGTTATCACTATCTTCATATTAAAAACAACATTAAAAAATTATCAGATAAAAAGTTGTAATTAAAAAAATTATTGTTTAAACAAATTGTTGAAAAACTATACTAAAACCAATTAAAAGAATACTATAACCAATAGCAGGTATAATTTGTAATTTGTTGCTGTGACCAACGGGCTTTTATCACATTGCGCATGGACGTGATGAAAAGAAACGGTATGCCCCCAATACGTTACAACTTAAAACCCAGAAGAACCTCCCGGTATTCCGTAGAAACTAAATTTAAGCAAGTGGTGGGGGTATACCAATTCCCCTCAAGGCGTCTAAGAGATACCTGCACGTGACCAATAGCCATAAGTATGCAAAATGTTTTAGAGCCTAAGGAATAGCATAGTTTTTAGCCTATAAATATTCATAAAGTATTTATACGCATCATCCCTGTAAAAGCATGAATATATCCTGAGGATGTCCTGAGGATATCCTTAGGATGTTCTAACAATATCCTTAGGATGTCCTAGGGATATCCTTAGGATATCCTCAGGACATCCTAGGGATATCCTAGGGACGTTTTCAGGTTATTTTAACATTATTTCAGGATGTCCTGAGGATATCCTGAAGGATATCCGTAGGATATCCTTTGGTTTTGAGGAAGGCCACTAAACTTTACGGAAGAGTAACAAAGATTCATTGCATTTGAATAGCAAGTGCTAAGTAGCCGAGAGGTTTAAGGCTACGCGTAAGCTTGGCATCCATCATAGTTAAGTAGGTTCGATCCCCGTATCCCATAAGATTTTTCCGATGCGTTTAACCATTAAATTATTATATATAAGGAAGGACATAAAAAATTATAAATAAGTAAATTAATATCTACTTTATTATAATTTTTTTTTCAAAAATATCCTTGGGATATCCTGAGGACATCCTTGGGATATCCTAAGGATATCCTGGGATATCCTTTTAAACATTTCTGGGGATATCCTGAGGATGTCCTAAGGATATCCTGGGGATATCCTAGGGATATCCTGAGGATATCCTGAGAATATCCTTATTGCGGCGGCTTGGATATCCGCAGGATATCCTTTTGATATCCTGAGGATATCCTGGGGACATTTTCAGGATATCCTGACATTATTTCCGATATCCTGAGGATATCCTAGGGATATCCTTTTGTTGTGAGGGAATTATTTCAATTTTTATAAATTTTTATTAATTCATTAATTAATAATTCAAAAACAACAAAAAACGTCATTTTGTTCTTTTGGTATGTTTAAAGTTCAAAAAAAAATTTTATTTTTTTAAAAAAGGGTTGAATTTTGATTTAAAAAAAAACTTTTTCACCATGTGAAAGAGCAGTAAAAAGCCTTTCGAAAACATATAGGTTAATGTTTTTTTCATTTCGTTATTTAGCGGTTACGATTTTTTGAAAAACTCAATGTTCTTACTTTACCCAAATCTTCAACCCCCTCCCCCCTCTACAATTTTAAATTAAATTGCATAATATTTGATGGTTAAAGTTAATTGAGTTTTTCTTTCTGAGCAGCGACTTGAGCTCGCCTATCTTTTCAGGACCCAGTTAAAAATCCCTTAAAGGAAATTTTAAGGATCGTGTCCTGAACCTTAAGGAGCTTTATATGTTCCTTTAAGGATCCTCAAATAGTATATTTCGTAACATGCGTGACAAGCAGTCGTTTCTAAAACGAGAGCAATGTTTTTGCAACGAGTGAAACGAGTTGCAAAAATTGCGCGAGTTTCAAAACGACTGCTTTGTTCACGCAGTTACGAACAATACTTTTCATAACAAAGTCATAAAAGGCGTGATTCGGTTCTCTGTATAGATAACCAGAAAGTTGCAGAATTAAGAATGATTCACTATGTCACATCAGAGTGTACACAAATACAATCCAAATTGAATGTCTCACACTTTTTTACTTGTCAACACGCCGCGCTAGTGATACGGTCAGGTTAGATTTTGAAGCGGTACTACTCACGCTAAAGATATCGACTCTGTTCTGTTGGTCAAACATTGCGTGCAAGAAAAGTAGAAAAGTGGGGGACATGCAATTTGGACTGCACTTGTTTGCACTCTGACGTCACATAGTGAATCGTTCTTAAATCTGCAACTTTCTGGTTATCTACAGAGAACCGAATCACGCCATTTTTAAGACTGCGTTATGAAAAGTCCTTTAAAGATCCTTAAATGTCCTGCAATAATTCCTTGGAGGATCCTGACACGATCCCCTTACGGAATTTGGAACAACGTACCTTCACAGGTTCCCGCGAAGGAACGCATAATGTAAATGTTATCATGCAGGTTCCCGCGCTGTATCCTTTAATAAAAATTTTTTGGATAATTTTTTTTTTCGATCTGGTAATTGATCAAAATTATATGTTACATGTAACGTAGGATTCTAGAAAATTTAAAACTTCTGTGCACCCGTAAGTATCATAGAAACCAAGTTCGACCAGTGCGCATCATGTATTCAGTTCTTTGAAAAACTACACATGTTCCTTCATAGGAACTTACTTATGTTCCTTTAACAAGTCCCTCGTAGGACCATAATACAGCTTAGGATCTTGTACAGGTACATGCGGGTACCTGTGAAGGATCGCTGTTCCAAATTCCGTCAAGGGACCGTGTTAGGATCCTCCAAGGAATTATTGCAGGACCTTTTAGGATCCTTAAAGAAACACTTAAAGTTCTTAAAGGTTCATGACACGATCCTTTAAAGTTCCTGTAAAGAAATTTTTTACTGGGGAAGCACTCCTTAAGTGTCCACTTAGCGAAGTTTCGCTTATAAAAAAAAAAAAATACTTAAGTTCATTTTTTATTATAATTTTTTTTAAATAATCAATTTTTGACTACAGAATTAGAAAAAACGCTATTAATCAACCTAGGAAGCTTGATTACAGAATTATTTATATTACATTAGGTTTTTAAAGACAAACAGTCTTTCGACATTTTCTCGATTTCGCGAAAATACGACTTAAGTAAGTTTTTAAGTTCTTACGGCAGTATTTAGTACTTAAAGGTGACATCTCATGTGTGCATTGTTTTACAAAGTTTGCGATCTGCGATTTGTCACTAGAAATTTCGAATGAAATTTCATATAATGATAGAAAGCAGAACGAAAATTTTTTCTGGACAACGCATAAATGGGAGAGCAACTTCAAGTTGAAGTTTCAATAAAATTATGGACAGGGTTAGGTAAATAACGTACCTTAAGTAATCAGAATAATATACTCAACCCTGCCAACAATTCGACACTTAAAGCTTTATACAAGCGCAAGCGTAGACCATGTAATAGAAAAGGACAGTCTCTTTCATTGCAACACAGAAAAAAGCATTCATGTGATTTCACTTTTAAGCCTTAAAGTACTGTCATACCTATTTGTGAAAAACCATTGTTGTCTTTCTCTCTTTTTTATGGCAGAGGCATAAAATAATGTAGAAGTATAATAATAATGTATAAGGCATAATGTACCCCCACAGCACCGAAAATTTCCTGAAAATTTATTAAAGATTTATTTGCAAACTTCGGAATATTTAGGTGCAAAGCTTAGTGAAAATTGTGTAAAGATTTAAATGTCCCGATTAAATAAATGTTTAGCGTAAAAGTTGACTGAAGATTTAAATAAAATTTTCGTGAAATTTTCGTCGCGAAAAGTTGACCGAATAAAAAAAATTATATTAAATAGAAGGGGAACAAGTAAGTTAAACAGTAATTAAATTAATATAAACACATTTATTGAATATTATTATTTAACATTAATTTATTTTAGTTTTAAAAATTTTATTCAATAAATTGTGTTTATATTAATTTAATTACTGTTTAATTTACTTGTCCCCCTTCTAATCAATATAATTTTTATTCGGTTAACTTTCTGCTCAACATTTAGCAAATATTCACTTAAATGTTTAGTCAACTTTCACTACCAAAATTTCACGAAAATTTAATTTAAATGTTGAATAAACTTTTGCGACAAACATTTCACGAACATTTAATTTAAATGTTGAATCAACTTTTGTGACAAACATTTCACGAAAATTTAATTTAAATCTTTAGTCAACTTTCACGACAAACATTTCACGAAAATGTAATTTAAATGTTCAGGAAACTTTCGCGACGAAAATTTCACGAAAATATAATTTAAATGTTCAGGAAACTTTCGCGACGAAAATTTCACGAAAATTTAATTTAAATCTTCAGTCAACTTTTATGCTAAACATTTATCTAATCGGGACATTTAAATCTTTACACAATTTTCACTAAGCTTTGCACCTAAATATTCCGAAGTTTGCAAATAAATCTTTAATAAATTTTCAGGAAATTTTCTGTGCTGTGGGGGTATAAGTTCTACATTACATTTCTACATTTTTAGTTTACATTTGCACGGGAAAATGTAGAAGTAACAATGTAACAATTCATATAACAATGGCCGTGAGGTACAGTGCCGCTCAGAAGGATTGGCCCACCCTAGGGCATGCAAGGGCTTTACAAAAAGTTTTGTATCTTCATTAATAATAAAGATAAATCCTTCATCAAATATTTATTTTTAAGTTTAAGTATTTGACTTGAAACGACACCTAAACAAAATTAAAAAAAAAAAATTTCACTTTTTTTAAAAAATTTTAAATTGATACAATTTTTAAAAAAAAATCATCACATTTTAATTCTACAAATGTCATTTAAAAGTATTTTTTGTCACCTTTAAAACGATTTTTTAGAAATTGCTCTACGATAATTTTTAAGAAAGATATGATCATTTGTTTATAAAAATAGCCTCTTTTTTCATTTGTTGGTAACTTGAGAACAACTGACTTTTGGAAAAAATTGTTAAGGAAAAAAAATGTGCCTTTCTATGCGTAGAATTAGGAAAAAAATATTTGAACATTGAAAAAAAAATTTATTTCATTTTTCCTACTGTATATATATTTTAATACGGACAACATACATGCCAATACATATCAATAAAAAATTTTGTTTTTAATGTTTAAATATTTTTTTCCTAATTCTACGCATAGAAAGGCACATTTTTTTTCCTTAACAATTTTTTCCAAAAGTCAGTTGTTCTCAAGTTACCAACAAATGAAAAAAGAGGCTATTTTTATAAACAAATGATCATATCTTTCTTAAAAATTATCGTAGAGCAATTTCTAAAAAATCGTTTTAAAGGTGACAAAAAATACTTTTAAATGACATTTGTAGAATTAAAATGTGATGATTTTTTTTTAAAAATTGTATCAATTTAAAATTTTTTAAAAAAAGTGAAATTTTTTTTTTTAATTTAAGCAATTAAACAATAAATTTTTTTTTTTAATTTTGTTTAGGTGTCGTTTCAAGTCAAATACTTAAACTTTAAAATAAATATTTGATGAAGGATTTATCTTTATTATTAATGAAGATACAAAACTTTTTATAAAGCCCTTGCATGCCGTAGGCTGGGCAAATCCTTTTGAGCGGCACTGTACTTAAGGCGTTCGTTAAGTTGCGGGTCCGAAACTCGTCAGTTTTTTTTTAACCTGCACAAGAACCTCTACAAGCACAGGTACAAGGTCTGGTACGAGTAAGTGTTCTTGTGCAAGATCTTATACATGAACGTGTAGAACATGTTCTAATTTCTTATGCAACTAACACATACATGTTCTTGGAAAGTCTTGTACAAGTTCGTGCCACTGATCAGATACAAGAAATTGTACAAGAACTTGTCCAAGATCTCGTACAAGTTTTTTGAACTGGGAGAGGCGCCTTAAAAATCTTGCCCCGGGGCGAAAAATCTCTAAAACCGGCACAGCATTTCCCTTGATGCATTTCTTTTACAGCTGATATCAGAGTTTCTCTTATATGTGATGATCTTAGCTTTCTCTTTTTTAACCTTATTTTTCATTTTCTTTTAAATTTTCCCATTATCTTTGTTTTTAATTCTTTTATATCAAAAGAAAACTGTTTTATGATCTGTCAAACTAAGGTTAAATAGATTTTAGCAGGTTACAATAACAAGGCTTTAAGTGAAAATAGCCGCGAGAATATGATCACATTAAAAAAAAAGGTGTATCCAATACCGCGGAGGTAAATTTTATATGAAAATTAATTTATTTCCTACTAAATTGATGATCTTTATTAAAAACAATGATATGTCTGCCAGAATAAACAAAGAAAAAAGTATTTTTGAACCGATAACAATAAATATACAACGATTAATAAAGACCACTAATGAGCTGAATCTCAAACCAAAATGTAACTTTTCTACCTTACAACGGATAACAAATTTCTAAACTTTTTTAGTAAATTAAATATTTAAGAGTAATTCGATACACGGAACGAAGAGAATAGTAGATCCTACGCGGGAGAGAGTAAAATCTACTCAACAAGATTGTTAGTTTTGGACTAACAAAACGGGAAGTAAAATTTACACAACGGGCGTTTTGTCAGAATGACAAGTTAATATAATGTCACTGTGACTGCACGTGAAGTTTAATATATTTAGTCAGAAAAGTTCTATTGAGTTCTATGCAATCTTTGTAGAACGATTCTATATAGAATCTCTATGGAATTATTCTATAAGGAATCTATAAAAGTTCTGCATAAATTCTACAAAATATTTAATTTACTGTTTATAAAAAAAAAATTTAACTCTTGAAAATACATTTGAAGTTTGTAAAAACAAACGATATGAGTTTATGTTACAAACTTCACATATATTTTCATGTGTCAAATTTTTATTCTACAGAAAGTCAGTTGAATCATTCTACAAAGATTCTATAGGTCTTTTCCAACTAAAAAATACACTTTTATAACATAATAGATTTAAAACTTTCTACAATCCAATTCCAATCGTTTAACTAAGCTGCAAATTAACAGTTTGCATCGAATTTCTGTAAATGGTCCGCCATTTTGGATAATTCAATGGGTAGGGGAAAGGAACCGTATATGTAGCTACTTTTACTCAACAGATAGTCCAATATGCCTCTATGTTTAGTAAAATCTATGAAATGATACTACTACTATATATTGTGAGCGTTACCTAATATTTATTTGTTATCACAATATTTTGGCTTACTAAACGCATTGAATAGAATGAACGATAACTCTTCGTTCCGTGTATATATGGCAAAAAAAATTCGTTAGATATAAGACTTATTGAGTGGTTTTTTTAGAGGCTCAGATATTTGTATTTATTCAGGAACATGGAAAAATACAAATTATTGCGATAATACCCTCACTTACTCTATTGAATTTAGTAATTTTTTAAACTTGTTTTTGTAAGTTTTTTTTTTAAACTATTACTTAATAGAAATTAAATACTTATAGTTATTTTTTTAGATTACATTTTTTCTTAGTTTTAGTTTGCTTTTAAAAAAAGCAATCTTTCCAGTTTTTAATAGTAAATTTTATTTTTTCATTTTTTTTTGCATAGGGGATATTGGGAAATCTGCATACAGATACCTTGGGTCCGCACTCCAAGGCTATGTGGGGTTGGAGAAACTTGGCGAACTACTACCAGCCCCGACCCACTAAAACCCTTGACCCTTCTTTTTATTTGGATACCTTGTCCATCCCCGGAACCGTCTGTAAACTTTAGCCTTCAAGGATGGCGCTCCAACTCCGTCGTCGAAACGACTTCGTCCATTTCCTACGGAACTCCTGCATGAACTTTTTTAAAATAGCGGCTGACAATACTTAACAAATTAAAACATAAAACATAAGTTAGTCATTTGATAAAAATATTCTACACGTATCTATGATAGTCAAAACAGTAAAATTGTAGAAAGACGACTTTACGAGAAACGAAAACAAATAAATAAATAAATAAATAATTACGTAATAATAAATAAATATATAACAATAAATAAATATACAATAAATAAATTCGCATGTTTTTTTTTCACATATCTTTTTTACGGCCATCGAGGTCCTTACCTTTCATAACTGTGATTATAAAGGCCTCAATGTGCCGCCAATTGTCCTGAGACCGGGTCATCAGCGAGACCATGTTCCCCGGTGTAACTAAGCAGTTTACACCGGCGGACATAGCCCGCCTCTCCGTGTCCCATTTATAACATGAGAAGAGGGTGTACTCTGCGTCGTTCACTGTCGACTGGCAGTAGGAATACGCCTCAGTCTCTTTTTTCTTGAAGCGCTGCAGATACGAATTGAAACATCCGTGACCTGACAGCGCTTGTGTCATATAATAGGAAACCTCTCCATGTTTCTTATTTATCCAGGTGACTAATGTTGGGATGAGGCGATGGGTCCAGCGACCTTTCTCCTCCCCATCCCACCTTTTCTGCCATCTATCAAGGAGTCTGCTCCTCGCCTCTCGGCGAATGAGTTCCTTGCTGGGTCTATTTTCCTCTGAGTAATCAGGGGAGTTTCTATCCTTGGAAAGAAGGAAAACTTTCTCCCTTTCCCTCGCCAGAAGGTCTGCCGGCGGGACACTTGCAAGGACCTGCGCAGCACTCGTTGAAACTGTTCGATATGCGGAGATGATACACTTTGTTTCTAGCAGTTTTTGTGGTCGCTGATTACAAATTTAAAGTCAGATTTCAAAAATTCAAAATGGCGGATCCAATATGGCGGACGAAAATACAAAATTTTTGCCGAAATTTATAAAACTTAGTACACAGGGGTTTTCGGGGTCGCTGATTCCGAATCCGTGCACAATTTTCCAAAATTCAAAATGGCGGATCTAATATGGCGGACAAAAATTCAAAATTTCTGCAAAAATTTATGAAACATGGTACATAAGGGGTTTTTGGATCGCAGATTACGAATGTATACATAATTTTTCAAAATTAAAAATGGCGGATCTAATATGACGGACATTAATTTGAAAAAATTAGTGTATTTGAATAAAAATTAGGATTTAAGGCTTTTTAGTGTCGCTGATTACAAATCTACAGTCAGATTTGAAAAATTTCAAATGGCGGTTACAATCTGGCTGACATTTTCTTTAATAAAATAGTATATTTTAATCAATATTTAGGTTTAGGGCTTTATGAGGTTGCTGATTACGAATCTGCAGTTAGTGTTTCAAAGTTGAAAATAGCTGATCTAAAAAGTCCTAAATTGTAATTTTTATCCAAATACACTAATTTTTTAAAATTAATGTCCGCCATATTGGATCCGCCATTTTTAATTTTGAAATATTATGTATAGATTCGTAATCTGCGACCCAAAAAACCCCTATATACCACGTTTCATAAATTTTTGCAGAAATTTTGAATTTTTGTCCGCCATATTGGCTCCACCAATTTGAATTTTGGAAAATTGTGCACGGATTCGGAATCAGCAACCCCGAAAACCCCTGTGTACTAAGTTTTATAAATTTCGGAAAAAATTTTGCATTTTCGTCCGCCATATTGGATTCGCCATTTTGAATTTTTGAAATCTGATTTTAGATTCGTAATCAGCGACCACAAAAACTGCTAGAAACAAAGTGGTTCGAAATTTTATCAACGCGTGTTTGAGTAAATAGTTTAGAATCGGGTTTCAGACTACTGTGCGCCGCGTCTAGGCCTGTCCGTTCGCGCACTACAACGTCGCGTACCACCCGATTTGAAGACAAATATTTTCAAAAGTGGGAAAAAGTGGCAAGAATCTTTTATGTTCATCAAAAGTTAACGTCTTAATTTACATTTCTCAATATATAATTTTTCGGCAGTTGTCGGCAGCTCTAACTTATGGTATCTTGAATTTTGTAGTGTATATATACAGTAAATAGTTGCCTTCAGTGCTTTTTTTTAATTAATAGGTTTAAAATTAGAGGAATATTTCTTAAAATATCTTACAAGTAGTAAAACGAACTGTTAAATTAATATATACATTATTTAAATATGTTAATATAAATGGTCACTAGCTGCAAATAATTGAAGATATGAGTTTTACGGCAAAATCAACTATAAGCGAGGCTGACGCGGTTAAGACCATGATACATCAATAAAAAAAATGTTCAACAGCTGAAATATTCTAAATCAAACACAATAGATATAATAGATCATAAAATAATTAAAGAAAAATTTATTTGAAGACTTCAATTTTTTGACTTTTGGCCAGCTAGATTCGACTCTCAGACCACTGTGCGCCGCAGCTATGTGATGGTAGAAGTTTAATCTTCCATCTTTATGTACGCCCAGATACTTTCTCTGTTTCCTCCACTTGACCTCGAATTCGTCTATCACAATTCTCGGAGCTTTATAGCCACGTCTGTACGTGACAAGCAAATCTTCGGTCTTTTCTAGAGCCATTTGAAGGCCTCTCTTCTCCAGCCAGCTTTTAGCAAGCCACAGAAATTCGTTTATTAGTATACCAAGAGCCTCCGCACTTTCGGCTGTACACACGATCAACGCGTCGTCCGCAAAGCCGATGATCACCGCTCCCGGGGGTAGACCCATTCGCAGGAAGTCATCATAAGAGACATTCCATACGAATAGTCCCACCCTCGAACCTTGAGGGGCCCCACGCTGCATTTCTTTTTTGAGAGTGCAGGTGTCTCCGTCATACACAACCCACCTGTCCCTGAGATAATTATTCATTATCCGCAACAGGTAGGGCGGTATTCCTTTTTTTCTCATCGACTCGATGAGATCTTGCCATCTTGCGGTATTGAACGCGTTACGTATATCAATGGCAACTAGTGCGCAGAAGCTCTTCTTTTTCTCGGGTCCCAGTTTGTTCTTTCCTTCCTTGGCTATGTCTACAACTGCCTGAATGGCATCAACTGTAGACCGGCCTTTACGGAAACCAAACTGGTAATCGGATAGACGATTCTCTCCGGTCAAGTAACTTTGCATTCTTTGCAGAACCATATCCTCCAGAAGCTTACCAATCGTATACAACAGGCATATAGGCCTGAAGGATGTGACTTCATCTAGAGGTTTGTCACCCTCTCTAAGGAGGACCAGCTTTTGTCTTTTCCAGTCTCAGAAAAACTCTCCTCTTTTTAGGCAGAGATTTAAGCTATTTAGCAGAATCTGGGGTGAAGACACGATCACCTGTTTCAGGGAAATAGTTACTTATCCCATCGATGCTAGGCGCCTTGCCTGTTTTCAATCTTCTGCCTGCATTTCTTAATTCGTCAAGAGTAAAGAGTTTTTCCTCTTCGACATTACAGGAACTCCAGTCCGTCCTAAGCCATGGTTCCGCAGGAGGAAACAGAGCTCTTATTATTTGTCTGACCCAATCGGGATTGTCCAGGTCAAGGGTCTTTTGCCTCGTTACTACTTTCTTAGTGACGATTTTAAAAGCCAGACCCCATGGGTCCTTATCGACTTCCTCGATTAGACCATTCCAGCTACGGCGTTGTGATGCGCGAATCTCCTTACTCAGGGCTTTTTTGGCCTCATTATATGCTTCTTTCAGCAAAGGATCTCCCTTTGAGCGGGTAAACTTCCGTCTTGCTTTGAAGCACGCCTGTCGCAAGGAGGCCAACTCAGCTGACCACCAGTGCAAGGACTTTTTCCTGGAAACGGTGCCTTTACGACGCGGCATGGATGCGTCGCAAGCGGTGATAATTGTATTTGTCATCGCTCGCACCTCCACTTCCATACTGTTCGGCCTATGTACCCAGCCTAATTCTTCAATTAGGCGGGATTCCTCAAGAGACAGGTTGAACCTCTCCTTGTCGAATTTCTTTATGTTCCACGAGCGGCCTTTGGTATTGGGAAACCCCAAGTTTCTGCCTCTTCTTGTGTCTCTCCCTGAGACTGAGAATTCAATATACTGGTGGTCGCTTGCGGTATAGTCCTCAGAGACCCGCTAGTCATGTATGCGGCTAAATATGCTAGATGATGAAATCGTCAGATCTATTATGGAACCAATTGCATCCTTTCTAGATGTCCATTTGTTTCCCCGGTTCACAATTATCAAATTGTTCCTGGAGACCATTTCTCCTATTATTTCTCTTCTCTTATCGAACCTTGACTCTCCCCATTCTGGCGACTTAGAATTAAAATCGCCTGTGACGAGGACATCCAGCTTGGATTCTTTAAGGCTCGAATCGAGGTCCTCTATATCGGACACGAAATCCGCCAGCGGGTCATTAGGAGAAAAATAACAGCTATACATTCGCATACCTGCAACCTCCACCCACACGAACCCGCTGTCCGTCTCCAGGAACTCGTTAACCCACAGATTCGGATTGCACACCTTAATGGCGGCCCTTCCAGATTTATTCTGGTACCAAAGAGCGCTGACACTCTTTATATGCTGCTCGCTGCAGAGCAAGACATTAACATTCTTTTCCCTGGCTCTCTGCTCTAGAAGGGCTTGTGCATCTTTACTAGTATGCAGATTAACCTGTAGGAACTTTAAGGCTTTGCCCGTTTAAGTCTCTCCAATTCCTGCTTGAATACAGGGCAGGCATTACTCCCGGAGGAATGCGCACTGTCTGGCTTCCCTAGGTCCAAGCAAGTTAAGCATTTCGACTTTTCTGTGCAAATTCTTGCCATATGACCTGCATCGCCGCATCTCCGACAGTTCTTCGATCTGTCGGAGCCAGTAAATTTTTAATTTGATAATATACTAGAAAAAAAGCGCGCGCTGAAGCGAACGCCAAATTTTATTATTTCGTAAAATAATGTTTCATTTATGTAAAATTATGTGAAAGGAAAGAAATACATAATATAATAAAAAAAGAAAATTAATGATAAGACATGAAAATAAATTTACATTGACGTGATTTGATGTGATCAATGATTCATCGTGTATATACACGAATTTGCAAATTTCGATTAATTGAAAATTTATTAAATAAAATAAAAATGAAGAATATGAGGAATAATTATAAAAAATTATGACATATCTAATACTATTTAGAATGCTGAAGAAATAGAAATAGAATATAGTTATTGTAAGTTTAGACATTATTTTACTGTTGATTATTTTATATTTTAAGACGTCTATATATATAATAATATAATATAATTGATACGAGGTACATACAGTAAACTTCCATTATATGTTAAAGCGTCTATCCACAAGGAACATGAATATTATTTTGCATTATAATTTTATGTAATGTAGAATTAAAATGTTCATCTGGAATCTCAGCTCAAATGTACCCATCAGCACTCTCTGCTCTTAATATTTTAGAACCTTCTTCCAATATAACGAATAAATAGATATGTGGTAAACCGCGCTTTTGAAATTCAATAACATAAACATAATACTTTACTTCTCCAAATAGTTTATCATCTACTTTAGTTTTGATTAATTTTTTTACTTTTAAATGAAAGACTCTGGCTACGCTGTCAGGTCTTTTAGAAGCTGACTGATTAGGTAATAAATTTTCTTCAATTTTTTTTATTTTGAACTAAATGTCATTGTAATAAATAAATCTGGTCTACAATCAAAATCTACAATGGCCATTGCATCTTGATATTGTCCTAACATGTTACAAGGTGTCCTATAAAAGTTGAAGGCAATATTAACATCTTGCCAACTTGTACATTATTTTCAATTTCTTAATTGTGTAAATGATCAATCAATCCTTTGAAGGTTTCACTTCTTAATTTTGTTTGATTAATTTTACAAAACTGTAACCTAACTTTTTCAACTTTGACATGATTATCAACTAACCATTGCTGAAAGAATCTTCCACCATATAAAAATTCATTGAAGGTATGATATCTTACTCCTATTTTATATTTTATATAAGCAAATCTGGATACAGTTTGTTGTCTGGTTCGTTTGTCACTATCAGTACGAATCATATCGATACTATAGCCCTTGCTTTCTAGAGGATAAAGTATAGCATATATCCAAGGTTCAACATTTGGATCTAAATTGATTTAAATTGATATAAATTGCAAGTGTTTAATCGATTTATTATAAATCGTTACATAAGACTCTAGAATTAAACCTTCAGCATTTTTTATATTAAAAATAGCAGCAACTTCATTACACAATTAAAAATTGTACCTTTCTTTATCCAATCATTTTTTTAAAGTTAACATTAGTTGTAATCCTGAAATTTCTTCATTATTTTTTTGTTTTTTGTTAACGCAGTTTCCATTTCAATGATCTCAGTCATTATCAAAAAAGACTTTGTATATGCGTTACAATCTCTCTAAAATTTGTCAATACTAAATAATATATACTCTTAAAAAAAAAATACATTAGATTTAAATGGATATAACCTGCATAAATATTCTCTTTGTTCTTCGTTTAAACAACCTTCATTAAGACTATAATAAACAAAAAGTTCATTTTCATCAAAGTAAGTGCAAATTTAGTGAACCAAAGGTCGATTCCCACTAAACAATATTTGAATATGTGATTTATTCTTATTAATTGCTTTTATTTCATCTAACATTTCTAAATATCCTGTAATTTGTTTTTGGAGACTACTACCTGATGCAAGTTCCAATAATCCCTGAAACTTATACATGTGATTGTCATTTAGCATATCCCGAGGCTCGGATTTACCAAACATGGGGCCATAGGCAGACGCTGGTGGGGGCCTATGCAAGGAATGGATTTTTCCGAAATTTACTCAAGTCGAAAAAGCAGTTTCAAAACTTGACACTTTTTTAATGAGCGGGCTTTTTGGATTTCTAAAATCTTACAATTATTTTATAAAAGTCCCAGTAAGAAAAGAGGAATTGAAAAGTATTAGAATTTCTTAATACTTTTGAATACCTTTTTTGTCCAATACATGTGTATCCGGCGATAGCATCTACTTTTATTCAAAAATCAACCCTTATTAATACACGTTTCTAAATATTTTTCAATCAAAATGAATGCATTTATAATAAGAAAAATAAAATCATTATTTTGTAATATCCACAGTTAAGATTAATTGAATCCAAGTAAATCCCTTTATAATTAAAAAAAAAAATTATTATTTTGTAATATCCACAGTTAACATTAATTAAATCCAAGTAAATCCCTTTCAAATGAAAATAGAAAAAAGTAAAACGAGTATTTCAGAATACCCGCAATACAGATTTATTAAATCCAAATGAATCCCTTTATAATTAAAAAAAAATTAATATTTTTTAATACCGGCAGTTAAAATTTATTTAACCCAAATGAACCCTTGAGACGCATGAATATGTTGAAATGGTATTCAATGGTCAAGACCATTTCAAGTAATATTACTGTTGAAATAAATATAAATCAATGAATAAAATGAATAAAAATAAAGAATTTGATAATAATTAAATAGTAAAATATAAATATAGAAATGAAAAAATGTGACATGTGATGGGGATCGATCTCTCGACGTGTGGGTTTGTGGTCGTTGCGCCTGGCTGCTGAGCCGCGCAGATTGAATGGGTCGATTTTAAAGAGAAATTAAGAGAAAAATGAGTAAATGATGAAAAATTAATAATTTAAATAAAATAAATAATAAAGTTATGTAAATGGAAACATGAAATTGTAGTAAAATTGTTATATAGAAAGAATTATAAGAGTAATTTAAGTTAATTTAAGTCTAAATAATAAGAGTTTCGTCTAAATTATCAGAAAATTAATAATAAATTAGAAAATAAGTTATTTTTAATAAAATAAAAATAATAAAATCCAAAAAAATAACTAGTTAAATAAGAGTTGTGAAAATTTATCAATAAACAACAAATATTAAATTGTTTATTTAAAAATTGTAAATAAAAACTAGAAATATTGTCTGAATTTTAATAAAAATATAGTCAAATGATGGGAAATAAAATAAAGTAAAATAATCTAAAATCAGAAATTTAATAAGTTAATTATTCTTTGAGAAATTAAATAAATGAGTAAAAATTCGTTGCAGAATGTTCTAGAAAGTTCTAGAAGCTTTTAAAATTGTTTACTTTCCGGTTTCATTTTGGAGGGAAGAATAATTATTGGTAAAAGGGATTGTCCAAAATAAATAAGAGCAAATTAAAGTAATAGAAACAGTTTGCGCCAAAAATATCTAAGACGCGGAAGTTATTTGGCTTTTAGCATTTCCGGGGTCAATAGTATATAAACAGGCGATTTTACAAGGGGGGTCTCTCTTCCTCTTCTGATATTATCCGACGGTGAGGTGCTGCCGAAAAATATTTCGATAAGAAATATTTTTTAAATTACGGAAGAATTACTATTCAAACATTTTCAAACATTCGTCGAAATTATTGGATCTCACTGTCTCTTGACAATGTGTATCTTTTATATTTATTAAATATTAATTTCGATTAATATTTAATAAAGACACAAATTAAATATCCTCTGTTTTGGAGCTTTGTATGTTCTTAGTTAACATACCGGGTAACCATCCAGGATTGTTTAATTTTAAAAGATTCCTTGTTGAATGATAAAGTTTCAATAAACGATTTAACAAAAAGTGGAGTGTTGTGGGGAATGGCCGAGCCATGCTCATGACATGTACCAAAAGTTTGTTAAATCTATGATCCCAGTCCTCCGTGTAGAAATAGGATTTTGCTGTAGGTTTGGCGACAACCACATTCTGAGCATAAATAATAAAATTAGGTTGTCAATAAACCATAAAAAAAAAAGAAGAATATAGTTTAGGGCATAGATTTATCCCAAAAATTAGGGTCTGTAGGCAGGTTTAAAAATTAAAATAAATAGAGAAATTTGAATTTAAGATGTGAGAAATTAAATAATGATAAATTTGTTTTAGATTGGAAAAAGTATAGATTGCTTAGAGTAACTTCTGTTTGTCTGGCTAATCATTATTTTTATTTTGATAAAGTAAGTTAAATGTAAATAGATACAGTTTAAATGATTTTGTTTATTTTTGAAAGACATTTAAATTTTCTAATTTTAAATAAAGAGAGAATTTCTGATTTCTTAAATTATTAATTTAGAATAAAATATTTAAATTCATTAATTATTCAAAATTTATTATTTATTTATTCAAAAAGATTTAAAATTAAAAATTTTATAAAATTATTATTTTATTTGTTTAATTTTTAAATGTTTATTGTTCAGGTAGGTTGAGGAATCAATGATGAAGCTTGATAGTAAATTATAAATTATTAATAAAATCAAATATGAGATTCCTAATAAAATCAATTTATTTGAAAGATAAAAGAAATTGTGAGAATTAGAAATATTAAAATCAGAATAAAATTAAAATAAAATTTGAGAAATCTCTGAGATGCCTTGTCTTTCTTCTGTTTAGATAAAGATTGCCGATTCCCCGGTTTAGGAAAATCAGAGAGAGAACGATATATGCTTCAATGTTCTAATTCCGATTAGTTCGAAATTTCATTTGGCCGAATTTCATTATTCAGCTTGTAGCCGAATTCACATTTCATCGAAATAATGTTTGACAAAATTCAAATATAACCGACCTTTCATATATTAGAATTCATATATACCCGAAGTTTCATTTGAAAGAATTCATATTTCATCGAATTTTCATTTAACAGAATTCACAGTTGATCGAAATTCTTTTTTATAGAATATCTGTTTAAAAGAACTTTTAAATGAGTGAATGTATCTTTAACAGAAATTCTACATGTTCGAATCTTTATCAAGCCGAAATAGTAATTGATAGAACTCATTTTTCATCGAATATTTATTTAGTAGAATGTACAGATGAGTGAAGTTTCATTCAATAGAATTTATATTTTATCGAATTTTCATTTAACAGAATTCACAGTTAATCGAAATTCTATTTTATAGAATGTCTGTTTAAAAGAAGTTTTAAATGAGTGAATGTATCTTTAACAGAAATTCTACATGTTCGAATCTTTATCAAGCCGAAATAGCATTTGATAGAACTCATTTTTCATCGAATATTTATTTAGTAGAATGTACAGATGAGTGAAGTTTCATTTAATAGAATTCATATTTGGTTACGTAAGGGAGGGGAGGGGTTCGATCCATGGCTACGTAGTTTATTTATAAGCTTTTTTTCAAAATTTTATTGAAAAATCGCGGTTCATTCCAAGTACGAACCGAGTGATAATCGAATCGAATCTAATTGAGTCTACGTTGGTCTACGTGGGGGGAGGGAGAGGTCAGAAAGTCACAAAAATAAGGCTACGTGGTTTATGGACGACCCCTTTATAGAATCGACACTTAAACCAATTTTCATTTGGCCAAATCAGCAAATGTCCGAATAAACATTCGTCAAAAAGATTTTGGCGCGAATTTGAAAATTAGCCAATCACAATTTTGTTGATAATTTCTAATTGGCTAATTTTTAAATTCGCGCCAAAATCTTTCTGACGAATCTTTATTCGGAC
Source organism: Ganaspis brasiliensis (assembly GCA_037103525.1). NCBI lineage: Eukaryota > Metazoa > Arthropoda > Insecta > Hymenoptera > Figitidae > Ganaspis > Ganaspis brasiliensis. Next base: position 1,977,780 of record JAZKLR010000012.1, on the reverse strand, counting down.
ATTTGCTAATTCAGCCAAATAAAAAATTGGTTTAAGTGTCGATTCTATAAAATAGAAATTCGTTCACTTGAGACTTCTGTTAAATGAAAATTCGACTAAATATGAATTTTATTAAATGAAACTTCACTCATCTGTACATTCTACTAAATAAATATTTGATGAAAAATGAGTTCTATCAAATATTATTTCGGCTTGATAAAGATTCGAACATGTAGTCTTTCTGTTAAAGATGCATTCACTCATTTAAAAGTTCTTTTAAACAGACATTCTATAAAATAGAATTTCGATGAAATATGAATTCTCTCAAAGGAAACTTCGGGTATATATGAATTCTAATATATGAAAGGTCGGTTATATTTGAATTCTGTCAAACATTATTTCGATGAAATGTGAATTCGGCTACAAGAAATTTCTGAATAATGGAATTCGGCCAAATGAAATTTTGAATTTATCGGAATTAGAACATATTCATGCATCTCGAACCCTTTTATAATGAAAAAAATGTATGTTGTCGAATACCCACAGTTCAGATTTATTTATTCGAAATAATTCCTCCTATAAATAAAATAATAAAATGAGAGTTTTTTAATACACATAATTCAGATTTACTTAATCCAAATAAATCCCTTTATAATAAAAAAAGGTATATTTTGGAATACCTACAGTTCAGATTCATGTAACCTATATAAATAGTTAGTATAGTAAATGTTATACTAAACAATATTCAAATATTTGTTTTCTCTAAATCAAATGTAAGGTAAAAAACAATTTCTTAAATATGTAAGCTTTCTCAATTTTTTTTGATTAATTTTATTGAAATCAAACATGAAGAAATAATGTTATACAAATTTAAAGAACTGTATGTACTATAAAAAGTAGGTATTCAAAAATATTCATTTTATTTGAATTTTATTTTTATTATAAAGAGATTCATTTGGATTCAATAATCTGAACTGTGGGTATTAAAATATATACATTTTATTTTTTTCGTTATAAAGGGATTCATTTGGATTGTAAAATATTAAGAAACGTATTAGTAAAAATTGACTTTTAGATAAAAGTTGGTGGTATTACCGGATTCGAATAGACTGAACAAAAAAGGTATTAAAAAAGATTGAACAGTTTTTCTTTTTCTTCGAAAATTTTAATATTTTTTGATTTTCTCTTTTTCTTACTGGGTTTTTTTTAGATTTTTAAATGCCTAAAAATATTTTTCGAAGTTCTTTTTGTGGGAAATATTATAGCTGGTGGGGGCCCTTTTTGGTTGGAGCTCCTAGGCAGTTGCCTAGTTTGCCTACATATAAATCCAGCCCTGTATTTATTAACTATGATCCGAACAGCGTTAATAGAGAAGATAATATCGACGGTTTAACCAAAACTTATAAGCAACTTTTGCAAAAGAATTTTCCAATTTCGTAAAATTCTCTTTGCTTTTGGGCTATTTAACTTTTATTTGTTTTGATTCTACAATGTCATGTATACGTTCGTTTAATTTGTAATCTTCGCTCTATTTCAATTTAATTTAGTTTGTCCCTGGCCTAGAACAAGAAAACATATCTTGTGACAATTTCACAGCTCGTGATGTTTTAATTTTATAACTTTTTTCTTTGGAGGTAAAAATCTTCTCTTTTTTACACTTATGTATGTTAGTTTGTGTTAAAAAACTCTTATTAAATATGTTATATATTGTGTTTTAAGCCTGAAGAGGTCAACGAAATGTTGACGAAACGTTGTCAATAAAGACTTTATGTCTTTTTATTCAATGAGCTAGTGTTTTCTTTACCTACACAATTTGGCTCCCATGGATCAATAATTCTTTGTCTTATTACATTTATATGTATGTTGTATATGTATTGTATGTTATAATACCAAGTGATAAATTAATATTAAGAAGGTTTTTTATAAATAATTAAATTCTAAGTGTAGATTAAGTATTAAAAATTATATTTACAATTCAAAACATACATTTTTGTGTTCATTTTAGAAATAATAACTGAAATTCCTTAAGGGGCCGGGGCTGCCCGACTTTCTCCTATCAATAAAAAATTTATCAATAAATTGTTGATCACGTATTAATTTATTACTTGGTATTAAAATATACAATACATATACAACATACATATAAATGTATTTAGGTACATTATACATTAAATATAATTAATGAAATTAATTTTCTATTGGACGCTTATGCACTGCAAATGCATGCTAAGGCGATTAGTCTAAATGACGAGCTGGCGGCTTAATGCCTAGGCAAATAGACGATGTCGACGTGCATTTGTCTAAACGCCGGCAGTAAGATAAATACATAGACATTAAGCTTAATGACGGATTCGTCTAAATACCTACGACATATATATCTCAGTTGTGTTCTGCTACAAGGAGTTAAATGATATAGTGCATGTAAAATGTATATAGTTTTGTTTAGTATTTAGAAAGTTAAAATATTTTGTTTTTCGTATACACTCTTGAAGGGAGCCTAATTACAAAAATGTCTTTCCTTACAGTCAGGGTCATTTGATACCTTCGTCTCCCTTTGAGAATAATTGCCCTTATTTTTATGAATTTTTGTATTGACGCTCAGTAGTAGTTTGTCTTGGAACGAGTGAACAAATAAAATTTGTATAAATCAAACAAGTTCTCAATTTATTTAACGAAACCAATTTCAATAAAGTAAAATTTCTTGAAATATAATTAATAAATCGCACAGTGCATATATGGACCATATCGCGGACTGTTACGTTACATTTGTACGCACATTTCAACAAAAAGTTTCAAAAACCACACGTAATTGAATTGTTTTAATATCTTTGATGCATGCATCTAAAAATATGTTCCTCTAATAACATTTTTTACTAATATAAACATTTCCGTATGTTTGTTTTGTTATTTAGGAGTTATAAATGTTTTAGTACGGACTGTTACGTTACATAGTTTTGGAAGTAAGCTTTAGAGCTGTCCTACATTGTTGAAAAAGCCTGTTTTTCTAGTGGACTATTTTTAACTTGTAGTAGATAATTTTGTAGCTTTTAAATGCAAATAATAAAATTAATGTCAATAACACTAAAAAAAATTTTTTTAAATTTTTTAAAAACAAAAATGTTTGGAGTGTTACGTTACACGAAAAGACTGTTACGTTACCTGTGCGATTTATGTTCATGTAGAAAGTAAAATTAGGTATTAAAAATGGCTTCCATTGCTTTATTTTACATAATGAACATTAACTCGGTTGTCTTACGATTAAACAATTAAAAAATTACAATGGATTTATATACAATTTTAAGCAAACAACAACACTCTGATTACATAGCCACACAAAAATAAATATCTTGATCTGAGAACAAGACCCATATATTCCTACGAATTTTGAAGAGCTAATTCCGAATTCGAGATCAGAATTGGCCAAACGGGTCTAAGTTAGAACTTAACCTTAAAAAACAAGTTAAAATCGCTAATATAGCAGACAAAAATAATTTTTTTTAAAGAAATGCTTAATTAAACTCACTATATGGGGGTTTATAGATTTGCTGATAACAAATCTATTCATGACTTTTTAAAGTTGATAATTGCAAAATCAGAATGTCTGAAAAAAAAGAAAATTTTTAAAAATGATAATAGAACTTAAATCTGGATGTACGTTTTGAATCTAGATTTATCGTTTTCAAGATTATAAATAAATCCTGACCTTAAATAGCATGATAAGAATCTATATAGAGTTTCATTAATTTAATCAATAATTTAACACTTTTGTCTGACATTTTGCATTTGCCATTTACAGTTTTGAAAAATCATAATTAAATTCGTTATCAGCGATCCCAAAAACTCATAAATACTGTGTTTCATTAAGTTTGTAGAAAATTATGCTTTTTTGTCCGCCATCATACATCAGCTATTTTGAATTTTAAAAAATTATGAGCGAATTCATTATCACCGACCCCAAAAATCCTCATATACTGGGTTTTATTAATTTTAATCAATAAGATAAAGTTTGATCTAACATGGATGACATTTTCTATTTTTTGTACAATTTCCTCTATTTTCGCTTCGCTTTTTTTAAATATACTGTATTAAGGGGATGTGATGGATTATGACGTCACTGGTTTAGGCAAAATTTTTTCGTAACTTTTCTGCCAAAATATTGAACATTTTGTCACGCAACTTGGTAGAATTACCTAAAATATTATTAGGAAGGTCTTTTTAACCTAAAATTAGTTTTAAAAAAACGCAATTTTTCTAAAATTTTCTAAATTTAATTTTGGACCAAAACTCGAGCAAATTCGGGTCAGAGAGATCGTCATAAAAACGTTTTAAGTAAATGTACCAAGTTTCCTGACAAAATATTCAATATTTTAAGAGAAAAGTTACAAACAAAGTTTGTCTATACCAGTGACGTCATAATCCATCACATGCTCTTAATGAATGTATATTTTTAATGTTCCAACAATTTGTATCAATTTCAGATTCAGTGCATCAAAATACATAGGAATACATGGTTTTTATTCACAGATCAAGATACTTTTTTCGGGATGTTGTGTTACGGGTGAGAAAAGACTGTTACGTTACAAATTGATTTTGGCTCTGAAAACAGAAACAATTAAATATCTTGCTGATTTCATATTTTATTCAAAAAATAACATAAAAATGTTCGAAAAAAATTAAGTCATTGTATTTAGTTGACGTGACAGATTTTGTGTCAAAAAACTTTTTGGGATTTTGGACTGTTACGTTACATTAAAAAAAGCGGTCGAATTCTTTTGCATTACAAATGTTATAAAAATTTTTTTCTTTCAAATATTTAATTTAGTTACTTTTATTTAATCTAATTCTATCCGAAAATAACGAATAGTACGTAAAAAGTAATATTTATTCAATAAAATGCAACTTTTTGTTTCGTTTAAGTATTTGTTTAATTTTATTAATCTAGATACTACAAAGAAACAACCCTAATAGCACTGAACGTTATTTAACTTCCAGGTAACGTTACTTTTTAACGTCCCTGACGTTAAAAAGTAACGTTGCTGAAGGTCGATTTAACGTTAAAATGTCCACGACCATTAAACGTTCGGCTGGAACGTTATAGAACGTTACTTTGGGACCTTTAATGGACATTCGAAAAATCGCAGTGCGGGTTGCGGAAAGTGTGAAAATTTTTTTATTAATTATAATCAATATTAATAATGTTATTGCTTCTTAAGAACAGTGGTCACTAAAATCAACTGCGCAGCTCTAGTTGTGATAGAAAACTACTGCGCACAGGATTAACGTTATTTAATTTTTAAACATTTATGAATGTCCATTGAAAGTCCCAAAGTAACGTTCCATTTTAACGTTAAAATGGCCAAGGACATTTTAACGTTGAATCGACCTTCAGCAACGTTAATTTTTAACGTCCCGGACGTTAAAAAGTAACGTTATCTGGAAGTTAAATAACGTTCAGTGCTATTAGGGAAGCGTGAGTTTTTGAACAGACAACTGATTTTGCGTTGATATTTATTTCATTCAATACTTTGAGATGTATATAGCCTGCAAATAATCAAGAACCCATGGAATTTGAAAGTAAATTTTTTTTTCGTGGTTTCATTTTTCGCGATTTGGTCCATATATAGTGTTTCAAAAGAAATTATCATGTTTTATTTTGTTCCAAGTTCATCTGAAAAAAAAAGCATATAAGAGGCATTCTCTGAGCAAAAAGCCACCCTAAAAAAAAAGTTGCCTAATGTTTTGGTCAATGATATGTAGTCAAAAAACCAAAATTTTAAGTAGGTTCTTAGGTCTGTGTAATGCGTGGTTGCCATGTTATCAGGGGCCCAATTTTATTGCAGCGTAATTTTCAACTGCCAATAACTTTTAACCGGATAAATGGATTTAAAAATCTTATGGGTGTTTTTTGTGCAGAATTTCCTAAACTTTCAAATAAAATTACTCATTATTTTCATAATTTTATTTTTGACAAGAAAAATGCTAAAAAATGTTTGTTTTTTAATATTTGACCAACACTCCCCTCTAGGAACTTTTTCATAGCTACCTAGAAATGATCTTTATTTTATAAGCTTTTCAACCTCCTAAATGCCATTTTGGGAGAGCAAGATTCGTAGAAGCTATAGGTCAATGTGTGTTACAGTACAACAAAACAAAAAGAACGATTTGTAAGGTGTACTGTAGCACACATTCACCTATAGCTTCTACGAATCTTGCTCTCCCAAAATGGCATTTAGGAGGTTGAAAAGCTTATAAAATAAAGATCATTTCTAGGTAGCTATGAAAAAGTTCCTAGAGGGGAGTGTTGGTCAAAAATTAAAAAACAAATATTTTTTGGCATTTTTCTTGTCAAAAATAAAATTATGAAAATAATGAGTAATTTTATTTGAAAGTTTAGGAAATTCTGCACAAAAAACACCCATAAGATTTTTAAATCCATTTATCCGGTTAAAAGTTATTGGCAGTTGAAAATTACGCTGCAATAAAATTGGGCCCCTGATAACATGGCAACCACGCATTACACAGATCTAAGAACCCACTTAAAATTTTTGTTTTTTGACTACATATCATTGACCAAAACATTAGGGAAACGAGTAATTTCCCACAAGTTGTAACTTCTATTACTATTATTATTATTTTTTTTTACAAAACAAGTGTAGGAGAGGAAAAAATGCATTTACGCACTTGTTCGTGTGGGACTCGATCACATCCTGTGTCAATACCGCACTAAAACAACCTCTCCCAATTCTTGTTTTACGTATTCTTATCCGCTTTTGCTCCTTCCTTCCTGGAAGGTGAGCAAAAGCACCATTCTTATACTCTGTACACTTTTAAAATTCTGTTCTTTAGGTCTTCATGTTCATTGCGACCGATGTTCTTTTGCGGCCGACATGAAATTGTGGTATGCTTTTTTAGAGCTACCTTTATTATTATTATTATTATTTTTTTTTTTTTTACAAAACAAGTTTAGGAGAGGCAAAAATGCATTTACGCACTTGTTCGTATGGGACTCGACCACGTGCTGTGGTAATACCTTACTAAAACAACCTCTCCCATTCTTGCTGTACTAACTCCATCTGCTCCTGCTCCGTCCATCCTGGAAGGTAGGCAAGAGCTTGATCCATTTACTCGAGACGATCTTCATATTTCTTGCACTGCTGTTATCATCCATAGCTGCCGATGTTCTTAAGCGGTGGTCAAGTACATTGTTCGATGCTTTTTTCGAGATACCGAATAAGATCTTATAGTGAACAGTGCTGACGAACCAGATTCAGAGAGTTCAGAAGAACAGCCTTTTGCATGCGAACCGCCAACGCATCAGCCTGGCGCTCGCAGCCTGGAATCTTCTTTAATTGGCTTACAAATGAAGCTTTAATCCCCCCAAACAACCGATTAAAATAACATTCAATCGGACCTTATAGCCTGGATGCATACAACCCATTTCGAACATGAGCTCTTGATACTTGGTCCGCTTCTCATCCTCCATTTGATTGATGTTGTTTTCAGCTGGAGCTGAGAACTCAATCACGCAAATGTTCTTACTTTTATGATCTTGGAGTACTATATCAGGCTTATTGGCACTGATACGATGAGTTGTGGAAAAAAAGAAGTTCCTGTAGATCTTACACTGATCATTTTCCACTAAGGACTCCTGATCCCCTTGGGCATACGGCAAGATGGGTTCTTTATCTATAACATACTGGTGTCGAAGGTGATAATACAACACCTTAAGCGCAGCATTGTGTCTTTCCACATACTTGTAACACGCGTACTTCGGACACGCACTTAGAATATGACTAAGTGTCTCCGCATATTGTTTACTTGCACGATAGATGTCATTGTCGACAGATATATGCATCACACGACTGCGATACACCAAAGTATTAATTACACCATCCTGACAGGCAGTTAGAAATCCTTCAGTCTCCGATCTTAAACCAGCAGATTTAAAAAACGAAAAGATCAAGCCAACAGACAATCCCACTTCATTTATGACATTGTAGAACTGCCCGTGAACAGATTTGCTCTTATGTTCCTGTAATAGAAGCGCATGTTCTGCTTCCTTGACACGGCCTTTAAGCATCAACGGTGGTAACGATGCTAATCCATGTTGCATATTACTAGTGTCAAATGAAAGACGAAGTTCATTCGCAGCTCTTTCGGCCGCATGATATAAAAATGCCCCACAATTCGCCTTTTCATGATGGTGAACGAATTGTAGAAGAGGATCTCCACTGTTCATAATTGAGCATGCAGCAGCCAAAACGATTCTACGATGAAGACGCTTTAAGTTCAGTAGACTTCTTCCTTTACGATCTCGTGGAAGGTAAATTCAAGGCATGGAAGACTTTGGATGATGACTTCGATGGATGTCATCATATTGCGAGTTTTTCTATCTAGCATCTTCAGCTCATTCACATTCTACTTAAATACTCCAAAGGTATAAAGAAGCAAAGGAATGGCTAATGTATTTGTGGCTTGTATCTTATTCTTCCCATACTTGTTTGATTCGTTTCCAGGTCTTAGCCACTCCTTCTGAAACAGACTTCCTGTTACTTTCGCGAAGCAAGGACACTGCTTTATCATACATCGCACATTTCAATGTGTTTAGATGGACTTTGGATTCCCTAGATCTCATGTTTTCTTCTTCGGTCATTATAGTAGGTGTTACTGTTGGAACCTGAAAGTTCTCTAAGGCTTCTTCTTCTTCCTGAAGAAAACCTTCATATCCCTTATTTCTCAGAGAGGATACCTGATCTCTTAAATACTGAGGCGTCATTTCTGCGTATTGGGGGTACATATCGACCCATCGCGTATGCAGTTTTAGCATGTATCCTCTTCTGCTGGGGCTACTAGCTTGCCAACACAACATGATGTCCTTCCGAAGTTGGTCCGTCCATTTGAAACGCTCTCGAGTTTGTCCCGGGTCATTGCCTGTTCGTCGCCTGGGTTCTGTCCTATTGCCACTCCCAACTGAACTCAGATCTCCATCCGAGAGAGATCTATTGTAGGTGTCACTGCGCGTTACAGTCGTCATAACTGCATCTTCTCTGTGTAGGTGGTTAACCCAGCACAGAATGGACAATTGTTTCGGGTGCCCACCCCTATCTGACATTGGTCTGCCCGGGTATTTGAATTGCCCGGTTCCCCCCATATCTGGGAGGATTTCCCCTATCCGACACCTGGGGAGGCACTCGATTGGGATGTCAGAAACCCCACCTTAGATGCCGCTCAAACACTTGGCTAAGTAGACCAAGTATTTCCCTGGTATTCGGAAGAGAACATCTAACCTGACCCAGCCGGTCAGGCAATTCCGTGATATATGGTAAAGGATGCCACAATATACCACAGAGATGTCGAGTGGTAGCAGAGCGTGGTTATTATTGTTATTATTATCATTATTATTATTATTGTTATTATTCTACTATTATGTCTCGTGAAATATTTCAAAGTAATAATTGACTAATTAATAAATATTTAACGAAAAATAATATAAATAATAGTAGAATAATAATAATAGAAATTACAACACGTGGGAAATTACTCGTTCCATTTATAGGTTAGCTTTATAAAATTGTTTGTTTGAATTTCGTAAATTTAATTTTTTTTTCCCACTTCCCACATAGCTTAAAATATTTCGTGAAACTTGCCTGACCCTGGCGAGCGGGAGAAACACAACGATCAATTATGTTCTGCAGGGTTGCCACTTTCAGCACAACTGTACTAAATCAGTACAATTTCGCATTTCCTAGTACAGCAGTACAAATTTGGAATTTTAGTACACTGCATTTATTACAATTGAACAAAGCAGTACAATTTAGTACAAATTTGAGTATTTTTACATTTTTAATAAAAAATGTTTATTTTTCTGTTTGTTTTTGTAATGTTTTAATTTGTTTCTATGTATAACTTTCGTACAGCCTGATTACAAGCGGACATTTTACTACTTGCACCAATGTTGCCTGAAAATTCATTGGAATATTCCGAAACTTGGAGCGTAAGGGCCAGGCAAGTTTAAAAAAATATCTTGTGCTGTGTGGGTTATAAAATATGTTTAAAGAAATCTTTTAAAGGGATACATGGGTTTTAAAGATTCAAAAAATCAATCTTTAATAGTATATTTCGTAACATGCGTGACACGCAGTCGTTTCTAAAACGAGAGCAATGTTTTTGCAACGAGTGAAACGAGTTGTAAAAATTGCGCGAGTTTCAAAACGACTGCTTTGTTCACGCAGTTACGAACGATACTTTTCATAACAAAGTCATAAAAGGCGTGATTCGGTTCTCTGTATAGATAACCAGAAAGTTGCAGAATTAAGAATGATTCACTATGTCACGTCAGAGTGTACACAAATACAATCCAAATTGAATGTCTCACACTTTTTTACTTGTCAACACGCCGCGCTAGTGATACGGTCAGGTTAGATTTTGAAGCGGTACTACTCACGCTAAAGATATCGACTCTGTTCTGTTGGTCAAACAGTGCGTGCAAGAAAAGTAGAAAAGTGGGGGACATGCAATTTGGACTGTACTTGTTTGCACTCTGACGTCACATAGTGAATCGTTCTTAAATCTGCAACTTTCTGGTTATCTACAGAGAATCGAATCACGCCATTTTTAAGACTGCGTTATGAAAAAATTTTTTTTATTTATAGTGTAACATGTCAAGAATATTTTCCCCAAGTTTCAAGTTAATCTGATTAAAACTCTAGGTGAGAGAGAGAGAGAAAGAAAGAGAATTTGGAATTTTCTCTCATTATATTCGACTGTCACACAATGGTTTGAAATAAAAAAATATCGTGCCTATCACTTTAAATTTAGAAAACTTATAATTTCATATTTCCTATCAGCAAGTATCAACTGATTATTTTTCATGAATAACAAAACTTCCGCCAATATCCCGAAAAATCTTTTTGAACCTTCAGCTTTAATTGCTTTTTTCTCAAAATTCGATTTTTGAAGTCGGTGGACACAATTTTTTGAAAACTAATGCACCGATCTTCTTGAAATTTGGTACATTTCTTGTCAATAAAATTGACTTGTGCTTGAATGAAAGATTTTTTTTTCTTTTTAATCACAACCAATTTTATAAAGATATTTATAGTCAAAAAGTGTGTAAAAATGGTATTTTTTGCATTAAACTCTGCCAATAGTTAAAAATTCAAAATTTTTTAAAACCCTTCGTTCAGACACCAGTCAGACTCACCTACTAACAGAAAATTTTTCTTGTTTGATTTCAGAATGATGATATATGGAATTATCATGTCAACCGTTAAAACATCTTTTCCCTAGTGGTGTTAAAAAGTCAGTTCTCAATGGCTCCATTTTTTATAATTTTGTAATAAAATGTATAAAATTTATTCCTTAAATATTGTACTTTTATGTGATAAAAGGGCTCAATAAATTAATTCGTTTATTACATAAAAAAATATTATTAAAAAAATGCTTGTTTTTGGCCTTTGAAACCCATGTAACCCCTTAAACAACTAACTTATACATTCTTTTCTTCAAGATGAACTTGGAAGAAAATAAAAAATAATAATTTCCTTCGAAACACTGTATGCACTATAATAGCCCTAAGCACAATGAAAATCGCTAATTGTAAAGAATGAGAGGAAGTAGGACATATATATATCTGTCCTACTTTCTCTCATTCTTACAATTAAGGATTAGCGATTAAAGATTTATTGTGCGTTAGGCTTATCATTTAACTTCTGGTAGCAGAACACAACAGAGATATATGTGTCGCTTCAGAGTGAAAAGGACCTTAGCTGCAAGAAATAAATTTTACAAGACGGGCGTTTGAAGTATTGAGCCTGCCTATGTTATGGTAAGGTATGGTAAGGTACACTTTTCTACTTTTCTTGCACGCACTGTTTGACCAACAGAACAGAGTCGATATCTTTAGCGTGAGTAGTACCGCTTCAAAATCTAACCTGACCGTATCACTAGCGCGGCGTGTTGACAAGTAAAAAAGTGTGAGACATTCAATTTGGATTGTATTTGTGTACACTCTGACGTGACATAGTGAATCATTCTTAATTCTGCAACTTTCTGGTTATCTATACAGAGAACCGAATCACGCCTTTTATGACTTTGTTATGAAAAGTATCGTTCGTAACTGCGTGAACAAAGCAGTCGTTTTGAAACTCGCGCAATTTTTACAACTCGTTTCACTCGTTGCAAAAACATTGCTCTCGTTTTAGAAACGACTGCGTGTCACGCATGTTACGAAATATACTATTCTGTATGCGAAACAGCAACTCAAAACTTTATCGATTCATAATAAAGATTCCAAATCGAATGTTTTGAATTTTTCAGGGCGGGCGTTTGAGTCTGCCTTTGTTATTGTTATCTTATGCCTATGTTTCATCGCTAATAATACAAAAAATAATAGACATAAACAAGTTTTGATTTTTGTATGTGAAAGAGCAACTCAAATTCTATAGATTCATAATAAAAATTCAAAATTGAATGTTCTGCAGCTAAGGTCCCTTTCACTCTGGAGCGTCACATATAGGGATGTGTCAATATGGTGCCCCAGTTAAAAATTTCGTGTGTCCTCACGTGCGTTCCCGTTTGGGATCCCTTAAAGGTTTCTACATGAGTTCCCATATGGGATCCTGTGTGCCAGGGAACTTTGGCGCGAACCCTCGAGGAAACACTGTACATAGGATCCCATGTGTATGTGTTTCCTTATGGGATCCTTAATCTATTAAACAATTTAAATTAATCTACAAAAAGAATATTCTTAAGAAAATAATTTTTTTGTCAGTAACTGCTACACACCATATTCCTTGGTACATAGGATCCCATATAGGAATTCATGTAGGAACCTTTAAGGGATCGCATACGGGAAAACATACGAAATTTTTAACTGGGGCGCTCGAATATAATTTTCAAAACAGTTGGCGACACTAAGTTTTACGTCACTCACATGGCGTACATAAATAACGCCACTACATTTAGGTCACTTTCACAAGCCCGGTGGAAAGTCATTCTGTGTTTGACCCATTAGCTCGTAGGTCTTGGCAATGTTCTTCGCCACCTCTTGTTGTAGCTTATAATGACAGTTCGTAAAACGTCTACTAGCGAGCGTATATCATAGTGTTTAGAGCGTTGGGCTTTATGCCAAGTTGTCGCGCGTTCCAGACCTGTCAGTGTCAAATATTTTAATTTATAAGTTGAGCGTTAGATTTAAGATGTATATATGTTGTATGTATAAACATTATCTAAAAAATGTTATAAAATAGTATAAATAATAAATAACAAATATACTAAATAAATACAAAAATTCCATGCAACTAATAGGATGCTACTAATTAAAGAGAATCAATATTTATTTTGATTCATTATTTTTATTTCCCAAAGGTAAGGTCAAAGTCATAAACTTATTAAAATGATAGCACCATGCTATAAATTGAAACTACGTGCGTTATAATGTAAAAATAACGATCTAATTTTTTGTGCACTTTGAAAAGCCCCATACCTCCAATTTTTTTGAAACTATGTTTACTTTCGTAATTTGCTACGATTATGAAAATCCCAGTAAACATTGGCGACTAGATCATTTAAATGGTAAAAACTATATTTAAAAACAATAATAATTTAGAAGTTTTGCATTTATCTCTTTAAATATTACAAATATAAAAAAATACTTTCAATAAAAGTTGTAGGTCTTACTAAACTACATATTTTATGTCCAAAGCATTTTTAACTAAAATCGATAAGTTTACGAGAAAATTGCAAAAAAAGGAAGTCACCATAAATGCAACTAAATACCCACATAATATCAACATTATAGCTACTCAACAAATCCAATAGAATTTCGAGTTTTCATCCGCCATCTTGGATCCGCCATTTTGATTTTTTAAAAACTGATTTCGGATTTGTAATCAGCAACCACGAAAACCCCCGAGGAACAAGTTTCAAGGAAATCCAATTAAATTTCGTTTTTTCATCCCTCATCTTAGATCCGCCATATTGAATTTTTAAAAACTGATCTCAGGTTCGTATTCAGCGACTTCGAAATCCCCCGAGGAAAAAGTTTCAAGGAAATCCAAATGACACATATGTGTGTGATTATGTGTAGGGGAGACCGGGGCTACTTGGCGCACTTTTCACTCTTTGTTGATTGGCTCTGTCAATTTTGTATAAATGAAAACTATATTGCACAAAAACTTTGCTTGACATCTCAGCTTTGATTTAAAAAAAAAAGTTCCGAAAACAGAATGTTATTGCATATTTGAACTAATAAATAAGTGTATCTATTGTTCAGTCCAATTAACATTTTATGACAAAATTTCAAAAGACATTTAATTAAACAAACAGTTTAATAGAAATCATGTCCAACAAAATTAATTATAAAAATGACATTCCACTGTTTTTCAAGTTAACATTTTATTACACTGGCTTTTTAATAAACACTTTATCAACGGGGGGCGTCGAGTTGTAGTTTTTTTTTTAGAACAGTGTTTTTGGAGAAATCTAAAGTGCACCAAGCAGCTCCGGCCTGGGGCTGCTTGGCGCACTGCCCGGGGTTACTTGGCGCATGAATTAAAATTGGTGATTAATGATCATGCAATATGTTTCATTGTAAAAATAAGTCTTGTAAGGAAATTTTATCTTGAAAAATGTGAATTAATTAAAAATAGAAGGTTGATCTTGTTTAAAAAATGAAGTTAACGAACCTAAAAACTACAAATATCTGAAAACCTAAAATTATGAGATTATAATAATAATAATGATACATAATAATCAGTTTTTTATCTTAAAGGGTTATTCTTGCTATTGATAATAAAATAAAAGTGTTACCACATTGAGTTTAATAAATTTTTATTAATATAATGTAACTTATAAACTTCTAGCGTTTTGAGCACGCCAACCAGCCTACTGCGCCAAGTAGCCCGGAGAGACTATTTATACATTTTCTTCATTTTTATGAAAACTGTAAATATAAATCAAAATTTTTTAATTGTTTCTTAAAAGCAACTGTTCAGAACACAAAACCTTCATTTTGATTTTTTTCTGATCGCATTTTGTAAAAAGATATAACAAAAAAATGAAGGCGTTAAAATTTACTTTTTAGTACCAAAATTGGTTTTTTGAATTTATAGTCCAGAATAATCAATCAATAATAATGAAATTATGTGCGAAGTGACAGCTTATCAAGTACATTAATTTGAATGAAGAGAAAAATTAATTCGACTTTTTACTTTTGAATAAACTCAAGTGCGTCAACCAGCCCCTGCGCCAAACAGCCCCGGTCTCCCCTATATGTTGGTATGTGTGTATGTATACATATGTATACATTCTTTGGGGTTTACCTGTTCGTTACCCCGAGGGTTTTCGGGGTCGCTGATTATATGTGGTATATAATCGATTTATATCGATTATGTAGTATGGTAAAATCGCTGATATATGTGGTATAAACTTTCTTTTTTTACTTGGATTTGAAGTTATATTTTTGTGTATGTGAGTGAATGCGAAGGTGTGTGTGTGTATGTAAGAGTGTAAGAATGTGTGTTAACGTATGGCTCAGGTGGCAATGCGCCTGGCTTTGCGGTCATGGAAGTTAAGCACATCGGGCACCGTTAGTACTTAGATGGGTGATTACTTCCGTGATCCGCTAGCCTGGTGTTTTGTTTTTCTCTGCGGTTGAGACATATCAAGCGGGAGATTAGATATCGAGAAATGGTTGTGTACCATTCGAAACTTCGAAGGTATACATCCCTACTCAATGTCAAGTAATCTGCTGTACTCAGTACCCAGTTGAAAAAACTTGTACAAGATCTTGGACAAGTTCTTGTAGAATTTCTTGTACCTGATCAGTGGCATGAACTTGTACAAGACCTTCTAAGAACATGTATGTGTTCTGCATAAGAAATTGGAACATGTTCTTGTTCAGGTTCATGTATAAGATCTTATAGAAGAACACTTACTCGTACAAGACCTTGTACATGTTCTTGTAGAGGTTCTTGTACAGGTTCCTGTACAGGTTCAAAAAAGAAAAAAAAACACGGACGAGTTTCGAACCCTCAACCCGTTTCGAACTCGTCTAACGAACGCCTTTAGTACCTCACGGCCATTGTTATATGAAAGTAATTATACAAAATCATAATCATATCTTAGAAAAAATGAACTTGTATTAGAATCTGTACAAGACCTTGTACGAGTAAATGTGCTTGTACAAGATCTTATACAATTCCTTGTACAAGTAAGTACAAGAACATGTTCCAATTTCTTATGCAGAACGCATACATGTTCTTGGAAGGTCTTGTACAAGTTTATACCACTGATCAGGTACAAAAAATTGTACAAGAACTGCCCAAGATCTTGTACAAGTTTTTTCAAATGGGTAGGGCGTTTTTTGTAGTTTTCCTCTACTCTACTAGTACTTCTAATAAAAGACGTCTACAGAACGCAAGGTGGGTGTTAGGTTATGGGGAATGGGAAGAAGGGAAAATATGGAGATATTTTGGTAAATCCCGTCACAAGAGAGTTCTTTGAGTTTATTTTGAGTCTAGATTTTCAGATTTTGAAATTTTAGTCCAGTTGACAATACTGGCGATACAAAAATTGTCTGGCGCCCTTCCGGGGATCGCCTAGACAAATTTAACAGGGAACTAGATTGTATATGTAACGATAGAGTCTTTTGGGTTTATTTGGAATAAGGTTATAACGAGAAATTGGTATAGAATTTAAATTTATATTAAACTTCCGACATTTGCAGATTTATGTCTTATGAAATGGTGGTAAGTAAAATTTAAAAGTATCTTTATAGTTTATTGTTTAGAGTTTATAATAAGTTAGTTACAAAATAGAGTCCAAATGTGTGGGTCAAAATTAGACAAGTTATTCAGTTTTAAGAGTTTGTTTAGTAATAGAGTAAAGTATAAATTAGATAAATATAGTTACAATATATATATTTCAAGGAAATCCAGTTGAATCTCATTTTTTCCACTGCCATCTTGGATCCGCCATTATGATTTTTTAAAAACTAACTCCATTACGTAAGCAGCGACCCAGGAAACCTCCGAGTAACAAGTTTCAAGAAAACCCAACTAAATTTAATTTTTTCATCCGACATTTTGAATTTGTGAAAACTGATTTCGGATTCGTAATTAACGACCCCAAAATGCCTGGAGAACAAGTTTTATGCCAAATGGAAGCAAAAACTACTGTATAAACCCCATGACTTTTGCTAATTTTTTATCACAATTATTTATGATTATTAAAAACAAGTAAAAACTATTTATTTTTAATGTAGAAGAGTATCTTCAATGATTCAAATCATTTTACATCACTTTTCAATCATTTAAATACGAAATAGAAAATTAGACACTTTTTATTTCGTTATTTTTAACTTTATTGCAAAAGGGTCATTCATAAATTACGTCACACGTTAGGGGGAGGATGTTGCAAATTTTGTGACAATGTTTGACAATGGGTAGGGGGGGTCGAAAAATTGGGGAAAAAGTGTGACGTAATTTATAAGAGGCATCAAAATAAATAAAAAATAATAACAATTATTAATAAAACTACGACCAAGGTCCTCTAGAGAATTTTATAACCTTTCATTAAAAAAAAAATTTTTAATCGTTCAAAATTTGTGGGCTCTAGACTTTTTTGAACGAAAAAGGAGCGTTTCGTCCCACTGTGGACCGCGTGTCACTCACTAAAACTTGTTAAGGAATAATAATAATGATATTGTTGTTTACAGGCTAAGAACAAAGCATTTATGATGCGGCCGCCCCTATCGGAAAAACCAATGACAGATTTATTAGTTCATAAGCATAAACCTTAAAAGCAAAAGTCTGAAGTTTTTGAAATAATAGCATGGTGCTATTAAATCGCTGCTATCTACTCAATTCTTAATTTACTTAAATCAATAGCATATTTTAATATTTATTTAACATAGTTCTCTTAAAATGTTGGCATGGTATTTTTGAAAGAAATATTTGAGTATTTGAATTATATAAGAAACTGTAGAATTGTAAACACCCTGCTTTAGATTTGATAGCATATGCTTTCGTTTCGAATAAACGGCGTATTTGCGGACTGCCAATAGCAGATGCTATTGAATCCTTAGGCACTGTATTTGGCACATTAGCACGTAGGTCTTGGCAATGTTCTTCCCCCACCTCTTGGATTGTAGCTTATATAGGCAGTTCGTGAAACGGCTATCAGCGAGCGTATGGCATAGTGGTTAGAGCTTCGGGCTTTAGGCTTAAGGGTCCCGCGTTCGAGACCTCTCAGCGTCAAATATTTTAATTTATAAGTTGTGCGTTAGAATTAAGATGTATATGTTATATGTATAAAAATAATGTAAAAATGTTATAAAATAGTATAAATAATAAATATCAAATATAATAAATAGATACAAAGATTACGTACAACTGATAGGATGTTACCAGTTAATGAGAATTAATATTTATTTTGACTCATTATATTTATCTCCCAAAAGTATGGTGTTATTGCTTCAAAGTCAGATACTTTCGATTTGATAGCACCATGCTATTAAATTAAAAGCATCTGTATATAATGTAACAAACTGCTACTTTAGGGGTAACATTATTTACTATTCTTCTGTAGGAATGACTTATTGATATAATAGAACTTATTTTATTAAATTTACAGCATATACATATATTTCAAAACAATTTGCTGATAATGCAACTAATCATGGTTTGATTCAATAGGAGCGACCCTGTAGAATCATAAAAGCAGAGCTTTAGATTTAATAGCATATGTTAATGGCAGCCCGCAATGGCACTATTGAATGAATCAA
This sequence comes from Ganaspis brasiliensis, assembly GCA_037103525.1. Taxonomy (NCBI): domain Eukaryota; kingdom Metazoa; phylum Arthropoda; class Insecta; order Hymenoptera; family Figitidae; genus Ganaspis; species Ganaspis brasiliensis. The sequence goes on along the minus strand of JAZKLR010000012.1, from coordinate 1,959,014 downwards.
AGACAGATGCCATTGATTCAATAGTATTTTTTTCTCAGTGTGAAAGTCACGATGGATTTTCGGACAGGATTTGATGTGAGAATCCATATGCATTCCGTTATGGGTTTTCATGAAGAAACCGTTAAGAAATCCTTGATAAAATCCTTCATGGAATCAAAATTTGAAAATTTTTCAAACATTAATTTTTTGGATATCTCAGAAACGGTAAGAGATACACAAAATCTGATAAAATTTTGTGGTCAAAATATGAATGAAAAATATGTATGGAAAAAAAAATCAAAAATATTACAAAGTAAAAATTCTAATTATAAGTCTAAATTTCACAATTTGAAAAATTTGAAGATTTAAAAATTTTTCTTTTGAATGAAAATTTTATATGGGATTCTTTGCAGGATTTCATCAAAGGATTTCATGCCGGTTTCTACATGAAAACGGATAACGGAATCCATGTGGATTCTCACATCAAATCTTGTCCGAAAACCCATCGTGGTTGTCACATGAGATTCAATGTTAATTCCAACGTAGAAACCAACATTGGTTTCGACATGGAAACCAACGTTGGTTTCTACATGGAAACCAACGTTGGTTTTTCCGATGGGGGTAGATCGCACACTGTATTTTTTGTAAAATACATTCTTTTTAATAATAAGTGCTTTAGACATAAAATATGTATTTTAGTGAGACCTACAACTTTTGTAGGTAATATTGTTTTTTACCATGAAAATTTTCTGTCCGCAATTTTCACTGTGATTTTCGTAATCAGCGCATCAAATTGCTTAAGCAAATATAGTTTCAAAAAGATTGGAGATATGGGGATTAAGAAGTATATCCCTAATTTTATTTTTAAAGATTGTTTTTTCACTGTGATACGGTTACTATACCTAAGGCTGATCAAACCTGTGAAGAAAAAGGCTTTCACCTGATTTCAATGTTGACGTCTCTCGGTCTTAAAAGACTAAATAAATTAGTTCATCTTGATTTATTAGAAATAATAGAATGATACAAGTGGTGGAACTTCAATTTTATTTCTATAAAAAAGAGCTAAATATTATTTTTAAATTATTTTCAAATTTTAGAAAAATGATTTAAAAAATTAAAAAAATAATATTTAGCTCTTTTTCATAGCAACAAAATTGAAGTTATACCACTTGTGCCACTCTGTTATTTCTAATTAATCGACATTAACTAATTTATTTCGTCTTTTAAGACCGAGAAACGTCAACATTGAAATCAGGTGTGAGCATTTTTGTTTAAAAGTTTGATCAGCCATCATTAAGTAACATTTTCTTCCTCCACACTTTTGTCAGGAGAACTTACCCTACTCTTTCCTGTATTGACAGGTAAAAGAAAAGCATTTTTAGCCCATGCTTTTTCTAAATTCAAACGCCTCTTGGAGGCCCAATAGTGAAATATCCTGCCTGAAGAATCGCAATTGGACATTCTATATCTCTGGTAAAATTAATAATACATGTTTCTTATTTTGTTTATTTGGAAAGTTTGAACTTGTTTTGAATATTTTCTTAATACCCTAATAAAAGAATAAGAGTTAATATGACTAGTGATACCATCATCAATGGCATAATTATGAACCTGAAGAAAGCATATACACTCATATGGGCAAAGAAGAGGGTTTTTCTCGAATTGTATGCAAAAGCGAAAAAAGATATTTATTCATAAACTTTACAGGATGTTTATTAATATCTAAATAATATTGGATAATTATTTTATTGAAAAATAATGTTTATTGTAAAAATTATCAATATTTTTACGTTGAATCCTCAAAAAAAAATTGTTTTCTGGTGGACACGATAATTCGAGACAGGATCATCTGAAATCAAAAAACCAAAAAGATTTCGTTAGTAGATGACTTTATCTTTCATGTGAAAAAAATAATAAAAAAAAAATAACTTTTGAATGTTTTCCGAAGAAATTTTAAGAGCAATTCAAACTACTCATTAAAGCTATAATTTTGTTTATATAAAAAGTTCTAATTATTTAAAAAATCCTTCATTCACACAGAAGCTTAATTAGTATAAAAGAATTGTACAATGTTTTTAAAAACGATCGGTTCATTATTTTTTGAGGTATCGTGTCCACCGACTTCGAAAATTCACACGGAAAGAAACATTTGTGAAATATTTTGCGGAAAATAAGTGTACGTGATATCTCGTGGCATAAATTCAATGAAAATTACATTTCCTTTAAAATTTTAGAGAATAAGTATATTTATTCATGATGGACTTTTGGCCCTCTCCAAAAGTCGAGTATTAAGTCAAGGAAAAAATCACGTGGTTGTTTCCATTTCAAATCATACAGGCCGAATATGTTTAAAATTCAAAATCACGTTTAACATGATTTTTATTGTTTTTTAGAGCAAATAACGAGACACGTATTTTTTTGTTTTGCGAAAAAAAAAAATTTTCGCACAGTATTAAGCATTTGAAAGTTTTAAGTCAAAGAGTGATTTTTGAACGAAAACGCTAACAAATGTTTTTAAAACCTCTCTAATTTTTTCAAAAATTTATATTTTTCAATTTTGTTTTCTGATTTTACTAATGTTGCAGGTGCTCTTTCTTAGCAATTTTGAAAATTTGAAAAATTTTGAAAATTAACAAAATGTCAGCCATTTTTTGAAAAATCAAGAAACTCAAATGTCTCAAAAACGTAATTCATTTTTTTAAAATATTTTTTGTGGTTACTAGATAACAAATAGTATATTCAGCAACAAGGGGTTAAAGGCAGCCATTTGTTTACGCTGATGTTTGTGTACGAGTGACGGTCGAGGGCGAAGCCCGAGACAAAACGAGTACACAAACATCATTGTAAACAAATTGGACTGACTTTAAACCCGTGTTGCTTACGATACTTTTTATTCCAAAGGCACAAAAGAGGTGCTTTTAAATGCTTGTAGGTTAGGGTCAAAATGCGTTCATTTGTTTGACCGTATGAATGCGTTTAGACCCTGCCTACAGGCATCTAAAAGCGCTATTTTTGTGCCTGTGGGATAAAAAATAATTTTTTATCACACTTACATCAAAAGTTAGATTTTACGGCTTGTTTGTGAACCTTTAAGAGCTCATTTCACGGCCTAGGCCGTGAAGTAAATGAAGTCGCAATCTGATTGGCTGATGCTGGTCAGCTGACCTTTACTTTATGGTACAGCTGCCCAAACTGGCCCAAACGTCACGGCTGTTCACGGTTTCGCCGTCCTCCGGGGGCATTTTTAAGTCTGTCGACCTACTTCTACCTAGAAATGCCCCCGGAGGCCCTTTTTTACGATAACCACCTCTCCCTAGGTTCGAATTCTTAGTTTTTAGTGTGATAAAAAATATTATATGGCACTTCGACCCTTTCGGCACTTAAGTTCTCGTGTATCGTACAACTCGCCAAAGTCACTTCAGAGCCTCGTCTACTTTTCGGTGGAGCCTCGGCTTCATACCTTCACTTCACCTCGGCTTCGCCTCGGCTACGTTCTATGAAGCCTCGTCACCACCTCCGCCTCGGCTGCGATTGGACTTAGGCTCGTATTACGATACATACTCGTACTATAAAGTGTCATTTAGGGTCCTTGTGTCATAAATAACTATTTTCAATAGGTTTAATGTGTGCTTAAACACTGTGGAAGACGCAAGAATTTTTTTTGTAAAAATTATAAAAGTCATTATTTTTACTAATATAGCGCCATATATTATTCATATATATTATTCATATTTTTTTTTTTTGAAAATACAAAAAGTCATTATTTTGGCTAATGCAATGATATTTTCCAGTTGGAAAAATCACCTGGAATATTTTTTATTTGCTTTTAAATGAATATTTTTTATTTAGAAGAATGTAATTTTTAATTCCTTTTTCTATCTAGCAAATAGAAAAAAGTTTAAAGAAATAAAAAATATTGTTTTTGAGATAATTGAGCTTCTTTATTTTTGAAAAATAGATAATTTAGAAATTTTTAAAATTCCTTAATTTATAAAGAAAAAGCAAGTTAAACATTACTAAAATAAGAAAAAATGGAATAATTTATGGCGCTGTATTATTCAAAATAATGAGTTATAATTTTTACAAACAAAATTCTTGCGCCTTCCACAGTGTTAGTGCACATTAAACCTATTGGAAAAAATTATTTTTATTATCTGGGACGTTTCATATGAGAACGACATATGATGTCGCAGATTTTTTCCAAATTTCGGGAATTGAGAGACATTTTGGTATTAAATAAGTAAACCAATTTGCAGTTAAAAAAAAAATTTGTTGAAATTTAAGAAAAAAAAACTGTTGCAACAAAAAGTTCTTAATTTTTAAATAATTTGTTTAAAAAATAAAATTTGTTTTTAATTTTTAAACCTATTCTCCTTGTTTCTCAACCCTGAGAAAAATCAAGAATAAAGTTGATAATATAATAAAGCTTTCCTGAAATTTTCAGCTTGGCGTTATTTTTTGTTTTCGAGATAAAAATCATTGAATATTGCTATACATGGACAGCGCGGCGTCGGGCCCATGCGATGCGAGTTTTCAAGGAGCCCGAGTAATAGAGTTATAATGACAGAAACAAAAATGAAGTGAATTATGAAAATATACATTTATATGCACATATAATTGAATCAGTTTGTGCAGAAACTGCACAAGTACATTTTTTTGAAAATCACTTTTTTATGGAAATTTTATCTTTAAATGAAGCACTACGATCTAGTAAAATATTACATAAGTTACTAAACTTTAAACCCTTTAAAAAAAGTAATCAAATTTCAGTTTCGTGCAGAAACAACACAAGTCCATGCTTCCAAATGTTGTGCACAAAGTTGCGCAATGGATGAAATAATATTTACTTGTGATATTCTTGACGTATTTTAAACGTTGTTAAATAATGTATACTAAATAGTTTATATTATAAATTAAATGCACTTAAAGCTCGGCAGAAAACAACAATAGTGAATTATGTGATATTTGTTAAGAAAATGTTAAAAAGTGATTTTTAAAAATTGTTTATTATTTATAAAATGTTAATAAAAATTATCCAAATTAAAAGTTTTTAATAACTGTTACTAAATATTTAATAAAACTGTGATACTTCACTTGATTAAATAAATTTTATGTGTTTTTCATTTCATTTTGTGCAGAAACCGCACAAGTCCAAAAGTTAATTTGTTTTTTTTTTATACCTTACAATAACTAAAATATAGATCCCAGTTAAAAATTCCTGTACAGGAACCTTAAAGAAACGTTAAAGGATCCTGAAATGTTCTTGTACAAGATCCTTTAACGATCCTTGAAGGATCCTCTAAGGATCCTTCAAGGATCTTGTATATGAACCCCCGACGGAAATTGAAACCGAGTACTTGTACAGGAACATTTACTGTACAGGATCCTGTGCGGGATCCCACGTGGTATTCTTTTCTCAAAATTTTTATAATAAATTTTCCTATAGAGGTGACTACGCACATGTTTCTGCACATTATTAAGATCGTGCAAAGGATCCGTTGAAGGATCATGAGAAGTAACATGCACAAGAACATATGTAGCTTTGAGATGGTAGTTTTTATTAAGTTTCCCGTACAGGTTCCTTCACAGGATCATGTATAGTTTCCGATGTGGTTTTTAATTTAAAAATGGGAACCCGTACAGGAACTTGTACAATTTCCTTCATAGGTTCCTGCGTGTTAGAGAAGCTTAATGTTACTTTACAGGTTCATCTAGAGGTTCTTGCATATGTTACCATTACGATGAAAGCTCCAATATATGTAACCGTAGAGATAATTCGTGAAAAAGGCAGACCCACGCGCGCCCTATGCCACTTGTCGAAACCACAAACGCGTGAAAATCCTCGGCGCGCAGACGCGGCATAGATGCGGCGGGAATTTTCCACTATTTCAATTTGAATTTTTGAAGCTTTTAATGAAATTCAAGAAAAAAAATATTATTATACAAAATTCATGTAAATTCTTAAATTTGTATCGCTTTCTGATAATTATTAAAAAATAATATGCTTGATTATGAGGAAAAACTTATCATAAATATCCTCTGTAAATAAATATTAAATTCTTGAAGATTTGAAAAACTCTTAAAGGAGTGTCTTAAAATTAAAATTTATTGATCTCAATCTACTTTAACCAATGTTAAATTTTAGAAATTATAAATAGATTAATTCGTTATAAAGAAATGAAAAAGAATTTAAAATTATAAAAGTAAACATTTATTAAAAATAAAATTAAATTTGGATCCTCCCTTTCAATAATCAGTTACTTAATTAACCCTTTTAAAAAAGCAACATTTTTAAAACTATTTCCCTTAATAAAAATAATCACATTAAAAAATTCGAATTATTTAATTATTTTCCTTAACTTATCTCTTTTTTTAAGCAATTGTCCTCAAAAATAATTATTCAGAACAATAATAATATGAATATGTAAATGAAATTTAGGTTTTCTTAAATTAAAAAATCTGATTTAGTTGAAATAATTATTAAATCAATTTTAAAAATTGTTATTATATTAAAAATAATATTAACTTTGAATCACGTCAAATATTTATTTATTTTTTAACTTTTTAAAAAACAAATTATTTTTTAAATGAAAAATAATACAGGAGAACAAAAATTTGCCCAGAAAAAAATTTAACTTTGCTTGTATATTAAACAGAAAAAAACATTTTAAAATAAAAGATAAATTAACATTAAAAAAATATTCAACAAGAATTTAATTTTATTAAAATTTAAATTTAAATCACATAAATACAAATAATCATGTAAGTATTGAAATTTTAAATTCACGTTAAAAACTGTTTAAATTAAAAGTAAAATTTAACAGCTTGTAAAGAATAACAGTTTATAATGATTTAATTTAATTCTTTATTCCTTCCGTTTCTCACATGCGCAAAAATAAAAATTTGTTTGGCTGAAACTTGGAAACAAATCCTCTAAATTAAATTTTTGAATACCATTAAAAAAAGATTTATGTTTTAAAAAAAAATGATTTCATAAATTTTATTTTTGTTTCCTTATTAAAAAATTTAATTTATTTACACTCAGCTATTACAAAACGGCATTGATTTTTAAAATTAAAATTTTTTTTATTTAACTTTAAGTTAGTTTACATTTTCTTTTCAGTGTACCTACCTTAAAAATTTTTAAATTTTAAAACAAACATTTTTTTTAATTAATTATATTTTTAAATTAGGATCGAAAAACAATATTTTTAATATCATTAATTTTTTTAAACGAAAACTTTTTTTTAATAATTGTATTCAAAAATTTAAATAAACAATTTTTACTGCTCTATTATTTCTTAAATTGGAAAAGAAGCCTTTAATTCTTTTCTGACCAGGTTTTATTATTTGTAAAGATTTGTTTGAAATATAATTAAAGTTGTTAAAACCTAACTTTAAGTATAATTATATTTAGAATTATTATTCAAGTTTAGTATTAATTTTAATTTATCAAAATTTAAAAAAATTTGTAATTTAACTTTAAACTTTAAAAAATTTATTTTTTATTTTTAAAAACCAATGTATCCATGTCCATATTTGTTATATAAATTCTGTATAGTTATATTAAAAAAGATAGTATTTGGTTTAAAAAAATTATTTAGTTAAATGATTCAAATTTAAAAAATGTTTACATATTGTAAGACTCAAATAAACACAGATTGATTAGAAACAAGATTTATTCACTCCACAATATAGTTCTTATACAAATTTTATTACAAATTCAACCGTCGGCTTCGTCAAGAGGCGGGCAAAAACTGTCCCTCTTCATTCCCGAAATCCGTTCATCCTTTTCCGGCACGTTCACCCTACCTCTTACAATATTTAGTAAATTACATAATTCGAATATCTTACAGTTTCGGCCTTTCCTGATCTAATGTTCATCCTCGAACAGGCTACGTCGTACAAAATAAAATTTCAATTTAATTTTTATATTATTTTATTTTTTAACCTAGTCTCCAGAGTCTCATATTTTTGGATTCCCAGACACCCTCATATCTTTTCTGGGTCACTTGATGACCTTCAATGTCAACAACTACGTAACGATTGTGTCTGAGGACCCTTGCTACTTCGTATGGACCTTTAAAAACTGGACGCAGTTTAGATGAGATTCCCTGAGTTGAGTCAAAATTCCGCACCATTAAGTAATCGCCTACTTTATAGGGATATCCCTCTTTTCGATGTTTATTTACATAAGTTTCATTATAATTTTGACTCTTCTCAATCTTCTCAACCGCTGAATCTCGAATATTTTCAAAGTCCCTATTATTCACGTTAACTTCGTGTTCTAAAAACGATTTTATTTCATCATTAACTTTACCGATCTGATCCATACCAAATAGCATTTTACTTGGAGTTTCTCCAGTAGACTTGTGAACAGAATTATTAACTGCGTATTCTATCTGTCTAATTACTTGAGGCCATTTCATACCAATTTCATTATCGGCGAGTTTAGCCAAAATTGGCTCGATCGTTCGATTTACGCGCTCAATTTGCCGTTTGCTTGCGGGGACGCCGTTGCTACTTTTATGTGATTTATCCCGTATTCTACCATAAAATCAGAAAATTCGCTTGACGTGAAACAAGTGCCACGATCCGAAATTAACGTATGTGGTTTGCTATAGGAGTCGAAATGATCTTTCAGATGTGCAATTGCTTCTGCTGTTTTTGTAGTTCTGGTCGGGTGCATTCGAACAAACTTAGTGAACGCATCAATCACCATTAAAATATGTTTCTTATTCCGAACTCGCGAATCAAAAATATCGATGTGGTCAATGTGCATCGTTTGGAAAGGGATTTTTCCCTTCGGTATCATGTTTATGAAGCCCTCGACTTTCCCTTGCACAGGAGCGTAAGCAATGCATTTACAACAAGTTTTCACATGATTTTCGATTTTTTTTTCATCTCGGGAAACCAGTAATTTTTAAAAAGCGTTTCATAAACTTTTCCCGTTCCGATGTGCCCCAACTCGTTGTGATATTTAAACAGAAGGCTTTTTTCCATATCGCATGGTACATAAAAGAGCAATACAACATCGTTTTTCTTACGATACAATATTCCATTACGCAATTCGAAATATTTATCTTCTCGCGATTCTAGAGCTTTTCGCAGCTGTACAATTTGACTATCTCTCGTTTGAGCTACTGCCAGAGTTTTCTCGAAAGAATTGTCTTCTATTACTCCCACGAATTAAACCCTGCTAAGACCATCAACGTGCGTCATTCGTCTCCCCTCCCGATGCTCTGTTACATAATCGTAATCCTGCAATTCCATCACCCATCTTTCGATTCGCGGGTTGTAGTCTCGTTTCCTTACGGCTAACGTTAGCGAGTTACAATCCGTAACAATTTTGAATTTAATTCCCTTTAAGTACACTCGAAATCTACGAATAGCGTAAATTATTGCCAGCATTTCTAGCTCGAAGCTGTGGTATCTGCTTTCCACCTCCGTCGTCCGCTTTGAAAAGTAAAATACAGGGTGAAATTTATGATCAGGTTTTCGTTGCATTAGCACAGCACCAAATCCAAGCGAACTGGCGTCGCAATGCAACTCAATTTCATCATTCGGGTTGTAAATGGATAAGATAGGAGCACTCATTAATTTTTTTTTAACTGTTCAAAAGCTTCTAACTCTTCCGCGCCTAACCTAAACTCCACCCCTTTACGCAACAGATCATATAGTGGTTTAGCTATTAATGAAAATTTCTCAATATATTTTCTAAAATAGGAGGCTAACCCCAAAAAACTCTGAACTCCTCGGACGTTAATAGGAACTGGAAAGCTCGCCACAGCTTCTACTCCTCGTTCAGTGGGAGAAATCCCGGACTCGCTAATCTGATAACCCAGGAATTCAATTTTGTCACACAGAAACTTACATTTATCTATTCGAATTTCTAATTTATTTTCGACCAATAATTCAAACAATTTTTCCAAAACGGTCCAATGATGTTCCAACGTGGTGGTCGCAATTAATATGTCGTCCATATATACAACAACATCTCCCGTTTCAATTAATTCTTTTAAAATTTTATTTACAAATCGTTGGAACGTACTTGGAGCCGTCTTTAGGCCGAAAGGCATGCAATTAAACTCATACGAGCCAAAAGGAGTAACAAAAGCCGTATATTTAATTGGCTCTTCAGCGACCTTGACGTGATAGAATCCGTCTTTCAAATCCAATAAACTAAAAACTTTTTTTCCCTCTAACACGTCAATTTGGTCCTCAATTAATGGTAACGGATAATTATCCCTCAATACATACGAATTAAGCGTTCTGTAGTCAACGCACATACGTATCTCGCCACTCCTCTTCCTTACTAATACAATAGGCGATGCGTATTCCGAGCTACTTTGTCTAATTCGACCGTTTTCCTCCAATTTTTGCAATAATTCTTTTAACTTCGGTTTTTCTGCAAATGACAAGCGACGAGGTGAAAATTGAAAGGGTTTATGTTCCTTTAATGAAATTTTTAATTCAGATTTTGTTTTTGGCGACTTCGGCCTTTCTACGTTAATATATTTGTTAAAAAATAATTCTTTCATTTTATTACGCGTGCTACTTTCAACGTTGTCTCCAATATTAATATTAAAATCTACCTCGTCTCCCCCTTTTGCAACGTCAATATTTAAATTTTCATTAATCGCTTCCTCACAAGTATCATTTGCTTCCTTAAATTTGAGTTTAAATTTTCTTAGTGTGTCGCGCCCCAATAAAATCGACGATTTCGTCGTATCCTTTGTCACAACCAGTAACCGTATTTCATGCGAAACGCCTCGCATAACCAAAGTTACAAGTACAGATCCCAAAACATTGAGTCTAGAATTATTCATTCCGCTATATTTCGTTGAATTTACATTTTCCTTTTCTATAAAATTTGGATTTATCATACCCTCTTTAATCAAACTAACGGGACTACCGCTATCTAACAGTGCCCTAGATTTAACATTAAATTGCTCACCATCGATGTCAAGCTGTAGTTCTACAATTGGATAAAAGTCGTAGTCGGCAGCAAGTTCTTCAATATTGGTGATCTCCTTCTGTGGCCCCTTCTTCTTTGGACAAACCAAAATCTGATGCGCCGTCGATCCACATCCATAGCACGCACCCTTTGCTCTTGCAGGTCCCTCACAGGCAGGGGCAATGTGTCCCCACTCTCCATAATTATAGCAACGTGGGAAATTTGGACCAACCGCACCGTCCCTTCCTTTCTGCTTTGGCTCTTCTTTCTCTCTTCTTCCAGCAGTCTTTATCGACTTTTGACTATTTATACTTGTAGTTAAATGCGTAACCCGTTCTAGGAGAGAGATTTTCTCAAAGGCCGTGACTATTCGTACAGATTTTCTGTACGAATAGCCAGACCAAGGTGGAACGGCTATTCGTACAGAAAATTGAAACACTGTCTTTAAGAGCGTAATACCTTTTGTTTTGGTTGTGAAAAATCATAATAAAATGTTGGAAATGCTAAGAGGGGGTTCTTGTGTCACAAACAGTGGTCTTTTAACCAAAAGATATCCGTATAACATTAATTTTCACAAAAAGAAAGATTTTGACAATTTTCTGTATGAATAACTGCTCCATTGAGGTTTGGCTATTCGTTCAGATTTTCTGTACGAATAGCCAGATCACATAGAACGAGCTATTCGTACTTATTGAAGCAATTTTCTGATTGGTCGAGAATTGCATTACAAATTTTTGATTGGTCGAGATTTTCTGTACGAATAGACACTCCGTTTCTCGAATGCTGTCAACAACGCCTCTACAGACTCAAATTGATGAATCCTGGCCTGATCTTTTGTTGTTGATCAGGTATTCCTTTCACCAGATAATCCATCCTGTCCTCTTCATCGATCGGTACCCTATTAGCGAGGATGATTTTGTCATGAATGTAATCGCTGAAAGACTCTTCCTTCTTCCAAATCCTCTCCTCGAACTGTTTTCGTAGCTGCATTTTACTAGGTCGAAAATGAAACATCCTACGTATTTCTGTCAGCAAATCATCGAGTGGCATTCGGACGTGTTCAGGTTTAGAGTGAAACCACGTCAACGCTCGTCCTTTAAGTTTAGAGCATATCAACAACCCTCGTCGTATTATCATCCAGCTGATACGCAGATTTCAATAGTTGGATCTGCTGCTCCCATCCTTCAAAGTTGCTATCAGATCCATCAAACGTACGTATAAGTTCCCCTAAAGCTGAGATGTTCATTCTTGACCCCCACTCGACATCAACGCTGATTGTCGGTGCTGGTCGCCGTTATCACCTGTTCTTCGGCTATTTCCGTCATCTCGAGCCAATCCCGTCATTCCTTCTCTCGGCAAGTCGATGTTCCTTACATTTTCCTCACGAGACAAACTTGCTTGCATGGCGGCGATTTCCTGTCTGGCTTCGACCAATTCACGATTTAACGCTTCTCGCTGAGCATTTACTTCTTGCAAAGCCTTACGTTTTTGATCTTCTATTTCCTTCAAACGTGTCACCTCTTTCAGCTCTGCGAGTTTCTTTCTTGCTGCAACTAACTCCTGCAGCACGTCATCAGCACTTTTCTTTGCGGCTGCCAAATCTTCCGTTTCAACAATGGTGTCTGACAAACTTCCATCTGAGTCTTCCACCACGTGCCATTCTCTATTCGGGTCCGCCTCGAGAATCCGTGCAATTAATTCTGCTTTGTTTCCGGTGGTATTAAAGTCATGTGACCTCAGAATCTCCTTTAATTCTGCCACCGTTCGTGATTTCCAATCCGGCTGAACTTTGGCTGTATTTGGCTCGTCACGATCGTCCATCTTGGTAGACGCTTTCCGGCTTCCAACCTTTCACGATTTTTTCTTTCCAATCGCAAGGTTATCACTTTCAGACCGAAACAGCTACACCAACCACTACACTATGAACACCATCAATGATCCAAAACACATCCACACAGGCGTTTATTCACGATTTACAAAACATTGCACCATTCACCAAGCGTCCATTTTTGGAGCGAAAACTTTCCACGCGGTCCACGCGGTATAAACCGTTTTAAACTCGTTCTAAATACTTGTCATTACTCATGAATCTTTATCCCACTTCTGAGATTTGTAAGACTCAAATAAACACAGATTGATTAGAAACAAGATTTATTCACTCCACAATATAGTTCTTATACAAATTTTATTACAAATTCAACCGTCGGCTTCGTCAAGAGGCGGGCAAAAACTGTCCCTCTTCATTCCCGAAATCCGTTCGTCCTTTTCCGGCACGTTCACCCTACCTCTTACAATATTTAGTAAATTACATAATTCGAATATCTTACAATATGTATATGACATTTTTTTCATTTTTAGTTTATATTCAAATTCAGAGAATTCGCTTCCAAGTTTCAGACAAACAAATTTTTATTTTTGCGCATGTGAGAAAAGGAAGGAATAAAAAATTGAATTTTAATCATTATAAACTATCATTCTTTACAATTTGTTAAATTTTATTTTTAATTTAAAAAGTTTTTAATGTGAATTTAAATTTTCAATACTTACATGATTATTTGTATTTATTAGAATCCTGCGCCGACAAAAATTTTAACGGTGGCGGCGTTCAACTAAAAATCAACCGGCGTACGGTGGCGCGCCGCGCAGAGGAAAAAGTCGATTTTTTGGACAAAATTCTCCTTATCGCTCAATTCTTAGCCGATTTTAACTTATTTTTTTTAAATACTCTGTTTCTAGGTTAAGGGACTCTGAAAAAAACACACAAGATACCGGCGATCACAACCAAACTTTAAGGTTAGCATTTAATCTGCTAATAATAAACAAAGAGCTTTGCAGGTGCTATATCAACAACCTCTATCTGCTAAATTTAATCAAAAATTGGTTATATTTAGTCAACTTATTTTCTCAGTGTATTCCGCAATATATCTGAATTATAAAATAACCTTTAAAAAAAGGATAAATTTTATGTGACAAACAAATATTGTTAAATATTGACGAATTTCCTTCATATTTGGTGTCCGTGTGTTTTTGGGGTCACTGATTACGAATATGAAGTCCAATTTGCTTCCTTAAAAATGGCAGATTTAAATTCTCTCTTTTAAATTCTTATTCATAATTCCTTATCAGATAATCAGCAATTACTTAAATATCAAGCTTTAATGAAATAAGATATTTTTTAATGGTTAAAAAACAAAAACTTGTCAATTTTTCTGTATATGTTAAAAATTCATAACTTTTTTTTAAATCAATGTAAACTAATTTTTATAAAAGAGTTTTTAATCTGGCAGTGCGTACTATATAAAACCAATATAGAAAATTTAATAAAAAATTCACAAAAATAGCGAAAATAGCAATAGTTAAGTCTTAACAGAGAGTAAAATTCAATAAACTTTATATTTCCTATTTTGAAGATTGTATGTTTAAAATTGATTTATAGTTGAAGATTATAAGTACAAAAAAGGGACAATCTTTTCTGTGAAAACTTAGAATTCAAAGATTCACAATCTCGAAATACAAATCTTTATATTTATATTGTACGGACGGTTGGTCTATGACCATCATTTCTGACCTTAAATATGTCATAAAATAGCAATTACCAACTCCTTCATTAGCAGATAATTGACCCTGGAACCATCACCTTAATCCCTCCTTACCATAAACAATCCTTATCACTAACAAATGCAACAGGACATTTCTCTAACCCCTTTTTTTCACTTTCCATTTTTTGACACGAACTTTTCCGAATTTTGCTTGTCGGGTTTTGTAATGTATATTTAAATCTTGTACCCTCGTTAAGGTAAGGTTGCAAATCCTATATGTATAAGAAATCAGCTAGCTATGGGCCTGTAACGCAAAAATGTTACGCAGGACGGTTATGTAGAGAGAAACGAAGATTGAAAATAGTTTAAGATTGAGAGAGATAAGAAAGGTAGGTATAATTTGAAAATGTTCGTATAATTAAGACTTAAATCAATTTATCCTAATTTGGAATGCCAGGTAGCTTAAAGCAGAGAGATAGAAATAGATAGAGAGAGAGAGAGAGAGAGGCAGTATGAGATAATGGAAATCGGTATACTGGTAATTTTAAAAATTGGAGACAAAATTCCCCCTCTTTTACCCTTATTACCTGCTAGGAGGTGGTTGGCGTTTCAAATTTCATAGAAAGTCGTGTTAAACAAATAAAGAAATAGTTACATTTAAGTCGTTTTCTGTAATGTTTTTCAAATTTTTTTATATGACTAATTATATAATGAACAGAACCATATTATGCACAGATAACAATATTTTTTAAGAAAGTTGAAACTGAACATAACAAAATTAGTTAAATATGGTTAATTATTTTATGATTAATTATTATTAATTATTTTATAAACAATAAATGGATTTTTAAAAACTAAACTTTGAAACCTTAAATAAATAATTGCAATTTTGTCAATCTAGGATCAAAACAATTTTATAAACATTGCCGAAAACAACTAAAAAGTAACTTTTTATTTATTTGTTAATAACAATATCAAAAAAAAATTCATATGAACACTGTTGCTTAAAACTATTTTTTCAGTTGCTGAAGTAGTACAAATCATTTTTAAACAAAATTTTGTAAATTTAAGAAAATAGTACTCTTTGAAAGTGGAAAAAATTTTTTTGTTCAATCTGTTAATTAAATATTTGATAAACAAAATTTTTCTTTTAAAATTCCGAGAAGAAGATTCGATATCAAATTTATCTACCTTTAATTTAAAAAAAAATTAGACAAAATTATTTAAATATGGTTAATTATTTTATCATTAATTATTAATTATTTTATAAACATTAAATGGATTTTTAAAAACTAAAATTTTAAACCTTAAATAATTGCAATTTTGTCAAACTAGGATCAAAACAATTTTATAAACATTGCCGAAAACGACTTGAATGTAACTTTTTATGTATTTGTTAATAACAGAATCAAAAAAATTTTGAAATAAATACTGTTGCTTAAAACTATTTTTTAATAGTTGCTTAAGTAGTACAAATCATTTTTTAACAAAAATTTGTAAATTTAAGAAAATAGTACTCTTTGAAAGTAAAACAATTTGTTTTGTTTAATTTGTTAATTAAATATTTAAGGAATTTTCAAAAACTAAACTTTGAAACCTTAAAAATTGCAATTTTGTCAATCTAGGATCAAAACAATTTTATAAACATTGCCGAAAACGACTAAAATGTAACTATTTATTTATTTGTTAATAACAAAATCAAAAAAAAAATTTCAAATAAACACTGTTGCTTAAAACTATTTTTTAGTAGTTGCTTAAGTAGAACAAATCATTGTTAAACAAAACTTTGTAAATTTCAGAAAATAGTACTATTTGAAAGTGAAAAGATTTTTTTGTTCTATTTGTTAATTAAATATTTAATAAACAAAATTTTTCTTTTAAAATTCCGAGAAGGAGATTCGATGTCAAATTTATCTACCTTAAAAAAAAATGTTGACAAAATTATTTAAATACTAGCTGTCGTTCCCGTCTTCGACGGGTTTTAGATCCTAATGATACATTTAAACTTTTGTCTTTACATTGCTTAAAATCTTCTTTACAATTTATGAAATTTAAAAATGTTTTATTTCATTTTGTTTTTGTTTATTTTCTACGATATTGCTTCTAAGATCTGTCACGTTAAAGTAACCAATCATTCATCTTCAAAAATAATTTAAAAGTCTCTTAAAAATAGTCACATATTAAAGGATAATTTATATTCATAAGTATAATTTACTTAAAAAGGACAAAAAAAGCAAAAATCTTACGAAAATTAATATTTTTGTATTGATTTGTTTACATTATGTTATATTTATCATAAGAGTATTTATAATATATATTATGCAAATCTGTTTTAATTCCAACTTTAAAATTAAATGAAATTTATTTTAGTTAATAACATTTTTATTCCACATTAGTTACAAATATTAGAAGTCATGTATATTAGATAATAATAAATTTAAGAATATTTTTAGATTGTTAGAGAAATTGTTCAATCTCCCTCTTTACATATTTTTCAAGTTCTGTCAATTAAGGAACATTGTATAAAGAAACAAATCTAAAAATGTACATACATTTTTTAAAATTATGTTGTGCTTCCCATTTCAAAATTCAATTCAATTAATTACAATTTTTTATTTAAGTATAGATTTGTGTCCATTAAATAATTGAATTAATTATTTTAATCTTGTATTTCTTAATTTTACTATTAAGTAACTCTCAAGTATTTGAATCTGACATTTTGAATTTGTAATTCTGAAATATATTCTTTCGACCACAGAATCTTAATCAAAGACCTCAACAATACCACTCAATTATGCTTCAAAGTAATTCGTTCCAATTATAATTTTTTCGATTTTTTTTATCCCGATAACAATTTTATGTTTTATCTCAGATATAGAATATAGTTTTTGCAAATTTCTGCTAAACTGTGACAAAATTACATGTAATACTTAATTGTAGAAAGTCTAAAAGCAGGCCATCAAAAAATGTATAATTAGACAAATTTTGATTTTATTAATTTTCCGAAAAAATAGTATATCTCTCGTTGTTATTATTATTTTTTAATTTTGTAAATTTATAAACCCATCCTGCCATAATTTCCGTTCAAAAAAATATTTTTTAGTGGGGTATGGCTACAAATTATTATTCAATTATTAATCCCTTATCAATTATTGGCGAAATAAGAAGCTATAGGTACTGTGGTGTATGTACCTGAAAGGTTGAGTCAGTCGAATACGGACCTGCCTGGATGACGGTCGCACCGCTCCACAATAGGGCAAAACTAGGTGGTCGTGGACAAATTCGTCTACAGGTCACAAATTTCACGCAGTTTCAAAGTTTTTTTTTTAAATAAAAGGTTATAAAATTACGGATCGATCTGTGGGAGACAAATTTTGAATATTGTTGCTATTTTTTTTTAATTAACAATAAAAACAATAAATTTTTTTTATTTTTTTTTTTATCAAGTCTATTTTTCATGGAAATGGTATTGTATCGACCAATAGTTTTTTAACCAAAAGAGGAGATCTTCACAAACAGTGAAACAAACAGTACGTGCAAGAAAAGTAGAAAAGTGGGAGACATGCAATTTGGACTGTACTTGTTTGCACTCTGACGTCACACAGTGAATCGTTCTTAAATCTGTAACTTTCTGGTTATCTACAGAGAACCGAATCACGACATTTTTAAGACTGCATTATGAAAAGTATCTTAAGCAACACGGGTTTAAAGTCAGTCCAATTTGTTTACCAATTTGTTTACTCGTTTCGTCTCGGGCTTCACCCTCGACTATCACTCGTCCACAAACATCATAGTAAACAAATGGCTGCTTTTAACCCCTTGTTGCTTAATATACTATTTTTATTAGTTATAAACAATTAAATTTTTATAATTGGCATATTATGTTCAAATGAAAATATTTATGTATAAAACATAAATATCTGAATAAATAAAAACATTTTCTCTTTTAAAAAGCAAATTAGTTGTAAAATAATTAGTTAATAATAATTTTATAACAATCTTAGTTAACAAATGTATATCTTTTTTAATTTTGATGATAAAAATATCATTTTTGCTCCGTTGACGTACTTATGAATTAAACTTGACAAAATTATATTGTTTGCATAATAAAATTCCATGCGTAAAAATATTATTTAAACAATATTAATTAACAAATTAAATATTATTTCAATTTTTTTTATACAAATCTAATTTTTACGCAGATGCAATTTTTTCAACGATAATTATATTAACTAAAGGAGGAGTATATCACTACCAATGCCTAAAAATTTTAACTAATTAACATGTTTTACTTAAATAGTTATAAACAATTAAATTAGTATATTTGGAATTTCATATGTAGATAATAGTTTTTATTAATGGATCGTGTGTATTTGAATTGAACAGAAATTTTGTCTCTTTCAGAATCAAAATAGTTGTAAAATAATTAGTTATTAATAATAATTTTACAACAATCTTAGTTAACAAATGTATATCTTTTCTAATTTTTATGATAAAAATATATTTTTTGCTCCATTTACGTACTTATAAATTAAAATTAACAAAATTATATTTATTGCATAATAAAATTTCATGTACCGAAATATTATTTGAACAATATTAATTAACAAATTAAATATTATTTTAATTTTTTTATTCAAATTTAATTTCTACTCAGATGCAATTTTATCAACGAAATTTATATTAACTAAAAGAGGAGCACATCACAAACAATGTCAAAAAAATGTAAATAATTAAAATCTTTATCTTAATTAGTTATAAACAATTAGATCAGTATATTTGGCATTTCAGTAGTATCTATTATGTGTGTATAAATTAAGATTATTAAATTAAGACTTAATAAAGAATAAATTCATGTAATAGGATATTTTTTAAACAAATTTTGTTAACAAGCACTAATTGTTGTTAATTTTTTTCTCTAATTTTTGTTAATTCAAATATAATTTTAACGAAAATGCAATTTTACCAAAAAAATTTCATTAATTGAATGGGAATCACATAAACAAAGTCTGAAAATAAAAACTAATTGAAATGTTTTTTCAAATTAATTATGAACAATTAAATCTTTGTATATTTGTCATTTTAATTATGTATATGAACTTTATGAACTTATGATATATAAACATCAATAAAAAATATATAAAAAAAATTAACCAATTCACTTAACATAATTATATTATATTATATTTATTGCATAAATAATTAAGTAACAAACACTTAACTTTATTAAAAACGTATACGGTAAGAAGAGGTTAATTGAAACTAATAAATACGGTTCCAAATGTCGTGAAATTTTGAACATTTTTAATCCAATCCAATGTCATTTTTGAACTTCTACGTTTTAAGTCTTCTAGAAAGAATTCATATGGACCCATTTTTATTCCTTTTAGTTCCTGATAAAAATTGTACGCATTTCAATTCCAATACATGAATTAGAAATGAACTCAATTTAATCCCGCTTCATTTTAATTCTGATAGAGTAGTTAGAAATAAAATCAATTTAATCCCGCTTTCCTACTAAGAAATATGCAGCCATTTAAATTCCGTTTAAGACAGAAAACTTGGTAACAGTTTAATTCATTTCAATCAAACGCAATTAAAACAGATTAAAATGTTTGAAAAAATGACGATTATTAATATCGCTTTCTATTCCAATCAAAGTCATTTTTAAACTTTTTCGTTTTCATTTTAATGCATTTTAATCAACCTCTTCTTGCCGGGTAGATGGGATCTAATTACTTTAGATCTTAGAATTCTAGGCATTCTACATTTTTTTAACACCTAAAAAAATAAAAATTTATATTTTTTATTTATATTCATGCAAATTATTAATCAACTTTTCAACATTTAAATCTTCTGCAAAACGCATTAATAAAGAATGTTTTAAATATTTGTTAATTATTTTTATGAAGATTGGTTTTAATACACTTTGAAAACTTCAACCTTCTCTAAAATTGGTTGTAACGAACCTCATAAATTTCGTTTCATATTTTTTTAATGTAAACGCGCTGCTGCCTCTTATTGACAACTCTATCATTTAACTTTAACGAATTATAACTTCTATTTCAATTTTCCGCGTTATTATCTAGTACAGGAGCTACTGCTACCGTCGGTCGTTGACGTAATCACGTATTCGGGTCTTATTGGACTCTACACGAAAGGTCCTGAGAGCCGCGACATCGATCCCGGTCGATCTCCTGTGGGAGAGACGCCTTGCGCGGAATTGTACACGTCTTAGGTTAAGTGAACTTTTGTATAATAGAACTTTCTTAAATTTTTGTTTAATAAATTACAGTTATTAACAATATTAAGTTATTTTACGTGCCTTTAAACTGTTCTTTAGTACTTTTACGAGGATTAATGTATCTTTAATTGTGATGTTCGTTCTTCGATTTACCTAAGCGGGATTAATCTATTTCGGAACGCTATAGGGACCCAGCATAGTCAACTTTGGTAAGTTTTCTTGTTTCTTCCCTCAAGCTGGTCTGGAATTGATGCTCGCTCCTTTTATTTAAAATAAATTGAAATCTCGTAATTGGTCATTTTTAAGGAATCTCGCTCGCATCTTTTTGTGACGACCTCCGTGAGCCGAACCCAGTGATGATTTAAAGTTAAATTAATAAAGTTAAAGTCTCGCGGAATGGTTCACCACATGGTATATTTTTTTTTTATCATATTTTATTTTCAGAAATTTGTTTACTATTAATTATAATACAAATTTTTTGTTCGAAATATAATTTTGTAAATTTTAATTTATTTAATTTAACTATTATCTACATATGAAATTCCAAATATACTAATTTAATTGTTTATAACTATTTAAGAAAAACATGTTAATTAGTTAAAATTTTTAGGCATTGTTAGTGATATACTCCTCCTTTAGTTAATATAATTTTCGTTGAAAACATTGCATCTGCGTAGAAATTAGATTGGTATAAAAAAAATTGAAATAATATTTAATTTGTTAATTAATATTGTTTAAATAATATTTTTCCACATGGAACTTTATTATGCAAACAATATAATTTTGTCAAGTTTAATTCATAAGTACGTCAACGGAGTAAAAATGATATTTTTATCATCAAAATTAGAAAAGATATACATTTATTAACTAAGATTGTTATAAAGTTATTATTAACTAATTATTTTACAACTAATTTGCTTTTTAAAAGAGAAGATGTTTTTATTTATGCAAATATTTATGTTTTATACATAAATATTTTCATTTGAACATAAAATGCCAATTATAAAAATTTATTGTTTATAACTAATAAAAAAATTATTTTCTACCACACATGCACGAAAACCTCGTGTTGTCGTTCGCCTTAAGCGGGGCAGAACTCACAGTTTTTAGGTCACTGACCTGAAAACTAGTGCTGACCCGCTAACGCGTACAAAACACGAGATTTTCGTACATTTGTGATAGAAAATAGCATATGCACCTCGGGAGGCCGATTTTTTGTCTCGCACAATGTTATCCGAGCATTTGTGCTTGACAAAAAAACACGGACTTTCCTCCCTTGATGCATAATATACTATTAATTACTTTATCCATTTAGACATTGTTTGTAAGGATCTCCCCTTTTGGTTAAAAAACTATTTGTCGATACAACACCATTTCCATAAAAAATAGACTTGATTAAAAAAAATAAAAAAAGTTTCTTGTTTTTATTGTTATTTAAAAAAAAATTAGCAACAATATTCAAAATTTGGCTTCCACAGATCGATCCGTAATTTTATAACCTTTCATATAAAAAAAAACTTTAAAATTGCGTGAAATTCGTGACCTATAGACGAATTTGCCCACGACTACCTAGTTTTGCCCCACTATGCAATAAAGGTCTTATTTACTGTCCTACAACCTAGATAGGAATATTCCACAATTGGCGACGAGAAGAACGTAAGTATATATAGAGATATTTATATACACAAAGAAAAAGCGTTTGAGATAAAAAATTGGCCACAGAGCACGTCTAAAATATTAACTTAATTGTGAAAGCCACGTGACTGCGTGCGTACAATTAAGTAACGGAACAGTTCAAATCTAAAGGAACAATGCAATTGGTATGCAAAGTCAGACATGATCTTGGATACCTTTCTAATGTAAACATTACCTTGAGTGCTGGACACAATTTGTTGTATTGTGAAAATTGAGTAAGCAGTCGACTTAAAAATAAATTTTGAATAGGGCCATGCAGTTATAATGCCGTTATACATAGTAAAGGGCCATGCAAAGTAAATATGTATTGTTGTTTGTTAAGAGGGCCATGCAGTTATATAGTTTGTAATACGTTTATAAACCTATATGAAATATTAGATAAATTGTTTGTATCGGAGCAATTGATCTGAAACTGTTACTATAAAGTAAAGGGCCACGCAAAGAAAAATCAAAAAATTTTCTGAATTCATTTCAGGATTTTCCAATGGCACTCGCTACACCTTCCCTCATGAACCTGGAGCATTTTGACTGCGAAGGTGATCCCTCTTTTGTTGGCATACGTTGGGAAAAGTGGAAGAGAGCCTTGGAAATTTGTTTGTTGGCTTCGAGCATAGATAAACCCCTTCAAAAACGTGCAACCCTTCTGCATGTAGGAGGCTTGCAGTTGCAAGAAATCTATTATAATATACCCGGAGCCCATGTTGAGGAACAGAAGAAGGTAGATGTTTACGAAGTCGCTCTTAAAAAACTAAACGAGTATTTCTCTCCTAAACAAAGTAAATTTTACGAAAGATATCTTTTTTGCATTATCAAACAAGAGGAAGGAGAACGTTTCGAGAAATTCTTGCTTAGACTGCGACATCAAATGGGAAATGTAATTTTAAAGATAAGGACGGACAATTAATAGATCAAATTACTGAGAAATGCAGATCGGTAGAATTAAGAAAGAAAATTCTTGCCGGAGGTGATGATATCACTCTAGAACAAATTATAAAAGAAGCAAATTCGTTGGAAACCATTATGAGGCAGCTGGAACAATTCGAAAAAGGAGACACGAACAAAAACTTATATGATAACAACCAGAAAGAAATAAACAAGATGGATCTGAGGAAAAAACCACCGACTAGTCATTCACATACCACAGAAAAAAAATGTTCCAGATGTGGCAGCGACAAGCACTCGTCAGATCATAACAAATGCCCAGCTAAAGACAAAAGGTGTTTAAAATGTGGATTTATGGGTCATTTCCGAGAATATTGTAGAAAAAGACAAAAAAGACGACTAAATAAATTTCATTCGGAAGCCGACACAAAGAAACCAAGGCAAGATCCCAATCAAAAAGAGTAACTCGATTATATTTTTCATCTAGATGACGATTCCGTCATAAGTTGCAATGTCGGGGGCGTGGATATAGACTTGTTGATTGACTCGGGAAGTAAGTGCAATGTTATCACTGATAAAACGTGGGAAAAATTGAAACATCAAAGAGTTAAAGTTTTCAATCAAATAAGAAACCCAGAGAATACACTTCTTCCATACGGCACCCAGAAACCATTGGAAATAAAAGGCTCGTTTGAAGCAGAGATTTTGGTAAACAGAAAATGTATAAGTGGTATAATATATGTTATCCGGAACGGTACACGCGATCTTTTAGAAAAATACTCCGCAATAGAGCTCGGCGTTTTATGAATGGGTCTCGAGATTAATGCTGTTAGCACTTTTCCAAAATTTAAAGGTGTAAAAGTCCAAATCCCTATTAACAAAGACATCAAACCGGTGTCTCAACCTTATAGAAGGATCCCTATCCCGTTAGAAGAAAAAGTCAACAAAAAATTGTCTGAACTGGAAGAAGAAGATATCATCGAAAAGGTTGAGGGGCCAACGACTTGGATATCCCCTATGGTCCCCGTCTTAAAAGAAAATGGAGATATTCGTATTTGCATTGATATGAGGAGACCTAATGAAGCTATTGTAAGAGAAAACCACCCATTGCCTACGATGGACGAAATCCTGACAAGTATCAAAGGTGCAAAGTATTTTTCACGATTGGACTTAAAGAACGGATTCCACCAATTGGAACTTGAAGAAGAAAGCCGGCACATTACATCCTTTATTACAAGTAAAGGATTGTTTCGATATAAAAGGCTTATGTTTGGAATATCATGCGCCCCAGAAATATTCCAAGAAACGCTTCAGAAGATGTTAATAGAATGTGATGGTACGGTAAATTTCATTGACGACATACTCGTACATAGAGAAAATGAAGAGCAACACGATCAAAGACTCGAGAAAGTTTTAAAGGTGTTAAAATAAAACGGTATTCTTTTAAATGAAGCAAAGTGTATATACAAAACTCAAAAAATCGAATTTCTTATACACGATCTGACATCTGCAGGCGTAAAGCCCCTAGGAAAATATATAGAAGGTATACGAACTACCCGAAAACCTTCAACTGTGGAAGAATTACAAAGTTTTTTGGGGTTGATTAACTTCATTGGCAAATGGATTCGAAATTTGGCCTCGCTTACCGAACCCCTAAGAAAGTTATTACGCCTAAATCTGGGACAATCTGGAAACATTGAAAAACTGTGGACAACTAAACAGGAAGAAGCTTTTGGAATTCTAAAAACTTGTTTAACAAATCTACGAACACTTGGGTATTATAGTGTACATGACAAGACACAAGTCATTGCTGATGCGTCTCCTGTTGGACTCGGAGCAGTTCTCGTCCAGATCGATCAAAATGGCCCCAGAATAATAGCGTATGGTAATAAAAGTCTAACTGATTACGAGAAAAGATACTGCCAAACGGAAAAGAAAGCTTTGACGCTCGTGTGGGCAGTTGAACATTTTAAGACATATTTATTTGGGAAAGAATTCGACCTTATAAGTGATCAGAAACCTCTCGAGACCATATTCGGACCTAGATCAAAGCCCTGTTCAAGGATTGAACGTTGGGTTTTTAGATTACAGCCTTACAAATACAAAATAATTCACCGACCCGGAAAAACAAACATCGCAGATCCACTCTCAAGGCTTTGCGAGTCGGAAAATCCTAAGCCTTTTGACAGCGAGAACTATATTAATGAAATAATAGAAAATAGTAAACCAATAGCAGTTTCACTCAAAGAGATCGAAGCGGCGTCGGCAACGGATGAAGACATCATGAAAGTGAAGAAAGGTATCTATGAAAATGTATGGCACGAATCAGTACAAAATTATAAACTTTGTGAACTAGAAATTTGTTTTGAAGGAGACGTAGCTTTAAGAGGAAAAAAACTTATTATCCCCAAGAGTTTACGCAAGAGAGTTTTAGAAGCAGCACATGAAGGACACTCCGGCATAGTCGCAATGAAAGCTCGACTTAGAACAAAAGTATGGTGGTCCCGGATTGACATCAATGCAGAAAAAATGGTCAAATCGTATAGAGGATGTACCCTGGTTTCGGCTCCAAATACACCACTTCCAATGAAAAGAAGAAATCTACCTGCTGAGGCATGGGTTAATATCGCCATGGATTTTTTGGGCCCTTTGCCCACAAAGCACTATTTATTTATTGTTGTGGACTACTACAGCCGATATAAGGAGATAAAAGTAATGAACCAAACTACAGCTAACGACACAGTCAACGTCCTAAAAGAAATCTTCTCAAGATTGGGTTACCCAGCAACGATCACTTACAGTAACGTACCATTCACGAGCGAGATTTTCAAAGATTTCTGTAAAGAATCTGGCATTACTCTGTACAACACAATTCCCTACTGGCCGCAGATGAATGGTGAAGTGGAAAGACAGAATAGAGACGTTTTAAAACGATTAAAAATCAGTCAGATAAAAAAAAACTAGAAGGAGGAATTAGTAAAATATTTAATCATGTATAACAGCACACCTCATTCTGTAACGGGAAGAACTCCTTGTGAAATGTTCTTTAGACGAGTTTTTCGAGATAAAATACCGTATGCGAAAGACATGGAGTTTAAACAAATAGACATGGAAATCCAAGACAGAGACAAGAGAAAAAAAGAAATGGGAAAAGAATATGAAGACAGGAAACGGAAAGCATCGGAAAGCTCTTTGGGAATAGGAGAGAAAGTGTACGTCAAGAACATGTTCAAAGAAAATAAACTTACACCAACATTCAGTCCCAACACCCACACTATTACGGGCATCAATGGCGGAGACGTAAACATTAGAAACGATACATCAGGAAAGGAATACAGAAGGAATATAATGCATCTTAAAAAGGTTGAAGGTGGCGAATGGACCACTGTAGATGCCGGAGGAAATGGAAAAGAATAATTTCTGGAATAAGGTTGATCATCAGAAATAAATAATCATTTTGTATAAATTCAGTTTATTGTTTACGATTTATATGTTACAGTTTATTAATTACGAGTTACATGTTAGCAATTCTTTTGTATTAGAAATAAGTTGACACAATTGTAAAATTACACACAATTCAAAAGTTTGAATAAAGAAGGGATGTGGTGTATGTACCTGAGAAGTTGAGTCAGTCGAATACGGACCTGCCTAGATGACGGTCGCACCGCTTCCTACCTGAATGCAATAAAGTGCTTATTACTGTCTTACAACTTAGATAGGAATATTCCACAGGTACAGAGAGTTTAAGAGTGTTACGTAAAAAAATAGAAAGTATTAATTTTTTTGGTTTCTTGATTTTTATGAAAAAATGTTATAACTTTCGTTAAAATTAATATTTTTTAATGGTGTTTGGCTATAAATTTAAGTTACGCGAATACCTAACGGACTGCCAGATTTAAGTTCATTCCGTGGAGCCGTTTTTGAGTGATGCCCGGACAAAATATCGCGGACATACATACATACATACATACAAACATTCAACCATACATAGTTTTTTTAAACAGCATTTTTGGACTTGTTACTACTTGAAACGAAAAAATGAACACTAAATTTTAAGTTTTGCGCAATGTACAGACAAAACTCTGAATTTATTAATACAGATTATTTATTATTTTATAAGCAATAAAGGGATTTTAAAAAACTAAACTTTGAAACCTTAAATAATTGCAATTTTGTCAAACTAGGATCAAAAAAATTTTATAAACATTGACGAAAGCGACTTGAATGTAACTTTTTATTTTTTTGTTAACAAAATCAAAAAAAATTTTCAAATAAACACTGTTGCTTAAAACTATTTTTCAATAGTTGCTTAAGTAGTACAAATCATTTTTAAACAAAATTTTGTAAATTTAAGAAAATAGTACTCTTTGAAAATGGAATAAATATTTTTGGTTAATTTTTTAATTAAATATTTAATGGGTTTTTAAAAACTAAACTTGGAAACCTTAAATAATTGCAATTTTGTCAATCTAGGATCAAAACAATTTTAAAAACATTGCCGAAAACGACTAAAATGTAACTTTTTATTTATTTGTTAATAACAAAATAAAAGAAATTTTCAAATAAACACTGTTGCTTTAAACTATTTTAATAGTTGCTTAACGGTGTACCACAGCCAAAGTTTAAGGAAACGTTGGGGGTTGCCCCCAACGCCTTTTTTCCTAAGTACGGTCCTGACTTCCTGTTACATATGGCACAGTGTAAAGATTGGTGGATATATGATCATCTTTAGCCCTCACATAATTGTTTATGAAATGTGTCAAAAAGTTCTATTCGTACTTCCCATCCTAAATTGACATCCAATAATGAAATCGTTCCGTGTTTGATGTGTTAATTTTTTTGGTGCTGTACAATTGTCAGGACGAAGCCTTTTTTTCAATTTGTATACTGTTTGTGCTCAAATAATTAGTGAATTATAAATACGAGTGAGGACCGTAGTTCTATTTAATTAAATATTTAATAAACAAAATTTCTTTTAAAATTCCGAGAAGACGATTCGATGACAAATTTATCTACCTTTCATTTAAAAAAAATGTAGACAAATTTATTTAAATGTGGTTAATTATTTTATGATTAATTATTTATTATTTTATAAACAATAAAGGGATTTTTAAAAACTAAACTTGGAAACCTTAAATAATTGCAAATTTGTCAAACTAGGATCAAAACAATTTTTAGAACATTGCCGAAAACGACTTAAATGTAACTTTTTATTTATTTGTTAATAAGACTTTTAGACATTTTTAGACTTTTTTATCAGAATGCTAGGGGAATAAATTCGAAATTTGATTTATTTAAAACTTTTCCCTACATTATGATGTATATCATTTCAGCATGTCTTTTTCTTTTTAAAATCTTGTCATCGCAAATCTATGCTCCTGAAATTTGGTATAAAGTTGAATTTACCCTAATAGCACCGACTAGGCCGGGAACGTTCCTGGAATGGGCTGCTGGCCCCTTGGGTACGTTCCCTTGGACCGCTCCAATATACCTGACAAATCCGTTCCGGATTTCACTAGGCTAGGAACGTTCCCGCGGAACGTTCATGGAATGTTCCGAGGAACTTTGAATACACATTCAAAAAATCGCAGAACGGGTTGCGGAAAAAGTATGCGGAAAAAGCTGAAAATTTTTTTATTAATATTATTTAATGTTTTTAATATGATTGCATTTCTATAGAACAGTGGTCACTAAAATCAACTGCGCAGCTCTAGGTGCGATAGAAAACTACTGCGCAAGATATTAACATTAATTATTTTTCAATGTGTATTTAAAGTTCCTCGGAACATTCCAGGAACGTTCCTAGCCTAGTGAAATCCGGAACGTATTTGTCAGGTATATTGGAACGGTCCATGTGAACGTACCCCAGGGACCGGCGGACCATTCCAGGAACGTTCCCGGCACAGTCGGTGCTATTAGGGTAGAATGCCTAGAGCAGCGTCACGCCAAGCTGAACCATTTTGGTTACCTTTAATTAAAAAAGATTTTGGAAAGGTTGCACCAGTGTATTTTGCGTGTTACAATATTAATTTAATGTTTGCGAAAATGAATCCTGATTTGAATTTATTTTATTCACCAAACAACGAATTCTTAAAATGTTTGAACGTCTATCTGAATTCTCTAATGTAATTTTCTATTATTGTTATTGTATATGAAGTTGCCCATTTATGGCCTTTTATGGCCGCGGGCTCAAGTATTACAAATAAATAAATAAATAAATAAATAACAAAATCAAAAATTTTTTTTAAATAAACACTGTTGCTTAAAACTATTTTTTCATAGTTGCTTAAATAGTAGAAATCATTTTTAAACAAAATTTTGTAAATTTAAGAAAAAAGTACTTTTTAAAAGTGAAATTTTTTTTTTCAAATATTTGATTAACAAAACTTTTTTTTTTAAATTCCGAGAAGAAGATTCGATGTCAATTTTATCAAACTTTTCATTAAAAAAAAATTACGATGTTGAAATTGTACATAACAAAATTATTTGAATATGGTTAATTATTTTATGATTAATTATTGATCATTTTATAAACAATAATTGGATTTTTAAAAAATAAACTTTAAAACCTTAAGTAATTGCAATTTTGTCAAACTAGGATCAAAATAATCCTATATAATAAATCAGCTAGTTATAGATATAGGTATACTGCTCTGCTTTTCAGAAAGTAAGAGAGAATAAGTTATAGAATTTACCAGGGATAGATAAAGACAAGATAGAGTGAGAAACGCAAGCAGAGTTCACAGTTGTGGTTCTGAAAGCAAGAGAGAATAAGTTTACCTGGGAAAGATGAAGACAA